>CM055955.1:133064394-133760479 GCA_029490685.1 Schizonepeta tenuifolia
TTGACCGGATCGGATCAGATCGGGTGGGTGTTGCACGGTGGAACAGTTCCACCCAAATTTTTGTCATTTGCAAAATACTAGAACTTTGTATTGGTAGCACATTGAGTAATATAAACACCAGATCTCCTTGTACAATGCTCAAGGCTCTCGGCTGAGTCAGGAACAACTTTTCATTTATTACGAGCTCAAACGATAGATTCAATAAGTTCTTGCCAATAACCACGTAAACTGATGAAAGGTAAATATTCTACAAATTATATAGTAAGATAGAAGTTCTTATCACGAAAATATTCACTATGAAACATGAATTACAACAACTCAACAGAGTAAACAAAAAAAGAAAAAAATAATAACAACTTCTTCACTCTTCACCAAAACTGTTGGAATTTTGGTCTATTATAGCATTAAATCCTTGGGGAATATATGGAAACTAATGATAGAAACGAAATCTACGTTTTGAGCACTATGATTTAATGTATTTATTTGTTCAATTCCGGTAAGGAATGAATGAGCAATTAATACATAAACATGGCTACTTGAAACTAGAATTGTGTGTTCTCTACCTAATTTGTCCCACATCGGAAAATCAAGAAAGTTTTGTGCTATATATAAGGAGCAACACTATAAGGGAGTATATCCAAGTGTGCTACCTATGGTGCACCTTAGTGGCTCAAGTGTTAGCACCTTTTGTGCACGTCGCACTTGTCGCAATAGGCGCTTTGAGGCGCACTTTGCACTTCTAACACACGTGGCTCGTGCGCACGAAGAGGCGGTTACACGGCGGTTCGTACGGATAAGGACGCGTTTGGTGCGGCTTCGGCAGTTAATGTCGGTTCCAACCGATTCAACTTATCCGCCACGTGTAGGCACCCGTTCGGAACGGGCACTTTCTGCCTATATAAGGCCCCACAGAATTCGACTTCAAAAAAATAAAAAAAACATACAAACGAACTCACCAACGAGTTTGCATACATACATCTCATATATAGTTGAGTCTAGGATCAAGTACTCGTCCCGAGTATCGAGTAGTTCACCGAAACTTCGACACGTCGTGCAACGTCTCAAGTTTATAGAACCGTTGTATCTTGAAGGCAATTGCTGTAGACCGCGTGCACGATAGCGGAGCAATATTATCTTACGGAGATAGTGCCTAACACTAGCCTCGGTTCATTTATTTTCTGTCTTTCATTTTCATACACATATCACACACAATCATATATTTTCCAACAAAAACAAGACAAACTAACACGAAGTTATGGAGACAATTGTTATGACTCGCTCAGCAAAATCAACTACGAAATTGTGAGATCTGAAGTGGGAAATTCGGAAGCTAAAACTTTCTAATGGAACCACCTTATCTCTTCATATTGAAGATGATGACGATAACACTATTGCTGAACTTGAACACATGCATATCCTTTTCAAAGTCAACTTATTCTTTTAATTTGTTTTAAGAGTCAAAATACCAGAATAAAGTATAAACTAAACTAACATTTACATAGTTTTTTTTTGTTTTTTTTTTTTTTTTAAGAGAACTAACATAGTAGATTTTGCAAAGTAACTAAGTAACAAATCCCTATTGAGTCTTGCCTCTTGGACTTGCATTTTATTACAAATAACTCAGCCCAATACTATCACCTCTCTCCCATCCCATTTCTGGAGCCCAATTTTGTTAAACAATAAAATTGTCTTCTTCTCTTCTACTTCTTCTTCTTCTTCTTCTTCAAATTTGGTTAGACAGTCAACCGTTCGACGAAAGTCGGCGCGGTTACGGTTACCTAAACGAGCTGATGTTCGATGGTGGTGCGGTTAACTGCACCGAACCAAATAATCAATCGGTCCTAAGAATTTTTATAGTTTATCTTTGATTTATATTTTCGTAGGTATATAGAAGTCTCTCTCTCTACTTTGCAGAACTTTGGGCTGTTGGTGATTAAGGGGGTGTATTGGATGTAGATTCTGGTGGATTTTAATTAGGGGTGGAAATCGGTTCGGTTACGTATTAACCGTACCGATAACCGTTTAACACGTTTTTTTCCTACCGATAACCGAACCGTAATTATTTTCGGTTAACCAATAATCGTTGCAGTTATTTCGGTTCGGTTTTCGGTTAACCTATTTTAACCCGAATATAATTATGGAAAGTAAAAACAAAGAATAAAACATAAATTGTTATGCAAACACAAAATATAAATTCAAAGAATCCGATAAACACACACTTATATTTGGAGTTATATTCTATCATTTACATCAAATTCTTCAAATTGTTATGTGTGAATGTGATCATGAAATAAGAGTTCAAACTTCAATCAAAATAACCATGAATTCGAATATTTCTAAGAATTTGTTAGTACACAACACACACTTAAATCTATAAGAGTATTATCTATTATAAATAATATATAGGATGCAATAGATTTTATCCAAAAATTGTATTATTGTTGAAATATACGATACCTAATTAATTGCATTATATTATAGTATATGATTTATTATGTTTAAATAACAATAACAATATTATGCTATGAAAAGTAGAGTACTACATAAAATATATTAGTAGTAATATTAAGATATAAGATGAGAGTACTACTTGTAATATATTAGTAATAATATTGTATTTAATATGAATTAAGAATTCGGTTAATTTGGTTATTATCGGTTTAACAGTTCGGTTATCGGTTATAACCGCATTTTCACTAATTTCATTACCGATAACCGAACCAATAACCGTAATATGCGGTTTTCGGTTAAATCGGTTATTAACCGATTAACCGAAACCGAATTTCACCCCTAATTTTAATAGACTTTTAAATGTCTGGATTGTGTATTAGATGTGGATTTCAACCATTTAAAAATCCAGGTGTATTGGATATGAATTTTAAAAAGTCTACAGAAAGCCTTGATGTATTCAATATTCCATAGATTTTGAATTCCATGGATTTCGTAGGATTTCATCTCAAAAATTACACACGATGAAATCCACTCGATATCGACCGGATTTTCAAAATCCATGCATTCCTCAGCGTCGGGTGAGCAACCGCGGTCGCTGGGCGTGCCCAGCTGGCGCTAGGGGCCGCTGGAAGTGACATTATGATTCATAATTTGATTCAAACAAGGTCTGTTGGAGTGACATTTGATTATAATTTGATTCAAACAAGGTGAGCTATGATAAGGATTAGAAGACACCTAGAAGCCAATAATCCTCTCCATCGATTATATCAGAATGATTACAACCCTCTCTTCATCTCCTCACTCACTTAGATTCATCAATTCAGCAACACCCACCTCAGTTTTTCTCTTAAATCCAAAACCCATTTCTCGAAACCTCTATCTTCTTCGCCATGCTCGATAATTTGCAGAGAAAGTCCATTTCTGTCAGTAACAGAGGATTAATACATGATACGAGGAAAAAGTTTCGAACTTCCGTGATTGATGGGTTTGATCTTGCTGATTTGAGATCGCTCAATCAGTTCTTGAAGCAACTGCGGTCTTGACTGCTATCATCGTCGTTCATGAAAGTGGTCATTTTTTAGCAGCTTATCTACAAGAAACTCTTGACGCCCATTACACTAACAATTTCGAAGAATTCAATCGTCAATTACACTAACAACGAAAACTATGGCATCGAAACTAATAGTGCAATTTTTAATTTTTTATGAAACTAATCATACAAACATAGAGTGAAGAGAAAGAGACCAATCCATAAGGCCCGACTTGGTCTTCATAAAGAGAGAAAGCGGTGAATGAGTATGAGAAAACAAGGAATCGGGGGTCAAATTGAGGTCTGAAGCTTCAAGAGTATTTGGTCTCTAATTCCCAACGGGGGGTGGGTACTAGCGGTGGCTGAAAATTCTCATTGCACCAATTCCCAGCGAGGTGCGGGGGCGTTGGGATAATGGATTTCAAATCCATCAGAGTCCATAAAAATCCACCCCAAATCCCACAAACTCCACCCCCAAAATCCCACAAAATTCATCTAAAATACCATAGGCTCCATAGACTTTTTAAAGTCTATTAAAATCAATTAGAATCCGCATCCAATAACACCCCCTAAATCTCACCCATGTTGTAAATTGTCTAAAGAACCTATTTTTAGTGATGACCAACTTTATGTTGTCGTATCAAAAGATCACCAAATCATAAGGTTTGATGATTTCAATATGTAATAATGATGAGGAGCATTCCCACTTCCACCGATAAGATTGCATACAGAATTTATGAGATATTATGAGTTTATGCTATTCAAATTTACTATTTTGTATTAAATTGTTTGTGTGATGTTCTTCATTTTTACGTTTTTTAACTGTATTACAATTGACTTCACTATACACAAAATAATATTGATAAATTTACATTCTATCCATTGCACTGTTTGAATACTAGTTTATTTCAGAATAGAATAACTAATTATTAAAACGCTAAAAATAGGGACGAAATATGATTACTAGCCATACCATACCACCATTATGATTTGTGTGTGTGTTGAAGGGTAGTAGTATCAATTTCTTTTTTTACAATATTGAAAAGGCTCAATAAATACTTTCGAGAAAACGTTTTTTTTTTTGTTCAGAAAACGTTATACTTATTCACAATTCAGCATCCCTTTATGATGTAAAAGTTGATCTTTTTCAAAGTCAAAACAATCTTCTTTTGTCATATCACATTTATACAAATAGCAATAAGATGCAAAGTAGAAAAGCATAGGTATAAAGTTCATACACCAATATCCTCAACTGAAAAAGTAAAACACTCTCAACTTTCTTAATCTTTAAGTTGTTATGCACTATAAAAAAAGTCGCGCGCACACAAAGAAACAATCTTACAAATTTCTAAATATCACTCGCTATATCAGACAATATTGTGAGATAAATAAAAAAAGGTGGGGGAAAGGGTTAACAATAAATCACTTGGCTCCAAAAAAAAAGAAAAGGAAGAATAAATGACAAAAGAAATAAGAAAATACAATCTGCTCACTCAATACATTAATACAAACGAAATAAATTGTTCGTATTACAAAAGGGGAAAAAGAAAGAAAAAAAAAATAAGGACACTCACTTAAAAAACGCATCCATGCTATTACTATGGAATAAATTACAACAAACTTCATTTCTTTTTGTTTATTTTCATTTCTTATCCTTTCTCATTTTCACAATCAATTTCCTATAATACAGTATACTACCATGAGTTAAGAGTTCTTGTGAGGTATACATTACCGGACTGTTCATTCCGTGTGTTCATTTCTCTGTGCAAAGAGTAGGCAGCTCGTCGACATCAAGACGCTTGTCGACGAATCTCCTGCCAAATTAAGACGAAAAGAAAGGCGAAAAGACGGGGCGTCACGTTATTTTTCCCATAATTAAACTACATCATAAGATAGGAAAAATGTGATGGGAATAACTTTTGGACCATACTGTCTGGCAATAATACATCCACCAAAAAACACATCAATTATGATAATCAAATCATACAGCAATGGAACAAGATTAATCCATACAGTTGGAATTTGGACTGTATCAGGCCTCCACATGACATTCTACAGTATAATTTACAGGTAGAACTAAGTATCACAATTCAGAAGGGACCCTCTTACAACTAATATATGAATTCTTATGTCGATGTATTTATTGTTAATAAAGAACACAGCTTAGTTGATTTCTTAGTATGAAATAGATCACATTAGCACAAAGTATACTTAGTCACCGCGACAACTTTTTTTTTCAAGAATTTGCAGTTTTAAGCCCTCTCGAGATCAATGCATGCGCTAAGATGTGAGTTTTAACCATATGTCCGAATTTCGTAACACCCAAACCGACTTCGTAGAACTGTAATGAGGCTAAGCTAATATCTGGTTCTGGTAAAATATATCAACCAATGATTGGTAAGGGATAATTAGGTAGCAAGCTGATTCCATACCAAATCAATTTTTTCTGCTCTACTCTTATTTTTCTTTTTCCATCAAAGGTGTGGTTCTATCTTTCTACACAACCAATCTTGCAGGACCAGCCTTCCTTAACCTTCAAACTCTAAGCAATCTTCTCATGGAAAGCATAGATATCAGTTGCATACACTACTTCATTTAATAAAACAGTCCTTCCAATATGCAAACATTTGCAATTTGATAAACATTTCTAATCCATAAAGAAGAATTACTCTATTGTAGGCACATAGTATATGAAGAAGTGCTTAAATACAAGCTTTTTTAAATGACAAGAATCATTACCTTTTCAATCTGCTGATTAGTCCCTCCACGTTCTTGAAAATATACTAGTTAGCCTATTTCCGGAGAGTCTCTGCAACGCCTTCTTGGCACCTGCCACATCCATCTCCACCAATCTCTGCAGATGCCCGTAGACACCAGCAGCTACAAGCCTCTTCCGACAACCATGGCTCCCTCCGGCCATTATAGCCGCCACGACCGACACTGGGAACTTCTTTGAAACCACCTCAAATCTAGGATCCAACATCTGTGCCAGCCTCATTAAACTCTTCTCATCCCTCACCAACTCTTTCCTATTCGATTTCACAGATAATAACAACAACAAGGCCTTGGCCGCAACCTCCTGCATTCCATCTGGCTTCACAGCCTCCATTAGCCTCACCAAAGAACCCATACAACCAGCAATCACAATCTTATTACTATCACTAATCGATAATCTAGCAAGCAATGAAGCTGCAACATGTTGCAACCTAATGTTTTTCCCAAGCTTAATAAGATCAGCAAGCTGTACTATGAACATGGTTGATCCAGATAAAACACGGTTGCTAATTTCATCAAAGGATAACGAATAAATGGCGCGTAAAACATGTTCTACCGTATCAGCAACAGGGCATTCATGGAACAGATGTACCAATCTCTGCAAGCCCTTCTCCTGCAGCAACAAATTGCGAATATGCTCGCTTGTGGAAGCAAGAATTGATATACAATTCGCCGATTTTCCTTGTGCCGATGCATTCCCTGAAATAAGCAAATCAACCAGAACGGGAACAGCACCTTCTTCTGCCAACGCAACTCGGATATCTTCGACCACAGAAACATTCCTGATCGCGCCAACAGCGTAAGATTGAGCAATGAGAGAACCAGATTTACACAATTCGATCAGTACAGGAATGCCACCGTAGGCAGAAATCGCCCAGGCGTTGTCGTGATCGGCTGTGATGAACTCGACCGCCATGGCCGCCTTCTCCTTCACCTGCACCGAGCTGCACTCAATAATCCTCAGCAGAGGACCTAAAGCCCCTTCCTCAAACACGCATTTCCGCGGCAAGTCACCGGCGGCAACGAGCAACGACACGGCGTGGACCGCCAGCTCTTTGACAGAATCATCGCCGCTCGAATCGAGCAGCGATGTCAAGCACCTCATATCCCCTTCTCTGGCGACGATCATTGCGGACTTACTGTCTTCAACGAGCAGTTGAATCAGCGAATCCAACGCCTTCAGCTTGAACTCCAGCCCGCCGATCTGGAGCCGGGCAAAGAGGTCTCTGACGAAGAACGTGAGCTCCTCCTTCGAGGAGGCGGGATTAGGGCGGGAGAGGACAATGGCAGTGGAGTGATGGAGGACGCCAGAGCGGAGGAGCAGCTCCAGGTCGTTGATTTGCTTCGACAGCCACCCCGCCGCCATGTCGAGGTCGGATTGCATCAGCAGCTTGCCGCGGGCGGAGGCGGCGTCGCGGCAGTGGTGGGAGAGTATTTCGGTGCGGCGGAGGGTGGAGAGGAGGGCGGGGAGGAGCGTCGGGAGTAGGGGATTGTCGGACCAGTGCGGGGAGTCGGAGATTTCGGCGATGAGGGTTTGGACGGCGGTGAGCTTGGAGCGGAGGACTTGCCATCGGGCGGCGAAGGAGGTGACGGAAAGAATGGAGGGGAGAAGGTCGGCGAGGAGCCGGGAGATTTGGTGGAGAGTATCGGCCGCCGGGGATTGCGGTGGCGGGACGGTGGCGGGAGGCATTACTTTATTCTTTGATTCTTCTTTTTTCTGGCTTTTGTGATGTTTACGAGTGAAATTTAGTAGTATAATATTGGTCAAAAGTCAGAAAATGCATGTGGAAATAATAGAGGTGTGGGGGCGCCGTCGCCGTGTGTGTTGTGTGGGGGTGAGCGAATGGTTTAAGAGAGAGAGAGTATTACTACTACTATATAGTTTCTCTTTGTCACATAAATGAAAATACATAGTAGTATAAATTATGGACTCGCATAAAATACAAAAAATATTACTATGTTATAGCAATTCAGAATAATTCCAATTTCAGCGAGTTATAGTCCACTTCACACTAATGCTGGTGTAACACATATGTATTGACAGGATTTGACTTCATAATTTATTTATTAAGTAATTATTATGAAGTCGCTCACTTTGTCAAATAATTATCTTCATAATACAAAGTAATCATTGATATTAAGAAAAATAATGTTTCAAAAATATTATACTTTTCTTCCTTTCAAAAAAAATTATTTTTCTTAACGACAATGTTTACTTTTATTGATGACAATTGTACTTTTAATTTTTTGCTCAAATAATTATTATCGTGATAGAAAGTAATTATTCATATGAAGAAAAATAATGTTTCAAAATTATTACTTTTTTTAACGACAATTGTTATTAAACATATTCAATTATATAACTCGTCTGCAGATGTTGCACGTGTACCCCACGCGCGGGTCGGATTTTTCCAAGTCAAACTCGTCTCATTGAGTGCACCCAATATAAATTTACTTTAGGCCACCTCCAATGGTGCGGGCGTCGGCCGGGCGAAAGAGAGAACGCTCGCCCGCGACGAGGGCGATCAGCGTTGGAGGAGCGGCGGGGGCGGGCGCGACGATGGGCGCCTTGGCTCTGTGAAGCCCGGGGCCGAGCAACTGTGGTGGAAGGGAGGAGGGAAACGCGTCACCTCCTCCCATTTTCTGTAATTTTTTTTAAATCTGAAATAAAAGAAATAAAAAATGCAGTAAAGGTAATATTCTCAAACGGGTATTTTTTTTACCTATAAATATATCTCATTCATCCCTCGAACATCCACACCTTCTCTATTTCTTCATTCTCTTTTCTACATTTCAAAAAATTGTCTTGTAATTTTATTTGTTCTTAAAAAATGGGAGATGATGAATTCGACCAGTGGTACAACCAAAATTACATACAAAACCCTCATCCCTCTTACCAATCGCCCAATCCAATTCCCTCACGACAATTATTCACCAGTAATAGTCCGTCGTTTTCATCCCAGCAAGGTACTGGATTTCGGCTGTACTCCTCGCCTTATGGATTTGGGCAGTACTCGCAATCACCGGGCTTCAGCCACTTCAGTGCTTCGCCGCCGCCGTCAGGTCCATCCCAGCGATTCTCGTCGCCGCCTGGTGGCTACCAATCTTTCCAGACACCGCCATCTGCATATCGTCAGTTTAAAGGAATCAACCTCAATGACGCCGATGTCCCTGAGGATGAAGAAGAGGGCGAGGAAAATGAGGAGCCGGAGCCGGAACCACGTCGCAGAAAGGGAAAGGCACCGGCCAAGGGCAAGGGAAAGGCCTCGGCAATGAACCACGGAGTTCGAAGCGGCAACTACACGCTGGATGAAGTTGAGTGGATTGTCAAGTGCTATGTTGATATCGGGCTTGATGCAGTAAATTCAAACTATCAAAAGCTCGATAAATTTTGGGAGAGAATTGCCGAGAAATTCAACGAGTTCATAGCTCCTCAACAACCTCGTAGTGTAGAAGCCATTTGGTCGGCGTGGAAACGCGCCAAGACCGCAATTACTAAATTCAACGTGGAATACATCAACTTTGAGAGAGAAAATGCTAGTGGGCGGAACGACCTCGACCTCTACAAGCTAGCCGCCGATGCTTATCATACAACCCGTGGGAAACATTTCATCCATCGGACGGCGTGGGAGGTCGTGAAGGATATTCCCAATTTCTGTAATCCGGATGCCAAGACCCAATCGAAGCGCTCCAAGACTAGTGCAGATGGTGGCTACACAAGTCATTCCAGCAACTCCACATCTGCAAACGAGGCCTCATCGATGCTAACCCGCCCGATCGGCATAAAGGCGGCGAAGAAGGGAAAGGAAAAAAGTCAATCCGAAGGTGGAGGCCGCGCAAAAAATCGGCGGCATCGAGCAACATATGGGCCAAATTGTGGCTACTCAAGATTTTAAACAGGCCTACGACATCTACACGAGGAAAACAAGCGAAATGGAGCCGGAACAATTGATGCGCCACCGTGAAGTGTGCGCATTTCTCAAGCAAAAATACGGATTTTCGAATATTGATATGTAATTTTTATTACTTTTCAGTTTTTAATTATCAGTATTTAATTTTTAGTTTTAAATTTGTATCAATTGTATTGTAATTTTTCAATATTTCAATACGATTTCGTATTTTATTATTCTTATTTCTATTTTAAAATAGAAAAGTAAAATTAAAAAAAAATCAATCATTAGGTAGCCCTAGGGGTAGGGCTTTACCATAGTAAAAATTTCATCCTAGAGCTATCAATCATTAGGACCCCACCAAAATTCCCATAGCCCTAGAACTTCGGAGCCCACTGTTGTAAATGTCCTTAGGTAAGATATCTAATGTGGGCCAAGACCATTCCATTTAATTATACCTAATATCTAAATTATTAACATATTCAATTATATAGATATTCGAAATTATTAACCTTTTTATGATTGTGTCTTGAATCTCAACTCTCAACTGATAGAATATATATGTTAACTTCAAAATATAAAAGGTGGTTGTTGACATCAAAACGGTATCATGATGATATTAGTTTATTTTTGAATATCTTTATTAAATTCAACTCAATTTCCTGCTTGTCGCTATGTTTTTCGTCATCGAAACTTGAGGTGCACATTGTGAAAAGTTCGATAATTTAAATATGAAAATGCATTTTTTTTATTTTTTTTTCATTCAATAACATATAGTGAACTATAACTCTGTATAATCAAAATATTTTTAATGAGGACAAAACAACTAGGTGAATAAAATTTGGTATGGAACTAGACAAGAAAAACATCGTATATCAAACTCGAACGAAAGATGAATTGCACCTTGCATTTTACACCTACACTGTGATGCCATTAAAAATTGGTATATTTTATACATGACCTCCATTTCACCATCTAGATCATTCGAAGGAACTTCATCAATTAAAATTACAATTTAATCTTTTTCTATAGTTGAAATGTTTGAAATGTTACAATGTGAAGAATTCTAACCACCTGGCCCACGTCTTATTCACAGGTCTTTTTCAAATTTTATTGTGTAGACTTGACTTTGAGGTCATCCTAAGACTTAATTGAAAGCTACTTTTGTGTTGAAATAGAAAAACTCTCAACTGGGGTCCTAACTATATTAACTATACTCCATATCTTCAATTTTTTGCCATAGTACTACTCTTTCTTAACTATGTACTCAGCGACAGTTTCTTGTGTTTTTGCCTTTCTCTTCTTATTTGACTAATAATCAATTAACTTTAGGAGTTAAACATCATACTACAAACACTCCCATGTCGCTTGCACAACACGCGTCACGCGTGGCGCTTGTTGTGCAAACGCCCCTATTTTATTAATATATATATGTATAATAATTTCAAATTTTTTTAACTCCTCTTTTTATTTGCTGCTTCGTTTTTTTGTTTGCCGTTTCTTCTTTGGTCAATATTCGAGTGAGAGAAGCCGAAGGCCTCGGAGCGAGCCGAAAAATCCAAATTGTTGCCCAACGATTATCCTTATATTAGTAATCGGAGCGAAGACGGAGCCGTAAAATCTGAAAATTAAAAAAATATATTTACGGGTGCGTGCACAACATGCGCAGTGCGTGGGAAGCGTGCGCGTGTTGTGCACGCGCCACGCGCGGTCGTGCAACTTGCGACCTGCTGCATGGGAGAGTGACTCATTACCAATTTATCAAACTCTGTATAATTGTCAATTTTTTGTGATAATATCTGAATTTTGCAATCTAAATCTGCCCCTTTCGTGCGAGATGATGATGGTGGTTAAAGGTATGACAATTCCTTATTACGTTTTCAGACATATGTATTCGTAATTCATCGCGTAGATGAATGTCTTATGTCTGATGTTATAATTACAGTAAATTGATATTTGATATGTATGACTGCTAAACTTGAAAAGTTGCGCAAATTTTGTAAAAATGTATGTTTATATATATTTTTTTTTTATAATTATGCCCTATGAAAATCTTTATTGGTTGGATGTTCCCGACGGAAAAAGGCATAATCCGATCTTTAATATGTTCCAAATTCAAATATTTTTTGCATGTTAAAGATAACGTATGAATATTACTAATACTTAGTAGATCTAAAAGACTACGAGTAATTTTTAATTTTTTTCCAATAAAAAAAGAGAAACACTCCTGTGCAGACTTTTGCATCAAGTCTGCACAGAATCCGACCCGACCTGACCCGACCCGCCACACGCCACCCCGACCAGCACGTAGGCCCCACGCGCCCCAGTTTTTTTTTTTTTTCCAGATTTTTTGTCCCCGTCGGAGCCTTCGGCTCCGATTACTAAAATAAGGATAATCGGAGGGCAACATTTTGGATTTTTACGGCTCGCTCCGAGGCTTTCGACTCCCCTCGCTCGCGTCTTGACCATAGAAGAAGCAGCAAAAAAAAAAAATCGGAAATTAAAGAAAAAAAAAATGGTCAAAGGGGGTTTGACCGGGTCAACCGGGTCGGGTCAGGGGCGGGTCGGATCAAATGAATAGGTGTTCTACGGTGGAACAGTTGCATCCAAGTTTTTGTCATAAAAAAAAAAGAAAGAATTTATGGAATTCAAGCAAATGGTCCAGCACATGTTATGTTGCACATCGTTTATATTCTTATCCAGTTTGTTTCATATAAATATCTATTAGTATATATTTGGCTTTCAATAAAATTCTATTATATTGAATATTTAAAATACTATTTATATCAAAATTTTAATTGACATCAAGTGCATTTCTTTTTTTTTTTTTTTTGAATTCGTAGGAACCCGCAGCCGTTACATTTGGTGTGCACTGAATTTCATCCCTGTGCAGTAGCCTGTAAACCTCAAGTGCAGTTCTACTAATATACAGTCAAGTTCAATAAATTTAAATAATCGCTATAAACCCACTAGTAAAAATTAAATATTTTAGTTATAAAAATAGTAAAAATTAAAAAGTTTAGTTATAAAAATAAATTTAATGGTAGTTCCAAGAATGATCGTCACCTCGAACCGAGCACATTAAAGTCGTCAATGGCGTTCCCTTTCTCTCATAAATTATTAATTCTATACATAATTTTTTATACGTAACAGCCCATGGCGTTTGGCACAAGGCTGATAATCATTTTTTAAATCTCAATCTAACAGATAGCTACTAAGATTATATAATTCTACCACAAAAAAACAAATGATAAACAAAGATTATAGAAGAACAATAAACATGCAGTAGAACAAGATAGAACTGTCTGTAGAACATGTACTCTCTCTCTCTTTCTCCCCTAAAATAAAGAGAGAGAGAGAGAGAGAGAGAGAGAGAGAGAAAACAAGAACCCTAGGAAAAACTAGAGGCTTGAGGTTCCTTTGAGGGCCAAGAAACAAAGGCCCTAAAAAATGGTAAAATTTTTCTTTCCATTTTAGGAACTAAAAATTACGCCTGGACTAAGTTAAACTACTTCAAAAGGAACCTAAGCTCGATGAGATACATCTATGTAGGAGGGAAGAATCTGTTGAGATTAAATGGCAATGTGTAGAACTCCTCGTTCCGATTGTCGCCTTTGAATGTTCGGAACTTCACCCACCACGGCATGCCACGGTCCTTCTTCGACATTTCAACGTCCAGTGTGTTGTCAAGGACCACGGCAACAATCAACGCCACGGTGGGAGGCGACATGAAAAGGGTGTTCAAGAACGCGTTGAACTGCATTACAGAAACACGGTACGTACCGTAGGTCAAAAATTGATCGTGATAGAGATATATATACTGTAGTATGGTGAAATTTGATTGGTGTTTCAAGCCAAATCCTCCTCTATTGTAGCATTGTGCAATGATCGTCACGTGTCAATTAAATTTTGTAATCTACCAAATTTTGCATGCACATAGAACAATTAAGAATTTCCATAGGCTAATATTTTGGCGTAGATTGTTACATTTCATTAACACGTGGTAATAATATGTACATGTATTTAGAGCTGTTGCTGAATGTTGCGATAGAGGATCCAACATGAAATATAACAAAAAAAATAATAACTTAAGAATAAGAAACTATTTTCACGGGACGAAAGCAATAGAAAGCCTTTCACCACACGAGAGGAAACCTTTTTTTTTTGTTTTTGTTTTTGTTTTGAGCATCATCACATGAGAGGAAACTTACCCAACCGGCATGAGTATGAACTAGCCCCCGATCCCTGGTCAAATAGTCGCTGAAAAACTGAGGAATCGAGATTCCAAGGAAGAGCGAGAGACCGGTGATGATGAGGTTCCGCATAGAATTCATGTTGGTGAATTGAAGAAAGGATAAGCCCACTGAACCTGCAGACAGAATCACACAACCTTAGGAACTTGAACGACGTTTTAGGCAAAGAGAAACATGATTCGCGATGTATCTTACCAACGAGGCCAAACAGAATGCAGTATAGTGCACCAAATATTGGAAGCGGTATAGATGCAAAAACAGCTCCAAATTTCCCTACATCCATCATTCATTGAAGCAGAGACGACGTTTTTAGCAACATTCAGTTCAAGAAACACATTTTTTTACATTTAGTCATGACTGCACACACTCAAGAAGAATGATACTTACCAAAGATAGAGAAAAATATCATGAAGCCGGCTGAAAGTTGAATAACTCTACGGCTTCCAACTCGAGTTAGACCAAGAAGGCCTACGTTTTCTCTGAAATATGCAGAAAGGCTTAATATTGTGTGGAGATGTGATCAAGTAGCAATAAATTCAGTAGCATTTCTCAGATGCTTACACTGATACAGTTGAACCGCTGCACGTTCCATAAAGGCCATCGATCAAAATGCTTATGCCCTGCAAAGTGAGACTATGAAAATACTATAGGCACAACATACATAGTTATGTATTCGTGGAAATGCAGAACGACAATCAGGCAGACACACGGCCTCAATTCCTCGAGATTTACCTTGGTGCTTGGTTTAAATTCATTCAGACATACTTTCACACAAGGATTAAAACACATAATTCAGAAAGTATGTTGTTCCATATTTGTACATCATCAATTCCGTGATACTATTGTATCAATGAATATGGTGAAAACAAGAAATGGGAAACCAGGGTGAGTATATAAAGGCAGACCTGCCAACCAATGCCCCGGCTGAGTACATACGCAGGAGGAGGGGTGGCGATCGCCAGACGAGCTGCTGCCTTGTATGCTCCAGTTGACTGTAATAGTAGATACAACCATAATTAACATTTTTTTTTATCTAAATGAGAAATTATTAATATTAAAGCACCAACTTAAATATTAACTTGATATTAACTAAATTTAATGCTTGCATTCCATATGCATAACTTTTCTTTATGAAAACAGAGAAAGGCACATATCTTTTAGCACGAGATATTATTACATGATTTTGTTGTATAACAAATGTAGAACCAATAAGACTGCAAAACCCGATTTTTGTACAAATAGATGCACCATAACCACAATATAAGTAATGGAAATATATTAAACCATGTGACAAATATTTTCATTTGCCAAGTTCTACATTTTCTCCTCTTTAAATACGATGAGCTATGACAGCTTTCAACTTCAAACGCCCTAACTGAGCCACATCACTTTTCATTGGAACATTTGGATCACTTCATAATCGAGCATGATTTTGAGGATATAAGATGGCTATAGCTCGACGTTTTTTCAAAAATTACCTCAACCATTGACACAAGAACAGCTGCGATCATGGCAAATGCATGGCCTACTGAGAAAGTAGGTGCACCCCACTGCAGAGGATACGGAAACTTAAACCTTAAAAACGAACAGATTGTCAGATTCACATTAAACGAGTTAAATATGGGGAAAAAGGACCAAGTTTACTCGGACACGACCATGGAGCGGTGGTTATAAGACCAGCTCTGTCTGTACGACAACTTTGCTGCGTAATATCTGGTCTGCCACGATAAGCTCCACTAGCCGTTAGCACGACAGAATACAGCCACATAATAGAGACACAAATCAACACATGAAACAGTTCGAAGATTGGAAAGTCCTTCAGTACCCTGACATGCTTCATATACTGAGATACATAAACAGTTACTTGCATGAACGTGAGAAACTAATATAAACAACGTTTGAAATCTCAATGCCAAATGATTCACTCACCTGTGACAAGCCGATAACTAATAGAAGCATCGGTATACCAATCTCAACGCAATTCCCTAACTGCAAAACAGAAGATACACAAGCATGCAATAGATTAATGTATAAAGGCAAGGAATGCATGGTGAAGTCAGAGGAAACGAAATAACCAAAAAATTGCATGGTGATTGCATGAAATATGGTGTTACCCCAAAGAGGAAAAGAAATTACCACAGGAAATCCTCGTTGGAATAAACCCAATCCAACCAAGCCAACGACAGGTGCCATTCCGAGAGGACTGAAAAAGCTGAAAAGAGATACCCTAAAAGTCATAATGCTTATAGATGCGAATGGAAATCTTTTTTTGGAATTCTTGAAGACGATACCGTGAAAAGAGACCCCATAACTGAGTGTAGCCGATAAGTATTTGTACAGTCGAGGCAACAATTAAAGCTCCCTGAATAGCTCTCATGGTGTGGATAAATCTCTGCAAAACACTCAGGCATTAGTGCAAGCTCAAATGCATCATTGCACAAGAAGAATATTAGGCTTCCGGCTTTTCATGCACATAAAAAGCACACATCGTTATGTCCGATTTAGTTACATTGTACAGCACACAGCACATATGGCATAATATATATAAGCCAAAAGGATTATGCCGTCCTGAGAGAAAACAAGGAACATGTGTTGCTTACAACATGAGGCTCGTCAATCCGTTGCAATGATGAGTCATGAATAATATAGGTTATAGGGATGATATAACTGAAGGACCCTCCAACGATGGCAGGTAATCTGGTCCCGAATAGTGACTGAAGAAGGGTGTTAAAGCCAGCTACGAAAAGCAACGTTTGCACTACACGTG
This sequence comes from Schizonepeta tenuifolia, assembly GCA_029490685.1. Classification (NCBI taxonomy): domain Eukaryota; kingdom Viridiplantae; phylum Streptophyta; class Magnoliopsida; order Lamiales; family Lamiaceae; genus Schizonepeta; species Schizonepeta tenuifolia. The sequence continues at coordinate 133,081,561 of CM055955.1, forward strand.
CTTTGTCACCCTGTTTGAGCGTAGAAAACCTTTAATTTAGCAAAAGGGAACTGATGTGAAGATAAACAGCACAATTAATGCACAAAACTGCACAAAACTGGAAAAACCATATCGGCTTAAATGTCGTCTATAAAGCATAATCACGATAGAACAATAACACTATGCATTGGCTAAGATCTCAAATAGTAGTAGATAAAGCTGTGTTAGCGCAATCATCAACAGGCTGCATTCTCGGGAGCATGCCTGATTTCATGAGCAAAATTGGTTCGGTAAAACTAGCAAATGACTTTAACCTAACAACACCAAACTGCAACAGTGCAATCAAAATTAAAATTTTCCAAACTTGAAAACTGAAATCTTAAAGAATCAGCTTACATCTGATCCGCCCATTGCTGGGACAAGCATCGTCGGAATCATCACACTCGTTCCAAGCACGAGTATGTAATGTTGAAAAGCTAGCAGGACCATCTCAGCTGAATACATAAGAAGGAAAAAAAGAAACAGTCAGTCAGCCAAATAAGAAAAAGTGAGTAATAACTGATTAACTTCCTCTATATGATACATGACATTCTTTTGAGTAACGACTACATGACATTCTCATATACAATTAGATATGATGACCTGAAAAGGACTCGTAAATTTCAACTCCTCACATTCAACAGACTTACTAATTTTTATTTATAAACGAATGTCTTTACTCAATTTCAGCAATTCTCCACATTAAACCACAAAAGAGGTAAGTTCTTTCTCGAGACTTAAATAATGTTTTTGTGGAATTAGTTCTACCCCATCTTCTTGGTTTTTGCTAAACCAAAAGACCTTTAAATCAAAGTTCGAGACAAGTACAACCCTTTTCACCATAGCAGTTTGAGTGTCACGCGACGTTACAAGAGAAATAATAAGGATTAAATTGATGGAATCAGTGGACTCCGCTTTACAGAAAATGCTTGATATCAACACCTTCAACTAACATTCTTTAAAAAAAAAAAAAAGAACACCTTCAACTAACAAATGATGTTCTTAAATTCCAAGATAGCACATTTTCAAAGGTTGTGCACACATAATAACTCAAGTTATTTGTGCGAGCACTCTAGACAAATGAGCAAATTATTTAAAGAATTCTCGTTCCACATTTACAGAATTTTAATTTCTTGTTTCACTTATTGTTCATTATAGTTTCACTACGTAAAAAATATTAAGCATAAGAAAAGATGAGTTCTTTCTCAGTAAATCCAGACATCAAAATTATGCTAAGATAAAAAAATTTAGATAACAATGCCAATTAATTCATAAGACCACAACCACCAAAAAGCAAATGACAGAAGTCTAAAAAGAAAAACACACAATTAATACATTGTCAAAAGGTTGAAGTGGGAAAATCATACATAATAAATCAAGAATTTAATCTCATTCAGAGATTACATCTTCAGTTGTTCTCAAGCTAATAAATGAATCAATTTCCCCTACGGATGATTCACTCAACATCATTTCAAGAAACTTTTCTACTTTAAACCCACAAGCACCCTAAAGATGCAACATGTTATGAAAGCAAATGCAGAAGCAGAACCCACAAAAATTAGAAGACAAAAGATCACATTTTTGGAGCAATATAATCATGTCCGTGTTAAGTGCTGCTCAGTGTGTGCTGTGTGTGAAAATGGTAAAAGGGATAGGACACGTACGCCATGGAGGATTAGAATCAATGCAGTACTCAAGGTCCTGCAGCTGCTCCATGGGAGGGTGTGTGATGTCGCCCATTAGTGTGTACGAGAAAGGAACAGAGAGAAGAAGGAAAATCGAAGTAAGGAACAATTTAAAGCAGCGAGTAAGCGAACAGAATATTAGTTGAATAAAATAAGTACACAATCCTAGTTTATATAGAAAAGAGAAGAGTATATGCATATGCATATATTATATGGTATTATATTTCTTGAGAGAGAGAGAGAGAGAGAGAGAGAGAGGAATAAATGTTGGTGAAGGTTGGAAAAACATGGACAAGTTTACAACACTAAATGCAGCGCTTTCTCGTACACAGCGACGATGAAATAAAGCTTGCATTTTTTTTGAATTTATTCCAAATATGTTCGTTGTTTAGTTTGTGTTTGCCCAATTTTCATCAACCTATTTACATAATTTGCCACCTCGGCTTACAAAATCTTGTAATTTCATGATACATTTGAATGCCGCATTTATTTATTTATTTCGATTTACTTTGTCTTGAAAGGAAATCCAAATCCAATCTGGTGTCTGTGTGAAACCATAAATGGTACTCCTCTTTGGGGTGACATGCTTGGTGACCTAGGAATCCGTGGTTGCACTTGCATATCGTTTAATTTGAATTTCAACGATGTTTCTTACTTTTTAGGTTAAAATTTATTTATTTCTTTTATTTGTGTATTGTTTACTAGTATACCATTTTGCATAATCGAGTTTGTGGTCGAATGCCATGAAATTTTCAGATTTCTACGATCGTATTTAGGTCATATTTACAAATGTCATTTATCGTTATATAATTTATGAACATATGTATGGAATCCGATTGTGGTTTTGGTTAAGATTTGTATGTATTGTTTATTGTGTGTCAGTTACAAACATTCTATGTGTGTCAGTTACGAACATTCTATAGAATCGAGCTTGTGGCAATTTGAGAATTTAATTTTAAATGATGTTTCTTAATTGAGATTTGTCGTCTACTGTTGTATCATTTATGAACAGTTTTATTTAATTAGAATTTTGGTTAGGTTTGACATTCATACATACCATACATTTGCGTGTCGTTTATGAAGATTCTACGAAATCGAACTGCTAGTTAAATGTTGTGAATTTTAGAATGTCAACCATGTTTTTTAGGTTGAGATTTACACATGTTGTTTACACATGTTGTTTATCGTTGTATCATTAATTACGAACATTCATTCGAAATTGGATTTTTACTCTAGGTTGAGATTTGTACGCACCATTTATTTATTTGTCGTTTACGATAGAACATTCTACGTAAACAAATTTGTAGTTAAGTGTCATGAATTTAAATTACATTGATGTTTCTTAGATTGAAATTTACATGTGTCGTTATTGTTGTTTGTAATATATTTACGAAATTGAATTTGTAGTTTAGGTTGAGACTTATACTTACTATTTATTCGTTTGTCGTTTACGAAAATCTACGAATCAAACTTGTGGTTGAATGTCGTGAATTTGCTGTCACACATGTACTTAGAAAGTGTGGTTTACCTGCCCTGTGTGGTTTGCAGGTTACTGCACAAGGGACGGGGGTTTATCCAGTGCGCACGGAAGGTAGCGGCTGCGGGTTCCCACGATATAAAAAAAAAAAAGGATAAACAATTGTTGTTTATTATTGTATCATTTATAAATATTCGTACGGAAATTAACTTGCAGTTCAATATCATGAATTTAAATTTAAACGATATTTCTTAAATTGAGGTTTACACGTACGGTTTATTTGTTTGTCGTTTATGAAAAAAAGGTACAAAATTGATTCTACCGATAATACATCAAATTATATTTTTTCCTCATTGGAAATTAGAGAAACTATAATTGTTATATCAGGTAAAAAGGTTGTATATGTTGTAATGAGCATTGCTATAAGGCCTTTAAAAAATGAGCATTGCTATAAGACATTGAGATGTTGTGTGAATATTTGAAATATTTTTAGAATTATCAAATTTGATGGTTTCGCGGAATTATAAATAATCCTCGCGATTTTACATCTCACTTTACAAATATTCGTGACACCTATGATGAATATAAAAGTAATTAAATATTTTTCTTAATTAGCAACTTCGTCATTAAAATGAGTGAGTTTTATTCAAGAAAAGATACCATTCAAATTCAAATTCAAAATTTTAAGGTATATGTATTAATTATTATATTGAAATACATGCGTCCAAAATGAAGATAGGAAAGGATTAACTTTAACGCTTTTAAAGTAATTATAGCATCTCCAGTTCATCCAATTTTATCTCCAGTAGTACAATCCAAATAGTGTATTAATTGTGCATATTCATAGTCAAACTGACACTCAGGTATATTTATTAAAATTATTTTATGATAATAAGTAATTATATTTCGGAAAATAGCATTTATAACACTTTCCAAAAAAAATCATTAAATCATGTGTTTCTAAAATAATTAATTGTACTTTCTTAATTTGTGTGAAAATGAATGGGGAGGACTATTTTTCGTGAGACTACATATTCAAAACCTATTAAGACCAAATAATACATATGTTGTTTGTACAAAGTAGATGTCCATAAAATTAACATCAAACAGAACATGGAAATGTGTCGTATGCTCTTGAACCTTTTAAAGAATGATGTACTCATAGCCATATTAATTTAATTCAAAAATTAAAGATTGATCAGAATAAACTGAAAAAAGAAGGATGATAATACTAAACGTTTTAGTTTGAAATTTTTTAATCTGATTGGCCCGAATCAAAAATACTCGGAGCTCGATAGGCTCCAAAATTGAGTGGATTGAACAGATAAATTAGATTAAAATTTCTTGTTACTTGGTGGTCTTATTTTATTAATTTGCTTGTGAATTTGATAGTTTCAAATATTTATGGAACGTATTTTATTTTCTACGTGACACTTGTTTACTTCTTTCTATTTTTACACCAACACTTGGGAGAACGTCCAACCGCGACAAGGGCGCCGACAATGGAGGTGCGGCGGTCGGGCGCGGGTGATGGAGCCCGGGTGAGAGGCGGAGGTTTTGAGGGGAGGGGGGACACGCGTCGCCTCCTCCCAATTTTGGTGTGTTTTTTTTTTTTTTGTGAAATCTGCAATTAAAAAATTTGCAACAACTATGTTGGGATTTCAAACGGTAAAAAAAGTTTCTTCTATAAATACATAACATTCATCCCTCAACATTCACACCTTCTCTACTTCTTCATTCTCACTTCTAAAATTCCAAACTAATTCTCTTAAATTCTTTTTTATTTCAAAAATGGGCGATGATGAATTCAACCAGTGGTACTCCCAAATTTATCGACAAAATCTTCATCCCTCTTCCCAATCGCCCAATCAAATTCCCTCACGACAATTATTCACCGGCAATATTCCATCGTTCTCATCGTTGCCTGGTACTGGATTTGGGCAATACTCCTCGCCTCTTGGATTTGGGCAGTACCCGTTATCACCGGGCTTCAGCCACTTCAGTCCTTCGTCGTCGCCGTCAGGTTCATTCCAGCAATTCTCGTCGCCGCTTGGTGGCTACCAATCTTCCAGATGCGCCGTTTGCATACCGCCAGTTTAGAGGAATCAACCTCAATGACGATGACGACGATGTCCCTGAGAATGAAGAAGAGGAGGAGGAGGAGGCGGAGGAGGAGCCGGAGCCGCCTCGTAGAAAGGGAAAGGCAGCGGCCAAGGAAAAGCCAACGACCAAGGGCAAGGGAAAGGCCCTGATGAATCAGGGAGGTCGAAGCTGCAACTACACGCCCGAAGAAGTTGAGTGGATTGCCAGGTGCTATGTTGATATCGGCCTTGATGCGGTAAATACGAATTATTAAAAGCTCGATAAATTTTGGAAGAGAATTGCCGAGAAATTCAACGAGTTCATAGCTCCTCAAGCACCTTACGGTGTAGAAACCATTCGGTCAGCGTGTAAATGCGCCAAGATCGAAATTACTAAATTCAACGAAGAATACATCAAGTTCGAGAGAGAAAACGCAAGCGGCCGGAGCGACCTCGACCTCTACAGGCTGGCCTCCGATGCCTATCAAACGGAGAGGAAAAAATAGTTCATCCATCGGAAGGCGTGGGAGGTGGTGAAGGATATTCCCAAATTCTGCAATCTGGATGTCTCAACCCAATCGAAGCGCTCGAAGACTAGTGCAGACGGTGGCTACACAAGTCATACTAGCAACTTCGCATCCGCAAACGAGGCCTCGTCGATGCTAACTCGCCCGACCGACATCAAGGCAGAGAAAAAGGGAAAGGAAAGAGTCAATCCGAAGGTGGAGGCCGCGAAAAAACTCAAGGGCATCGAGAAACAAATGGGCATGATGCAAGCTACTCATAATTTTAAGCAAGCCTACGAAATCTACACAAGGAAAACAAGTGATATGGAGCAGGAACAATTGAAGCGCCACCGTGAAGTGTGCACATTTCTCAAGCAAAAATACAGGTTTTCGGATATTGATATGTAATTTTAAATTTTTAGTTTTTAATTATCAGTATTTAATTTGTAGTTTTAAATTTGTAGTTTTTATCAATTGTATTGTAATTTTCCAATGTTTCAATACAATTTGGTAATATTTATTACTGTGTCAATCCATAAATATATATGTTTGGCAAGATAACAAATTAGTTATGTACGCCTGAAAAGAAACAAATTAGTTATGTACGCCTAAGTGCCACCAAGCTTTTGTGACATTCCAAAGTGTCTCAATAACTCATTGACTTTATATTTGGGGAAAAAATATTATTTGTTTGCCAAATAACATGAAATTCATACCAAAATACCATATGCGTAAAATTATTTAATTAATAATTAATCACGCTAAACAATGAATTTCTCTATTTTGCTCTGAAGTCCATGCTTTCCAAATTGGTATCAAAGCCCTAGGTTTATTTAGAAATTTTATTTGATTTATTATTTAATATAAGTGATATTCCTAACGGAGGAGACATCCAAGTCTACGTGGATCCGGACAATTGTTCGAGATGCGAGTGTTGCAGGAACTATCTTGAATATTTCAAGATAGATAAGGAGAATTTACAGGAGGCTTTAGCCTACTGGGAAGAACGCTTTAATCAAAGCGTTAGAGATGAAGATTCCGAAGATACTATACGGAATCATCACATGAAGGAAAAACGTCGACGACGTCACTTTGTTAATGCTTATCTCCCAGAAGCATTGACAACACTGATGAACCAAGAACATCAATTTCATAATTGATGGCTCAATAGTTCCAGAAGGAAAAGGGAATAGCTAATGTTCTCAACTATCAAGATATCGCCCCAAATACATCGAAGATATCAGCTGATCTAAGGGAGATACAGAAGACGGTGCAACATTATGGCAATCCCAGAGAGGCAACAAACTCATGAAGAGCATATGAGAGATGCTCGTGACTATCATGCCGGAGCAAGATTTGATCTAGTTACACCAGATGATGCCCACATGACGATCAGAAGAACAAAGAGGAGGCAACCTAGACTGCAGGATACACATGTTGGAAAGGTATCTTGGATCCTATTCATCTATACGAAGTAATGCTCGATATCGATGAAATCAACTTCATAGATCAAGAATCTGTAATAGACGAATGAGCTTCAGCTATGAGGATCGCAGCAGCAACGCTCGATCTTGACAAAGATGGGTTTATCAAAATCCTTGAGACAAGTCTCGCAGGAGTGGTGAAGATAGCATGGGAAGGTATTCCGATGGAAACCAAACGTCTATACTTCACCAACATCATTTCCTTCACCGAAATGATTAAGAATATGCCAATGCTCATAAAAAATCATCTTCTTAGAGAAGGATATTTTGAAGGATATGATGAAGAGAAAAAGAAAAAATACTTGATGGCTTTGTATAATTTGAGACTTGCAGTCTTGAATCAACAAACGCTCAACAAGTTCTTGCAGCTCTTCACCCTTTATCAGCACCAATCAAAAGTTGATGAAAGGATTGCAATGGAAATCTTCTTCCTAAAATTTCCAAGCCCATGGAAGGAGATGCTAATTCGAGATTACAGACTAGGGGATCTCGATAATGTAGCAAAACGGATGTCATATGTACATCAAAAGCTCCAGAGTGGTGTTAGCAAGCCACAACTTTGAGAAACATGAAGAAGCTGAGGAGAATCAATAAAGCAACTCCTCTAGGATGTGAAGACAATGATCTTCCGACGATCATTGGAGGTGAACCACCAAGGCTGAAAAGAAGTAAAAAATATAAATTTCAGCCCTACTATAAAGGTGAAAAATCAAGAAGGAATTCTTGGAGACCAAGAACAATGTGGACACGACAGAAGGCAAGATTCTACAAATCTAGCCAAAGAAGCGGTCCAAACATGTTTTCATCCCGAGGATCTAGTTCAAATAGATCTCAAGGAAGGACACCAGCCAAGAAAACTTTCTTGCTGACTCATACTGGAGTCAATGGAAGTTTTAAAGATTGTAACTGCTGGATGTGCGGTGCAAAGGGACATATTTTGAACAAATTGTCCTGATAATGAAAGAAGGGGCATTCGGAGGTTCGATTCAACACCAGATATCGAGGATGCCATCTACTATCAAGAGCTGATACAGGTATATCAGTTCAAAGATATACCCTCAGACGAGAGTATATATGAGCAGGAAGAAATCTTCAGTGAAGAAGACTCAGATTGGTCGGATGAAACTTCACAATCTGAATTCGACTGATTCCGAGATTATTCATCAAGAGAGTGAATATAGAACGGCTTTTTCAAGCAAGACACTCATCTCGCCCAGAATGATGGATAAGATTATGAAATAAAGCCTAAATATACAAAAATATGAAGGCTTTACAACAGGAGTTTTAAACCAAGTTATGAGAAACTTCAGTTTAAAAAACAGGAAACATTACACCGTCTATGGCATTGCAAGATGAGAAATGTCTCTTCCAATTAAGCTCACTGCAAATCAAGTGGAAATGCAATTGATTACAGCAGACGATGTAAGAGCAGATCTGGCGAAGATGAAGTCAGAAATTGCAGAAAAGATGAACTGGATTCATATTGGAGCAATTCAATTGGTGCTAAAATCTACTCTATTCTTAAGACTGGATGCACCAATTGATATCGCAATATGCGATAGACGAGTCAGAAGTTTAAAAAAATCCGTTATGGGAACAATTGCGGGGAATCTTTGTGTTGGACAGGTTGTTGGGATTATATATCCAAAAATCGCATATAATGTTAAAGATGAAAGTTTCAGCAAAGCTCTGACTCTATATCAAGATTTTAAGCGTAAGGATCTATTAGAAGAAGGAAATAGACCTTACTCTATTACATATAAGGTGTCATATGCGCTTTCCAACTCACATCATACTGATCTATTCTGGGAAAAACCATTCATTGAGATACCAGATATATTCAAGAAGGTGTCGACGGCGGTCGGTCCTGATAGAGTGGAAATCCCTCGATTAAGAGAGGTTGACATTCAAATTAGAGAGATAGAGGTTATGAGGCATGATCAAAGCCTCAGATTAAATATAGGAAGATTATCTTTCCAAAGAGACAGAATTATGTCACAACCATTTGGAAAGAAACTAATCCAAGATTCTCATCCTCAGACATCTCGGAGCAGAAAGGTAGCAGTAAATCTGCAATGCCCTGAAGGATGGAGAGGAGTTACAGTTAGATTTGACACTACAAGATGGGAAACCAACTTCCCTTGTAATGTCTTATACTATCTGCAGCAACCAGAGCTCAACCATTATAGAGGAATCCTCGAAATAGGAGGAATCTAATTGGAAATCAAAGCAAGAGAAGCAGATATACTGGTACTAGGACTTGATTTCCTCGAGAAACACAAGCCCTGGAGAAGCATGGACGAAGGAGTAGAGATTATGGTCAATAATATCATATTATTGATATTGACAAGTCCATTCTCCATATACATCTCTGTTGGGATGTTATACGAAAAATATAAAGCAGAATATTTTGCTGCTTATATTGATTCAGGAGCAGGAATTTGCACAGCAAAACGAGGAGTCTTCCCAGAAAAAGTGAAAGATGATCTACCTCGTATTGCCGGACGAGACTTCTCAAAGAAAATTTTACTCTTATCAAAAGGAGTAAAAGAAACAGAGATTTTGATTGGAGGAGCATGAGATACACCATGGTACAAGGTAAAGACTCCACCGATCTATTTCCATGATACAGGAGCAGATATTCTGTTGGGAAACAACTTCCTACAGATGTTCAAGAGATATACTCAGGATCATGAAAATCAACGATTGGTTTTCACAACCAATTGTGATCATAAAATCATTGTCCAATGAATGCGAAGAGCATTTAACCGACAAATGCCACTAACATTCCGCAACAAGCGTGTGATGAAGGAAAACTTTGTCATCCAAAAGTGAAGGATCAAAGGAGATTCAATGAGGCAGTCCTAAGCTACATCAAAGAAGAGGATCTCAAAGATGAAGAAATTCAGATCCTTAAAGTATACTTAATATCCAATCAAGATATTAGGGAAGAAACAAATGTCCTTGGAAGATACCAAGAGGAAGATCAAAAGGAGTTACAACGAAAATCCTTTGGCATGGTGAGACAAGAACAAACTCAAAGCAACCCTGAAGGTGAAACTAGGCAAGGAGTATGAGTTTGTCAGATATAGACCAATCCTGATGAATCTTAAAGATCAACAGGATATGAAAGAAATAATCAAGGAACACCTTGATTTGGGATTGATCGAACCAGGAAACTCGCCTTACAACAGTCCTGGATTTCTGGTAAGGAATCATGATGAGATCAAACAAGGTAAACCCAGACTTGTTATTAATTATAAAGGAATTAATGATATCCTGGAGTTTGATGGATATTTTATCCCAAGCAAAGAACACCTTATCAATTGCATCAGAAATGCTAAGGTATATTCTCTAAGTTTGATTACAAGTCAGGTTTCTACCAGATTCGTATGGAGAAGAACAGCAAGAAGTTCACAGCTTTCTCTACTCCACAAGGGTATTATGTTTGGATCGTAATGCCAATGGAGTTGGCCAACGCACCTCAAATATTCCAGAAGAAGATGGATAATCTTTTCAAAAATGATTTTTCTTTTATGTTCGTCTATAATGATGATATCTTGATAGCATCAAAAAAATATGGAAGAACATGTTAAACATCTAGATATTTTTGCAGATGTTTGTCATAAAGAAGGACTTGTACTGTCTGAAAAGAAGACAGTCATTACTACTAGAAAAATTGAGTTTCTGGGTATTGAGATCGATGAATCAGGAATTGTGTTGGAGGATCATATTGTACAAAAGATCCAAGACTTTCCTGAAGATCTGAAAGAGAAGAAACAACTCCAATGTTTCTTGGGAGTTGTTAACTTTGCAGGAGCGTTCATTAAAAATCTTGCAAAGTACATAAAGGTTTTCAGTTCATTACTGAAGAAAGATGTTCCGTTCATTTGGACAAATGAACATAAAAGAAGAATGAGAGAACTAAAAGAGGTTTGCAGAAATCGCCCAAAACTCTCAATACCATAGAACAAAGATGATATGGTCCTGTACACAGATGCAAGTGATTATTGGTGGGCAACAGTCTTAACAAAAATCACTCCCAACGGAGAAGAACCATGTAGATATTGCAGTGGTTTATTCCCAGAAAGCGATACTGTGAGATGGCATATCAACGAGAAGGAGTTCTTTGCAGTGCGAAAGGCGTTTAAAAAATGACCTTTATTTTTATTAGCAAAGAAATTTACTTTAAAAGTTGACAACACACAGGTTAAAGCTTTCTTAAGGAACAAGATGGAATCTAAGCCTGAAAAAGCTAGATTACTTAGATGGCAGGCTGAATACCAATATTATAATTTTGATATTGTCATTATAAAATCTCATGAAAATGTTCTTGCAAATTTTTTGACGAGAGATGGAGCCAGCTGAAGCAAGATCCATCCTAACAACCCAAAGGCATTTCAGAGACAATCTGGAATTGTTTTTTGAGGAATGGAACGAGTGCGTTCTTCATGCTAAACCAGCAGGAAGATTGCAATCTGCTGATGAGACAAAAGTCACTAGCAGAATACAAGCATGATTGCTTACTCAGTGTCAACTCTGGGAAGCAATGCAACCGACCCTCCTCCGGGCTTCCAAAGAACCTTTAAAAAAAGAAGAGTTTCGAGTACAGGGCTCTAAACCTGTAGCAGAGAATTCTAATACCCTTTGCCCAAGTCCTAAGTTGGTGGTTTCTTCAAAACCACTGGCCCAAGGAAAAAATGAGCTTCAGGAGTCACACCTTGAAGTTTCATGTCAACCCAGCACCTCTGGGGTTAAAGAGGGAGAGATTAACCTTAGGCCAATGACTGGCACTTCTAAGATTAATACTGACAAAATTGAAGTTTCTTCTCCATGGCAGAATTATCAATCTAATTGGGAGAAGCTTGTTACCAGGAAAAATATCAACCCAGAAAAAATAAAGGTTGATGTTTCGGGTAAATATCCTCGAGTGTGGACGATGCCAGGTGCCGATTCACACGAAATCAGAAGGTGGTATGATTTTGGGGCATTAGCCTCAGTTTATACTACATCACCATCATTCACGGAGATCAAGGGTCTACCGAAATAGATCCATGTATGATGTTGGTTTAACAATTCATCGCTTAGCCGGGGAGATATACTGGAGTTATATTTCATCAGTGCAGCTCCAGAACCAGCATGAAAAGGTAATCATGAAGCCTTTCATTACATAAGGCTCAGGAGACCTGATACCAATGCCTTGGGACGAATCAAGGCACCAATGGAAGACAGGACTACACTAGTCTCAACAATGCCAGAGGATCTCATCTCTACCAGAAGAGCATGGGGTCTATGGGTTTGTCTCACGGAGATGGACAAAGTCAAGTTTCCATTCAAATTCTTTCAGAATTCAGTGAATGGATCTTTCCTGTTAAACACCATGACATGAAAATCAACCAAATATGCAGAGGAAGCTTTCGAAAGAAAGAGAACTTTGCTTTGAGAAAATAGGATTGTACGGAGCAAGGAGACTCATCGCAAATATTGCAACATGGCTCATTTTGGGCATTGGTCTGAGCACGTCTGCTCGGAGTGTCCGAATCAGAAGGAGCCAGAGTTCGGAAAAGGCTTTCTTCCTAAAAGAGGGAAACAGAAGGCTCGTTCTGACGAATACGCAAAGCGCAAAGAGATGCCAAAGGCAAGGATGCCGAGGACCTCGGGAAAAAAGTAGATTCCCAACTCGAGGTAAAAGAGTCATGTGACTCTGTACTGGAAGATCACTCACCAAAAAGAAAGCGACATTGGTGGGTAGATGAACAAGTATTACCCACTAAACTATAAATGGATAAAAATACAGGAGAAGGACCACTACTTTAAAGTAGTGATCTACCAGTCACGAGATATCATCTTCACCAAAAGATGGTTGTCTTCGTGCAATCATAGAAGACAGGATGGACCAGTGGCACGAGAGGTCGGCTGTCCTCATATGATAATGGTCGGACCCTCTTCACGTGAAGAAAAGCAGCCAAGGATAAACAATCCAAGGCAATAATGAAGTGGTAAAGGTTCCCTATACCTCTATTTAAGCAAGCAGAAGTTGAGGCAGAAGGATCATCGAAAACCTACACAACCAAAATCCTCTTTGTTTCATCAAAAATAATCCTAGCATAGTTCTTTTCTTTTCTTCATGTACCTAAGTACCGCTACCATTGGTAGCTAAAAGAGTTTGTCTCCTTCCTAAAGGAGATATACTTATGTTGTAATAAGTTTTATATAATTTCGAAATAAAAGTCCGGGCTTTTGCTCATCCCTTCCAATATTTAAGATTTTCTTTGTGTATCGACGGAGCACCCTATGCCTCGGGTAGGAAACGAGCGAAGGTTGTGCTGGGTGTTGCTGAAGAATTATGCGGCTGGAAATCATCGGGTGCGATCGTGTGGTTGGACGAGGTCCCTAAAACTTCCGGCAGAAAATTCGGCAGCATTGCGGTAAAAAAGGTATGAAGTCGATATACGTAGAATTTATTTTTATACGGAAGTGTGATGGGCCTGATAGGATTAAATCGATTATCTCCAAATTGAGAAAAGGGATTTTGATAAGTAAAGTAGAGAAATAAAAAAAAAAAAAAAAAAGACGCATACATGTTCAAAAACAAAATGCGTATGATTTGCATGTTTTATTCCCCATAAAATCCTATTCAAAATCATTTTATAAAAATATAAATGATAATGAGTAAAGCCAAGTGGTATGTTGAGGGGCAATTTCGTAAAAATAGATATAACTAATTGCATTTGCTTCAGGTGTACATAACAAATTTGTTAACTCACCAAACGTATATAACAAATTTTCTCTCTTTATTATTCTTCCTATTAAAAAACAAAGTAAAATTGAAACAAAAAGAAATACAAAATCAATTAGTGGATCACCCTAGAGGTAGGACTTTACCATTGTGAAAATTTCACCCTAGTGCTATCAATCATTGGAACCCCACCAACATACCCATCACCCTAGGGCTTCAAAGCTCACTATTGTGAATGCTCTTAATAAAAAAAATTATGCTCTGAAAATAACCATTCATAGAAAAATTTATGTGGAAAAAAACATTTTTGCTTTACATTTGTAAAATATAATTGAGTTTTTACAGTGTTTGTATTTTTCGAGTATATATGTTAATTAGTACATGTATTTCTATATGAAAATATATCTTACTAATTTACGTGAACTTAGATAATGAATTCAAATTTAGGCCTCTCTCACTCTTCTCTCCTCTATATTCTCGATCGTGCTAAAAAACTAAGCAACTTTGGCTATATGTGGTAGTAGTATTATTTAGTTCTCAATTATTTCATTAAAAGTTGACAATCGTATGCAAGATACAATTACACGGTCGGAATATTAAAAAGTATTGGGCCCGTTTGGTATTCATATACCAATATATCAGATATCAGGTATGGGTATGAGTTCAGATATCAGGTATGAGTATCAGATTTATATTTGATATTCTTGATTAATATGTTGAAGATATCGATTGATATCAAGTGGGAATGAAAGTAGAGGTATAAGTCATATACTAGCAAAAATTGGTATATGAAAATATTGAAAAATAGCATATCAAGTATATCAAGTTTTTGATATCCATATACTCATATACCAAACACAAGGTATGGATATGAGTCATATTGATACACATACCCGATATATATATATATATATATATATACATGGATAACGTTATTTTGATTTAATGTCTCAATATTCGCTAGTTATCTGAACTACTATGTCGTGTTGTATTTCATCTTTCTCAAACATCGGTCAATTGAATCGAATCGTGACCGATCCGAATATATCAAGAAAGGAGGGTTAAGATCCAAAATATCAAGCCAAAAAAAATACTAGTTTGATCATATCTAACAAAAAATAATTCGAGTCCAATAGAATTGGCCGAAAGTTGAGTGGATTGGCCCGTTTAGTCGATAATTTTGAGTTACTTCGTTTACCAACTTCATTAATTCACTTATGAATTTGATAGTTTCATATATTTATGGAGTTTTTCTATGTAGTTTACTAGTTTTACACCAACACTTAATAAAAAAAAATTACAATGTGAGAGTAAAAATAACCATTTAGAGAAAATGTATATTCAAATCCTTACTTCACACATACTTACTCATTAATTAATATTGCACCTGTATTGTTTAAAGTGTCTCACTTCTTTTGGAAATGTATATTTAAGAGAAATGTGATTAAAAAATAATAAAGAAAAAAAAGTAGTGAATGTCGTACCTTCTATAAAATAAAGTTGTTTCCTAATACGAAAAGTGAGACAATTCGTGATGAAATATACAAGTTAGAGTTGGAACAATATTAACTGTTGAGAAAATTAATAAAGGTTTTGATTTATCCCAAAATCTAACTGACCCTAATCGAGTAGATGAAGCCATCAGTCTGAACTTAGTTAGAGCTCACTGTTTGAGCGTAGGGATTTTATCTTTATAGGAACAAACATAAGAAGTCAGTCAGACTAAAGAAGGCAGTTCGAGAAGAACTTGGTCAGTTAGACCACAACTCAGTTGACTCTATAATTGAACCGTACAACCTATGCATGTCGAACAGTTGTGTCGAAGTCGGACGTCACAAAGCCAAGAAGAGAAAACTTTGAAAACGTTGAAAGAAGAAGAGTTAAATTTCAAATTCAAATATACTTAGAAGTACAAGACAACCTGTAACTTACTATAAATGTACCGACCATAGAGACGCGCAAAAAGCGATGGTCGCAGTTACCATTTTAGGAAAGTTTGCAGTGGAGTAGTTGGAGTGTCATGCTTTTGGCAGAGATTAAATGGCTCTTTTCAACGACTAATTTGATCTCCCTCTCTATAAATAGAAGTCTCCATAGCACAAAAGAAAAAGAGAGCATACACGCGCAAAGAAGCAGAAAGAGAATTCAAGCATAATCATGCTCTCCAAGCAAGAACAAGTCAGTTGAAGATTCAATAGAAGTAGAGTGTTCATTCCTCCTACTGTTCTTCCTTGTAGCCTCTCAGAATCCTCATTCTTTGATCGAGTCTAGATTCATTGGTTCTTGCATGATTTCTAAGCAGACTCTCTATACCATATTTGAGTCTCTAAGCTTTAGGAAAAAGCTTCCACTATTGTAAGTGTAGAAGGCTTCATAATTGGAAAAACCCCCAACCCCCAACCTCTAAACCCCAGGCCTTTCATTGACCCGCAATCAAAGAAACTAGGTCCCTTAGAACCCGCAATCTAAGACTAGGCTGTACATTTGCCCACAAAAGTGTTGTAAGCTTTTGTTCGAACCCGTAATCGAACTAGTTAGGTTGTTTGGTGCCTCAAACCAAACCGAACGTTTGATAAGCACGCGTAAGCTTATCTAGTGGATTACTTCCCCGAAAAGGAAGTCGTGGACGTAGGAGGTCAATCTCCGAACAACGTAAAAATAATGTGTTCTTTATTTTCCAGTATTTGTATTCAGTTCACTAACTAACTGACTTTTCATACAAAATTGTGTTTGTGAAAATTGCACTAAGTTTTGGGAACTTGACCTTCCCTGATTTCAAAGAATTCAGTTTAAGTAACGAGCTTTAATTTCTACCAACTTCCACATTACTTAACTCTTTGAAACCTCAGTTAGATTACACAGTTGTGCATCTAACTGTGTGATTAGCTCCAACTGTCTTTCTCAGTTGTTGAGCGAACTGAGCTGAGCAGTTAAATTCAGTTGAAAAGTTTTTGAAAGAAAAATTGCTACTAATATATTCTCCCTCCATACACCAATTACTCATTATTGGGACCATAAAAAAACTTTTTAATCCAATATGAGGTTTAGTATCTTGGATGAGAAGAATCAATATGTTTTGTTACATCTTGCTAGTATATTGGCCATCAAGAAAATGGGTAATTCTAAACATAGCCCCCAAGTTACTCTCTATTGCCCCCTATTTAAATAAATAATTAAAATTATATTAATTATACTATTTTACCCCTATAGCCCCAGAATTATAATTAAAACTTAAAAGCGATTTAAATTTATATATAGCCACGTTTTCTCCACATCTTCCATTATTTAAAAAATAATTAAGCCACAACTTGCTCTCAATACAAATTGAATAGGTAATTAACCTGTGGGGAACAACTGCTTCAAGAAGCTCCCCATCACGAAGATGGAGATGCAAGTCATCAAGACGTGTGATTGAAAGCTCCATTTTTATCCCAGAAGCTTTTAGATGGATGGGTCTTCTAGCTTTGACAAGTAGAGACGAAAACTGCATTGTGGAAAAAAGTGTTACAAGATTAAAACAAAACTGGTGTAATCAGCTATATAGAGCAGTGACCACGATAACTATGGCAAGAATAGATAGCTTGATACCATAACTAGGAGAAAGACATTGATGAGTCCGATTAGTGCAATACAAATTGCTAACTTATGAACATTCTACAAAGACTGGTTTCTGAAAAAGCACCTTGGTAGAGAATTCACATTTAAACCCTAATACAAAAATAAGAATTTGTTCCTCATGAGATAAGATGACAAATACAAAACGATGAATAATACGAACAGATGAAACGATATCTATCGCATACTCTGCAAGGACCCACGGATGTCTTCAACATCCTACAAACAGCCGATATCTAATGCCCTTTTCTAGCGTCTGCCAATAATAACATAGGAAAAATTAATTATCCAACTAAAAGATTCAACTTGAGACATAGATTTCCTTTTTTTCCAATCCCAGAATTTGAGCAATTTTTATGACCTCATCATCCGAGTGTATCACGCGCATATATATATGTATATGTATGTTGAGTGGGAGAGCGAGGGAGAGAATACCAATAAGTTTGAGGCGGAAAGACGGCGGCCCACAAGCCCAGAATTTGTACTCTGAGAATCCACCTCCGCCGGCCAAATTCATCTCCCGCGGGAAGAAGGACACGATCGTGGGGCAGGAGAAGGACTTCGCAACCATCACCGAGTTGCTCAAATCGGAGGATAAGCAGTGTCTGGTGATCCCGATCACCGGACTTCATGGCATCGGGAAGACTACTCTTGCTAGAAGTATTTACGACAGCAAAGAAGCCCTAAACATTTTCAATATCCGTGCTTGGGTCACTGTTTCTCAAGATTGTACTTTCGAAGAGATCTTCTCGAAGCTCTTGACTACGATGGAGAGCAAGAACTACCAGGCGGGGCATTATGCGACCCAAGGCGACGAGCAAGCCTTACGCAATAAAACTCATCAAGAGCTATACAATCTCAAGTATCTGATTGTGGTAGATGATGTCTGGGAGACGACGGCGTGGGACAAACTCCTACTGGCATTTCAGAAAATAATTAAGCCACAACTTGGAGAAAACGTGGCTATATATAAATTTAAATCACTTTTAAGTTTTAATAATTCTGAGGCTATAGGGGTAAAATAGTATAATTAATATAATTTTAATTATTTATTTAAATAGGAGGCTGTAGAGAGTAAATTGGGAGCTATGTTTAGAATTACCCCAAGAAAATTTATACATGCTACATTTTATTTAGTAAACTTCCTGGCCCAATGACTTAACCCGAAAATCGAAGATTTAGAGTAAAGACCGAAAATATTTAGCCCGGATAAAATTCAGCATGATTGGTTAAACCAAAAAGAGCACGGGCCCAACAAAATTGACACGAAAATCAAATGAATTAACCAATTTACTTCCTATATACTACTAATATTTTTGTACAAATAATTCTTTTGGAAAAAGTTATATACTGCTACACAAATTAATTGTCATATGTTCTTTGGTAGCAAAATACATGTGTAATATGACTATAATTAATATCCATATTCTTTAATAATTGGTTTAAATTGCCCCTAATGGGACACACAAGCCATGTAGGTAGAGGTGGCCAAATGGAAGCAGAACTGTCGGAACTGAACTTAAACCGAATTGAAACTGGCGATTCCGGATTAGAAATAAGAACCGCTTCAGTAGCAGTTCAATTTCGGTTCCAAATATACAGACTGAGAACCGCCGACCTCGATTCTTAACGGTCAGTCCCTCCTATTCTTTTTAATTTCTTTTACGCTTTTATCTAAATTTATGTCATAATTTATATTTATTTCATCTAATTAGTATTGCATTAGAATGCATAAAATTACACAATTAAAGAAGAAAATGTAGCCAAAATACGAAGGAAAAAAAAACCATACATAATTGACCTATTTGGAACCACCGGAACCAAACCAAAACCGAAGAAGATTGGCAGTTCGGTTCTGGTTCCCTCGGGGTGGAACGGAGAACCGTCGGTTCCGGTTCCGGTTCGGAACTGGAACCAAACCGTGATTGTACATGCAAACCTCTGTCCGTAAGCATAGGGATGTAGGGTTCAACACCACTTCCTCTTTTCTAAGTGCAAAAATAAAATAAAATAAAATAATAACTGATTTAGAATTACTATAAATCGTTCATGTATATAGCTGCTAAGTAAGAAGTATTCAAGAGGGAACTTATATTTTTCTATATATAAATAGTACACATGTTAAAATTGTGTAGTTATCTTAATTGAAAAAAAGGATTGTATGATTATATTATGATGAATCGCACGGGCGCATTATTAGTTCCGCAAAAATTCGATGCTACACCTGTTCGGACGAGCTAAACTCAAGGAAATAACTCAAATTCCCTCAACCAAACAACACTCATATTCACAAAAACGACAATCTTCTTGCATCTCTCTCTCCTCCCACCTTTCTCTCTCTAACATTCCAAGAACAGCTCAAGACAAGAAAACTACGATGCCAAGCAAGCTCAAAAAGGCTATCGCCGCCGTGAAAGATCAAACCAGCATCAGCCTAGCTAAGGTTTCGAGCAAGGATTCCTCCAATCTTGAGGTCGCGGTGCTGAAAGCCACGAGCCACGAGGATGTCCCTGTCGACGACAAATACGTCCACGAGGTCCTCCGGCTCGTGTCCACCAACAAGGTCCAAGCGGCGGCCTGTGCGCGGGCCATTGGCAAACGCATAGGCCGCACGCGCAACTGGGTGGTCGCCCTCAAGTCATTGATGCTCGTGCACCGAATCTTCCAGGATGGCGACCCCTATTTCCCGCGTGAAGTTCTCCACGCGATGAAAAGGGGCGCCAAGATCCTCAACCTATCGAGCTTCCGTGACGATTCCAACTCGAGCCCGTGGGACTTCACGTCCTTCGTCCGCACCTTCGCCCTCTACCTTGACGAGCGCTTGGAGTGCTTCCTGACCGGGAAGCTGCAGCGCCGCCCAGTGCTTGAATCGTCACCTTCGATCTACCAACGCAGCAAGAGCAAGATAAGGCCTACTGAGCCGGTACGGGACATGAAACCGGCAATGCTACTCGACAAGATGTCCTACTGGCAACGCCTTTTAGATCGAGCTATCGCGACTAGGCCGACGGGCTCCGCTAAGTCGAACCGGTTGGTCCACGTGGCACTCTACGCCATACTTCAAGAAAGCTTCGATCTTTACAAAGATATCTCTGAAGGGCTCTCTCTTATTCTTGATAGCTTCTTCCATTTGCAATATCAAAACTGCGTCATCGCATTTCAAACATGCATTAAAGCTGTGAAGCAATTCGAAGAAGTTTCTGCTTTCTTCTCTCTCTGCAAAACCTTAGGAATTGGAAAAATCTCCGAGTATCCAAGCGTGCAGGCAATCTCGGATGAACTGATTGAATCTCTGCAAGAATTCTTGAAAGATCAATCATCGTTCCAATCGAACATCAGTGTGAAGCCGGTGGTGGTGAGCCAGATTACCGCCCCAGCGCCGCCGCTGACTGTACGGACAAGGTCAATCCGGCACGACAGCTATGGAGGGCAGTCGGATTTCTCAGCCACAACGGACGGCTACTCCGATGAGGCCTCAGAGATGGAATCTCAGAGCACGTCGTTGGAGGAGCTGATCAGCGCGGCGGGGACGTGGAAGAGTCCCGCCATTTCCATTGATCTAGAAGCTTACTCCTCGTTCAAACCGGACGATGCGTTTGGAGTGAGTGATACCGGCTCCAGCAGATCGCTGCCCGTTACGGGCTCAGCTGATCTGATGTCATTGGATGATTGGTCGACTGATGATGATGATGATGGTGATCAAGATCAAGATCAAGATCAGCATCAACGGCGGCGAGAAGAGAAAAGGAAGGGGAAATTGGGCGCGCTAGTATCGAAGAATTGGGAAGCTATGCTGGCTGAGATATCGTCATCGTCGCCAATACCTCTCACAGGCAATACCACAAACACCTTCTGCGCATTTCCTGAAACCTCACCAGCAGCGGCCGAGAGCAATTCCACCGTCGCGAATAGCTGGGACGTGGTCTCGTTTGACGCGGCGGCGGCGCCGCCTCAGACGGCGTCGGACTTACAAACGCCGGTATACTCGCATTACAACCCGTTTCTAGCGGACGTAAGTGCACCGGCGCCGACGTTTCAAGCGACGCCCACATTTTCTGCGGATAATCCGAACGTCAATTCATTTGAAGATGACCCTTTTGCTTCTTGGACTCAATTTCCCGGCGATGAGACGGCCAGCGGCGGCGAGGATCAGCAGAATTTGCAGCAGCAACAACAGCTGTGGCTGCAAAATCAGAACAAGATTCTAGAAAAGAATTGGTCTTAACTTATGGTGTAGATTTATTATCGGATGTAATTTTTTCTCCGAATCTGAAACTATTCTATGATAATTTGTTCTGATTTCTTGTTTTATCGACCGATTAGCAATGCATCTTGCTTTCAATGGTGATCAAATTGGGCCTAGCTTCAACTTTCAATACTTTTATTTATGGCCCTAATAGTAGTATCATTTTACTCCAACAAGTACCTTACTTCTACATTTTACTCCAACAATTACCTTACTTCTATATATCTATATCTATGCTTATATAAAAAGAGTTTTGTTTTACAAAATTTAAATCGTCTAAAATATCCTTATTACTTATCAAAATTAAGGATAATAGCATAATATAAGATATAATATATAATTAGGTTAATTGCCTGTAAATTACGCAACTTTTTCCAAATTTCGGTTTAGCAACCATAAGGTCGATTTTGGCGAATTAATTTCTAAACTCTCAATTTGATTCAATGTGCTACTGAAATAGGTTTTCGGCGACGTCGATGATGATATGGAGGCAGGAAAAGCCAGCGTGAACACGCCGACAGTTTAAATGAAACGACGTCGTTTTTGTCTTCTTTAAAAAATAAAAATAAAATAAATTTAATTAAAAATAAAAATAAAAATAAATTTGATTCAGAATTTTTCATTTTTTTTAAAATTCCGCATCACCGCTGCCGGCTTCCCATCACCCAACGATCGCCGGAGAAGCCTCGCCACACGCCCGTGATGCACAGCGCCACCGTGCACAGCCATCTCCTACGCGAGTCGCCGGAATCGCGACCGCAAGACACCGTCGCGCGCCAAAATAGCGCCCGCCCGACACACCGCACGCCGCTGCCTGGACAACGCCTCTGCTCCGGGATCTGGCTGTTGCTGCTGCATACGAAGCCGGAGAGACGAGGAAGAAGGAGCAATCGCTGCTGCTGCTTGAACAACCCGCAACTGCGGCAGATCTGGGCCTCCCGCCTTGCGCCGCCGCGATCTGCAATCTGCCGTCGGCTCCACTGCGATTGAGGAGTCCACCAGCAGCATAAATCCCGAGGTCTAAAGCCTCGGGAAGTCGAATTCCGGTCCCCAAACTCCCAAACAGCAGAAACCGACCAGCCACAGCCGCGCCGCCTCACGTCACGGCCCTCTGCCTCAGTCCAGCGTCGTCGTTCATCTCAGCCCAGCACCGTCGTCCACACGTCACCTCAGTTCGCCGCCGCCAGCTGCTCTCCACCACTGTCCATCTTCGCCCCAAATGACTCCGAGACGCGCGTCGATTCCATGGAGAGGTTAGAGAGAGATTGTGCCGGCAGCGGAGTTGGTGGCCGCGGCCTCGGCAGTAGATTGGAGTGCCTCAACAAACTTTATTTGGGAAGATGATGATGATGTGGATTTTTTAATTTATTTTTTATTTTTTGTTTTTACTTTATTTGGCCACATGGATGCCATGTAAGCGCCAACCTAGTTAATTCTGCCATAGTGGAAAAACCCCCAATTTAATGTTGTCGGAGGGTTATTTCGGTAGCACATTGAATCAAATCGAGAGTTCAGGAATTAATTCGCCAAAATCGACCTTACGGTTGCTAAACCGGAATTTGAGAAAAGTTGCGTAATTTACAGGCAATTAACCCTATATAATATATCATAAGAAATATAAACTTACCTAAAATCTATTATTTACCTTATATAATATTATGATTTGAAAGAAATATGAAAAATATATAATTAATATATATATCCAGTGTTTATATCCTTGTTAATAGTATGAGATATCAATCTTATTATTTCGTCCATACGTGATTTTACTCACGTCATTGTGCAGCCTTTTTTTCTTTACTTTTGCAACTTCAAGTTGCCTCCAATCTTCCAACATGACAACTTAAAATTCTTAAATATTTTTAAGGTTCAATCAATCTGTGTAAATTATTTAATCTTTTAGAGGTACCAAAACTTACGCTGATTCTATTCACACTCATGGTCCATCAAAAAGGTCTACTGCATCTGCATATTTCAACACGTATAGTGTATATTCATGATAAACCATATTAAGGTAATTTCTCTATACATATATTTTGTGCGGTGTACTTATCTATTTTTTTGTTAATATATTCTTTTTATTCTCGATAGAAGCAAGAATAAACCACTTTATTAATGCAAAGAAAGCAGTGATGAAAAAAAAAGTCACTTTATTAATTTTTTATATATTTTTTTCACAATTTCTTAACACAATTTCTTAATTCAAAGAGAGCAGCAATTTGATGAAAATTCATATATTTTTAGGATTGAATTGTTCAGGTTTCATTTTCTAAGATAAGTTATTTTTTTTTTCTTTTCTCAATCTTGTTTGTTATTGATAATCCTTTTTCTTTTGGATTATGTTGTATGATCGTTCAAAATTTGATTTAATGAGTTTAATTTTGAAAGAACAAAAAAGTGAAAGCTTTAGGATATGTTCTTTTTCACTTTAGGAAGATAACATGATGCCGTTGTATGAGATGAACAATTTATTTATGTCCAAAGATTTGTAAGCACTTGACAAGATTTGTATATTTTATTTTGAACTCTAAAATCAAAAGGCTAATGTGAATTATGAGGTTTATTTTGAACTTTGTAATAATTATGGTTTTTAACGTGCGAGTGCACGTTAATTATACTAGTTTATCTAAAAAAGCTCTTGAACTATATGACGTCGTTTTTAATTTCGACAAATACCAATTTATAATTTATGGCCCAAACTATCAATGTTTTTTATTTTGTAACCTCGACTCCATTTTTCTCCTAAAGACCCTCAATTTTGAAATATTCTTCAAAAAAGACCAGATTATACTTTCGGCAACTGATGGTACCGGCCTCTTCTTGGGCCTGATCCGAGGCCCAACCTAATTGGGCCTGTATGTTGAGCTCGGCCCAAGGACATCGGCCCTGACGAGTTATTAATTGCCTTGAAGACCAAGTAATGAAGTCTTATCCTAGAGGAAAAGGAATTCTATTATGAAGGAAATCCAGATATGTATAAGGAATCCGAATCCTACAAGGTTTAGGGCTCAATTCAAGGCCTATATATAGATGCTAGATTAGAGGTGTAGAGACGTTAAAATACTCATTGTACTCTCAAGTATAATAAAAGCTCTCTATATTCTCTCCCGTGGACGTAGATCACATCGATCGAACCACGTAAATCCTTGTGTCGTCGCATTATTGTTATTTTCTGCTATCTCTACAAACCATAGATCTATCATTGGCGCCGTCTGTGGGAACGAAAACGATCGACGGTTCTTTGGTAGCAGAACTATGACGGTAACGCGATCACAAAACGTGCGGGGAGACCAAAGCCAACGTGGGAACCCCGACGAAGCAGAAAGTCGCCCTACGAACAGGGGCAATCACCAGAAAGACAGCTCGGTCCCAAAGGAGGGGCACGACAATAACCCTATAGAAGAAGACCCTTTCAAAGGGATGCCCGCGCTAGAGGGCAACCCTCAGAAGGGTCCACAGAAGTCCGGATCGAAAGGAGAGGATTTTCTCGACGACTTCGACCTCGCCACTGCATACGCCGCGACTGAATTCGCAAGAGCGAATATGGAGAGTTTCAAGCGCTTCCTCACAACAGCTGGGATGCCCCCAATATCCGAAGCTAGGGAGAGTTCCACACGGAAGTCTATGCCCAAAACTTCACATCATCCCAAAACGCAGGAGCCCGAGCTGAAAAGAAAGCACGATACTCGGCGAAGCCCACTCCGCCGCCGGAGCTCCAGCCCGCAGCGGAGTCCCAAGCAACACCATCTCCCGAGGCGACATCGTAGCCCAGGCAGGGACCGAAGTCCGAGCTATTCCAGAAGTTATAGCCCCAAGGTAAACCAGCACCGACGGGAAGGAAAATCAGCCCGACTCGTCAGCCCGTTCACCGATGAGCTGCTCGATGCCAAGCTTCCCGCGACGTACAAGTTGCCCAACATACCACCCTATAATGGGTTGGAGGACCCCCTCAATTTCTTGACGCGGTTCAAGTACAGCATGCACAATCAGGGCCTCACAGAAGAGCACATGTGCAAGCTGTTCCCAGAGATGTTGGTCGACTACGCCCGAGCTTGGTTCGACGGCCTGCCGAGTGGCAGCGTAGGATCTTGGGTCTACCTCGAGGGAATCTTTAAACAAAGATTCCTTATGAAAGTCCAAGCTCGCCGAGACACGGCCTACCTCCTGTCCGTGAAGCAAAAGGACAGAGAGACCATAAGGGAGTACGCCTCCCGATTTATGCAAGAGAGCTTGAAGGTCGATAAAATCGACGATGTTTTCCTCATCTCGGCTTTCCAAAACGGGGTCGCTCATGGGTCCCTGAACCAGGAGCTCGCTAAGCAGAAACCCGAGATGGCCCAGGAGATGTGGAGAATCGTGTACCAGTTCGCAGACGGCCAAGATGCGGACCGGTTGAAGCGGGAAGAAACAGAGAAGAAGAGGCCTGAAGGTGATCGGGGCCGGAATGATCGTGATCGGAGAAGTGCCCACGAACGCCTTCAGCGGGGTCCTATCCAATCCCGGCTCGGACCTGGACCTATTCAGTCCCGGCTCGGTCCACGGCCAGGGTCGGAGCCCCCTCAGCGACCTCCCTTTGTGAAAACAAATGCGGAGATCTTCGCACTTCATGAGGATTGGTTCACAAGACCACGCCCTATGTCGGGGTTGAAACCTCGGGATAAAAACAAATACTGCTCCTTCCACGACGACCACGGGCACTACACAGAAGACTACCGCGACCTCGCAGTGGAAATAGAGAGGTTAGCCCAAGAAGGAGCCCTGAAGAAGTACGAGGTCGGGGGAAAGAAGAACAGGAGGGGAAAGCGAAAGGGCGGACGGGGCCGCTGCGCTCCCGATAATTAGCGAGCTAAAACCAGTCATGATGAGGAAGATGACGACCCTTAGAACGACGTGCCACAGTACGACGGGGTGGTGTCAACCATCTCCGGGCTAACCCCGGGCACAACAAAAACTAAGCTGAGGTCTGAAGCTCGCAGACCGCCAATTCCATCGGAAGAGGAACAGACGAAAAAGAGGTTCAAGAAAGGCGAAACAGTCACCTTTTCCGAGGACGATCCTGTACCTACAGCAACGCCCCATAATGACGCCCTGGTAATACAGGTCGGAGTGGCCAATAAGATTGTCCACTGCGTATTTGTTGATAGTGGGGCCAGCGTCAGTATCATCTTCCAACATTGCTTGGATAGGATGGGACTCGACCCAGCTCGGGTTAACTCAGCGCCCCTGCCCCTCAAAAGTTTCACGCAGCATGAAACGCGACCTGAAGGGATCATCGCGCTTGATGTCGCCATTGGCAGCCCGCCAACCAGCGTCAACAAGCTAATCCACTTCTACGTGGTCAAAGCGAACTCCCCGTACAACATCATATTGGGTCGGGATTGGCTGAATGCGGTCCGAGCCATTATCTCGCCATATCACTTGTTGCTGAAGATCCTGACCTCGGGTGGAATCCTAACTATCCGAGGCGACCAGAAAAAGGCCAAAGAGTGCATGCAAGTTGCCCTTCGAGGTCAACCGCAAGCATAGCAATCAAAGTATCCCGAGGAGTTGGAAGAGGCGGCAACGATTTCTGACGCCTCGGCGGAACAAGTCCCCTTATCCTAAGAAGACCCTACCAAATTTGTCAAGGTCGGCTTTGCAGGGGGGCCCCAAACCCGCCTGCAGATAATCCAGCTCCTTAGGGAATATCAAGACGTCTTTGCTTGGTCACCAACAGACATGACGGGGGTGTCCTCGGACATCATTACACATAAGCTCAACATCGACCCGAGCTCCACCCCAGTACAGCAGAAGAGAAGAACATTTGCTGCCGAGCGGAACCAGGTCATCTATGATGAGGTGCAGCAATGGCTGAAAGTAGGGCTACTATTCGAGGTCAAATACCCAATTTGGCTATCTAACCGGGTGGTAGTCAAGAAAGAAGGAGGGGAGTGGAGGATGTGTGTGGATTATACCGACCTCAATAAAGCTTGCCCAAAGGACTGCTACCCCCTCCCCAACATCGACGAGAAGATTGAATCCTTAGTGGGATACGAGGTATTCAGCTTTCTTGACCTTTACAAGGGGTACTATCAAGTCCTGATGGATGAGGAAGATGCGATCATGACAGCTTTCGCCACGAGCTTTGGGGTCTTCGCATTCAAATACATGCCCTTCGGGTTGAAGAACGCCGGAGCAACTTACCAACGAATGGTCGACTTCCTCCCGAGATTACATTGGCGAGATCGTTGAAGTATATGTAGACGACATTGTCGTCAAAAGCAAGGAAAAAGCTTCAGCGATGGTTGATCTACGAACGACACTCGACGTGCTAAGGCAGGCCAACCTCAAGCTGAACCCCAAGAAGTGCACTTTCAACGTGCGATCTGGGAAATTCCTAGGGTGCTGGATCTCGCCGGAGGGACTCAAAGCCAACCCGTTGAAAGTTAAAGTCGTCCAGGAAATGAAGGTACCCCGAACTATTCGCGACGTACATAAATTGACAGGCTGCATAACCGCGCTAAGTCGTTTCCTCTCGAAAGCTGCCGAGAAACAATTTCCGTTCTTCAAAATCCTCAAGAAGGCACCGGAGTTTGGATGGGGACCAGAACACGAACTAGCCTTCGACGAGCTAAAGCGCCACCTAAGAGACTTACCAACTCTGTCGGTCCCCAAAAAGGAAGAATCCCTATCCCTATACCTCACAGCGTCGAAGGAAGCAATTAGCGCGGTATTGGTCCGAGATGAAGGAGATCGGCAGCTACCGGTGTACTTCGTCAGCAGAGTCCTGAAAGATCCAGAGACAAGATATCAGCCCCTCGAGAAGTTCGCTCTAGCCTTGGTAAATGCAGCTCGGCGCCTAAAACCTTATTTCCAAGCTCACCCAATACAAGTTTTGACCGACCTACCACTCCGGCAAGTCCTCACTAAACCGGAAGCTTCAGGAAGGATCGCAAAATGGGCAATCGAGCTCGGAGAGCATTCCATATCATTCGTTCCTCACCGAGCTATAAAAGGCTAAGCTTTAGCAGACTTCCTCGTAGAAGCTCGGTACAACGTCGTGAATAAACCAAAAGAATCCGAGGCCAAAGCAAAACTCCAAGAAATACCAGAAAAGACTCCCCCAGACTGCTGGGAGATGTACGTGGATGGAGCCTCGGGGAAGAAAGTGAGCGGAGCTGGCATACTCCTGATCAGCCCGGAAAAAAAGGAGTTAACATACTCAGTGCGATTCGAGTTCCCCACTACGAACAACGAAGTGGAATATGAGGCCCTCATTGCCAGACTGCATCTTGCCCAAACACTCCAGGTACGAGCTATCCAAACTTATTGTGATTCCCAAGTAGTGGTCAACCACGTGCTAGGAAAGTATGAAGCAAGGAGTGAGAAGCTGAAGAAATACCTGGAGAAAGTCAAGCTCCTAGAACAATCCTTCCAGTTCTTCAGGATAGTCCGCATTCCTCGGAGCCAAAATACCCGAGCTGACGAGCTAAGTAAGCTGGTGAACTCAACCGGCTCAACTCTAATAGAAAGAGTTCGGAATCGAAGTATAGAAGAGGCGGAAGTCCACGCAATTGAGGAAGACGACCCGAACTGGATGACCCCCCTGAAGAAATATTTGGAGAGCGGGGAGATTCATGAGGACAAAACAGAGGCCAGAAAAATCCTGGCTAAATCCACGCAGTACGTCCTCGAAGGAGGAATCCTTTATCGAAAGTCATACCTACAGCCTCTCCTAAAGTGTGTGGGACCAAGGGAAGCGGACTACGCGCTGAAAGAAGTGCACTCCGGATCGTGCGGAAGCCACATCGGAGCTCGAATGCTAGCACAGAAGATCATGCGGTGGGGGTACTATTGGCCAACAATGGTGAAAGACGCGGAAGAATTCGTGAAAAAATGCCTGAAATGCCAGCTGCACGCCAAGGTGACAAGGGTACCCCAGACCGACCTCTCCACTATACAGAGCCCGTGGCCATTTGTGGAGTGGGGCATTGACATCGTCGGGCCGTTCTACCCGGCCCCAAAGCAAAAACGATTCTTAATAGTCGCCGTCGACTACTTTACCAAGTGGGTCGAAGCCGAACCTTCCACAAAAGTCATAAGTCAGAAAGCCGTCGACTTCGTTTGGAAGAACATCGTGTGCCAGTTTGGAGTTCCAAGAGTCCTCATCTCGGACAACGGGACGCAATTCACGAGCAGAGCATTCCAAGAATTTTGCGAAGGACTCAATATCCAGCAAAATTTCACCTCGGTCAATCGACCTTAAACTAATGGCCAGACCGAAGTCACCAACAGAACAATAGTGAACGGACTCAAGGCCCGCTTAGAGAAGGACAAAACGGAATGGATCTACAACCTCCAAAACGTCCTGTGGTCATACAGGACTACACCCAGAACTCCAACGGGAGAAACCCCGTACTGTTTAGTATACGGAACAGAAGCGGTAATACCAGTAGAGGTCGGGGCACCAAGCCCCCGCACTATCAACTTCTCAGCGGAAGCCAATGAAGAGCAGCGCCGAACCGACCTGGATTTACTCGAGGAGAAGCGGGAATTAGCCAGCATAAAGGAAGCTCGGTATAAGCAGCAGATGACCCGATATTATAATCAAAGGGTCAAACCCCAGCAGTTCCAGGTCGGTGATCTTGTGCTTAGAAATAATGAGATAAGCCATTCAGAGAAGCTCGGCAAGCTCGAGGCCACATGGGAAGGACCCTACAGAGTGCACGAAGTACTCGGCAAAGGAGCCTACAAAATCGCCTATCTTTCAGGCGAGCTGATACCCAGAACGTGGCACATCGCCCACCTAAAGCGATTCTTCGTATGAGCAACAAAGTCCCGCATATAGTCTTTAAGTTTTTCTTTTTCCTTTTCTTTTCTTTGAGTCAGTGTTTTATTTTTAACGAGATTGTCAAAACTCTCCTTTTTGTTTTGGTCTCTCTTTTATTAATAAAGTTTCTTTTCATCTTGCATACTCTTGTGTCTTTTAGTTTGCTTATACGAAGTATCCAATGCGCAAAGAAAACCCTTTCGAGGTCCGAGCTCGTCTCCCTCCAAAAAGGAAGATCCTACGAGGTCAGAGTCAAACTCCCTCACATAGGATAATAAGATCTCAATCGGGGTCAGAACCAAGTTCCCTCGAGAGAATCACAATACGAGGTCCGAACTAAGGTTCCCTTGTAAACAAAAAGAGGTCCGAGTTCTACTCCCTCATAAATGCAACATGCAAATAAACTAAGAAAGCTATCTTCACGACGAACAGGAAGTTCAACGAACTCAATCTATATTTATTTATTTCTAACTATTTAGAAATATTCGTATGTACATAAGTTACAGGCAAAAACGAGCTAGTCTACGAAGGAGGAGGTTTCTTGCTAAAGTTAAGCCACCGATCTTCGAATGAAGTAATTCCCAGAATGTCATCAATTGAAACCCGACCTCGACCTCGACCTCGACCGCTTCCAAAGGAAGGACCCCGACCTCGCGAAGTCGCCGACCTTGGCCTCGCAGCTCGACCACCTCGGCTCGGGCCGACCTGACGTCCCTGCGAAGTTGTTTTTACCTCGCGAGCAGGGGCCGTTCGAGAAGAAGACGGGAGGTCGGCACCCGCACCCTTGGCCAGCAGCGCACGTAATTTTGGTCGGCGTTCTAGAATACACTTATACCTGCTCGCACTCTCTTTGAGCATGTCAAAGGCACCTTGGAGCAAAGGAGACTCGGGACCAACTGCTTCTTTTAGATCGATATACGTCACCAAGTCTTCTTTCGTCTTTAGCTCCGCCTCGGAAATGGTGATACCACCAGCACATCGGATAATATCTTCGTACTCGGCGTGCTCCTGGGCGATCCTCTTGTGATCCTCAGAGACAGGGTTAGCCGGACCTTGGGCAGCTTCCAGTTCTTCCTCAGTCTGAAGAAGCCTAGCTTGAAGCAAATCAGCATGCTCTTGAGCAGCGATCCGCTTGACCTCGGCCTCCACGCCAAGCGCCTCGAACTTCATTTGCCATTCCTTCAGCTCGGCTTCAGTTGATTTCAACAAAGAACACTTCTCGGCGAAAAGCGCCTCAGCTCGGCGACATTTATCCATCCACAACCGAGCTAGAGACCGTTGTTCAGATAAATCTTGAGACAGGAGATTTATTTGCTTATGCAGAGAAGCTATATCAGGGAGATTAGAAATCTACACAGAAAAAAAGTGCAAAGTTCGTTTATTCAACACAAAATCCAGGTACATAGTTACAAATACAAAAAAAAAAAAAAAAAAAAAAAAAAAAAAAATTCTAAGGAGCGTCCACCTCCTTGTCCTGACGAGGTGGCTGCCTGGAGGGGGGGCCCTGGGAAGAGCCATCAGTGCATGCATCCTTCGGATCCTCTTCTTCGACCGAAGCCTCACGCTCCTCTTCCTCCTTGTCCTCTACTCCCTCGGCGGAAAGAGCGTCGAAGACTGCGTCAAGGGCAGGATCCCGATCTGCCGAGCAGGAAGCAATCTGCTCGGCAGACAGGAGCACCGACGAGCTGGCGAGGGCGTCCAGAATGGGCAGTTGGCCGAGGTGACGCCAGATCACTCTGGCGTACTCGGCGAATAGGGCCTCGTCCTCCAGGCGCTCGTAGCCATACTTGGAGACGTCCAGCTCGGGGAAATCACTGGCGGCGGCCTCCAAAGCGCTCAGGGCGTGACTTTCGTTGATAAGCCCAGCCAAGTCATTGGCCAGGCCGGAGAAGCTGTCCGACAAGAGCAACCTCTTCGTATAAGCCCGCAAGGCCTCACCCTGACATGCCGCCAGTTTGGCCTCCCTCTCCTTGGCCGCACTCAGCTCGGCCTCAAACCTCTTGCGAGCTTCCTCGGTATTCAGCTCGGCGTCAAATCTCTTCCGAGCTTCCTCGGCCAGCTCGGACTTAGCAGCCATTACCTCCTCCCGGGACTTGGCCAACAATTCCTCAGCCTGGCCGCGGTCGACATCAGCTTTTCCGAGTACCGACTCTTTTCGTTCTCGTGCTTCGCTGACATCTCCCCGACGCTACTCTTCAGCCAGGCCGTGAACATGTCGATGCCCTGAAAGAAGGAATACCCTCAGCCACACGCAAGCAAGAAAAACAGAAAAATAGCTAACAAATCTCTACCTCGGGAAAAGGCAAATTCTCCAGTTGAGCTGGAGCAGACGGGCTCACATCACTGCCCGAAATGTCAACGATCTCCACGTTGACCCGGGGCCTTTTGCGGGATGGGCTGGCGGCGGGGGAAACAACCCCCGTTGCTGCGGGCACAGCCACCTCGGGTTGCCGACCCAAGTCGGAGGCTCTTCCAAGCTGGCTCTGTTCAGAAGCAGATCGTCCTGACGACCTGGGCCTCTTTCCCCCGCGAGCTGCGGCCTTAGCATCAGGTCCCTGCTTCCCGAACTTCACTGCAAGAACAAAACAAGTAACGGGGTTAGACAACGTTTCAACAATCAAACCAATCCTAACAGCACTAGCGGGGCCTCACCCGTTGCAGGATCCACCATATTTTGGGGCTCGAACGGGCTCAATCCCGCTTCAGCTAGCGAGTCTTCGTGGTAGCTCTCCTCGAACGGCCCACAGCTCGCTATCGCCCTAGCGATACTCCCCAGGCCCTCGTCCACCTCGCTCGTCACCCAGGCACGAGGCTTGCCCAACCTCCAGACCGTCTCGACTAGGCTATCATGTCGACAGAAAAAGAATTTCCTATGCCACTTCTCCACCTTGTTCAGGGTTTTCCCCTTAAACTCAGTGCGAGCAGTGGCATAGTACCAGCCCGCGGATGCTTTGAAGGCGGAGAGCTCGTGGATGAGCTCGGCGGATAGCGGGTAATTGTGCCGGATAGCTACTACACCTAGGTCGGCAAACTGTCTAAAGACGTTCGGGGTTATCTGCCCTAAAGCTAATCCGAGCTTCCTTTGAAGGTCGGCGAAGGGCACCGGCAGAGGTAGACGGAGACCGGAATGCAGACTGTCCTCGTAAATCGTGCAAAACCCCATAGGGGGCGAGCACGCCCTATCCTCCGGACGAGGCTCTATGAGGTCAGCGTCTGGGGGAAAATTGTAAGATTTGGCGAGAAATTTTATCCTAGACTCATCTAGGATGGAAGAATACTCAGCTACTTTCCCCTCCACGGGGCGGGGTACAGGCAAAGCCGCGACGGTCGGGGTAGGAGATCCTAACAAAAAAATTCTAAAATTGACCACCCGGCCGGTGGAATCGGCCGGAGGGCACTCGCTATCACTACTAGAAGGAGAAACGGAATAGTGGGAAGCCATACTTACTTGTTAATTAAGGTAGTCGGCTGGACAGAATTCACAGATGGAAGTAAGAACAGATGTGCAACCGGCGGCGCGGCGGTATGGTTCGACTGAAAAATCTCTGGACGGGAAAATGGGGGCAAGAGCAGATTTCTGAAAGTTAATCTTTGCTGCAATGGTGAATTCGAATGGAAGTTATGGGGAGTCTCGTAGGGCTAATTGAATCCCGCCGCTGAACGTGCCACACGTGGCTCGTAGCAGCTTTTTCGGAATGTGAATCGCCCCTCCAAAGTATTTTCAAAAAAGCCCCCAAACTTTCCCTCCAAACCCAATTGCATCGGAACCCGGATCCGTCTGACTACATCGTGGCCCAGATCCGCGTGCGTACTCAAGTAAACTCGCTTTTCTGATTTAGCCATCCCCAGCTCGAACTCGGGTGATAGAACTACTTCCAGATCGGAGCAGAGCTGATTGTTCAGGTCGGAATTTCGACTTCTTTCCTCTTTTTTTTGGGGGGGGGGGATGTGATGGTACCGGCCTCTTCTTGGGCCTGATTCGAGGCCCAACCTAATTGGGCCTGTACGTTGAGCTCGGCCCAAGGACCTCGGCCCAAACGAGTTATTAATTGCCTTGAAGACAAAGTAATGAAGTCTTATCCTAGAGGAGAAGGAATTCTATTATGAAGGAAATCCACATATGTATAAGGAATCCGAATCCTAGAAGGTTTAGGGCTCAATTCAAGGCCTATATATAGATGCTAGATTAGAGGTGTAGAGACGTTAAAATACTCATTGTACTCTCAAGTATAATAAAAGCTCTCTATATTCTCTCCCGTGGACGTAGATCACATCGATCGAACCACGTAAATCCTTGTGTCGTCGCATTATTGTTATTTTCTGCTATCTCTACAAACCATAGATCTCTATCAGCAACTCTAAATTCTATTTTTAGTTGCCTTCTTGTTTGAAATTGAATGCTTTTTACAGCAACTTGGAAACTATTGGTGCTTGGACTTGGTTCCAATTATCCTTGCATAAAATTATGGCTCTTATTTGTGTTGTTTATGGTGTCTTACCATATTCAAAAAAAGAAAAGCTCCACTTAGTCGAATTCTTTGAATAGTCTGTCTTGTTAGATTCTTGTTTTCTTTGGAGGTTATGGGATTTCTGGATAGCTATTGAGTCCTTGATGTTAGAAAAATTCTAAATCTTTTTAGAGTAGGACTTGGGTGCATACCTATGCACCCAATCTGCACGGAACCCGACCTGTCCGACCCGCCAACGCGCATGCCCCGACCCGCCCGTGGGTTTTACGCGCTCTTGTTTTTTTTTTTTTTTAAAAATTCTAGATTTTTTTTTCCAGCGGATCGTTCCGATCACTAAAGTAAGGATAATCAGCAGGCAACAAATTGGATTTTTTCGGCTTGCTCCGAAGCCTTCGGCTTCCCTCGCTCGAATCTTAACCAAAGAAGAAGCGAAAAAAAAAAAACTGGTCAAAGGAGTTGACCCGGGTCAAACGGGTCAGGTGGGCGAGTGTTACACGGTGCAAATGTTGCATCCAAGTTTGTGTCATCTTTTTATCATTATTAACATTTCGTGCCAAAAAAGATAATCTGGCATTTTTTGAAGAACTAGTAGAGAATCACGTGCGTTGCACGCGGTTTGTTTTTCTACAATAATTTTTTTTACAAGATAAAGAATAACTGATTAATCATACGATATTACTCTTACATTGTGTCTTATCCAATAATTAATTATACAATAGGAACTAAAATATTATTATGACTAACAAAATAATATTTTTAGTGCAAAATTGTGATGTATCATTGTATTGAAAACTATCAAGCCAACTAAACAATAGGAGTTAGATATTTTCAATTATATTTTATGCTCAAACCTCCATGTCTGCATAACCATTTTCATTGAACTCATTAAAATTAAAATCATTCAAAGCTTTATAGTAATTTTAAAGTAGATAAGTAAATAAATAACTATTTGTAATAAAAGCTCGCCTCTGTAATTGGCCAATTATACTCATTCACCAAGCATGCTACGTACAAATATTGATCTTCATCAAACATTATAATATGTGTAAATATTTTTTTTGGAAGTGAATTATTTACCAAGTGCATATACAATTTGCAGGCCACATAAAAAGTTTTTTCACCAAAAATATTGAGTAACAAATTATTTAATTTACTAAAATATACACGGGAAATTTTATTTGGTCACACTATGGCCAACCACACGTGTAAGAAAAAGAAAGTTAACTGTAAACATGAAAATAATCACATCTCTTTTTTTTTTTTTTTTGAATTCGTGGGAACCCGCAGCCGCTACCTTTGGTGCGCACTGGGTAAACTCTCGTCCTTGTGCTGTAGCCTGTAAACCACACAAGGCAGGTAAACCACATCTTCCAAGTACAGGTATGACACAGACTCGACCTATAGAGACATCAGTGGGGATTGAACTTGAGACCTCTCAGTCCCAGGCAGCTCACTCTACCACTAGGCCATCCCCAAGGGGACTACATAATTGGACAAATAATTAATATGCAATAATAAACATTTCAGATAGAAGAATTATAGTGAAATAAATATCAATTGTATAATCACATCTCTCTTAGGATTTATATTTAGAGGTAATAGTGCAAAATAGCTTTTTTTCTAGCAAAAAATGTTAAAATATCACTCACATTTTAAAAATGTTGTAAAATAGCCTTTTAGTTTATAAAATGACTTAAATACCCTTAATGAGTATACAAGAAGGCTAACTTTAATTTTAATCATCCACGAAAACTAGTTTCTGGTATGAATTTCCGGCGAAAATTTCTGGCCAAAAAATTCCGACGAAAGTTTTTCGGCAAAAAATTCTGGCGAAAATTTGAATCATACACGAAGCCTGACTTCATATATGCATCATACATGAAAACTAATCTTTGTGTATGCATCATACACGAAGACTAAACATTCATGTATGCATCATACACGAAAATTTTCGCCGTCAAAAATTTCAAATTTAAATCATACATGAAGATTAGTTTTCGTGTATGCATCATATACGAAGAAATAACATATACAAATGCATATCTCATACAAGAAAAAAACGCATAGAAGAACGATCTCATACACGAATGCATACACGCATACACGAATGCATACGCACATACAAAAACAATCTCATACAAGAAAAAAAAATGCAGAGGTACTGCGCCGGTGCCAGAAAAAAAGTAGCTCGTCGGAACCCTGGTTCGGCGGCGGTTGTCCATGTAAGCAGATATGTGCCTGCGGCGGACGTGTTGGGCGGCGACGGTGATGTACGACGTTTGGTTTATGCGTACAAAAAGAAGACCGCCGTCGCCAGAGAAAACGACCGCTAGAAATTTTTCGCCGGAAATTCATACATGAAATTTATTCTTCGTGTATGATTCAAATTAATGTTAGCCTTCTTGTATACCTATAAGGATATAAAAGGGTATAAAAGTCCAAAAATAAGACAAAATGCTATTTGGACATTTTTTTTTCAAAGTGATGAAATTCATCTTTCTTGTATGAGAATGACTATTTTGACTTATTGCTCTTATATTTATCCAATAGGGTATATAACATTTTTGCATTTTTTTTTAATTGTGTGGTTGGCCACAGTGAATCCAAATAATACTATCCAATAACAGGTCATTACTAAAAGTACGTGCTCTTGTCTTTAAAGTATGTCATAAAGAAGTGACTTGCATGTATAAACTAAATTTAGTAGAAAATGCATGAACCTTATAAATAGAATAAAGATGATATGAATAAAGAAATCATGCATGGGATGATATTATCAAACATCAATTCTATACTTTTTTTCCCTCAAATATTGATTTTAACTCTTAAAACTATTTGTTACTACTACTACCACCACCACCACCACTACTACTACTACTACTACTACTACTACTACTAATAATAATAATAATAATAATAATAATAATAATAATAAATTTGCATAATTTTATCAACATAAATTACTAATGACCTTAAAATATGAATTGCTTAATATCATGGAGAAGAGGAATATTGACTAAATATATAGTTATGAAAAATCATTCATCCCTAAAATGACAATTCTTAAAAGTAAATTATGAATGCTATTAAATTAGGAATGAATTTATTAATCAACATCTTAGCTGGTCTGTTTATATCAACCACCATATAATATTCAAATTATTAAATTAATCTTATTAATCTTGCCATACTTTGAAATTGTAAATGACCTCACCTCACATATATAATATATTATAACAATAATATATATTGCTATAAGGATTTTGAATAAATTAAATTGATGATAATGTATGTCTCATTAAACATTATTTTTACCATCACAATCACAAAAGGTATGATTGGACTTGTCTTAGTAATTTGTTATAGCTAACTATCTCCTTTAATTTCTAAGTAAATATGACTGTAAACCGATATATGTATACATAAAAAATTAATAAAGATGATAACATTTATTTAGGATTAAACATATTGATACTACTAAATTTAAATAGAAACATGATAAATTAAATCCAAATTACTTATTCTATATTAATAATTATGTCGTTCCACCCAATTAATTTGAAATATGTAAATGTGTTTCTTCATCTACTATCTTACTATCTTACTATCTTAATTATTCTCATAAATTTCTCTCCAAAATACTCACCAATTACAAACATGAAATATAAGCTTTGGTAAAAGATTATAATAAAGAAAATATAGTTCATTAGTAGGCTTCCTAATTTCTTTTCAAGTTCTGACTCTATTCCTTTGAACTTCAAAATAAATATAGTACCTTGATATTTTCTAGGCCTATTTATAATTTTTGGGCAGGAATTCCACTACGTTTGATTTATGGCCTGAACTTTTAAGTTTGTTCAATGAGATCTTGAACTTTACAATATTCTTTGAACAATACCAATCCTTTTTTTTGAACATTGACTTTACTGAACGGTGGAGGTGATGTAGATAGTAAAATGTATGCTCTGACGTATTGTACGATGACATGATAAAATTCATTTAAGAAAAAAATTGAAATTCAGGCGAAAATAAATCATATTGAGCTACATTTTCAGACGTCGCTCCACCAATTAGTTGAGTCAACATTTTGACGCCAAAAAATAAAGGCATGCCTTATTTAAACAATTTCGTACAATTCATAATTTTTTTCAACAAAGTAAATTAAAAGTTTAGGCCATAAATTAAAACATGGTAAAATTTCTGATCGTATAAATTATAATTTGGTCTACGATAAGTGTGGTCCGACCATAAATTGAAATGACCTCACTTAATATATTATCTTTTTATCCCTTCAACATCTTTTTATTTACCAAAAAATCAATAAATTTAACACATTTACCTTCTACACTCTCACACACTCTCTTTATCTAAAGTTAATACGATTACCTTCCCCTTTCTCACTCACTCACTTTTATTCCACCAAAGTTACACATCTATCTTCCCACTCTCCTTTATTCTTAAACATGTGTCACTCCCTCTGGACCACATTTATCGTAGACGGAGGAAATACTAAAGTTTTATTTTCGACTCTATACTTGTTAAACGTTAATTCATTTTTAAGGTGTGTATATATACTTGGACACCATTAATCAACATATCTAATCTCCACGTTAGAGATAAGACATGTTTTATCTACCTTAATTATTCTTTTTTTTTCTTTCTAAATTTAATTAAATACATCCTACGTTTCCACCATTACATTTTAATGCCCTGCTTTTGTTTTTGGTTTGTCTCATTATTAATGTTATGTCCTAAAAATAATTATTTTTTAAAAGTAATGAGACCTATAACCATTTTCTCTCATTTTACATCTCCTTAATAAATATGCTAAAAAACATAATAATAATATTAATGGGATGGAGGGAGTAACATTCAGTTTAATCCAATTGCAATTAATTAATTCCAATAAAAAATTGTCAATTCTAATTAAAAAAAGTTATTCATTTTAATTATAAATTATCGAATCGCATCAAATTATATTATACTCCATGCATGTTACAATAGTTTATGATAAATTTATTATACACATGATATAGTATTTTGTTTTCCATATTAATAATAGGATTTTATTTGCAGCGTGAAAAATTCTAATGATTTGATTATAAATAAATAGACCGAATTGTTATATCTGATCCTTACAAGTTGCTCGAATATATATAATTTAACATAACTATAAATTCGTAGAACAACTCACTGATAAAAAGAACTTTATGTTAGACTTGTTAATTATCCTTGTGATTTAACTTTTAAAGCACCATATCCCCTAAATTAGAAAAAAAAAATAGAGATACTAAAATAAAAATTATTAAATTAATATAAATTATTGAGCTAAGTAATCACTTGATAAATCATAAATTAATTAGCAGGATTAGGAATAATATAATCTTGAAAATCTAATACTATGATCATATTTAATATTTTAATTAATAAAGACATGTGATGATGCTTCCTTACATATCAAATTACTTTTTTTTTTCTCTTATCTCTTTTCTTTTCATCTTCAAGTACAATTCTAATATAATAGAATTCTTAAGCTTCACTTAATCTATTTTTTCCATAAATTATTTTTTGGATATTTTCATAATATTTCAATTAATAATGTAAATTTACATTTTTGTCGTTAAAATAATTATAATAAGAGAATATATTAGACATATCAAATTTTATAAGAATCCGCTCTTTTATACTCCCTCCATTCCACTCTAGTTGTCATAGTTTTTATGGGCACGAGAATTAAGAATAAAACAATTAAGGGTATAAAGTGTGTTTAGTGGAGTTATTAAAGTGAAAAAGTAGGTAGAGAGAGAGTGAATAGTGAAATAAAGTGGAATAAAGTGAGTAGAGAGAGAAGGAGAATAGTGAATGACACAGAAAATGAGGAGAAAAGTAGGTTGAAAAGTGTAAAGTGAATGTAATTAATCAACTAATTATTTCTATAAAAGGAAGTATGACAACTGGAATGAGATGCCCGAAATAGAAAGTATGACAATTGGAGTGGGACAGAGGGAGTAATATGTATAGATATCTCAAAGTTGAGAGTTTTTTAGGAAAAAAAATACGAAGTTGAAGTTACAAAATAAAAAATATTGAAAGTTTGGACCATAAATTAGAAATCGACCTATTAATGGTCTATTTGTCGATATTAAAACTAAGCCGTATAGCCTAAGTGATACGTAAAACTCTACATCACTTATCAGTTATCAGGCACGCTAAGTCGACATTTCATTGCCGGAAAAGAAAAGATGGGCCCTTTTAGAAGAATATCTTAAAATTGAGGTACTTTTCGTTTTAGGAGAAAAATGAGGTTAATGCCATAAAACTGAAAACTGTTGGAACGCGCACACTATAATTGTGAATAGACCCTAAATTTTTGATACATATAGCTTCATATTTCAGTGATTAGTTCAAACGTTACATCTTTTAAAAAGACTTTATTTTGTTAAAAAATATATTTTAAAGAAATTATAATTATTCTTAATGCCTGAAAATAATTAATTAGTGAACAAATAGTTTCAGACGTTACATCTTTTAAAAAGACTTATTAAGATATGTATTTGTGTATTATTTATATTGTCTTTTAATAGTATATTATAATGACCGTGCATCACACAATGGACAAATACTAAGGTGATGGCTGATACGATGAAATGGAATGATCATTACTGTCTCTATTCATAATCTTACGGCTGATATATTTTTTTGCCGTGTTCATGTGGTTCCGCTCAATTTGGAATGTAAGATATTATTTCTTGAGCCTCGCTTCGATACACTTGGTATAGACAAAGGGAATCCTATAAGAATGAAAGCTCTAGCTACATATTTTGCTATAATTCTAATTAGGGAATGACAATTCCTTAAGGAATGACTAATCTCATGAGTATGAGTTTAGTCATTCCGTCCCCCCCCAGTATTAGCTATTCTACATCTTAAGGAATGGACTTTATTATTATTATTATTATTATTTTTATTATTATTATTATTATTATTATTATTATTATTATTATTATTATTATTATTATTATTATTATTATTATTATTATTATTATTATTATTAGGCCTCGTTTGGTTAGGTATACTAATAATATTGAGATAAATAAGATATAGATAAATAATATGGAAATTGTAGGATAGATTATTGAATTTGTGTGTTTGGTAAAAAACATAATAATTTTTTTTATCAAAATTGGTTGTTTGGTAGAAGATATTAAAATCAATATTAAGTTATGTTATTACGATTGTACCCCTACCCTACCAAATTAATTACAAAAAACTATCACTCACCAGCAGCCTCCTCTCTCCTCTTCCCCTCTCTCTTCCCTCTTCAATAAATAAAAAGTCCCTGTGGCTGTGGAGCCCCCTCTCTCTGTTCTCACTTCTCAAATACAGGGAAGAGCTGCAATGATAAACCAAAAATGGTGATTCGCATCAAATTCAAATCCTTATTTTATTACATCACAAGATCATCACCTTCATCCACCATTTCTCCATTTCCGAATCGCTTCTTCCAATCTCTCTCCACAACTTCACCATCCCATCACGAAAATCTCAACTCTCTCTTCCAAACGCAAGGCTTCCCGCTGTCCGAGTTCCCCAATTTCCTAAAAGATAACGAATTTTTGCAGAATTCACTCCTCCGAGAAATTGAAATTTCTTTGAAGATCTTGCAGTCCATAAACCCCTCAAAACAATTTCTCATTTCGACAGTTCCGGCTGAGGAAAGTGAGGAGTGGGGTGGTGTCGTAGTGGGGGTTGGGGAGGTGGGCGACGTCGTAGAGGTTGGGGTCGTCGCCGTTGATGGTGTTGAGTTGTTGGGAGGCGTCGGGAAGGAGGAAGTGGTGGTGGTGGTGGCGGTGGCGGTGGCGGTGGCGGAGGAGGAGCAGGGGAGGAGGAAAGTGGATGAGGAAAGTGGAGGGGCGGGTGGCGGAGGTGGAGCAGCGGCGGAGGGAATAAAAAAAAAAAAAAGCAGCGGTGGTGGCGGTGAGGAAGTGGTGGCGGTGGCGGAGGAGGGGCAGGGAGGAGGAAAGTGGAGGGTTGGGATCTGGGTTCTTGGGCCTGCAAGTGTAGGAATGAGATGTAGAAAAGAGAAGAGATGAAGAAGATAAGAAAGAGAGAGTAATATTGTCTTTTTAATGTTTAGTATGAGTTACTGTTCAAGCCATGTAAATAATACCACTTAGGTGATCGAATTATTTATATGTCATTCTTTGTATTATAATACCGGACTTTCCTCTATTAACGGGCTTTTTGTATTAATAATTTTTCCTACCAAACAATGTATTAACCCATATTAATAATATAGTATGGCTTAATATGACCTACCAAACGAGGCCTTATTATTATAAAATAATTATAATAATTTAATTAAATAATATTAAATCAAAATAAATAATATTTATTATTTTTATTATTATATATTATTATTGTTCTTATTGTAGTTAGTATAAAAATTATTATTATTACTATTATTAATATTATTATACTTAATAATATTATACATATCAATTATTAAATAATAAATAATATTAAAACAATATTTTATTATTATTTATTTAATATTATAATTATTATTTAAACTAATTATATTAATTATGGAAAAATAATAATTAAAAAATTTTCATTCTATTTCTTTTGTATACCAGCCATAGGAATATCATGCTTCATTTCATTTCATTTATATCTTCATTCCATTACCAAGATCATTATATTCCACTTTATTTCATTCATGCGTACCAACCATCAGTACTATTAAATTGCGATCTCTTTGATTGTAAATTTATTTTACAAAAAATGAGGGAAAAGAAATTTTTGTTTGACTCTTTAAATCTCTCTGTTCCCTCTATTCGTTTTCATTATTTTTTTTATAACAAATGATTTTACCCTGTTCGTAATAAATTTAACGTGTAATTGGTAATAATATTCTCTAATACGAAAATGTGGGAAAATACTATCACACCAATAAATATTATTATTAGTTTGATAGTATTTTATTATAATCAAACTGTATTTTGTAATAAATTTAACACTTATAAAATAGAAACTAAAGAATTCTTGTTGTATTTTACCCTTCTAATGTTTTATTAAATGTCGCATTCTCTCTCTCTCTAACCACGCACTTAACGTGTCCCTGATTTTCCGACGATCCACAATCGATTTGAGTTTTCATGCAATCTTTCACTCCTACACAATTCCCTCTATCTCTCCTCCTATATTTTCTGTCCATCCACATTAATGGCGGGCCTTCATTACCTCTGCTGAAGTAAAGAAGTCGTGATTCTCAGCATCTAATTCACCATACCCCTTGAAAAGAATTATCTGCTCGGTCTCAATCCCTTTTC
This sequence comes from Schizonepeta tenuifolia, assembly GCA_029490685.1. NCBI lineage: Eukaryota > Viridiplantae > Streptophyta > Magnoliopsida > Lamiales > Lamiaceae > Schizonepeta > Schizonepeta tenuifolia. The sequence goes on from CM055955.1 coordinate 133,126,025, forward strand.
CTGGGTTCCCAAATCAAGGTTGATGAAGCTTGTAGTTGGGGTTTGTTGTTTCGATTGTTCGTGCCAAGATTTCTTATGGAATTCCCCTGAATTTAAGCTGCCTTTCGTTTATTCAGGTATTTCGTTTACGAATTTTTCCTTTTGGTTTCTTGCTCTTTTTTTTTTTTTTTTTTTTTTTCCTGAATGTTGTTGAAGTAATGGTGGTAGGAGGAACTTTGAGAGAGAAGCGAGGATTAAGGGATCGTTCTTCGGGCAATGGCAAAAGGAGAAGTGGAACACTGCGTTTTTCCCTTGACAAGTTTGCAAATTGGGTAATTTCTGGGTTTAATTCGAGCTGAAATTTTGATTTGGAAGCTGTGATAGTTGACTTTGACATAAATGCATGTATGCTATATACATATATATATCTATGTGAATGTGTGATTAGGATATTCTTGTGGAGGACTATTAGAATTTATGACAATTCGATCGTGAACTCAGTCACTCCATCAAGTAGGCCAACATTAGGAGGGCAAAAACACGTATATTTGTGAAGGTTCATGTTAGGATGATGTTAAGAATTCTTCAAGCATGAGCGAAAAATAGCTTTCCATCTTATTAAGGAAATATTATGAAGAGAGAAAATTTACGAATATACTCTTTCCATCCCCAACTAGTGCTCCTGATGTCAAAACTCATATACCAAGGAATTTCGCAAATCTACTTTGTTAGCCCTTATTAATGCATTGAAACTGGCCAACTAAAGAATTTGCATTGTGGACAAGGCCAAAATTGAAAGTTTGAAATCATTTTTCCATAGAATTTCGAAATAGGTCACTTATTTAGGACAAAATTTTATTTTGAATACGATATTTATTCTTTTCTTTATACTGGAAATATGTTAATCTGCAGGGATTTGCAGTCCTACCTTTCACATCTACACTTATTTCTAGCATCTGAAAGTGGGAATTTCTATATCTTGGTGGACAATAGGCCATGGCTGAAAGATCTTGCATCTCTGTCTACTCATTGGTGGCAATTGATGGTCACTAAGGTTGCTGATAATTTATGTTCCATTATTATTACCGTTGCGCTCATATCAGCATAATTTCCGTTGAAAACTGGTATTTTAGAAGTAATCCTCATAATTCTACAGTCCAGGTTGTCCCCATTCGCGAATACAAGGGCCATGAATGAAAGAAAGATAAGTGGGGAACATTCAGAGTTACCAGCTTCTTCCTCACCACCTCCCGGAAAATCAAGGAACCTCAGAGAGTGGTTTTCTATCATAGATGCTGTACTTGTATCTAGGAAGGATGCTTTGCTACCCGTGAAGAAGCTTACAAACTCATTGATCGCAAATGGCTTGATACAAAGAACTTTGTATGGATTTATTGTGTTTGAGGTTGGATGGAGCAATGTACGTGGAATCAACTATTATAATGAGCTTCAGGTAGGTAGTGATTGCAGAGATTAACATTAATTACTGCATTTGGAAACCAAGTGACTCAAATCTGGTTTTTCAATTTCTTGTTTGTCGTTTTCAGACAGACACCTCTGTTGCAATAGAGGCTAAAATTATGCAGAGGTGGGAATTTGACAGTATAACACAAGCTGTCAGAAGCATATCTTCATGGTTTCCTGGAACAATGAAAGAACAAATTCTCTTGAAGAAGCATTTGACCACCACTCTAGGTATTTGTACAAAAATTGCATTCAAGATTCTTGCATGATTTCATTTTTTCATTTCTTCTCATAAGCTATAAATTAAGAATTTGGCCATTTATTCAAATTATGAACAGCTAAATACATATGTTGATCGAGTTACATCTGTCCCTATAGTGATTCCTTCTGGCATGCTTTTGTTCATGAATATCGCATGCTACATTCATGCCTTTCTAGATTTAATGCTTGTCCTTTTATGGCATTTACAACAAAACACGTGAACTGCATAAACTCTAGTGGCATTTACAGTTTTTAGCAATGCATTATATGCATATTGAAAGGGTGAAACTTGAGTAGATATAAGCTTTACCATGTCTACATTGCAATCATAAGCAATACCAAGTGATGGTGATTCTCGTGCTTGTCGATAGGACTTTTTAGTGTCTAAGTTCCTAGGTGTAGCGAATCTCCGATTCTCTTTCCATCTTTCATCTTCAATCCTCCTAAAATCTTCAGCGTCTATGATGGAAATTACTATAGTTTTTTGCCAATCACCTATAGCTGTATGACTGTATTTTCTACCAAATTCATTACTTTCTAACGAAACTGCAAATAGTTTGAATTTGTATCCCATACACATGCTTCTTGATAATCCAAAGTCTCAATCATTCTTGTAGTGTAATATGTTCACCTATGGCCTGACTTGCACTAGTTAGAGACATGCTTTCTCCTAAATGCAACACTTCTTATTATATTTTAAGAGACTTCTAACAAAACTTGTCTAAGTTATAACTGAGTTTGATGCTTTTTCAGGAGAGGTTTACTATGATGCACTAGAAAGTTTTCAGGAGACTATTGATGCAAATGGCAACAAAAGTACAAGTGATGTTGCGCATGCTCAGAACGAATCTTCCTGTTCTCCAGCTCACACTAATAGTGTGTGTCCAGAGACAACTGAGATAATCAAGAAAACACACCATACAACGCCTAATCAATGTGAAGCTGAGCATGATAGTAGTTCTGGAGAATCAAAAAATGAACCAGATGAAGCATGTTCAAAGACCTCTAATGTAAGTGGTAGTGAAGAAAAAATCGAGGCTACAATCTATCGCGATGTCTTGATTCTATTCAGGTTCAGTGATCCCTTTCTCCCCTTCAAGTTAAGGGACATAATAATGTCAAAACTATGGCTACTTACTCTACTCGAAGCTGGACTTCCATCTTGGGTTATTTTTCTGCAGTCTTATCCGGGATTTTGCCGTCTTTATCGTCCGTGGATGTGTCCTCTAGCAAGAGGTCTATACGTCCTTATTTCAGTTATCACTGTCCTCATTGGATTCTATGACTTGTACAAAAATGTACCCCTTCTTAAGGCAACAGTTTCTAAAATGTTCGGACCCCTCTTCGATTGGATAGACGCCTGGGAAATGACTTCAAGGATTCAGTACTTAGGAACTATGTTGTTTCTGCACAACTTTCAGAAAGCCATGAGGTGGTTTCTTACAGCAACAAGGACTATTTTCTCTATCCTCTCCTTCTTCGTCGCGCCAATTGCGCGACCATTTGCTGAGTTCATAGAGCTCTTTTATCCCCTTTGGAATATGTTCATACCAGTTGCACAGGATTTCTTCTCAGTGATTTGGACAGTGATCGAGTCTTCCTTCACGACGATAGGTGATATTTTGGAGATTTTCCTGTTGCCAGTGTGGTACTTCTTCACAGGAGCTTGGAATCTTGGTAAGGATACAAACTTTTCTTTATGCAATTCTTGTTTGGCTGCACGTACTTGAGTGATAGATTATCATAAATAAACTAACTTTGTGCTTCTTCTTTTTTGTTCAACACACTGCTCTTAAATCGTGCACCAAATACATCAACTTTTGGGACTTCTGCAATTGTAACATAATTCACATTTTCGACCAATTGAAAATGAAGTACTACATGTATATTTCATCATGCACCATGTCGATTCCAATTGTTATAAAAATGTGAACTATGTTATAATTGCAAAAGAAGTAACGTTCATGTACTTGGTGACACAATCTCAACCCAAAGTTCTTATATTTTACTTGCAATTATCCTTAATGAATCTTTTTGACATTTGAAAAATGTTCTTTGCAGCAACAACTTTCGTATACCCTGTGGCCTGGGTACTTGTTTACGCTCCGTTTAGGCTGCTCTTCGGCTTCTGTAGCATTGTCACATCATCGTGTACAATTGCATACGCCTTGTTTAGAGACGTTTGGATGTCTGCAAGGGGCATATTTCAGGTGACAAGAAGTGTTCACTCAACTGTGAGTACCGTTGAGATTTCGATGTGGCGTTCTCTTTGGAATGACCTTTTCTCTCAGGTAAGTTTACTGTAAGAACTAAATATGCTATTTGTTGTTGCATATTTGATCTGCTTGCAGCTTTTGATCTCTCTTGTTTTTCTCTTATCAGGTTTTTCGTGCTCTCCGAACTATTCTCAATGGTTTGGTGGCTTTTCTCGCTGCATGCAATAGGCACCGACTAAGGTACAACTCTAGGACTTCCCCTAATCGTACACTAGTAGGCTCGAGCTTGACTCGGTTGACTTTTACTTAGACTTGAGCTTAATTTGATTAAGCTTTGTTTATTAAGTTGGTGTTTGGCTCGAATCAAAATATCAAGGCTTGTGCATAGCTCAAACTTGGTTTGTAATGACACTTTTATCAACTTAAATGAGACTAGCTCGAGCTCAACTGACTGAGCATATAACTATGTCTGAGCTCGAGCTCATTAAGTGTATAATTAGATGGAAATGAACTTATTAGCACATAAAAATTGGAAAAAATAAATTCTAGTTTGAGATTGTGAATAGGCTCATAAGCATAAATGATTGAATCTTCAAGCGTGCTTTTTTTGACTCGAGCGTGAAGAATGTGAGAAGTATGTGAGCAGTCGATTTTAGCATGATCTGGAAACACGATAGAGAATAGAAGACTCGAACTTCTTAATTTACTGCTGACATAAATCCACAAGCATAAATCCTATCCCAGTCTTATGAATCCAGCAGTTTTGAGCTATTTGGACAAAAACTAGGTCATCTTTCTGACAATATTTTTCGCGATGCAGTATCTATAATCATGTGAGGGAGTTTATGAAAAGATCTTTAAGAGTCACGAAGAGTGCGTGGCCTCAAGAAAAAGCTGAAGGCAAATGCACTCAGACCCAAAATTCAAAGGATGATGCTCGTCCCTGGAAAGAGTCCTCCTATCGAGTGAGGAAGTCCAAGAAGGCCATGTAATCTATCAAAGGTAAACAGAGAAATCTATCTTCAATTTCTAACTGTGGCCTAATTAGCAGTAAAATCTGTGTTCAGTAGTGCAATGTGTGTAGCATCATACTACAGGTCTATAACTCTAGTCTTTAGAGAGAGAGTGAGTTCAACTGGACTTGAAGAGCCATTTAGTTCTGCTGTACATATCCTCTTCATTCGAGTAGAATCTGATATCATAAATGACTAGGAACTGTTACATTGCATTTAAAATAAGCGATTGCTATCAGTTCTACTTTGCTCTAAGTAGACTCCATACATGATAAGATAAGCGTGATTTCTAAACAGACTGCACATAGGAAAAATGAGTGCATACTGAAAAATAACCTGTGATTTTATCTCCTTTTGCTCATCTTCCATTCACTGGTTGAGTTCCGCAGTCAATGTAATGCTTCATCGAAGTCGAAGCCCTTTCAGCAGAATTATCAGAATAAGCTCTTCATAACTGAAAAAACTATGTATAACTAAAAAAACTATCATCCTGAAATAGAAGAGCAATATGTATATAAACTCGATTCTTGATTGTCCAGAACAGCTGTATGACAACAAGAGCGTTCTAAACTCGATTCTTGATTGCTTCAAGCTTTTACTTTTAATAGTGATGATGATTGCTACCTAAGAATTAGGATCCTTCACACTCCTATTTGTACCTTCTTTTTTTGAAAAAGAAAAGCCTTCGATCTGATTCCTAATCAGTCATCTTACTTTACAGTGCAGATGCAGAGTAGGAAAGGGGAGACTTCACGATTGGTGCTCCAAATTCTTGATATCGAGGTTTATTCACTAGTTGAGCAGATGAAACAAGATTCTTTCATGCATACTCCTTATACCGCTTGGAAACTGAGAATGACTTGGGCACATTCTTGAAGGATGACACGTCAAACATCTCCATAAACCTCTGATCTGAAACTCGTGCTTTGGCTGCTGCAAACCGCTGGTACTCATCAAACACAGAAGTCAGACACCATCTCTGTGATTTTCTCAAGCACCCAACGAGGCAACCAGTTCGGTGCTGAATAACCAGTGACACATCAGATCACAAGTTAGTACTTAAATCTGAACCGTGTAACTAGCTAGTAGAGCATATATATAAATATATTACCTTTCCTCGTTTGCAATGAATCAGTAGAGGATGATTCTTGACATCTAAATTTGAGAAAATTGAAAAAACAGAAGTTACCTTACTTAATTCAAGTATGAACAATCTGAAATGGGAACTTAAGTTTGAGAGAAACATACCAATAGCTACCTTCAGTGCTTCACGGATTTTGTCTTCAGGTATATTTACAAAGGGTTCCTGTTAAGCACGAGTACGTGTGATAGGTATCAGAAACTCGTTCCTCATAAAAATCGACGCTTGATAAACTCAATGCATAAGATAAGGCCTGCCTCTTTTATTCACTCTGCAAGTGGTTTCATTTGCCTATACTACCAAAGATTGTACCTTTCCTTAGAAGGAAATCTCTTGCCACAAGTGTATTACGAATCATGAAAACTACGTAGTTTGGACTAGGATTCTTAAAAACCTTATGTGTTCCTCGTCATCATCGTCATCATTATTTTCATCTTCCCCTCTCACTAGAAACTCAAATGTTCTCTCGATCTTTCTTTTTTAGCCATCTTGACAAATTCTTGACTGTTTTTTAAATGTTTGAATTATAACATCTTTGATAGCTCGTTAATATACTGGTGGCAAGAGATTTCCTTGTGTTTATCACCATCTATGTCTTATGTCCTCCCCTCTCTCTTGAAACTCAACTCTCTCTCTCCCTGCCCCCCCACCCACACACACACACACACACACACACCCCCCTTTAGAAAGTTTTTTCTAATGTTTGAATTAAAACACCTTTCATAATGACAAATATTTGATGACAAGATTTTACTGTTATATCAAAGTATCAAAGTGGCTACCTTCGAGCATGCATGATAAATGATATCATACTAGAAAGCAACAAGTCTTGATATGAAGTAGCAGAATGAAAACAGATACTTAGGAAAAATGAAACAAAATTACTTACTTTACATCCCTCAATCCCAAATTCAAATAACTGAATCCCGTGTGATTTCAGAAACTCAACGTTGGCGTCTGGGTACGGCTCTGGGCACAAATATCTACACACAAACAAACCACAAAACTCGATCATAAATCATAAGATCTCATGTGCCCTTCAAAAAAAAAAAAAAAAAAAAAAAAAAAAAATCTCATGGATGTCTCTCTCTCTCTCTAACGAACACCATAGAGATAAACGTGTTTTAGTCCAAAATTCAGCATAGCAATCATATGGAACTGTAACACACTACTAGTGATTGTAATCGATCTACTTAGTAAATGTATCTTCGGAACCTAACTAAAATAACTTTATATTGAACAAATTAGTAATAGAAACTAACTTTTTTTTTATCCAATGACTATTTTTATATTTATCCCTATAATACTAAAATCCCATAATTATATTATTTCCACAGTGACAAAACATTAAAATGCCATTTTGCACAATCTTCCAACAAACACACTCTCAAGAGCATTATATCCAGAGCTCGAACCTCAATTTTCAATTGTTGTATCTGTCTATTGAGAGAGAGAGAGAGAGAGAGAGAGAGAGACTTACATGATGGAGCGGAGGTTGAGGGTTTGCAGAAAGGGGAAGTTGCCGGAGTCGGGAAAGCCAGACCTGTAAATACCATAATCCACCATTGCAAAGTTGAGCGGTGGCGTAAAGAGCTCGCCGCCGGTCTCCACGTAGCTCTCGCCGCGGAACGACACCCTCAGCTGCCGCGGCGGGGGCGCCGACTCCGCAATTCTGCACCGCCCACCATTTCTACCGCCGTTTTCTGCGTCGAACTTCATCATCATTTTTCTCAATTAATTATTAACCAAAAGAACAATCTCGGGATATCAATCTCTCCCTTTCTTTTGCTTTCAGTGATTCAGATAATAAATAATAATAAAAGAAGATTGAGGAATTCAGTACAAATTGATGATGAAGGCTCTTTTTCTGGATAAATTTGATGGCCAGTTTATTTATAGGCGATCTTCAACATGGAATGACTGCCGCAAGAAACGGTATATGCGTGCACTCATGAATTTTATTTCGAACAATTCGAATTATTTACTTCTTTATATTAATCATTTCAGACAAAAACATGATGTGTCTTTGCATTCAGATCCATGCATTTTTTGGTGTAATAAAAAATATAAATAATAAAATAAGTACGGAAATGGCATGTTCATATAGGTCTGACTATTAATCTGGTATTATATATAAAATTTTAAAATTATTATATCATCAAAAAGGAAATGTTTCTTCTCTGGTTATAGACTATTTTTTTTGGTTCAAACTGGTTATAGACTCTTGTTTATAAAGTAAGTAATTTAGTTTCATGCCTGTACTATTCTGCATATCGTTGAATAGAAAAAGGTAGAACGAAAATCCTAAAATTAAAATGAGCCAGTTATGAAAAATAGTAGTAGTAATATTACATGTCATGTAGTATTCTGATTTTAATAAATTTATTCTAGTCTCGAAAACCCAAATTCATGAAGAATTTGAATTAAAATAAAGTTCAGCATTAAATATAAAATTTTTACGTTGGTGTATATATATACACTTATCCATCATACGATAATTTTTTAGATAGAATATACCAATTCCACTCTCGCAACAATGAAACACATTCATACACTGGTTAGAATAAAGTTGCATGAAATATTCAATATTCAATTAGATATACTTACATTTTTATTCTTTTGTTGAAAAAAATCGGCATAATAGTACATTCCGAGGAATATGCTACTTTAAAGTGTGTGTGCCCTAGCTGATGAGTGCGAGAGTTGCCGCGCCACGTTTTCGAAACTTGTCATTACTTGGATTTTTTTTGTCCAACTTCTGCTATAAAGTGCAAATAATATGGGCGATAAGTTTATAATAATATTATATTGTCGTAATATTTAAGTATATTTCCAAGAATTATTAAATTTCTAAAGTATATGATATATTATCTAACCTTTAGATAATATCAAAAAAAAAAATTGTTCAGAATCATATTTTGTGGTATCAGAGAATCAACATGTCATCATGTCGAGACTGATGTGTTCCTTGCAATTCTCGAATGTCAATTCGATCTCTTGCTTTAGATTGCATGTGGCATGTTGATTTTTTAAAATCAAATATCTATGATTTGGGGAATTATCTACATGTTAGATATCAAAATATTTCCGATTTACATACTGTAACTTGAAAATATACTTAGACATTGGGATAACATAGTCCATATTTTTGTCATCCCCTAGTAGTTAGTTAACGCTACAAGTGCATTGTTAGTCTTACATTTTTGCGGTCCGATGGAACTTGTCTAGCCTGATTTTTATTTACCTTTGGTCCGACCTAATCCAATCATTTTGCCTACTTAGATCTAGATACGTACTTACATCATCACAAATAGTGCTGCTAATACGGATGGGGTCGGGTACCCGATCCCGAAAATGTATCTAAAAAGATACCCAGTCTGATCCCGTCCAACCAAAGCTAACAAGGTGCTCAAATACCCGGACCGAGTATGCGGGTCAGGTAAATGGGTACCCGGATAATCCCTTAAAAAGTATAATAAAGAAATCAGCCATACATTGATTAAAAATTAAAACGAACTTTTACAATTAATAGGTGAAGTTCAAACATCAACACATGATATCTAAGTATCTATATGTATATATTGTATAATACGTAGATGTAGATATATAAATTGTAAATTGTGAATAAATATTTAAGAATCTAGGCCAAATTCATTTGTTAATTACTGCTAATGATAGTAGAATCCAAAAGCATAAGCATGACAATCACTTGGGAAATAATTAATTCAGAACTAAAAGTTGCTTTAAAAAATAATTAAAGAAGAGGCTTACAGAATAGTTATACAGCAAGCAATGAATAAATTTTCTTCTTAAAAGTTTATTTCCAGGTAGTACGACAGATATATCGGGACGGGACGGGACGATACCCATGGATGGATTGCTAATAAATCAAAAGACCGGATAGCTAAAAAAAAGAAATTCGTAACCCATACCGGCCCGTTAATTCCGGGTATTGGATCACCGGTTATCCGTCGGGTTCCGAATCGGGACTGGATTACCCGAATATCCGAAATCCGTATTAGCAGTCCTAGTCGCAAAATAATATGATAAGAAATCTTCGAAATACGAAATTATACAGTTAAAAATAAATGGTTTGAGGTGCTGACACTCTCCCTAAATCCGGCAATGTTCATCCGTCCAAAATTATTGGTGTAAATTTTGTTAGAGAGAGAGTTGTTAATGCACAATGTGCACTGAATTATGTAACCATCAGAATCTTATTGATCGCTAGTTGAACCCTAATTATTCACGTAATCTCATTTCATTTTTTAAATACAAAGAGATTAAGAGAAAAAGTTTGTGCCATGAAAAGATCTCACAGCCAATAAAGCCACCTGTAAACGTCATTTTCCATTATTAGTATTTCCATCTCTTCTCTTGTGCGGGTTATAAAAATGTTAAATTCATCAACTCAAGAAAATGTTATATATGTGCGATCATGATTATACTTGGACTATTTATATGTTGTACTTTGTTTATTCCAAGAATAAGTGACTCGTATTTACTATTTGATTTTCTTATTATAAGTGGTTCGTTTTTAATAAGGACATAAGTATCCCTTCAAAAATTGTACTAGATCATATCATTTCACCACTTTTACCTTTCACCATGATATATTTGTGCCTAAAAATTTTAAGCCACTTATTATGAAACGAAGAGAGTACTTATTTCTTTATTTTTTATCCGAAGGCCCAAACTAATTTTTATTCGTATGAATATGAAAGTTTGAACATAATAAATTTTCTTTGAATGTCACTGGCTTTGATGATTAATATTAATCTATTCTATTTACTTATGAATAAGTATTTAGAACTGTTTAAATTCGTGAAAGATAATGGACAAATTTACTCTTTTTATCTATAATCATTGTCCAGAGTTTATCTAAAAAAGGTTAGATCAGAGTTGATAATGTCCTATTCCATAAAAATCATGCAAACTGATGGAGAATTATATCACCAAGTGTGAAAGCTTTTATAAGTCGGTCAAATTATTGACATATACTGTATATTGCTTATTCAAATTGTTAAATTCAAAATAATTTCTTGACGCAATCAAAAAAATATTTCCCCACAAGTCGTCTGGCTCTGGGACCTCGGTGTGAAAAATCTGTTATGAAAAATAAATGGCTTCCAATAATTTCTAAGAAATCTCTCACGTCTCCATAATTTGGTTTGGCAGATTTGCATATTGATATATTATTAAGGATTCCGCTTTTAAAACTTTTTTTTCTTTCTTTTTTTTTTTTTTCCCCACATACTTAGTTTGAGTTTATATAATATAATGAGTTCGGTCCCATACTTTATTCTCGTGTTCACGCCATAGGTTGAATATAAGTTGTAGTATGTATGTGTTATATCCGAAAAGATGATTTTTTTTGTTACAACTTTTACTTTACTCCACTTGAGCCAATCTAATTTTTCAATTGGTGAGTAGCAGAAAAAAGGCTTAAGCTCACACACGGTTCCAAAAAAGCTCGGCCCTTAAGCAGGTCTACACCAGAACGATTTCTCTTTTCGGCTTATATTACTATATTAGCATTTGTTTGAATTAAAATTCGCTCCTCTCCGTTTCATATGTCGTTTAAACTTTTCCACTTAATTACTTTTTACTTCACGTTTTGGAATGTTTTAACTATGTTAATTTATTTCATTCCTATTCTATTAATTACTTAAAATATATTTATTCGCATTTCCTCACGTTACCACCAAATAAAATTTGTGTTGTTAAATGCATTATTATTATTATTACAGTAATTTGCTTTAAAATATGTTTGCTCTCATTTCCTCACTTTACTACCAAATGATGTTTGTTTATTTCATTCATTTTATTTATTTAAATAAGGTTATATTGGGCAAAATATGTTTTTTTTAATATACGAGTTGTTTAGGATGACATATAAATTGAATAGGAGAGAATGTAGGTGTTGATTTAAAACTTATATGTTAGTATTATTGCTTTAATCTAATCTCAATTATGGTTCTTAATTACTTTAATTATTATAAACCATCCACAAAGAATGGCTATCTTTTAAGAGCCGCATATATTTTACATTTTAATGTTTAAATTGAGTAGCTGAAAGTTGGTCCACTTTCAACGGTTTCAATTTAATTCAATTGCACTTTCTTCTTCGTTAATAACTTCCTTTTCTTTTTGCCCTTTTCGGCATTGGTCCTACCATGCGCACAAAAGTTTATGAAATTTGTTTATGTCAAATCTGTAGCTCGTACATAGATAGTATGAAATTATTATAATCCCAAATTCTTAGTATAGTATTATGACAAAAACTCCTGTGCCACGTCTGCACCGTGCAACACCTGACCCGGACCCGTCCCGACGTGTAAGACTCACGCGCGCACGTGTATCTCACGCGCTACAGTATTTTTTTTTTTCCAGAATTTTTCTCTCTCTTTTTTATTGTTTGCCTCTTTAATTTTGTTTGCCGCTTCTTCCTTAGTCAAGATTCGAGCGAGGGAAGCCGAAGGCTTCGGAGCGAGCCGAAAAAATTCAAATTGTTGCCCGATGATTATCCTTATATAAGTAATCGGAGCGAAGGTGGAGCCATAAAATCGGAGCTGAAGGCTCCGCCGGGAAAAAAAATCTGAAAAAAGAAACTGGAAATAAAAAAAAAATGGTCAAAGGACGTTGACCTAGGTTTGACTGGGTTTGACCTGGGTCGGGTCGGGTCGGGTCGGATGTGTTGTTCCACGGTGGAGATATCTCCAAGGGAGTATCACTCTAGTATTATACAGTAAAACCTCTATTAAGGAATATTTTTGGGACCGGAGAAAAATATGACAAATGGGAAGTTATTCCTAAATGGAGTTCAAAGAAGAAATTTTATTTTTTTTCTAATTTTAATGTACATTAACTATAATTAAATATTATAATTACTAAATACATTATAATATTATGTGAAAATACATGTATATTAATTTATTTCATTATGTAGAGTCCATCATTAAAAGTATGCATTTAACTATTGATTAATTCATATTTTCATCCTATAATTAAATACTATTATGTACCAATTATATCAAGATAAAATATTTATCAAGCATGACACCAAAAAGTGAAAAATGAACTCAAATGAGTGAAAAAAATCGTGTTTGCATCCGAGTTGGAAGCAAAAAGATTTTGCCTAGTGGTGGATGATATTCATAATCTTTAGTTATCCCAATCGGCGATATCGAAGGCATTCAAGAGATATTGAAGACACGCAAGTTAAAAGAAATGGTTACAGCAAAAACAGATGAAGTCATTGTCACAAGCAACTTTAAAAAAAATATTTTAAATCAACTTAAATATATTGTAATGATATATATATATATATATATTAATTGTGATTTATTCCTAAATGGAGGTGTATTTCCTTAAAGTGAGATCGAAAAAAAATATGAATTATGACAAATATAGAGTTTATTCATAATTATAACTGGTCCCGAGTTGAGACCATAAAAATATATGACAAAATGAGAGTTTATTCTAAAATAGATTATTCCTTTCTGGAGGTTCTACTGTATAAGGGACATGTATCTTGGACGATCTAATTTTGACGTACAAAAAAAATTATTTAGGTTAATCTTTCATGTGTTTGAACTATGTTTACACATCTAGCATTATTTACTAGAATATGGTTAATAATCAATCGCACTAGTGTGACTGGTTATTCCTCACGCTTACGAATTCCAAATATGTTAACCAAATGAATGAGAATAAACATAGGAACGTTACTAATCACCTCCTAGGGGTTGATTGATTCACATACCACCCACCACTTTTTCCGTGAAAAATACAAATAATTTAGGGGTCCAACTTTTTAAATACCATTACACAAAATACTATTATTCTATATCCTCATTTTAAATCACACTCTTTTATATACCAAAATGTTTTAAAAGACTATTATACCCTCAAACTTACAAAATAATAAAATAAAACTTAAATAAAAAAACAACAAAAAAACAAAACTAACCCTACCCCTCACCACCCGTCGTCCCCATCTCTCTCTCTCCCCCACATCGGTCCCCCCACCCGACAGCACCCTCTCTCTCTCCCAATCGGTCCCAATCGGTCCCCCACTGCCACCGACCTCTTCTCTCTCTTCATCTTCATCGTGACATCCCTCCTTCACGACCTCATGACATCTTCTCCTCACGATCGATTGATCGTCGTGAACGGAAGAAAATGAGCAACCGCCGCCACAATCGCCGCCGCAATGAGTCGCCGTCGACGTCCTCCGGTGAAGAGGAGGAAAATTCGAATTTTCGAGTCCCAATTCCACCGGTTAGTGCCCTTTCTTTTTTCGAAATTCATGCTTAAATCTTCGATTGAATGCATGTTTTTTAGTTTTACATGTTAGAAATTGTTATATGTTAGAGTTAGGATTTTCATGTGGAAGATTTCGACATTGTTTTTGGTGTAATAGAGTTCGAGATTTTTGAATTTGTTGGTGTTGGGTAGTTCGACATTTGCTGTGTTGGTTTGGTGTTCTTACGGGGTCGATGGAGGTGGGGAAGACGACGACGAAAGGGCTCTGGCGTGCTCACGATGGGCTTCCCATCGTGAGGTCACGGTGAGGTTTCCATCGCCCGATCACGATGACACTCTATCGTGAGCTCACGATGGCGAGGGCTGTCGTGACCACAGCAGCACCCTTCACCGTCGTCGCGCCGGTCCTCCTCCCATCGTGACCATGGCCACGAGCTATCCCCTTGTCCTTCATCTTCTTGTGTTTATGTTGGTTTGTTGAATTATAACGCGTTACCATGCAATTATACTTGGTTTTATTGATTTTGTAGGAACATTATGAATTTGTTAGACCCGCCATGTTGTACTCGTCTCCTAAAGTGAACCTTTACATGAGGGTAGACGTGTTTGATGAAATTAGGAGAGTTTTATTTGAAATATCCGGTGATCATCAAGCCGAGACATTCCTATGAACCGGTGTTGTTGGGCAGTTGATTGATGCAAGAAGAAATCAGAGTGCAAGTAATGCGCTAAATCTAACAATAGCCCGACTGTTGCAAGGGGTTGGTGCTAATCGGGTACCAGAGAATGAGCTTTGGTTTTATCTTGGTCATACGACCATTCGTATGACGGCAGTGGAATATGCTCTCATCACCGGGCTTCACTTTGGAAACTCTACATTTAATCCTCATGCAGTTCATGTACCTCCTAGAACTGGCATTCACTACAGATTTTTCAACGGCCGAGAGATAAAGACAAATGAGTTGTGCGACGCCTTCAATAGAAAACAACTTGGGAGAGACATCGATGACTATTTGAAGGCGGCCAACTTGCTCATTTACTATTATTTCCTCCTATGTCGGGATAAACCCACCATAGAGGATTGGGCATAGACGTTAGTTGAAGACTTCGAGGCTTGGGATGCCTTCCCATGGGGCTCGTACACATGGGGAGCACTATGTCACTATGTGTACAACGCCCAGACAGTCCCCAAGGACTACCACCTTTATGGTCCGGTTTGGGCTTTACAGATTTGGACTTATGAGATGATTCCGGTGTTGGGAGGTCGATGTGGAATCAAAGATCACATCGAGAGAGTGCCCCGGTGCTTGATGTGGGCCACAAGAGTGATGAAAGTTGATTTCAGTCAATTCTTCGATAATATACGGGTACATTTATAATCTTATAATGTTTTTCATTCATTCAATGATGCAATCTATATTAGTTTCTAAAATTCTAATATTACATTTTCATTACCTTTGCAGCTTCAGGTATTAGAAAGTTTTGAAGCTACGGAAGCAGAGCGTTATGAGTATTACATGCTGAGCTTCGAAAGTGGAGACCCTTTTGATGTTCGATATATACCTCCCAAACAAATTGCTTCCAGAAATAACCCGACTACAAAGAATGCAAAGCAGAAGACTATGGGAAAGTTGAAGCAGTTAGCAGCAAGGGTGGTCCGTAGTGACCCGGCACGACAGATGTCGAAGCGTCGTCGGGAGGGTACTCCACCACCTCGCAGTTCACCACCTCGTACATTACAGTGGGGTCCCTCGGGAGAGCCAGACAGGGTCTGTTGTTTGCACGGACGACCATGCCCCCTCCATGATGAGGGCACGAGCAGCAGGGGGGACGAGATTGAGCGCCGGATGATGAGTGTTTTGGACGACGAAACTGACAACGGCTTCCTTGCTAAACTGACTCGGAGAATGAGTTAGTTTTTTGTTATGAGGCGCCCAGACAGTTCTCCACAACAGTCATATAGGAGTCGTAGGACGGCATTGGACGCGGCCCATCACTCTACCTCGGCATTCGACGCTCAGATGTGGACTAGTAGGATCGACCAGGACTGGGATCCGGCCCGTCACTCTAGTGCTGCAGGTTTTAGTCATATGCAGACTTCTCCAGTTCGGCCCCAGCACTCTCCAGTTCAGCCCCAATACTCTCCAGTTCGATCACACCATTCTGCAGTTGGGTCCCACCACGACGAGAGGCAGACTTCTCACCACTCTTAGCCGGTGCCTTCCCGTGACTCTCACCGGCAGACTTCCCACCGCTCTGAGCCGGTGCCTTTCCATTACTCTCACCGGCAGACTTCCCAACACTCTGAGTCGGTGCCTTCCCGTTACTCTCACCGGCAGACTTTCCACCACTCTGAGCCGGCCCCTCTTCACGACTTTACGGCTCCTTCTCGGCACCCTCAAATCGGTGTTACAGTCCGTGATGAGCCGTTTCAGTAGTTTGGGCCATTCCAAGCCGATCAGGAGGCGCAGTCCTCACAGCAGATTGGTCAGGACTTGTTTGCCCAGCTCTTTCGGCCGATGCCGATGTCGACCCCTTACGAGACAGTGCAGCAGCCCATTCTAGAGACGCCGCAGCTGCTCCCTTACCATACACCTTTGCAGTTGACCTATGGTCCGAGTGAGCATCAAGGTTCTAGCTCATACACTCCCCAGCAGTGCGTTGTAGATGATCCGGTTAACGAGGATGATGCTCAATATGAGGAGTCGGATCAGGGGGGTGGTGAGGAGGTAGGTGATGTTGCCTTCGGTCCTCGGCAACGTAGACCGTCTGCTCCTCTCCGCACCCCTTTTCAGGGTGCAAGACAAAGTAGAATGGAGAGGTTGAGGATGATGTATAGTGACTTTTAGGAAGTAGGGATATGAGTGTTATGTGCCTGTGATTGAGACGGGTCATCGTCTAACAAACAAATTCTTTGATCTGGTGGAGGATCCGAAGGAGGACTTCCGTCAAGAAGTAAGTTACTAATTTATATAGCAAGTTTATACTTATATTGAAATTGATTTGAAATTTATATTGTCTCATGTAATGGAACTCTACGTATTTTCGGTTCGCACGAGGATCCAAATGCATAACAGAACTGCTCCAAATATTGGGCCAACTAACACGATCATCATCGGCACTCAGTTACTTGTAAGTTTTTAATATATATTCTTTATATTTTATTATAAATATTTAAAAATGATATTAATCTTGTATGTCGTCAATTTGATAGCAAGTTTTGCACGCCGAGCTGAGACTCCTACATCCAGAAGATAAAAAATTCATGCACATAAAGGGAAAGCCCTCGTATAAGGGTTGGAAGATGCATCCGGGATTGCAGGACATTGTGTACGGGCTAGACTATCCAAATGTCGTTCCATGGTCGAATTGCAAACATGTAAGTGTTTATGGTGATATATATTTCAAGTTTCTTACTATTAATTGATTTAAATTATTTTATTTTTTTATTGAAACAAATCTGCGTTGTGTGTAATGTCTTTGACAATCATTGGGTCACAATTCAGATAAGTATTGCTGATTGGACGGTTGAGTTGTACGACTCAATGTCACACGAATATGATCAGGAAAGGGTCGCACCTATTGGTTACGAGCTCAAGCCCATTACTCGTCTCGTTCCTCGTCTACTAGCTCTCTCAGGCTATTGGACTAACAATGCAACAATGACGAAGCGAGATGGTGAAATGAAGCTTTTGAAGATGCCGATCAAAGACCAGTTTGCCCAGACAGACAGTCACAGTTGCGGCCCCTTTGCATGCATGTATTTGGATCGTTTGATTAGTAGTAAGCCGAGACACTGGGAGAATATCACCGAACGCTACATTGAAAGATATCGGTGGCTCGTAGCGACTAGGATTTATTGGCTTGCTGTACTTGACAACGTCTAGTTTTATGTATATGTATGGTGTTTGAAACATAACTTTTGAATCTTATTTTTATATTTTGTATTTCAATATTATTTTATGGGGTAGTTTTATTAGTTAATCGAGTTTATGGTGTTTGAAACATGTATTTGGATCTTATTTTTATGGTATAGTTTCTTAGTTTATTGACTACATGAATGAAATATTTTTGAGCAGGTAAACCCCTAAACTCTCGGGTCTGGTCACGACGGTCCTACCATCATGACCTCACGATGATGACTCTATCGTGAGCTCACGATGGAATGTCAACGTGAGGTCACGATGGCAGGGCTATTATGAGGTCACGATTAATACAATCGTGAGCTCATGATGAGGACGCTAAACCCCATCGTGACGTTAGGATTTTTGACTAATTATGGTGTTTTAACCGATTATATTATTTCGGTACGTGTTAAATATGTTCTACTTAACATTGAAATACATCAACAAATGTAAAATTACACATTTAAACACACAATTATAGTGTTGGCGAGATGTGTGACACAACAATGAATACATTACTATATGTTACATATACAATGACTCTTACATTTGATAAACAATACACCTCTAACAATAACCCATTTAGTGTTTCTTTGATATAAAACCGCAAAATATGATGTGCAAATGTTTCTTAAGACATAATATAACATTACAACACTAACTAATCATTATTTTAGACGTAATTGTTCCGGTTTATTAGTTCACGACGGGATAAAAATATCATCGTGAACCTGGTCGTGAGAATGTCATCGTGATCACGATGACCTTCGCCAACGTAACCACACAGTGGCTTTTTTATCGTGAGGTCACGATGGCATCATCATCGTGAGCTCACGATGGTGTCATCGTGAGATCACGTTGATGATGCCTTCGTGAGGTCACGTTGGCGTGGTCATCGTGACCTGTCCAGAAACTCGAAAAAAAATAACATTGAAATTAAAGTTAGCATCGCATAAAATGAAACATCAAATTCAACACAAATTTTAGTACAAATGCATACAGAACCCTTAAACAAATCACCAAATAAAGTCACCAAATAGGTCTAGTAGTTTAATACGAATAAAGTTCAAACATAACTTTTAAACAAATCTAAACTACAACCAACACGCTAGTCGACATCTAGAGCCGTGGAGGGTGACGCACCATAGTGCGCTGCTTTATTTCGGGCCTCAAGTTCTGGCGGCAACCAAGCAGTGTCCCTCAGGATCAGCACTCGACATCTAATAATTTGTTGTGTCGACTCCATCACCTTAAAGATCACGGCATCATCTACTTTGAGGTCGAAAGTGCGTGTGAATTATTTCCACCCTGCATACTCAAACTTCGGTTTCTTCAAAGATCCAAGGTACATCAACTGACATTCGGTTTCATTATGATTGGCAACCAGTGGCACATCCGCACGAGGAAGTTTACAGACAATATGTGCTGGTATATGCTATATTGCACACAAAGCATTGATTAAAAGTCATACAAAACAAATTAATTGTTTGTTTAGTGGTAGAAATTCTTACCAAATGCCAAGGGGCCAAAACATGTGACTTGGCTAGGATAAGATCGAAAAAGGGCTTGTCTCCTGATAGACAGTTCAAGTTTGAACCGGATGGGTTGGTCGACATCTACAACCATCCAAATGCGACAAAACATAAAGTGAAGACAAACATCAACATCAACCAATTAAATTCAATAATTTGCCACATTTTACATAAATCGAACATCATTATCAACATCAACATCTCCAACCAACTTCAACAATTGACACATAAATTGAAAATTTTTACATATCAACAACATCAACATATTCTTCGAAATTCAACAAAGCAAACCAAATTAAAAAAAAAACAACATATATCGGACATAAAACAACAACAACAACATCAACATATCAAACAAAATTTTAGAATTCTTGCAAAAGAATACTAGATAATCAATTCATCAAAACATAAAACCAAAGATAATTTCATAACTCCTATAATTGGGTGACATTGAGGTCGAAGAAACGTACCTCCAATCGAAAACGAACGGTGGGGACGGCGGCGGCGACGGTGGACAAGAGAAGCGGATGTATTGAAAAGAGGGAAGAGGGAGATAGGAATGAAATAATAATGATATATGTTGGGTATTGGTGGAAAAGAAGGTAATGTATGTATGGTTGAAATAAAAAGTTTGAGATTCTGTCCCACTTTATCGAAAAATCTGGATTCGTCATGATGGGATCACCATCGTGAGGTCACGATAGGAGTGACCATCGTGAGGTCACAGCTGTTTCTTCATCGTGACTTCGCGATAGCTATCTCATCGTGACCTCACGATGCAGATCCCATCGTGATCAAGGCAGGGACTCACCAAAAATCATCCATGTATACAAATAATACCTGTCTCAAAAATTCTGAACATAAAAACAGATATTAAAGGTTTAAAAAGGTCAATACAATGCCATAAACTCAACAAGTTCTGTTACTCCTATATTTCATCTTCAATTGGGTCAGGACATGCCCTAATATCATGACCCTCACGACGACAATTGCTACATCTTTTTTTCCTCCAGCGTTGTTGACTTGATTCTACTCCCCCAAAATCATGAAAATTTTGTTCATCCTCTGTTTGTTGGAGAGGGATATTCAAATCGACTCCACCAGGGGGAATAGATGTCGTGCATTTTTTTCTGTTGTGTCCAGATCCACCACACCTTGAGCAAACTTGAGGACGTCGTGCTCTCGTGCCTTCAATTGCTGACCGAGCACGACTCGTTCTTGGACGACCAGCCTGATGTACATATTCTGGAGGATAAATCCTAATTGATTTGATCTCCGGCGGCACATTCCACTCATCGGGGTGTGGTATTTGATTGATATGCTCAGCACAAGTCTGTCTTAGGCCGTCTTGTTTGAAATATCTATGTACGAAATCGTACACGTTCAAACCAATGGCGGCCCGCCTGTTAAAATAGGAAAAATAGAATTACTTACATAAAAAATGAATATAAAAATAGTAGAAAATTATAACAAATAATATAGATTTTACCTTATAGCGGCAGCAACATGCTTACATGGAATCTTATTCTCATCGAAGACACGACAATCACACGTCCAATTTTGAAGATCCACTTGATATTGTTGATTATCTTCGTCTACTTTATAAACATGGTCGGTGATTGCTCGAACAGGAAGAGAGAGACTCGCTTGCACGGATAGAGAAAGCTTGTTGAATGTAGTTACAGTCAACACATGATCTCTCGATTCAGCATCAGTACGCCGCTCGTCAAACCAATCCTCCAATGTGTGGCGAAATGTTTCAAGTAATGAGCACACTGGTAAACGCCTACCCCACCACAAAACACTGTTCACATATTCGACAATATTGGATGTCAGTAATCCATAGTGCCGCACATGACACTTTGGCTTAGCCCACCTCTCTGGTCCAATTTAAGAAAGTCGTCCGTGAGCACCATTAGTACTTACAATGTACAACAATTCGAAAAAGTTTTCAAACACTTTGTGGCGATAACTAAATGCTGCTTCATAAAAGAGTGTGGCCACAGTTTTGCCGTATGAGGTCAAATTTTTCTGCAGATGGTGATAGCACAATCCGTGGAATGCATTTGGATAGACGGTTCGAACTGCATTCCTAATGCTCTTATGTTGGTCGCTCACTATCAACAAATCTTTGGGTGGATTGAAGCATTTGCGTAGGTTATAGAGAAAATAAGTCCACGACTCATCGTTCTCTATCGGACCAAGGTCAATTGCAAGCGAAAACACTTGCTCGTTCCCATCCTTCGTGCAGGCAACAAATAAGGTTCCTTTGTTTCTACCCTTAAGATGAGTCCCGTCTACTACGAGCACAGGTCGAAGACACTACTCAAATGCTCTAATACACTGTCCAAGGGCAAGGAACATGTGACAAAACACTCCTTCACTAGTCGTCTGCAAGTCGTATACAGTCCCAGGATTACATTATTTCAACAAATACAAATACGACGGAATCTTCTGATATGACGAGAGGAAGTCACCGTACATTCTCTCTATCGCTAGTTGCCTTGTTCGGACGGCAAAGTTGTATAACATTTGAACGCCGTATCGCATGCGCATCTCTGCCATCATCTCCTTTGGCCTCAGAACGACCTTCTCATCTATCAATTTCTTAGAAAAATAAAATGCGGCCACCTCGCTACTCACCGACCTTGCACATGCAGCACGGTTCAAATCTGATCGGCAACTGTGATCCAATGTCAACTTAGTAATCCGAAAAAGAGTTGCACATTCTGTAGCACACAACTTAAACGTGCAGTTCTTTCTACCACTCCTACATAGGTACACTGCACGGTTCGAAGCAGAGCGATCAGTCTTACACTCCACAAAGTGCTCCAAATGATACATTCCTACAACTATCCTCAACTCTTGCACTGATCGAAATATCGACCCTACCTCGAGACTACCATTGATGACGATAGGCCGCTCAACCCACGCCAACGGTATTGCGCTTTCAATGTCAGGATGTGGAATGATCCAATTGCGCTGTGTACGCTCATGCTCAATCCAAGCATAAAACTCTTCTTTCAATGATTCAAGCAAATCTTTATGACGATCTTCCTCTTCATCTTCGGATGTAGACACCGCTTCATCCTCCTCATAATCTCCATCATATTCATCATCATCACCATCGTCACTATCATCTTGTGCACCCGAGGTGCTACCTCTCACATTAACTTCGGGGGCGGAGTTCCCGCGGTTTTCAATCACATAAACTTCTGGATCCTCTTTAGGGTCCGCTAACCATCGAAGTAATTCTAAATCGCCCCGCAATAGCACTTTTGCTTTCATGCCGTTAATGGTTGTGAGGTACCATAACACATATTCGGTCTCCTTCCCACCATTCAAACCCTCTGTAATGAGTTCCACAAGGTTAGCACGATTAATCGTGTTGGGGTCGATGTAGACAACAAATACATCCCCGTCCATATATGTCGATCGCTCCCAATGACCGCCGTGATATATAATAATACGGCGTAAAGACATCTGAAATTAAGAAAATATACAAAAATGAAGTGTAAACAATCAATGAAAATACTTGTTTAGCACACATCTGTAGATGGTGATCACCATCGTGAGGTCACTATTCGTGAGCTCATGATGGCAATTGTCAACATGACCTCACGATGGTGATCATCATCGTGAACACGGTGAACTTCTGCATCGTGACCATAGCAGAATTCGTGTGGTTAGCTTAGAACTAGGTATTTCAACTTCTTTTAACCCCACGATACCATGAAGTTTTTAATTGAAGACACCATTATATGAACAAAATAACATATTTCATGACATAAGCTGAAACATATCTTGTATTATACTTTCAAAAACCCTAATTTCACCCTAACAATAACCCTAATTTCAGCAGCAACTTATATCAAATGAACAAACATTATGCATATTATGCTTACCTTTGTATGAAGTAAGGAACGCTACGGAGCCCCCGTTGATGCTTTCGTTCTTCTTGGGCGAGATCTTGGATGCTTGGAATGATGATTGGTTTTTTTTTTTTTTTTTTTTTTTTGGGTGTATGTTTGTTGATTGTGTATATGTTTGAATGTGAGGTTATGAGTTTGAATGAGGATTATTCTTCCCCATTACTACCACCACCAACCTCAGTGGCTTCATTTATTACCTAGTGCAAATACATTAATGAGTTTCGCATGCATCAGTCTTGGTCACGATGGCATTTCCATCGTGACCACACGATGGGACTGCCACCGTGACCTCACGATGGGATTTCCATCGTGAACAACCCATCGTGACATTTCCATCGTGACCATGTGTGCAGTCAAAAGTATGACACGGTTGACTTTGAAAACTAAGGGTATTTTAGTATTTTTACAGGATTTTAGTATAGAAAAGAGCGTGTTTTAAAGATAGGCTATAAAAGAAGTATTTTTTATGTTTTGGTATTTTTTTGTTAGTTTCCTCAATAATTTATGTACTAAAATAATGTATTTTATGTATTATTATAATAAATTATCATATTATGCATTTTTGGAGGACTACAAAGCATTATTATGATAATGAATTTCATGTTCAATGATAATGGATAGTCAATCACAACCGTTGACCTATAAAAATGGTCTAGATTGTTTCTCATTTCATAAGAAAAAATGAATTTACATATAATCTGCCCCTCATCTGACTATTCCGATTAGTAAACGCCCTCTTAGGTGTATTTAACTTTCGATATAATTAATTAGGGAAAAATGCACATACATACATGAACTTTATTTTCTCTTTTATTTTGCACATGACTTTTGAATTTTCCCCGTAAAATCACCAAATTCCGATTTTGTTCATTTTTTCCCTAATACGAATTTTTTGGAAAAATCTCGTATATTGTTGAATCAGAACTCTTTAGATCAAGATGAGAAAGATTACATAATGTAAATATAAAGAATTTTGTTTTATTTCGCCATGAAATTGTCACATGTTTCGTGAATTCACATGAGAGAAATATTTGGAAGAATATAATTCAAATATAAAACGACATCGTACAGAACTTTTAAAAATTATCTCGTTAAATTTATCGGACATAGAGGTCGGCATATGTTCGATTGCCACATAAGCGCCGGTTAGTAATATTCAATTTACGCAGAGTTTAAAATTTGAGAAAAATTGAAAATTGATGTTTCTACTAAAAAAATTCAAAAGTCACCTGCAAATGTGAGATAGACCAAAATTCATGAATTACTGTGCATTTTTCCCAATTAGTTACTGTGATCCGATTATCAAATTTGCATAAGTAGCCATCTGGACCCGATAAGACGGCCCATTAACAGAGTTAAAGCTTTAAATGAGGCCTGAAACATTAGGCCTATTATGTTGGGCTTTTTCGGGCCGAATGGATAGGCCCATGACTAACAACAACTTTTAGTCAGTAAACCCCTAAATTAGATTAATTTTTGACGGCAGAAATGAAATAAGAATAGATTGGTCATTTGCTAATTAATTCATAATCTTATGACTGGTATGTTTTGTTAGTAAGAAATGAACATTTTAAAGGAATCATTAATCTCATTTGTATAGATTTAGCCATTCCTCCATTCCCCCTCATATTAATAATCCTCACCTTAAGAAATAAACTTTATTATTATTGTTATTAGCACAATATTAATTACTAGTATCGATATTATTATAATTATTGTTACTATTAAATAATTATAATAAAAATTAAAATGATATAATAATTTATATTTATAACTATTTATAATTAATATAATCATAATTATTATTATTGAGCTAATTATAATTATAATTATATTAAAATAGTATAATAAAAATATAATAAAATAATAATTTTTGCATTCCCTAATTCATTCATTTCTCATCTTTATTTTATTACTATGACTATTATATTCCCACTAAACAATCATTCGTCTATTTTATTTTATTTATTTATTTATTTTTGGTGAGATCCACTATCTTTATTTTACTAACGATTATTATAGTAGCTTGCAAATCGCAACCGATACTTGAAGTTAAGGTCAATACTCTTCGTCCTAGATGGTACAATATGTCAGACTCAATGACATCAATTTCTTTATTTGTTATTGAGCACAAATTATAAAGAGTTATAAGCACCAAACTGAGAATTATGTAAAAGTAATAAATATCCACTGCGTGTGTTGCAACAAACCTGCGCTAATCATCGTCAACATTGAATATACAGATGGAGATCTACGGCTGTAAAGCAGTAGATATTTGTTCTCG
The DNA here is from genome assembly GCA_029490685.1 of Schizonepeta tenuifolia. Lineage (NCBI taxonomy): Eukaryota > Viridiplantae > Streptophyta > Magnoliopsida > Lamiales > Lamiaceae > Schizonepeta > Schizonepeta tenuifolia. Next base: position 133,152,020 of record CM055955.1, read on the forward strand.
TTTCACAGTCAAAACACAATTGAAATTCCCAAAAGCAGACCTCTCCTTTCCCTCCATTTCCTCTTTCTTCTTCCTAGAGAGAGAAGAGTTCTAACAATAGTGTTGAGAGAGAAAATCACCATACTCTGCAAAAACACTCTCCGTTTGCCGCTGTCTGTTCATTTCCGTTCTCGCTCTGCGAATTTTCGCTCGGTTTCCTCTAAATATCTTCTCCGTGGTGACGACTCTCTCTCTCTCTCTCTCTCTCTCTCTATATATATATATATATATATATCGTCTGCTTCTTGTTTGTACTTCTCCTCCGAACATTAATCGTTCTGGCATTACTGAAATCATGCATTAGATATATATTTACATACTCGTATGCGTGTGTTGATTGTGTAAATGTGTGCGTACGTGATATTTTTGTAGGATTTTGTGTCGCTACGCTGAATTTATTGTTTTCTTCTAGATATTTTTGTATCTCTTTTTATTTTGTTTATAGTTTCCCTCTCTAAGCTGCCGCACAGCCGTTCTATTTTGATCTCTATGTTTGCATGTTTTGGTTCCTTTAATTTTTTAGACGAAGTGTGTGTTTATGTGTTTTCTGGCTTTTTTTTGTTCATTTGGATGGAGTTTCTCTATTTTGGTGAACTTTGTTTGCTTGCGTATTATTACTGGTTAGGTTATGCTATGCAATTGTTATTAATGCACTTCTTTTTTTCCAGAATTGAGGTTATGCGAATTTTTCTGATTTACTATCACGCTTAATGTGTTGTATTTTCACATTTCCCCTTTTTATTAAAATTAAAGAGAAATTTGAGTGTGCATTATGAGTTATTAATATTTTAGCAACATTTACTTTTTATGATCTATATTATATATTTAATAGTTCTTTTATCAATGTTTGAGGATTGAGAGTTGGTTCAGGGTGGGTAGATTGGGGGCAGGTATTTCTGTTGGTCAGTTGCTTCACTAGTCAGGCTGCTTGTTTACTTCTGTTATGATGTATTACTGCTATGATATGGTAATTTGTAAGCTAGCTCAATGTCTTACTGGTTTTGTATTTCTGTACCTTATTTTCAATTGATTTCTATTTATTTTATGAATATACCTTCCGTTGATCATTCTGTTTATATAGTATACTTATTTTCAAAGTAGAAATGGAAAAGGTACCACCGCCGCCAATTATACAACAAACTTTGAAGGTAGAAGGAGTAGACCTTCCCGAGAGGTCCATAATGGCACGGCCTGGATTTGGGACTTCTGGAAGACGTGTCTCTTTGCTTGCAAATCACTTCAAAGTTTCCATCAAAAATCCAAATGAGATTTTTTACCAATACAGTGTAAAGTACAAACCCTTCATTTTTCCAAATTTATATGTATATAGTATGCATATAACATATCCATCTCTACCACAGGTTTCTATTAGCTCTGAGGGTAATATGTCTGTTGACAGCAAGTTTATTGGGAGGAAAGTCATTGATAGACTCTACCAAACATACTCTTCTGAACTTGGTGAAAAGAGATTTGCATATGATGGGGAAAAGACTTTGTTTACAGTGGGGCCCTTACCACAGAACAAGTTTGAATTTACTGTCGTTCTTGAGGAATCTACTGCCAATAGGTGACTTCATTACCAGAACTCATTGTTTGTGTTCATTATCTCTTACTGGCATTGCCTGAGCTTAGTCCGATTCCAATACTATGTAGTCATGGCAGCTCTTCCAATAATGGGAGCTCGACTGAGCCTAGGAAAAAGTCAAAGCACTTTCTACAGGAAAAAACGTTCAAGGTAGAGATCAGTTATGCTGCTAAAATACCCATAAAATCTCTATCTCTTGCCCTTCAAGGAGCTGAAACAGAATATGTTCAAGATGGTCTGAGAGTTTTAGACATCATTCTACGGCAACAAGCAGCTAAACGGTAATCCACAGTTCCAAACTATCCAGTTGATTGTATTTATTTAGTTGTAAGCTGGTGCCTAAATAATGAAAATTGGATGCAGCGGGTGTCTTTTGGTTCGACAATCATTTTTTCATGATGACTCACGGATGTTCACTGACGTTGGAGGGGGTGTGACAGGCGTACGAGGACTACATTCCAGCTTTCGTCCAACACTTGATGGTTTATCTTTAAACATGGGTATCAATCAACTTGCTCTTTCTTCCTGTGGTTGCATGTTTCTCATGCCATGCTTCTTGGAGAATTAATGCCGCTAAATTTCTTGTTCAGATGTATCAACAACCATGATCTTGAAACCAGGGCCTGTTGTGGATTTCCTTCTAGCCAACCAAAATGTGAAGGATCCTCGCTATATTGACTGGGTAAAGGTATAAATATCTACTGCTTATTGTATTTTTCCGCTTACATTTTTTATTTACTTATTCATGATATGGAGATTGCTGCACAGGCCAAAAAGATGCTGAAGAATATGAGGGTTAAGGCTGTTCATAGTAATAAGGAGTGCAAGATTACGGGTTTGAGCGAGAAACCTTGCAATCAGCTGTTGTAAGTTTATAGTTATCTACGTGAGTTTTTTTCCTTCTCTGCTGAACCATTTGACATATATTTCAATTTTCAGATTTTCCTTGAAATTGAAAAGTGGTAGCAGTGCTGGAGGCAGTGATGAAACCCTTGAAATTACAGTTTATGACTATTTTGTTAAACACCGAAATATTGAACTCAAAACTTCATCATACATGCCATGCCTTGATGTTGGGAAACCAAAACGACCAAACTATCTGCCATTGGAGGTACGAAATTTATTTCTTGTTCTCTTATGAAGTCCAATTCTTCTCATTCAAGAAACATAATCATATCTTCGTTCGGGATTTTCTAGCTCTGTTCTCTAGTCTCTCTTCAGAGGTACACAAAAACGTTATCAGTGACCCAGAGATCATCCTTAGTTGAAAAATCAAGGCAGAAGCCACCTGAGAGAATTCGAGTTGTAACTGATGTAAATTGTTCTACTTATTCATTATTATTTTATCTCTTCTCTTATATTGCACCATGATTCATTTTTCCTGTGAATCTTTTCAGGCCGTGGCAAACTACAAATATGATGAAGATCCGCTCCTTGTCTCTTGTGGTATATCAATTAAAAAGCAGCTTACTCAAATAGATGGACGGGTGCTTGATGCACCAAAGGTAGTTCTTGTCTTATTATACTGATTAATTATGTATCAACAACGACTGATCTCTTCCATATACAGTTGAAGTTTGGAAACAGTGAAGAATTTTTACCCCGAAATGGTCGGTGGAACTTCAATAACAAGGTATTATCTTTGGCTGTTACTTCCGATAACATGACTTATGGACAGTGAAGCACTAATGAAATAGAAACCACATACTGTTTTAGTACTAGGTCACATAATTTCAAGATTTTGTGTTGTTAAAGTAGGCAAATACATCGTCTGAACTTTCAACTAATTCTCTGACTTTGATCTTTTAAAGAAACTTCTGGAGCCCCAACATATAGAAGAATGGACACTTGTCAATTTCTCAGCACGTTGTGATTGTAGTCATCTTTCACGTGAGCTGATCAACTGTGGGAGGAGCAAAGGCATTGTATGGTGTATTATTCTGCTTCTGTGTTATTGTTTTCTTATACATGCATCATGCATGCTTAAGTCTCTTCATTTTGGCTCTAGAAAATTGAACGCCCAAGTACGATCATTGAAGAAGATACCCAGTGCAGAAAAGCTGGTCCTGTTGTACGTGTAGAGAAGATGTTCGAGCATATTATGGCTAAGCTATCTGGTCCTCCTCAACTTCTGCTTTGTGTTTTGCCAGAACGAAAAAATTGTGATATTTATGGTAGTAACTATGCAGTCCCCATTTCCAGGATAACGAGTTTTTGACTAAACTTATTGCCTGTTTAGTTAATAAGCTTTGTTTAAATGCGTAGGACCTTGGAAGAAAAAATGTCTGAGTAACATGGGTATTGTCACACAATGCATTTCCCCTATCAAGATCAATGACCAGTACCTAACTAATGTACTTCTCAAAATAAATTCCAAGGTATTATGCTGATAAACCTCATAAAATGGTTTTTCTTTGTTTTTGTCATATCCTATGCCGTGTGACTTCGTGATGAAGTTTTTCTGTTTCATTTATAGCTAGGGGGAACCAACTCGTTGTTAGCAATGGAGCATTCCAATCGCATTCCACTAGTTACAGATCAGCCAACCATGATCTTGGGAATGGACGTTTCACATGGTTCTCCTGGTCGGTCTGATGTTCCGTCGATTGCTGCTGTAATTCTTCTGCCTGTTGAATTTCTTACAGTATTGTGTTGGGTTATGATTTACTTTTCCTCAACACTTTGATGCTTTTTGCTTTTTCATCACTATAAGGTTGTTGGATCACGAAGCTGGCCATTGATATCAAAATACAGAGCAGCTGTACGAACTCAATCTGCAAAGGTGGAAATGATTGAATCTTTGTTCAAGCCACTAGCGAATGGGCAGGATGATGGTATTATGAGGTGCATCATTTGAAACGAATTTTCAATTTCTCATCCAGCATTATTATTTATGTACCAGAAGTTATACAAAATGCTGAGGCAATGCCTTCACTATTTGCTTCAGAGAACTGCTTTTGGATTTCTATAACACCAGTAACGGACGCAAACCCACTCAAATTGTAATTTTCAGGTACGAATGCTTGCAATGAAAGCCTTCTTTGCCTTTGTGTGATTTCGTACCAAGTTAGATTTGGATAAAAGATGTTAACTATCATTGCTTTTCTGCCATCTCCATGTCTGTAATCTGTATTTTTGTTCTTTGGCTTGGCTTTCTTCCATGATCATGTAATTTTGGTGGATGAATATTTCTTACCTGACGGTTATTCTTTTGTTAAAGGGCTAAGCAAATGTCAGATGAAAAAGGGCAACCTGTAAAGTCAGGAACTGGATCTGCCTTCACATAGTTGCTTTATAATCTAATTTAATGAAAAGGATGCCTGAAAATATTTATGCTATCTGGCTTTCCCTTTAAATTGTTATTCTTGGTGCAATCTGCATACTCTTTATTGGATTTAGTATTCTATATTATTGTAGTATTAGTTTATAGATTTTTGAGTTTCATGTTTAATTAGTAATTCTTTATGATAACTAGTATAAGTAACGTGCACTCGCACTTAAAAAAAATATTCTACTAGATGAATATTGACGAATTAGTTTGTATTTAATATTATAAATTAATATTTATTATTAATATTATCTTTTTTGATTGAACTTTTGCAATTTCTCATAATTATATATTCTATCATTAATAAAAAAAAAATTAAAAAATAATAAAAATATTTGATTGTAAAGAGCACTCTCATTTTTTCTTGTATTATTGACCTTCCAAATATTATGAGTACAACAAGTGATAAAGTTCTTTGTATGCCCAAATATAATAACTATTATTTACATTTTAATTCAGTTATTTAGAGAATAATAAGTATTGAAGTAAATATATGTCAAAATTTGATAATTAATGTTCATTTTAATTCTATTATTTTACCATATATAATCTATTATTATTTAACATATATACAATCTAATAATTTAGACTACTTAATTCCTAATAAAAATATAATATATTGTATTACCTTATTGCCCTTAAATTTAACGTAGATTAGGGATATAATAGGTAAAACAAATTTTGTAAAACAAAACTTTTATATAAGTATAGATAATGATATTACCATTGTTGTTGTTTGAGTAGCCCTTGGCATGCTACACTTGAATTGAGTTTCTTCTCCTCTAAATTTGAAATGGGTGGATTTCTCTTTTCGGATATCTTATTGGGTCTTATGACTCGTGTATTTTATTTTTTTCTGTCACTCGTATTACTAAGACAGCTTGAGAACTGGTCAATCATGTTTCATTCTGTAAAACAATTTTGGAATTAAAATCGTTTACAGAACTTGTGATCCTTTAAATGTTCAGATGGCACGCATTTAGATTGATGAATCTCAGTGCATCTTCGCCGTCCTTTCTACTTTGATTGCTAATGTATATCCACTTTCCCTCAGGGATGGTGTCAGCGAGTCTCAGTTTGCTCAGGTTATAAACATTGAGCTTAATCAAATGATCAAGGTAAATTTTCTTCTTAAGTTTCCAGAGAGCATATTTGAGCTTCTGCAGTTGCTTTAATTTAACTCTTAGACATTATGGTTTTCCGTTTTGATATGGCACATCCTGTAGGTGTTTTGATTGCTAGAGCTGAATTTGATTTTCTGCTTCAATATATGATTCATAAGAATTGAACAGAAAACTTGGGAAAACTATGATTACAAGTACTTTTCTGCAAGCGAAAAAGGAACCACTCTGCTGTTTTTTTTTTTTTTTTTGAGAATAGGAACCACTCTGCTGTTGGCAAGTAGGTAACTAAAAAGCTGATATACCCTACTTCAACATGCACTGTAAGGATTACAACAAAGTAATAAAATATATCATCTTCAGGGTTATCTCAATTTTCTATCACATGCTTCTAATTGTATTTCGTGTTGAGATTATTTCAATCCTCGTGATGAGCCAGGCATACTATTTTGTTTGCTAAATCCTAATTTTCTTGTATTTCAGGCATATCAGCATCTTGGCCAGTCTGATAATCCAAAATTCACAGTTATAGTGGCCCAAAAGAATCACCACACCAAGCTATTCCAAGCTTCAGCTCCAGAAAATGTACCCTGTGGTCTGTTTCTTTTCATTTATGTACTCTGATTCCGATCCATGCTTGCAAGAATAGAATATATAAACTGCCTTTCCTGCAGGTACTGTTGTGGACACTAAAATTGTTCACCCTAGAAATTATGATTTCTACATGTGCTCTCAGGCGGGTTTGATAGTAAGATGTCACCACCATCTCCATTTTTCTTTCCTTTCACTGGATTCCTCTTTAGTCGCTTAGGTAATATTGTTCTTTGTCTGACCCCACCTCAAAATGCCTAGGGAACTTCTCGACCTGCCCATTATCATGTCTTGCTTGATGAGATTGGTTTCTCGCCAGACGTACTGCAGAACCTGATCCATTCACTATCATATGTGTAAGATTTTAGGCTTTCAACTCTTTCTCCTCTCGTAGTAAAAATGGGTTAAGTAATGTACATATGTTAACCTTTTCTTTGTCTTCCTTTTTAATCCTCTCCAGTTACCAGAGAAGTACCACTGCTGTCTCCATGGGTACCATCAACTCCCTTGCCATAAATTTCAACTATCTGCACTAAATCAATAATTATGAAGTTCATTGTTCATTTCGAAAATGACAATTTATTGCTGTCTTCATTTTTCAGTTGCACCGGTATGTTATGCACATCTTGCAGCTGCTCAAATAGGCCAGTTCATGAAGTTGGAGGACTCGTCTGAAACATCGTCTGGACAGAATAGCATGACAGCAACAGGAAGCAACCCCGTTCCCGAGCTGCCCAGGCTCCACGAGGGTGTTGCTGGATCCATGTTCTTTTGTTGATGCAATGATATAGCTGTAAATAATTGTTGGCTTCTATGATCACGTAAATATAGCTGCCGATCCTGAAACTAGGTGAAGATTATGTGAAAAGTCTCCAATGATTTTGCTTATACTGCAGCAGTTGAGAGGGTTGAGATTTTGATACACAGAAGGCTAAAACCTGTCATCTCTTTTTTGCGTGGAATCTGAATATATATTTGTTAATTACTTGATTCATTATAACATAGCACTCTGTTTTTGTTTTTTGGTCGCAATCTGTTAAATGCATCGACAAAATTTTGTTTCTGTGCAATAATTAATAAATCATATGGGAAATATGAACTGCACATGTTTAATATGGTGTACTTTACGCTGCAAGCCTGCAATGTCACATATCTATTTATATTTTGTGCGATTATCATTTGATTTATGCTGCGTAGATAATGATGATGATCATCTTGTAAATTGTTGTATTCTGTTCTGTTATGTTATGGATCGGGTGAAAATTCAATTGAGATGTAAAGAAATACTATAGTACAACATTAACTATCAAGATATATTAGATACATGCTATTTAGAAAATCAAATTTTGGGATTAATGATGTTACAAAGAAAAATTCTGTATGTTATATGCGTAAAATAAGTTCATAAGCAAAATTGCAACATTGATTTGTTTAGTCTGGATTTATGATTAGTATAATACGATGTGGAGTTTCTTAGTTTATGAAAATAATGTAAACATAATTGCACTTAGTGTAAATCACAAACAATAATATGTAATCTTATGCATCTCCTTTTTTTTTTTTTATATATATATTTTTTTATACATATATCTTAAACATGTATGAATTCTCTTATAATGCAATTGTTAGAAAATTGTGTTCAGCTCAAAATCTTTTTTTTTTTTTTTTTTGAGAAATTTCAGTTTAAAGCATACAAGAGGCTAATCATCTTTCAATTCTTAGGTATTAACAAAAAGCATTGTTGTTTTCTCCATGGACACATCAGAAATCTACTTTGACATTATGCATAACTCAAACCATGCAGAAACAAAATCCATAATCTTTTTCTCGTTCTTGTAATCTGATCCCAACACTTGTAATCTCAACTGGTTCTCATCAACTCAAACTCCTAACTGTCTGAATTCTCATTCAAGATTATATATATATTGCAACAATGGTGGAAAAGGGACCAAGTTAATCATAGTAAAACATGGACACATTTATCTGCATCATTCTTGTGTTTATGCTATGTTTCTCTGCTGTTAGAAGCAGACCAAATAATGTCGGAGTTCATGCATCATTAACCGATGCTGATGGCATTTGCATCACTGTCGTGGAGCCACTGAACTACCCTTGTCATGAACATAAGGTAGTTTGTTATTACAAGCGCTGTAGTTTCCATATGTTGTTTTTAGAAAAAATGTTATCTTTTCTTGTTTTTTGTTTTTTGTTTTGTAATAAAAGGTTGCATGATTTTAGGTGACGACTAAAGATGGATATATACTTAACTTGCAAAACATTCCATATGGCTTATCAGGAAAGACAACAGAGGAAAGACCACCAGTTCTGTTGCAGCATGGAGTTCTCATGGTTTGAATCCTAAAGATTTTAATCATTGCAAGCATTTTGACAAGCTGGATTTGTTAGAATGTCCATATATCTATCTATACTAGTATAAAAAGAACCTTGTTTTACATAATTTGATTTGCCTAAAATATCCTTACTATATTGTATTTACAAAAATATTTAAATATAATTTATTTTAAGTACGTTATAAGAAAATATTAATTCAAAAGAAACAAACTTACTTTGTAACACTTTATATAACTTTATTTACTACTCTAAACACCACATTTCTCCTTAATTCTCTTCTTCTTAATACCCGTGCCGAAAAGAATGTTACATTATGAACGTGATGGAAAGAGTATATATAAATATAAAAAAACAAAAATATAAATGAACTTGTCAATATCTATTTAGTATAATTATTGTTTACTAGTAGTAAGAAATTCTCATAAAATAAAGTGTTTGCGCGACTAAATTACTGTTTGATGGGGTGCAGGATGCAATCACATGGCTGCTTAGTCCACCTGATCAGTCACTGGCTCTGGTCTTGGCTGATGAAGGGTTCGACGTCTGGCTTGTGAGCACACGAGGAACGAAGTACAGCAGCGGACACACTTCTCTTAGCCCCGATGATGCAGTAGCAATTCTTACTTGTTTCTGTTATATTTTTTGCTGAGTTCAAATGTCAGGCCTATATTCATTTTTGGCTCATCTTTCTAGCCCTTTTGGGACTGGTCGTGGGACGAGCTCGTTGCGTATGATCTTCCTGCAACTTTTGAATATGTTCATGGTCAGACAGGGCAGAAACTTCACTATGTTGGCCATTCACAGGTAGCCTAAGAAAAACGTGACAGCAGTTATGTTGTGAAAAATTGTGCTTTTTGAACTTTTCCACGTCTCATTTGTAGGGAACTTTGATGGCTCTTGCTGCAATTTCTGATGGAGAGTTACTGAGCTTGATGAGATCAGCTGCATTGTTAAGTCCTATTGCTTATCTTGGTGAAGTGACTTCTCCTCTAGCAAGAATTGCAGCTGAAACTCTTCTTGCAGAGGTAAATAATGAAATTTAAGTATTTTTCTAGTGAAATTTGCTAGCATAAATGTATATATAATACTCCAATGTAAGAGATTTGTGCATAATTTTTGACAGAGTTTGCATTGGTTGAACATCAATGAATTCAATCCTAGAGGGTGAGAAACTTCTTTGTTCGTCTTGACATTCGTTTGTTACTCAATTTTGTACGTAAAAGAAGCTGATCAAAGAAATAGAAACAAATGCCTAAATTAGTAACAAAACAAAAAAATGGGCTTTTCAGAAAAGCTGTGATAGAGCTTCTCCTGCACATGTGCAAAGATGAAGGCGCTGATTGTACTGATCTCTTGACATCTTTCACAGGTAGTGTGTGTTCAATTTATCTTACATTCTGGTAGTTTTGATTGCAGAAAGTTGAATCCTAGTACTGATTTAATGTTGTTTATATTCGAGTACTGCAGGGGAGAACTGCTGCCTAAATTCTTCGATTGTGAATGTTTTTCTCCAGCATGAGCCTCAGCCAACTTCAACCAAGAACATGATTCATCTTTCCCAGAGTAAGACATTTTGACAAAGACTGCGCGTTTTTTTTTAGTACCAAATCAAACAAAAACAAGAATAGTCCTTATTGCTCAAGAATCAAGCTTTTGCTGCTGCTGAACAGCAGCAGAAGTACTTAAATCCTTTGACATGTAACATGATTTTTTTTTTTTTTTTTTTTTCCGTTTTCTGGTTTGTGTAGTGATAAGAGAAGGCAAGATTAGGAAGTATGACTATGAAGACGAGGACGAGAACAAGAAACACTATGGCACGCCAGCTCCTCCTTCGTATGAAATAAACAAAATTCCAAATGATCTTCCTCTCTTTCTTGCCTATGGAGGGGCCGATGCACTTTCTGTAGTGAAAGATGTGGAGTTGCTGCTAGACAGCTTGCACGAGCACGAGGGAGATAAGCTCGTTGTGGAGTATAGGGAGGACTATGCTCATGCTGATTATGTGATGGCCATGAATGCTAGACAAGTTGTGTATGATCCGCTCATAGCCTTCTTTAGGCTTCAATGATGAGGTGTGTGTGTGTGTGTGTGTGTGTGTGTGTGTGTGTGTGTGTGTGTTTATCGTTCATTTTACACATATCCATGTGGATGTGTGTTTTGTTATGTGTTTGAAGAGTATAGATGATGATGCCTCCGGTGTAGTACAATATCTACATGACCTACCTGATGAGGTTTTGTGTTGAATGTTTGTAACAAAATTTGAATGCAAATAAAGGGTATTTTATTTTTGAAGATTAGAACAATGTATCAGTCTCAAATATATGGTTAATTTTATTTCGAAATTAGAAAGAAACTGCATTATTTTAGACAAATCTATACCTATTACAAAAGAGGGCATTCTTACAAAATTTGATAAAGACAAACTTATTTATTTATAAAATAATAATTTACTAATTACTATTAAAATCATAATTATACTATTAGTCGAGTAATCCTATTATAACTAAGGATGACAATGGGTCGGGTTTTTGCGCGTACCAGCACTTCCCAAACCCTAATGAGACGGGTTTGAGAAAAATTAAATGGTTTTGGAACGGGTTAGGTAAAAAGCGGGTTTGGATCGGATTTGAGCAATTACCTTTGGGAACCCGCTAACCAAACCCATATATATATATATAATTTATAGTAGAATTATAAATATTAGTATAAACATTAATTTTCTAATAATTTATTAACTCTGTATGAGATATTGACTATTTAATCATTTATTTATTTATTTTAGGATCTCATTCAAGTGAAAATTTTAGTACTTTACATACGATGGAGGAATATGATGATTGATTTATCGTAGATTTTGTTACTAAGTAGTACTTTGTTTTGATATTTATTTTAGAATTTTCTATTTATATTTATGTTTTAAAATTTTGTTAGTACTTTTTGCTTGAAATTAATTTTAGTGAAATTTTCAATCGATATTTTTATTTTAATCATATTTATAAATTATAATACTGTGTGATTTGATATTTAGTTTTTAATATTTGAGTTTTTAACGGGTAATAAATGGATATTACCCAACGAGTTTGGGTCGGGTACGGGTTTAAAACTATTTTTTAATCGGGTTTGGGATAGGTTTGGATGTAATTTTTTTATAGGTTTAAGTTTGGGAAATGCTTAATGGGTGGGTACCCGACCCATTTTTTTGGTAAATAGCATTTTTATTTACACTAAACTTAGAAAATGAGAGTACAGCCGCTCAAAACTCCACAAGCTCCAACCTCTACTTACAAAACACAACTACACTTAATTTCTCAGAAAGTGTAGAAGCTTCTTATCATGCCGGCAACGCAAAGCAGTAGTCATTTGGCATTGCCGCAACACCATCTCCAAACTTGATCTTGAATTCTGAAACCTTCGCATGTTCCTTTCTCTCCACACATGGTAGATCACAACATACAATATGACTCTATACATCTTCCGAACCCCAATATTCGATCTACAATGAGCTATCAATGAAGCTCTCTCTTCTTCCCAATCACCCACTATTGGATCAACACCACAACACTGTTTCATACTTTTCCAGATTTGCATTGAATAGCTACACTGAAAGAATAGATGCACATGAGACTCATCTGCCAATCCACACAAACTACACTTATGGTCGACTTGTATGCCAATCTTAGCAGATTATCACTTGTTACAAGTCTACCTAGCAGGAACAACCAAGTTATAAAGATACATTTTGGCAGACAGGGTTATTGCTGATCATTTTACACCATGGAGTCTTTGTCGCATCTCCACACAACTCATTATATCTTCTTCTAATGATGAAAGAGGGTTTGAGAAAGCCATGCCTGACCTGCAGCAGAATACTTAGCACCAAGAATATTCCTTAATCCATGAAGCCTGTTGAGGAATCGTCATTGTAAGGAGATCTTGATTCTTTATATAGTGCACCCATTTAATCCATATCTTCTCCTTATTCTGAAATAAGTTTTAGAGCATCTTTCATAGTGCAGCCTTATTCCAATTTAACATATGTGTAATATTCCATCCTCCAACTATTTTGGGCAAGCAAAATTGCTCCCATGCAACTAAAGCTCGCTTGGATTCAGATTTTCCTGACCAGAGAAAGGATCTACACATAGATTGGATGGTTTTCATGACTTTCTGAGATAAAAGAAATACCTGACACCAGTACACTTGCACACTAAATAACACAGCTTTGATTAGTTGAATTCTCCCCGCATAAGACAAAAGCTTAGCTGTCCGATCCTCTATCCTAGCCATGATCTTGTGAATTAGAGGTTGACATTGCAAACTAGTCAACTTTTTAGTTGAGAGAGGAACCCCCAAGTATTTGAAGGGCAACTCACCCTTAACAAGGCCAAAATCTCTCACAATAATCTCTTATTGAGCTTCTGAAACTCCACCTAATTATAACTCTTCTAAAAATTAAATTATTTTTATAACTCTTGATTTGGGAAGATTCAAGTTGGCTTATTAAATCTAATTGTCTTATCGATTGACACAAAAAAAAATCTTATACGTACAACTTATTTTGATTTTAATTCGTCTTTTTCATATTTTTTATTCTTATCCATTCGGATTTACTAACATTCTTAATTATAGTTTATATTAATTAGATGTTATATAAATTTAAACTGTGAATTACGAGTTTGTCTAAATTATGCGTACAATACTTTTTATGTTACTATTTAATTTAGTATCTCTAATTTATAAGACGTAATGTTTAAGAGTTAATTTAATACTAATAATTAAGATAAAAGTCATTTGTAATTCATGAGACAGTTATACAAATTCATGGTTAAGTTACATTACACATATTGAGCAGCCATAATAATCAAATATAATACCTTTTAATTTTTTTTTGTAAAGATTGACATATGCTCATGAGAGGATAAATCCTAATTAAAATTAATAAATTATAATTAAAGATTAATAAATTATAATTGGGTAAATTAAAAATACATTAAATAAGTAAAGTTTGAGGTCCATAAAATATATATCTCAAATGCAGAGGTTAAAAATATTTGGTAGAAGTTCTCAAGGGGATATTCAAATGGTCGACTTCAGTCTGTACGCGGTGAGATCTCGGGTTCGAATTTCACCGCTCTCGCTTCCCCATATCCTAAAGAAAAATGATAGAAGATATCCAATAGTATACTGCTCATAAAGGAATGGACTTTTAACAATTATAGTCTTAAGGAAACATTCAATAATATTGAAATGAAGGTACTACACATTTTAGTGGTGTTCAATAACAGAAAAGAAACTCGAAAAAGAAGAATTTGGCACTCTATATTAATTATATATATTTTCCTTAAGTAGAGCATATAAGGTTTTATTTTCTACAAAAATATGATACACGACCTTGTGTCCCACTCAGTTGGTCATATTATTATTCGACAAAGTTATTAAGAAAAAAAGTAAAAAGAAAGCAAATGAGTAGGTTTAATTCTTTAATATAAATTAATGAGTTCTTTTTATGGAAACAAAACAAATTAAATGAGGTAGACCAAAAAGAAAAAAGAAGGTAAATTGAGTGGGACAGATGGAGTAATAAGCTTTGAGGAAGATTTTGAAATAAGCAAATTTTATGTGTCTTAGAAAATCGGTATACTTTTGTCTATTAAAAGTTGACTCAGTTCAGTTTTAATATTTTTTAGGGTTAATATCATGAAAATACACAAACTTTGGATCAACTTTTATTTTTTCCACGAACTTTCAATTTTTTGTGACAATACACGAGCTTTGAGTCAACTTTCAATTTTCCCACGAATTTTCAACTTTTTGTGACAATGCACGAATTTTGTGTCATCTTTCATTATTCCCACGAACTTTAATTTTTGTCCAACTTTAAGTCAGCTTATGTGGCAATCAAGAGTGTGCAATCTTCTTGTTCGCGACTAATTAACGATCTCTTCTTTTAATCTCGTACGCCATTATTTAATCTCATAATCAACTTACTTATTTAATTGTCTTGATAGGATTTGGTGATATAATTTCTCCTATTTATCCAATTAAGACAAGTGAGAAGAAAAAGATATTAGCGTATGAATTTGATTTTGGCAAGAAGATATTAATGGTAAAATTGAAAAATTAAGAAGAAATATAGAGAAATTTTGAAGGAGATGACACTCTTATCTTTATAGGAGAAATATGAAGAAATTTTTATCCCAATATGTATCACCCAAAACTTTAACAAGATAATAAAATAGGATTGTTAGTTTTAGGATTAAGCAACGAAGTATGAAAATTTAAAGATATGGTAGTTTAATTTAGCCGACTGGCGAAAAGACTTACTCTCGATTGCCACAATTTTGGCGAAAAAATTATCGTGGAAAAAATTGAAACTGGACCAAAATTTAAGATCGTGAGAATAATGAAAGTTGACTCAAAGTTTATGTATTGTCACAAAAAGTTGAAAGTTCGTGAGAAAATTGAAAGTTAACTAAAAGTTCGTGTATTGTCACAAAAAATTAAAAGTTCGTGGAAAAAATGAATGTTGATCCAAAATTTATGTATTTTCATGAAATTAACCATATTTTTTATTTATCGCATTGAAGCATTATTATTTTACCAATCTATTGTAACAGAATCATGACTTTTTATGGTTAGCTATATTAAAAAAAAAAACAAGTTCATATATATTTTTCAATGAGAAATAACGGTAGGATTTTTTTTATTTTTTTTTTATTTTTTTGTCGTGGGAACCTGCAGCCGTTACCGTCAGTGCGAATTGGGTAAACCTCCATCCCTTGTGCAGTAGCCTGCAAACTAACAGGGTAGGTAAACCACACTTTTAAGTAAAGGTGTGACAGACTCGATCGGGTAAACCTCCATCCCTTGGCAGTAGTCTGCAAACCAACAGAGTAGGTAAATTATACTTTCAAGTATAAGTGTGACAGACTCGACCTATAGAGGCATGTTACGGGGTTCGAACCTGAGACTTTTGTTATGGGGTTCGAACCTGAGACCTTTCACTCTTAGGCGCCCATTTTTACCACTAGGCCATCCCCAATGAGACATTTGAATCACAGTTTAGTTCTGACTAAAAAGAGTTTTAAGTAGTGGTGAGTTATAAGGCAAAATAATATTTTGTATACAATAGGCACCTTTATTATTTACTTCCTCCGTCCAATTTATATGTACCCACTTATCACAATTTTTTTGTCCAATTTATATGTACCTATTTTAATATTTTTACACATCTAACCCTCATTTCTTCACTCTATTTTCTTCCATTTGCCACTATGGACTCACCCTTAACAACTAACCTACCCAATTAACATCTTAATTAAGTAGGCTAATTAACCCAACCCAAAACACCCACCCCAGCCCAAAATTGAGACCCACTCACTCTCTCTTTTCTCTCATTCTCTGCAACAACTCTCTCTATTCTCTCATTTCCCCCAAATTGCAACCCTAGATCTATCTCTCCCCTTTCTTTCTTGCAGCTATTCCCCCAAAATCTCACTGCTACTTTTCTTCGATTTTCCCCCAATTCGCTATGAAGTTTCACTTTCCTGATTCCCCTAGTTTTCATCTGACATTCATGGGTTCTGGTTCTGAATCTGAAGGTGATTCGCCTACTTCCATGGATGATATACCCCGTCCACCAGGGTACGAAACCTCCCTAGATAATGCGGATTCGACGATGAATTGGGATGAAATTGTGCCGGAATCTGAGGAAGAGGCGGTTGCCCTAGGTATGCAAATTGAACTATGCAAATTGAACTATGCAAATTGATGATAAATGAACTACATTTTATGACGGTCATAAAGTATGCAAATTGATGATAAATGAAACTTAACTATTATGGCCAATTAACGCTATGATTTATACTCTTTCCGGCCCCAAAATTATGCATAGTTTTCTTTTTTTCGTTTGTCTTCCAAAATTATGCATAGTCCATTTTTAGAAATTACTCTTCATTTATTACCCTTATAATGTGGGACCACATCTCCACTTACACCTACTTTTTCTTCACTTACATCTACTTTCTTTTTTCACTTTCCATAATTTTTTTAAAACTCGTGCCCCCAAAATTATTTATATTTTTTGGGGTCGGAGGGAGTAAGTTTTAATACAATGATGTGCACTAATTTTGCAAGAAGAATGTTGATCTATATGACATTATATTTTCACCATCTATTTATTAATTATTTTGTATTTAACTATAATATATATAATTGGTTCCGTTTTCTAAAAAGTCATATAAATTCTTACTTGAAATGTAAAATTTATTTACCAAATAAAATGGATGTACAATTTATATATATTAAAAATTAAGGATCAGTAAAAAAAAAATAATACTCTTCATGCTCCATATATAATTTTTCTTCTTTGTCTTTTCCTTTCCCAAAAGAATATGTGTATTTTGTTTATGGTTAATTTCTTCATGATTAACCCTTACAATGTGCCACATCCTTCTCCATTCTCCTACATTTTCCAGCATTTTCTAATTTTTTTGTAAAAATTGTATCATTTTAAACTATGCATGTGTTCTTATTATATAAGCAGTTTAATAATATAACTTGATTAATGAATTATTCTTTGTTTTATACAAAATAAAAATTATAATAAAAGCATACGAGTTGCACGTGAAACATGTACTTGTACAGTCAAAACTACAATAATTCCCACGTTTAATTGTACAACAACTCAAGATTTTTTATTTATTATCTTTGAGAAAACTAGCTTGGTGCCATGAGAAATTTCAATACTAAAGGCAAACATAGTTTAGACTGCATTATTTTTTTTTTCTTCTCAAAATCAGAAATAAACTTAATTATTTTAGACAAATTCAATCAAAACTAAGATCATATTCCCCACTTCTAAGCTTACAACAACTTAAGGCTACAATATCTTTCAGTTATAAGCAATATATAAAAGCATTTTCCTTTTTCTTCAAGGATTCAATATATGAAATTCGAATAATTTAATACTCCCTCCGTCCCACTCAACAAGTCTCATTTGGGATATGGACGTAGATTAAGAAAAAGAGAGTTAGAGTGTGATTAAGGTAATATTTTATTGTTGATGTTAAAGTGTGCTGAGTGGAAAAATACTGTACAATAAAGTAAACAACATTGTTCACGTTTGAGCGTGATATAAAGTGAGTTTTAGTGTGTTAATCTTTGCCAAAAAAGGAAATGGAACTTATTGAGTGGGACACCAAAAATAGCAAAATGGGACTTATTGAACGGGACAGAGGGAGTAATTGAAATTCATGCTAATAAATTTTTATTTGAAATTCATTCATGCTATAATCGTCACCTCATAAACAAATCGAAAGAAACTCAGCTAAAAAAAGGCAAAGGTGAGGAAAGATGATATGCAATAGAAGAAGATTAAAAGCAAGGAATCCACATTCTTCTCCGAGGCTGTTTGACTAAGCTTTTAAGCTCTTTAAAACAGTTTAAAAGTTATTCATTACTAAGGAATTAGGAGCTTAGAACACCTCAACTCTTTTTATTTGGGCAGACTTAGACTTGAAAAAGGAATAATAATGGCTGAAAAGTTGGAAGAATGATATGTAACTAACTTTCAAACAATTCGATAGACGAAATTAAAAAATTTAATGAATTATTTTGTCATCTATGCACGAGTTCCATTTGAGATTAATTTAGTGTATAAAAACTATTTTAGGATTAACAACATTCTAATAATTAATGGATAAAAAACAAAAAAATAAATAGGACATTTTCTTTTAATTATTGGAAAACAGTAGATTAGAAAAAACCATGTATTGAAATTAAGATTTGAGATAAAGATGCCCTTGGCCTTGATCGAGTACCACTTAGCACTATTTGATCCAGAAATTCTTTGATTACTTTTGAAATATACCAAAATCAAATTCGATCATAATACTATAGTATTGTGCATTAGTTTACCTATTTGTCTTTCTCTGTCAAAGAACACGAATTCACATTTTGTTCCCATTGAAAACTAAATCAAAGTATGAAGTACCTAGAGCTATCTGCTCATTATGTTAAAACTTGATTTAATTAATTCGAAATTTTTGTAACAGCTCACTACCCGACCTATGCGGATAATCGGACTGTTATTTGAAACTGTACAATAAACCGTTGACTTTACAAATTGACTTTACAAACAGATAGTAATACAAAAGGTCTTGGCTTCAAGGAAATAGAGGAAGCTTCGTCAACTTGTCTTCATTACCCTAGCTGATTGTCTTGGAGTCAAAGTATGAGGACTTTGACCCCGCACTGCGGAAGCATTGATTGAGACTAACTGCGATCAGTTAGGTTGAAGCGTGAAGAAAGATAGACGTCGATGAGTTTGTACTTGTGATTAAACATACAAACATACATTCGAATGAAAGGAGAGATGACGATCCGAATGATCGTCATCTAAAACATCTCCGATGCCAACACACCTCCATCTCGTCCGTCACTCAACCTGTTTTGAAAAGAAAATATTTTTGGGCTGAGTACTTTGGTACTCAGTGAGGTCCGTGCCCCTTTTTGAAAACGTTTTGCAAAAACATTTGAAAGATATGGCATGCTCACATTCATATTACAAGGGAGATACATGCATATGCGAAAACATTTTATCCCATGCATATGCAAAAATATTTTATCATAACTTTGTCAGCATTTAAGTCACCTATATTACCTTCCCCGGTTCTTCGAGTGGGGAGCCATTCCCACTCTCCGAACCGTCATAAGAACCTTGTGCGCACTACTTTGGGGTGATCGAGTCCCAAGACCGATCGTAATAACACTGACATAAAGTCCATTCATAATGGTAAATACGAGTAGAGAGCATAAAATATTTTAGCATGCATATCACTTTTCATAGAAAATAGGTAGGGCTTATTAACCCGAAATGTTACCTCCGTGGGACTTATAACCTACAGTTTGAAAATAGGAACCCACCTCTTGTCCTTGTCGTATGTGGAGTATCCTCTTGCGTCCCAATACTTGGTGTCTCCTACAAGACAATCTATATACTTAGGCATTTATACTACATTAATTATCCTATTTTTAACTTAAAGGTCAACCTATTTCCGGTCTTTATCTTTGGAACTGAAAAGTCCCGCAAGACATTGCCTTGAGATTATCTTTTAAGATTGGATCAATTATCCTTTATTGAAAACATGCATATTAAATCGTTATTCAAAAACTTGATTTTGAAAACCATGTCGTGTCATGATATGCCATGTCATGTTTTATCGTGATTCATATAAGTATGCATGTCATATTATTAATCATGTAAATCATTCATACTATACTTATGCAATTCACACATGCATACATGTCATATCTTTAATCATGTCATGCTTTAACATATATACTTAAGGAATTAAGCACATACACCATCATATGACTTAGTTAATTTTAATTAATTAACAATCATCATTAGCTAAGCTAGGAACATTTGATTATATAATACCACATCATTAAGCTTGGATAATTAATCTAATCATGATTAATTAATCACATAATTAAAACTCTAATTAATTAATTAATTAATAATTAATTAGCATACGCTAATCAACATGCTTAAGTAAATCATACTTAATTAAATCATGTCACATAAGTACATGTTAATAATCATAATAATTAGTTAATTATTTTTTACCTTTGACTAAATTTAATTAGTCAAACTTAATTAACTAAACAAGTATGGTCCAAGGCCCACATACTAGAATTCAAGAAATAAAGTAATAAATCATATTGGACTCAACAAGTCATAAACATATAAATCCAAACAATAGATCATATTGAGCTAGCATATAATAATCAAATAGTTAGACATAAGCCACACTCAAATTCAAACAAGTTAGACATTTACTTAAATAAAATATCTAATCAATAGGAGTAGCCCAACACATGCATATTCACTTATTAAAAATCTGGAAGGCCCAAGACTTAATAGCCCAATACATAAACAAATATTAAACATGCTCCAATAACTACTACTTAGACTATCCGCAACCCGTCTCGAGAGGGGGTGCTCGAGCGGGGATCGAGCACGGGGTGGCTCGAGCACCCCGCGTGGCAGGCAACGAGAGCTCGAGCCGTGCCCGAGCGCTCGAGCGGTGCTCGAGCTCGGCGCGTGCTCGTCACGCTCTCCCCCTTCGGCCAAAAAAAAAAATAAAAAATAAAAGGCGCGTGTGACACACGCGCCTAACGTTTAAAAATTTAAATTTTCGACCTTTTTTCAACGGCTATTGCCGAGTAATTTTTTTTTTTTTTTTATTTCATCCACTATAAATACATCCTCAAATCCTCATTCATCTCACACAAAAAAATACATCTTCTTTATCTCTCAAATTCAACTACAAAAAAATGTCTTAATCTTCGTTGAGTTTTTCATCTTCGTCGGTGGAATATGTCGAGGGCGGCACCGACGACGAGGTAATGGAGATGATGGCGGACGTGGATCGCTACATACGTGCACACCTAGCGGAGCAAAAAAAGAAGAAGAAGAGGGCGCAGGGGTTTGTCGACCGCGACCGAGAAGCGGCGTGTGCGCTCCTACACACCGACTACTTCACCGACAACCCCACCTACGGCGAGCACTTTTTCCGACGCCGTTTCCGGATGCCTAAGCATTTGTTCTTGCGCATCTGCAGGACGTTGAAACGTCCACTTCTTCACGCATCTACAAGATGCACTCGGGAGATGGGGGCTGACGTCGGTG
Source organism: Schizonepeta tenuifolia (assembly GCA_029490685.1). NCBI lineage: Eukaryota > Viridiplantae > Streptophyta > Magnoliopsida > Lamiales > Lamiaceae > Schizonepeta > Schizonepeta tenuifolia. The sequence continues at coordinate 133,173,733 of CM055955.1, forward strand.
TAAAAATGCACGATGGCGGTGCGACAATTGGCGACCGGTGGTGCGGCCGACACGTTCGACGAGTACCTGAAGATCGGAGATAGCACGGGCCGCCTTTGCCTCAAAAAATCTTGTCGGGCAATCATCGACCTCTTCGGCGAGCGGTACTTGAGGAAGCCCAACGCTGCTGATACTGCACGTATGCTCCAAATGCACGAGGAGCGGCATGGGTTTCCGGGGATGCTCGGGAGCCTGGATTTCATGCACTGGGCTTGGAGGAACTGCCCAAAAGGGTGGGCAGGTTTTCACACTAGCGGCGATCAAGGCGTGCCTACCTTAATCTTGGAGGCGGTGGCTTCGTAGGATTTGTAGATCTGGCATGCCATTTTTGGGTGTGCCGGCTCCAACAACGACATCAACGTCCTCAATCAATCGCTCTTGTTCACCGACGTGCTTGAGGATAGAGCTCTGCTGTGCAAGTTGACCGTCAACGGAAACCGCTACGACAAGGGGTACTACTTGACCGACGGGATCTATCCTTCTTGGGCAACACTGATCAAAGCGCCGAGGGTTGAATCTGACGAAAAGACGGCGAGGTTCAAGAGGATGCAGGAGTCAGCGAGAAAGGACATAGAGCGGGCCTTTGGAGTGCTCCAAGCCCGATGGGGAATAATACGCGCTCCGGATCGGTGCTGGTACAAGTGACATCTCCGAGACATTATGTTCGCGTGCATTATTTTGCACAACATGATCATCGAAGACGAGCGGGAAGATGTGGAGAATTGGAGAGACGACTTCGATTCTCCGTCCACTAGCGGGATATCCTGAAGGACCTGTCCGATCGCCTTTAGGACCTATCTCCAACGGGAAACCAACTTGAGAGATCAATGAAAGCACGTTCGGCTTACCAATGATCTCACCGAGTACCTTTACCAGAAATTTGGACCTCTAGGGGAGTAGTCGAGCATTTTTAATTAGTGTAATTTTTTTTAATTAATGTAATGTTTTTTTATTTTAATTAATGTAATGTTTAATGTTATTTTTATTAAAGGAATTTTATGAATTAATTTAATAAATGAAAATAGGGAATTGTTTAATTTTGTGCTGGAACACCCTTAGAGCACCCTTGGGATGCAGGGGTAGAAGTCTCTAAGGGTGCTCTAGTGCTAGAGCACCCCTTAGAGCACCCTAATGGTCTCTAAGGGATACAGATAGCCTTAGACAAGTAAACAACTTGGGCCCAACACATTATTTCTACTGGCCCAAATTCAACATACAAGTCCATTAGGACAATAATTAAAAAGGTTCAACCTTAATTTCTTAGAAAATAGACATTTTAATTTATAAAAATCCATTTATAAATTAATAATTTATGAATAAATTATACTCTGATCATAAGAAAGTATATGTATATATTATTTTGTGAAAAACATTTTTATATAGCAAAAATTATAAAAATAATTTTTGAAAATTATTTTATTACACAAAAACTCAATCGGACTTCGTAAAAATAGCAAACGACCTTTGGTCGATTCGCCCTTTTGACACAACATAGCAAACTAAACAAATTAACATTTCAATGTAAAGGAAATCATTTTACAAACTCCTAACTTCAACAAAAACACGTTTTTGGGCAGATTCATTAGCAAACATTTTCTGGAAATTTTTCTGAAAATTTCTGCACAAGGGTTTCACTCAAACATTCATAGAGGATGAATTACTTGATGAAAAATCGACTTCTTTATACCTATGGAAACCTTGAGATGTCTACTTTATGATTTTAAAAAGCAAAGTACATGAATATTGAGGAATCATGGAGATATTGGCTGGTGAAGTGAAACTGTCCAGATTGAAGGTTCAAAACAGGGCAGTGGAAGATCAGTTTGTAGAGGGCTTTTCACTCGATGAAAAATTCTGGATTTTGGATATGTTATAGATATCTAGAGCTACAACATATTACATTCTGAGAGTCATAGGAGTTCATTTGATAGGTGTTTTGCCTTCTGCCCTAATTCGATTTTACAAGGGACATGCTGAAAATTTCTAAAACTTGGGTAGGGATGGCAACGGGCTGAGAGTCAACGGGCTGAAAATCCAGATTCAGATCCATTTTTTTTTTGCTTAGATCCAGATCCGATCCAGATCTGTCGGATCCCTACGTTTTTTTCAAAAATAAATTTAAAATGATATAAAATCATTATATATATATACAATAAATATTTTAAAAAATAATAGATGATATTAATTAGGATAAGAGTATTCGATAAAGTAGAAATATTGATTTTTAAAATAAATATTTAAATTATAAATTATAATTAGAAGTATATACATAAATATAAATATTTATAATATGGATCCGCGGGTCGGATTTGGACAGATCCGGATCTGAAAATTCAAGATTCAAATCCAAATTCGTTTTCAAAATTTAAATCCAAATCCGCCCCAGATCAATCGGATCTAAAATTTTGAGATCCAAATCCTAGAAAACGGATCTGAATCCACGGATCTGGACCGGGTCGAAGATCCATTCCCATCCCTACACTTGTGAACTCAATATTTTCACACACCAAGCTTCATAGATCGAACATGCAAGTCCTAAATCTATACATATACCATTCTTATAACATAAATATCATAGATTGAAAGCTAAACTCAACATGCAATCCCTCTAGAGCATATATGGAGCATAGAAATGCATAGATATCAAGAAATCAAGCAAGAATCATCAAATAACTTAGACATCCAAGGATTAAACATCTCTCTTGGCTTTCCTCGTACTTCAAAATCCACATGCAATCACATACACACCATCTAACATGCATTTCTTAGAAGAATAAAGAAGAAGATTGAGGAAGAAGCACAAAATTGAAGGTCAAACATTATACCTAGCTTTCCCCTTTTCTCTCTCTCATTTTCAGTCCTTCTCCTTCCGTGCCTATCTAGATCCTTATAGCTTCTCTTCATCCTCTTATGCTCTCTTAGATGGTGTAGAAATGGTGGTGGTTGTGGAAAGATGTGGAGGAAGGAGATGGAGGAAGAAGATGGAAATTTGTAGTTTGAGAGAGAAAATGAAAGATGATGGAGATGAATTATTGGAGTGGAAGTGGTGGGAAGGGCTGGTTTGGGTTATAAAAAGAGGTGGAAATGATGGCTTCTTATGTAAATGAGTGTGAGTGTAGTAAGGTGGGAGTCATGCATTGGCCAATTCAAAAGAGAGTGACCAAATGGGTGTAGGTGCAATTATTAGTCTTCTTTGCACATGTGAGGGGTTGGAAAAAGATGACAACTCCTTCACTCTCTTCTCCCTCTCTTAATTATTTTATTTCCCACGTGACATCTAGTGTATCATTGGATGGTATGAGAAGTAGTGGACAAATAACTACATACTCATATAAATACACACATCACACACACATGTATAGACATACACATTTTATTCATCTCGTATTACTTATCCGGGTACGATCTATCTTGTTCAACTCGTATTTTAATTATAATTCGAGCTAAGGAATTATTTAGCAAAATGTATGCTCATGCTTGGATAAATAAAATGCAACATATGAGATGAATTTCACATTTAAAAACATGTCGTGACGCGCTCATGATTGTACTCGTTCGTAAATGTGAGAAAATGCATTTATTTGAAATTGCAAATCGAAAACTCTTTTCACTTATAAACAAAGTCTTTATCTTATCAATAAAAGAAATATTATTTTCTTTTAAAACTCCAAGAATAAGGACCTATCTTAAAAGTTTAAATTTACTCGGGTTTTTCGTAGATTGGTTTTACGGGGTGTTACAATTTTTCCATAAGATTATTCAATTAAAATTTCAGATTACAAGAAAGAGAAAATAAGTGTAGGATAATTGTTCAAATTAAATTTATTTCCATTAAATAAAATTTTGATCCCTAAAAAAATCTTTAGTACAAGTTTCTTTTTTTTTTCTTTTTTTTTTTCTTTTTTGAGAATTTAGTTGTACTACAAGTTTCTTAAGGTTAACCAAACGATCTCTTTCGAGGAAAAAAAAAAAGGTTTTTCAAACGGTCCAAACCTAATTTATTTATTTATTTGATCAAACCTAAGACAATTAAATAATAATGTTGGACCCCCTAACCCCCCTACCGCACAATCCAGCAGTTAATGCCAAAATTCACTTTCAGGTTTTCAAAATTAGGAATCAATTTGTTTTGTTTGGTTACAAAAAATTGTAAATTTGGACCATAATTTGTATTTAATGTCATATTTATAAGGTTAACTTACACTAGAAGATCCGAATTGTTCAATATAACCTTTCATTTCTTTACTTCAATTTTAAAAGTTGTAAAAATAGCTTGATTTTGTATTATTTTATTGTCAATATATACTGTCAAATCCAGTTGGTACGACCACTCTAATAACGCAAATGGTTACCTTTTATTTTACATTCTTACTTCCACGATAGAATAAAAAACGAACTCACACATCTCGGACTCATTTTAATAAATTAGTATAACTAGGATATAACCCGTCGAAAATCGACGAGAAATTATATTAATATTTAATAATAAAAAAATTATTAGATAGTATTAATAGTGATATATTAAGAGAAATGTCATTTTTTTAATTATTTAGGGTTAAATAATTCGATTGTGCAATCTACTAAACGCCCTTAGAATTTATATGCCCTTGAACACATCTCAAATTCAATTAAAAAATAATTTATTACATGTTTACGACTCAAACCATATAGTTATGTTTGTTAAAAATTATAATCTAATATATTCTCATTTCTTTCGATTTCTAAAAAAAATTCGTATATCAATAACCGTCGATTGAGAATTGCCCTGTCTACTGCCACAGTTCTGCGTCGGAATCGGCCCATGGACCACTTTTCCGCCGTCGTGCCGCCGCCACTGTCGCCGGCGGCAATAAATTTTTTTATACAATTTTTGTGAAGTCACAAAATAAAATTGAAAATTTTGTGAAATCACAAAGAAAATTGAACATTTTTGTGAAGTCACAAGAAAAATTGAAAAAAATTGTGAAGTCACAAAAAAAAAAAATTGAAGATTTTTGTGAGGTCACAAAAAAAAATTGAAATTTTTTGTGAAGTCATAAAAAAAATTGAAAATTTTTGTGAAGTTAAGGAAAAAATTTTGAGACATCACATAAAAAAAAGAGAAATGACAAAATTCGATCCCTACGATCACCTCAACATATCTCTGAATGAAGACGGCACGCTGACTCGGTACATTAAGCTGCCGACGACCGCCGCCGACAGCGAAGCCAGCTAGGCAGTGATGAGCAAGGACGTGACCCTCAACGCCGACAAGAAGACGTGGATGCGGCTGTACCGGCCCTCGAAGATCCCCTCCGCCACCCGCCTCCCCGTCATTCTCTACTTCCACCCGCACGGTTGGATTCAGATGAGCGTCGCCCAGAGCCTCCTCCACGAGAGCAGCAAACGCTTCTCCGCCGAGGTGCCTTCGATATTCATCGCCGTCGACTTCCGTCTCGCCCCCGAGCACCGCCGTGACGACGTCGAAATGTGCAATTTTTCCCCGGCGACGACTCAAAAACCGAAAAAATGGCAGAACTTTCTCCGGAGCGATTCAGCCATCTCGACCTATACCAACAGATGCACAATGGCAAGACGAAGAATATGGTACCTGTCCCCTTCCCCGAGTCGACGTGCCGGTGCCGGAATCTTCAAAATAGCGCTCGACGGCAGGATATACAAAAAGCTCCGGTGATTCCTGTGGATGTTGAATCAAGGCACCACACCATCATAGGGTTGTGCGCCTTGAAGAGACGATTCCAACGGTATATGGCAGCGGCGGTGGGTCGCTCGGACTTCGCCGGAATCTGCAATTGAAAAACTGATCGGAAAAACGCGTTGCCGACGGCAGCTCAAAGTCCGTCCAAGATTCGCTAACTTTTCCGGCGAGTGGAGTCTCACCTCCACCACCACTGGATGCGCATGGGTGCGAGGATTGAGGATCTATGTACGTCGACCCTCAACTCAGAGCGATGGCGGCGCAAATGAACGGAAAACAGTAGTCGACGAACTAAAACCGGCAAAACTTTCAATGTCGAAAACTACCTCAAAACCCGACGGATTTGAGTGATTCAAACGGCCAAGTTGATCGATTTTTCACGAGGAACATGAATATTCGATTAGATTTGGCATTGGAAGATATTAAAAAACGATTAGATTTGAGGCAGAAAGACGAATTTGAAATAGAGAGAGAAAAAGCAGATAAATTGTAGAGGAGGATTAGATTTGAGGATATGATGTGAATTACAAATTGTGTAGAAGGGTAAAAAAGAGATAAAGTGTTAAATCAACAAATTTTTATAAGGAGTGCTAAATATTGAAAAAACTAACTTGGAAGTGCTAGTTTCATGGATTATCTCTTAATTCTATGTATTTATAAGCTTTTCAATAGGTGAAATTTCATTGAATAACCGATGTGGGACACAAGATTTTAGTAGATATTTAAAATCTATTATTTTACATTTAAAAATTCAAAAATTTGAGAATTTAGATAAATAGGAATGGAGAATTAAGAGGGGTGCCACGTAGGATTTTTTTAAAGCAACAATCATTTTCCTTTTAGTAATATAATGATTAACGTGCACTCGCACGTTAAAAACCATAATTATTACAAAGTTCAAAATAAACCTCATAATTCACATTAGCCTTTTGATTTTAGAGTTCAAAATAAAATATACAAATCTTGTCAAGTGCTTACAAATCTTTAGACATAAATAAACTGTTCATCTCATACAACGGCATCATGTTGATCTTCCTAAAGTAAAAAAAGAACAAATCCTAAAGCTTTCACTTTTTTGTTCTTTCAAAATTAAACTCATTAAATCAAATTTTGAACGATCATACAACATAATCCAAAAAAAAGGGTTATCAATAACAAACAAGATCGAGAAAAGAAAAAAGAAACAACTTATCTTAGAAAATGAAACCTGAACAATTCAATCCTAAAGATATATGAATCTTCATCAAATTGCTGCTCTTTTTGAATAAAGAAATTGTGTTAAGAAATTTGGTGAAAAAAATTAAAAAATATATATAAAAAATTAATAAAGTGGTTTTTTTTTTCATTACTGCTTTCTTTGCATTAATAAAGTGACTTATTCTTGCTTCTGTCGAGAATAAAAAAAAATATATTAACAAAAAAATAGATAAGTATACCGCACAAAATATATGTATAGAGAAATTACCTTAATATGGTTTATCATGAATATACACTATACATTTTGAAATATATAGATGCAGTAGACCTTTTTGATGGACCATGAGTGTGAATAGAATCAGCGTCAGTTTTGGTACCTCTAAAAGATTAAATAATTTACACGGATTGATTGAACCTTAAAAATATTTAAGAATTTTAAGTTGTCATGTTGGAAGATTGGAGGCAACTTGAAGTTGCAAAAGTAAAGAAAAAAAGGCTGCACAATGACGCGAGTAAAATCACGTATGGACGAAATAACAAGATTGATATCTTATACTATTAACAAGGATATAAACACTGGATATATATATTAACTATATATTTCTCATATTTCTTTCAAATCATAATATTATATAAGGTAAATAATAGATTTTAGGTAAGTTTATACTCCCTTCGTCCACGAAATGATTGCCACATTCTTGTCGACACGGGTTTTAAGAAAATGGTAGGTAGTAGTGAATTATAGTGAGTATTAATATAAGTGGAGTAAGGGTCCTACTAAGGGTGAAAGTATGGAAAGCGGGTTTCCGGGTTACCCATACCCTACCCGTACCCGGCCGGGTATTGGGTACCCAATACCCGTAATTTGTGGGTATTGTATGGGTATGGATATGAAATTTTAAAAAAATACCCTAACGGGTATACCTGTTAGGGTATTGGGTACCCGGTCAAACACCCGGTCAACATTATACATTATTTATTATATATAATTACTAATTTTATACTAAATTATAAATATATTCATTTTTAAGCTAAAACCTAAACTTAAACATACCTCTAAACATAACCTATGAATAATATATATATTCATAGTAGTATTTTATTTGTTGAACTTACATGTTTAAACTACGTTTAATATTGATTTGTTGTTGCCATCTAGTTGTTGCTACATAGTTGTTTATTAATTTGTCGTTGAAAATTATCGAAAAATCGAGCGAGTGAAAAATTACCATATTTTTGTCTTTTTTTTTATTTTCCAAACGGGTACAACGGGTACCCTATACCCGGGTCGGGTATACCCGGCCGGGTATTGGGTACCCGTTCGGCTAAAATGGAAAGGATATGGGTATTCATTTTTTGCTTATTTGGGTACGGGTACCCGCAAATGCGGGTATGGATATCCACGGGTACCCGTTTATTCACCCCTAGGTCCTTCAATAAATGTGAGTGGAGTAGCAAAAGTGACAACTATTTCGTGGACAAATTTAATTGGTAAAAGTGGCAACCATTTCGTGGACGGAGGATTATAATATTATATCTTATATTATGCTATTGTCCTTAATTTTGATAAGTAGTAAGGATATTTTAGGCGATTCAAATTTTGTAAAACAAGGCTCTTTTTATATAAGTATAGAAATAGATATAGATATAGATTAATTTCAAATATACGGATATATATATTTAAACAAATGAGAAAGATATATATAATTATGTGACTCGTAGAGTGTCCGCTCTAGAACGATAGTAACTGATTACCACTTTTTAAATCAATTGGGGGTTTTAGAAGAGTCATATTCTTGATCTTAACTTTATCTCTGTAAATACATATTGTCCAATTGATGAGTCTGAATCCTAAGTATGAACACATAATCGTAGCAACCCTAAGTATGAAAACATGGATCGTAGCAGCAACGGTGTCTCAACATTTATTGTAATGACAAAAATTCTTATTCAGTAATTTTATGCCTTTCACTTCATATATATATATATATATATATATATATATGTAAAGCATCAACGCAATTGATCAATCACCAAAAGTTAAGTTATAGGAGAAAAATGGTAATGAAGATAGCACCATCCTTAATTTTGTTGCTACTTGAGTTTGCTGTGTTAGCAGCTGGTGGAAGAAGAAAGATTTCAAGAGTTTTGGAATCTAGTAATTATGGTGATGGAATCTGTCAGCTAATGGTGGAGACACAGGGCTATACCTGTGAAGAACATAAGGTAAGGGTTTTACGAGATGTATCAAAATTAATTTTCAATCTAGTGTTGCTTGTATAGTGAGTGGAGAAAAGAAAAAATATAATATTATGCATGTTTTTATGGGACGGACTGAGAAAGAAAATACTGGAATATGTTTTTATGAGACAAAGGGAGTATATATTTACTATCGAACGCAAAAATATATATACTTACATGTGCTGAAATTGAAAAATCTAGTATTTGATAGAAACTGCTAAAAAAAATAAAAAGTATATAAATTTAAGGTTAAAAAGGAGAAAATATTTCAACTGGCGGTGCTTCAGCAACCCCTTGCACCGGCCATGTGATGTGAGTGACAATATTTTCAAAAGTTGTAATTTTATATATATAGGGTTACTTGCTAAAAAAAATCGCCACTTTTGATCAATTTTGCAATTTCTCGTCACTATTTTCAGAATGTTGATATGTAGCTGTATGAACATTATTAATTCCTAATTTTCGTGTTAAGACGATGATCGCAAATCTGTGATGATCGCAGTGGTCGGTCAATCTTGGGCCCAGTTATTTTGATGTTATATCTAGTATTTAGGGTTTGACTCAGTTTAATGTTGATACATATAGCATGAAAACGCAGGTGACAACAAAAGATGGGTACATGTTGAGCTTGCAAAGGATTCCGAGGGGGCGATCGGGCGGGGGAAAGAAGGAGAAGCCACCTGTTCTGCTTCAACATGGCCTAATGAGTGTTGATACTAGCTTGCAACTACATCTTAATTATTTTACTTAATTAGTTTTTATCTTCAACTAATTAGTAATAGTAATAGTAATAGTAATAGTGTGTAAATTGTAATGTAAGGAATTGCTGTTAATTTGAAATGAAGACATGATATATATTGATGATCGATGGTGCAGGATGCAATGACATGGGTGGCTATGTCTCCTGATGAGTCTCTAGGATTCATCTTGGCAGACAATGGTTTTGATGTGTGGCTTGCCAATGTGCGAGGCACCAACTACAGTAGTGCCCATACCGCGCTTACCCCTAATGATCCGGTACGCTACCTAATTGATTGCATTATATTTATAATAGGAAAAAGAATTTAATTTACTTATTTTTCTTGTTGGAAATATAACTTAGGAATACTGGGACTGGTCGTGGGACGAGCTAGTAGCGTACGACCTCCCAGCGATGATCCAGTATGTCTACGGCCATACTGGACACAAGTTGCACTATGTTGGCCATTCCTTGGTATCTCCTCCGATCCTAACACGTTTAATTACCTAGTCCATGGGATTATACTAGCTACATTCTCTTGTCTTAGCTCAATTAATATTTTTTCTTATGCTTATATAGTACTCCTACTAGTTTTTCTTTATTTTGTTTCTTAGGGGACTTTGATGGCTTTTGGTGCATTTTCAAGGCATGAAGTGTTGAACATGGTTAGGTCAGCTGCTCTGCTTAGCCCCATTGCTTATATGGGGCAGATGCCATCTCCTCTTGTTAGAGCTGCTGCTGACATATTTATGGATGAGGTATGTATTCATTAACCAAACTACATACCCCATATTTCCATCTCTACTCTTTTGTTCCGTGCTAGTGCTAGCTCGATTTGCGTTTAAATTCGCATTTATCTTTTGTCACAGGCGTTGTACTGGTTGGGAATCAAAGAGTTTGCTCCGGGAGGGTAAGACGCCTCTACCGATACTTTTATCTTCAACTCCAACTCCAACTCCAACTCACACATGTACAAACTAGCTAGAGGAGTCAAAAATAATTCTTCTGAGCCATAACATTTTTCACTATGCATTAAAGTGCCAATTTAGCCTGTGGGTTAGGGCTGGACTTGCCATGATTTATAGACCAATATATTTTTTTTTTAACTGTGAATTTGTGATGATTTTAAGTAAAAAGGTTTATGGAATTGAGATTGTTTATTGAATTCCACAGGGGTCCTGTTTCCAAACTTGTTGCTGATATCTGCAGCAAAATCGACTGTTCCAATTTGGAGAATATTATTACAGGTAAAAACATATTCAATTTTTCATTACCAAATCAATGGCTTACAAAATTCTAAATTTTCGCACTTCAAATAGGTCCAAATTGTTGCATGAACTCATCAACATCAAATCTTTCTCACCAACAACCAACCGCAACAAAGAATATGATCCATCTGGCCCAGAGTAAGATATGATACTACTAATCGAAAAAAAAATTAAAAAATTAAAAAATCGGCGCCATTTTTTTTTTTTTTTTTGTTTTCTTTTCTAGTCATTAATTTAGCTCGACGAACTGGTGTGGTGTTAGTGATAAGGAAAGGGACCATAGCAATGTTCGACTATGGAAACGATGGGGACAACAACAAGCACTACGGACAGTCGACGCCTCCGGTGTACAACATCAGTAGCATCCCAAATGAAGTTCCTCTCTTTCTCAGCTATGGTGGGAAGGACCTTCTCTCCGACGCCAACGACGTGCAAACGCTCGTCAACGCTCTGTCGGGTCACGATCAAGATAAGCTTGTGGTGCAGTATAGGGAAGATTATGCTCACTTGGATTTTGTTTATGGTGTAAATGCTAAGCAACTTGTGTACAATCCGGTCATGGCCTTCTTCAAATTGAACTAGAAATCTCTTCATTATTAATGTAATCATTTGCATATACTATTTTATTACAACTATAATCAATCAATAAATAGAGAAAACAAAAGGTCCCGCGTTGATCAGTTTGATATGTGAAGAAATTAAGTGTCATTATTGTAAATATAGCTGCTACTTTTGCAGTTGTGATATATTTCATCTCGATCGTGGTTTATTATACTAGTGCATTTGCGTATCTTGCTATATAGAATATGAAAGAAAAATGAAGAGATATATGCATGATTGTGCTAGCTATATATACACTCCTCTTAGATTGGGATATCAGCGATGAGCCCGGCGGAGAGCGGCGGTGCCGGCGTGATGCTGTCCACAGCATTCATACATGTTCTGTCACACGCTTTCGACAGCCTAAGTGCCTCCCCGACCACCCATGGACTGATTTTCCTTCCACAGGAAATGGAAAATCACGACACGGATGCTCAGCGAGGCACAGATCGACTGTCGAAAGCATCTGGACTAATGTGCACGAATGACAACCAAGAAAAAAAGGAAAGAAAATAGAGCAGGAGAGAAGAGGGATTTGTGAAAGATATTTTATGTTTAGAGATTAGACCAACACTATTTAATTTATAGAATTGGTTGTAGGCATGAATTTGTTAAGAAATGTTTGTAGGGTTGAGTTTGTTAAGAAATGCTTTTCGGCGACCTCCTACGATAATGGTAGTTTAATTTAGGCTTATAAGATCTGATTGATAAATTAGGATATTGATAGGATTGCATTATTTGGATTATTTTAGGATTGATTGATTGATTGATTATGATATGGATTCTTTTGGATGGATATTAGTACCGTGGTTGCTTGTAATTACCTCAAATTTGGAAGGTTCAATTATACTATCTTCGGCCCCCAATGATTCGTGCAATTAATCATGGCATGGGTTTTCAGAAATTGTAGTACTAGCTAATTCATATTGTGAGTGGAGAAAGAACAATTGATGGAGGATAATAGATAAGAAATGCAGTTTCATATATTGTCTAAAAATGAAAAGGGCATGTTTATGGGGACTGACAAAAAAGATAAGTGCGATATATATGGGGGACGTGAGAGTAACTCAATTAATGAATAGAGTCACGGTCAAATTATTCATCATTTAAACCGAGAAGTGTGATATTTATGGGGGCCGAATTATCATACTTAAACTGAACATTTGATAAATTAAGTTGTATTATTTTATTAATCAAATCAGACGTTACTTTAGGGTTTGAGCAATGTTATGACGAAAATATTATAGAGAACCTTAAAAGTATAGCAAACGAGGATCGAACTCGTCTCGTCTAGTCTAGGATGCAAAGTGAGTGTTTGCCATCTCAACTAGCAACTTAATTGTAAACGTTCTTTTATATTACTAGCATACGACACGTGCGTTGCACGTGAGACCAATTATTTTCCTCTTCAATCCATATCATTGCTTATAAATTTGAAATATTACTAATTTGTAGGAAAAATAATTCTCCAACTTGAATCGGCACTGTGTCGTGTCCTTTATATATATACTTGTACAAATATTTCACAGTTTTGATGCCAACCTGTTTCACCTTTTGGGAATAGAATTGGATAGTGCAATGGGTCATAATATCCATAATAATGCATTATCCTATGTCTCTCACCAGAATGAGAACGGACTATGATATCTCGCTCAAATGGTATGTTGTCATTATTCCCCTCAACCCATGTAGCTGCTACTTGATCTGCTTGTGGAGAATTATATACTCATTGATCCAAGTTCACATCCTTTGAGATACGAAGTTGAACATTATCCATTGAAGGATAGTCCTTCAATCTTCGAAAAACTTTTGCATAAGGATTAACGTCCATTATTTTGATGAGCTTCTTCACGACCATTTGTGATATATTTTGATTTGGCAAAATGTTGATTCTGTTCTCAACCTCGTTCTCAATTTCATAAAAATATAACTGAAAAAAATTGGGAGTTGTATTTTGTGGGATCAATCACGGAAGATCATGGTAAACCATTCTTTGTGCCTGAAAAGAATACACTCCTCGTCTTGCACATGCGAGCTCCTTATCCAACTTTACACCAGATGAAGTAAATGAGAATATGGAATTGTATGAACGGATATTTCTTCGGAAATCAATAGCCTCTTGTGATTCAGATGTAAACAATTCATATAACTCATCACGTTCTTCAGAAAATGGAAGTCTAATTTTTCCACTATCACAACAAAAGGTAGGAGGTTCGTAATGAAATCTCCCCGCACCACATTGAATACAATTAGACACTTTTTCAAGTTCATGTAGTACTTTACCTACAATCAAAAATAACATTATTAAGTCTAATAAAATATGGTTTAAAAAAATACCTTAAAAATAACGTTGCCACTTTCGGTTTGGATCATGTGTCGTGCAACTTAATTTATTATTTTAATAATTTTACCTTGTCTATATTAATTGGATTCATTAGACAACACTTATTGTGTGGGCTGATATCGTGTTTCTCTTTCCTACTCTTCCCGTTTCACCTATTTAAACAAAAGTTTCAAATCATGCATCCATACCTTTGATTTCACCTTATTCATTTCTATCATTTTTTCTCTCATTATTAGATTGGTAAGAATCTTGATCTATTAGTTGTGTTACTTTTTGTGAAGATTTGTTCGATGATATTGCGTGTTGAAAGATTAGCTAGTGAGATTTCTATGGAAATTCGAATGTTGTTGTAGGAAGCTGAAGAAGAATATGTTGTGATCATTTAGGACAACTTTACAAGGGACTAAATTTAGTGAGCTCACTTATGCTATGAAAGTGGTAGGTTAATTTGGACGGTCTATTGTTAGGTATACACAATACTTTATAGTCATGGAAATTGAGTTCGTGTTTGTGTTTGTGTTTGTATTCGTGTTCATGTAGGTGCTCAACTTCTCTAGCTTTGGAGGGAGTTTTTGTCAATTCCGGGACAACTCAAGGTTCAATCAAGTATGTTTGTTATAAAATGGTTATGAAATCTTGAAATCTAAGATATAAAGGTATTCAATAAAAACTAAATTTGGCTAAACGGAAGAAACATTGAAATCTACTTTCTTTTGTCTTGAAATTCTAACATCATATATACTCTTTCAAAGAAGATGTTATCTTCTAAAGTGACTAATCATGGATGACCACGAATATGAGCTTATCAATGAAAGAACACAGTAAGTCTAGCATTTAGAGAATCAAACATCTTTTATAATGCATTTTTACCATTATTCTAAATTTCTTATCATATTGATTTTCAGATTTAAAAAGAACAAAAGATTCAAGATCTTAGAGTCGTAGTGTTCGAAGATAAAAACGAAATGTTGATCGAGGACATCAAGGAAAATTATGTTGAAACATTATATTTATTTAATATTCAAATCACATGATTTTCTTTGTTTTAATTGAGAGCGTTTCCTTTTCATCTCTAGAAGTCTTCTTTGTCGGTAGACCTCTTTAGTGTTAGCCATATAATTAGGCTATAATATTACAAGAGCTTGTAGCAGACATAAAAATAAAAATATTATTCTAATGACTTAAAAATTACCTGAAGATGAGCTAGACTTGAGTAATGCACTGTTTCTCATAGTGAATAACTAAATTCTGCAATGAACAACGTGCTCGTAAGAAGTTTGACCAGAGATGAGACCAAATTATGTATGGATTAGAACAAACTAACATGTATACTAAACAATAAACACGTATGTGATCACAACAATAAACAAAAATATCATATGCAAAACCATTCAAATTTAAGACTAAGAGAAATAACAAAAGGAATTACGTGGATGCTAAATCAAGAATCTCATGGAAGATTGAAGGCGGCAAAAACAGCACAATAGCAAGAATTTCTGTCTAGCAATCTCTCTTTCTCTTACAGCCACTGACGTCATCTCTGCTGCAGCTTTGTTGCTTGGGCTGCCGGAATCTGCCCGCCTTTGCCGGTCGATAATTCCTTTTTCGTTCGTTGGCCTAATATGAATTCGACAAAGCAACCTGCAATTTTAGTAATTAGATCATCCCTTTCCCAGAAATCCACTTCAAGTACAACAATAACTTGCTCGAAATTGGAATCTCTTTTCTCTCTATGCCGAAATCTGAGATTCTTCAATCATATTTTATGTCAATCGATCTGCTCTGGTCTTATCAGAGACACTTATGCCGCTAGCAGAATTCTCAAACTTTCCACCGAGTCCACATTTATTCAAATCGATTATTCTCACAAAATCTTCACAAACATCGAACTTGGAGTTGTTTTTTCTCTTAGGCCAATGTAGGTTAGGGCATAAATTTCTTCTTTCAAAGCATAATTAAGGTAAATAAAAAATTTAGGTGGCTGTAAATGTATATATGTGTATAAATTTATAATCAACAAGGTAATTAAGTTTGTATTTCTTGTAATTAATAATATCTTTTTATTGTATTACAATATTACCCTTAATTTTGATATATAATAAGGAAATTTTTGGCGATTCAAAATTTATAAAACAAGGCTCTTTTTATATAAGTATAGATATAGATATATTATCAAACTCATCATGTAGTAGAGATTATGAAGCCATTAACAATACTGAAAAATATATCGTATTGAATCAAGAAATTGATTTCTTACTTAAACAAATTTGAGATTTTTTCTTCTTCTCAACAGTAATGCAGCAAATGCGTGTTGATGGTGATCATCTTGCTTACAGCAAACTTTCATCATTCTAACAAATGACACAATTTATAGAATGCAATTATAATATAGAAGTGTAAAGAAAGAAGTAGCACCAGAACATCGTAAATTTAGAAGCCAAGATCCTTCCAAAAAATTTAACGGGGAGAGAATAAATTGAGAAAATTTAAAATCTTTATCACAAAAAGGAACTTACTCAGCAGTGAAAGCTCTTTATCACGTGCCAAAGATTTCTCTTCTCTTGGTAATTCTGAACAGAATTTGATAACGCAGGAATTTATCAATATTGGAAATATAATTTGAAAAATCTTGAATTCTTATTTGCGATTGCACCACATAAGAGATTTGAGTCCAAGAAATCGGCAAACCCCATTGATTTATTTTAAACTTTCCGACCTGTAATTTGATCAAAATAGGACAATAATGTATCAACAATTGGGAGCCAAATTTAAGCAACAAATATCAATCAACACATTGCTCACGTCGTTGTAGTAGTTGAGACGATGCATTCTGCATGGCTTCTATAGGCAAATTTCCCACTGTGTGATTATAACAGAATAAAAAAAACGTGAATTAGTGAGGTTATTCATCCTAAATTCTACAAAGTTAACCAAGTAAAATTCCTAGAACCCTAAACTTAGTATTGGCCCAATAACTAAAACACGAAAAAGAATATCTAGCGATAAATGCCTTGTATTTTTTTTCATGATGCACATAATGGAATAGATCGCATATCACAGAGCAAATTGGTGTGAGTACGTATAGGTTGGTTAAACTAATAGTCCATATAAAAGAATAATCAACATCCTGAGATTCAAAATCAACGTACCATGAAAAGATTACTCTTTTATTTATTTATTTATTTTTAATTGGGATTATCTTGTGAGCATCACAGCACAAAAGTCAGCATTAAAATAGGCACCCTTGGAGACAAAACCAATTAACAACATTAGATAAATCATTAAAAATGGCATTACCATATCATCGATGAGAACATTAACGGTGCCCACGATGAGTAAGGGAGCGGAACCAATATAAAAGAAGAAAAAGATCGAGAGTCAACATATGGCTGGTCTCGAGATGTGTCATCTTTTAACTACAAGAAGAGAAATAAAGTGCGGTGGAAGAAACCTAAGAGGCTAGGAGAAAATTGTTATGAGAAAGAAATCAAATATTGTCATTATGCCTTGAAATAGTTGTACCATATTTAATCTATTCTATTAGGCAATAACCAGATATGAAATTCGGCCAATTGGTAAGGTTAATCTAATTTCCAATTTAATTATTATATTATTAAAATATATTATATTACATAATTACCCTTAAATTAGATATATAATAGGGATATAATAGGCAAAGCAAATTTTGTAAAACAAGGGTCTTTTTATATTAGTATAGATTATAGTGAATTTTGGATACTTTTAGTATAAAGTTACATATATTTTATATTTATCATAGTATATATTATTATTTTACTTACTCATTTATTTATAAAACGATTCGACCGTAGTTGAATGGGACTAACCAATCGAACCATGATCCGGAGGCTTCACCGATTTAGCCTCCGGTCCGATTTTTAAAACATTACGTCTCAATAGGGGAAGAGATTATTATACGTGAGCTTCGCTTCAATATAAACTAGAAATTTGTTCATTATTGTAATAATATAAATATTTATTATAAGTCCCAGGGGGCGGAGGGAGGGGAGGAGGGTTTTTACTGGACCCCTGAGATTGTTCTAAAAATTATTTCCTCCGTTCGTCAAAAAGAGTTCCATTGTGTGCTGGGTACGGGGATTAAGAAAGTTGGTAAAGTGGTTGTTAGTGGAATAAGGGCCCCACTTATTGAGAGTGGTAAAAGTAACTTCGAACTAAAATTATTATGAGTGGAATAAAGGTCTCACTTGTTGTGAGTGAAAAAGGTAAAATAAAGTTAAATGTAAAATGAGAGTGGAAGTTGTGGTGAATGGAAGAAGGCCCCACTTGATGTGATTGAAAAAAGTGGGGTAGGACTCTTTTTCACGAACAAAAAAAATGAGGTAAGTAGGACTCTTTTTGACGAACGGAAACAATGCTATTAAGAAGAAATTGAAGTGGTTATTTTAAAAAATACATAAAAATAGAAGAATTAAGCTAATTTTCATGCTCCACTTATCTTTCCACTAATTTATATACGTTCTATTTTTTTTTTTCATTGTTGTTGTCAATTTCAAATTTCTTTTCTTATTATCATTTTTGATTGAATTGATGCTTAATTTTATACTGGAGAAGAAGTTAGAGCTAAAATTTGTTGTAGATTGGTGGTGTGGATCTATATTTAAGATGTGTAGACTTGATAATTGTATTACGTTGTGATAACCATTTTATCTTTGGAGCATTAATATTAATGTGTACAAGGGAAATAAATATAGTTTTCAGCTCATGTAAATTAAAACTGTGGATAAATGACTTTTTTATACCTACATATTGCATAGAAAAAAGTAAACTTTTGTCTTAAGTAAATGAGTAGATCTTTTTTAGAAAAAAAAAGTTATAAATTTGGTAGTTTGCATAATTTTTGAGTAAATTATGTAATACACCCTCCGTCCAAGTTATGTCTACCCATTTGAGGTGTGGCAGTGGCACGGGTTTTAAGAAAGCTGATAAAGTGGTAGTTGGTGGAATAAAAGGTTTATTTGAGGGGTAGTGAGATAATGACAAAAAAATAGTGGTAATGACAAAAAAGAGGTGGTATTGACCAAAAAGTAGGAATAAAATTGTTGGGATGATAAAAAAAGTAGAAATAAAGTTGATGTGAGGTGGGGTCATCAACGGCAAATGATAGTAAATAGGAAAAAAAGATGAGGGTATAAGTGTAAAATTCTTAAACTAGGTAGATATAAAATGAACAATTTTTTTGTGGTAAATAGGTAGACATAAACTGGACGGAGAGAGTATAACACTAAATTGTAGCAAAAAAATTTTGATGACCCAAAACACTTACTTACGGATAAAATGAATTAATTGAACCCCTGACGAAAATTCCTAACTCTGCCACTTATTAGAACAATAATAATCCATGTGTAAACAAAGAATCCCACGTTCAGCTTGATGTGTGAATAAGTGTTATCATTGTAAATATAGCCACTTCATTTCACATTATTCTAGCAAGGATATCAAATTTTATAATTCTGATTATCCATGTACTATGTTTTATCTCGTGTTTTGTCATAAACCCAGTCATGTGTATCTTGATATAGAAACCCCGAATCGTAGGAGTCCTCCTAATCCCTATCGATTGAAACCACAGATTGATTTATACTTTTGGCACATTTAAATTCAGAAAAAGGCCCTTACAGTGATCAAGACATCAAATCACCAACATTTTTCAGCAAACTTGAAATAAAATAAATTGATTTTGGGCCATAAAAAAAAAAAAAAAAAAAAAAAAAGTGGAAGCTCGCTAGAAACTCACATCCTCTTGGTTGATGATACTCTAATAAAAACACTCTTAGTTCACCTCTTGGTTGATGATAAAGTCTCACAAATGCCCCAATTCTAATACTACTTTGTTTTCGGCCTCCATCTGAACACACAGGTAACTTCCTTCAGAAATCATCCCATTAATGAGTTTAGAACTTGGCACTATGTATGAGATGCCAAATCTTTGAAACAACAAATTTAATATAGACAACAAAAATTTGGAATTCTTGCAACTCATCTAACAGAAAATGGAATCGATTTAAATGACAACTTTTATTCCGGAATTGACTAGCCCAGAAAATTATACGCCGATAGATGAAGAGACATTTGGCTATAAGAATTTTATATTCATCCTTCAAAGCAAAATCAGAACTAAGCTCAGATGACACACATTCAACCTTCACAACAAGATCATTACTAAGACCTTCACAGCAAGAATTTTATATTGTGTCTAACTAATTAATCCAATGTATCAGAGCAGCCCCAAGCCCTACGACGGATTGGTTTGGTTCACATGTAGTAGCCGGGGTGTTAAACTCCCATTTGTTGTCCCACAATAACTTGGTAAAGATCCTGTCTTTTACATTAGTTTGATAGGTCCTCTCTCTTACAAGGTGTTTTAATGAGGCGAACGGCCCAACTCTAATAGAGCTCAACTAGTAAAAAGGGTACAATCTATAATGACTAGTTTGCAATTCGATCCTAGATGCATTCTCTAATCGTGAACACCACAAGCACAGAGAGTTTTGTTTGTAGGGTTCGTTACCTCCTGACTCCGACAGTTTTGAGCCGAGAATCACTTCAAATCTTCAGTTTTATGGTCAAATGGTATCGTCTTTGGTTTTATTTCTTCTTTCATCAGATGTTTGAGTTTTCTATTCTGAATAAGCATTCTTTTCTGAGAGGTGAATCTGTGAAGATGGCTTGAACAAAATCTTCAACCTGCAACAGAGGAGACGGTGATTTCAACAGTCAAATTTGCCAAAAATAAATAAAAATCCCAAGGTAAAATGAAAAAGAAAGAGAATACAGCTGCTTCCTCATCAAATTTCTGAAAGAAAAAAGATCCCATTTGGGGCACTCTTTTGTTCTTTCCTTTTTTTTTCTTCAAGCTGTACGGAATTCTCGTACCTCTGATGCTTTGAAGTTGCAAGCAGCAAGTTCACCACTCTCCCAGGCATCAGTAATAGACTTCAAAGGCATGTCCAAGAGTTCTAAGGGAATTATGTAGGAAAAGAGTAAAGATAAAGTTGCCAAGAAATGCAGATAGGCAAAACTATAAAATGGAAATATGGTATGAGAGAAGAATGATCACCGGCCAACTTTCTCAGCTTCCGAATGGATAATATAAGATGATCCATGTCCTTTTGAGCCTCTTGTGACATCTCTCTCTCATCAATGGCCAACATGGGCTCCAGTAATGAAGAGAGATGCTCAAAGAGCAGATAGATCAGTCGTTGGAGCTGTATAAGAAAAGTAGGTGAGAAGATACTTGCAGAATAATAGTTACATTTGTGAAATAAGTGTAGATTCTGCTGTTGACTGCACCTGCAATGTTTCTTCGGCTGCCATATCATCTATAAGAAGTATCTCTTTTGCAAGTCTCGAAAAGACTGACTCTAGAATCATGGTCATACTCTTCTCATAGATGGAAGGAAGTAATAAAGGCTCCCAGATGATATGTACTTTCTCGATTATGAATGCTATCTGTCAGAAATCCAGGTAATTTCTTACCAAAACTAACTCAAACACGAGAAGAAAAGAAAGGAAGTGAAGCCCATTGGAAAAATATTCAAGCTTCGCCGTTTAAAAAAGATACTTCATACCTGATCAATGCAAAATTTGGCAGATTCGAACTGTTTCATTTGGTGGGTATTTTGGAACCCATTGGCTCCATCGATAGCCTAGTCAACCACAGATTACAGCATGAAAGATTTGGATTACATTATGCATGCAATACCACGAAAGGCTACATATACATATCTCTGTTTCCGCAAAGATACCTGTTTTATGTTGGACATAACAAGCTGAATTTGACGCAGCAAAACCTCTTCAGCCATGAGTTGAAATTTGGGAGCCAAATCAATAAATACAGCAAGTTCCTTCACAGAACTAGGAAAGTATGGGCGATACTGCAATATTAGAGCAAGGTGACACATTATCACTGCAATATTAGAGCATTCCGAAGAATACTTCAAACATGTAATAACAAGTATCACGACTCATCTTCCACATATCACTGAACTAGTTCAATAGGTACCAGGGTTTACCAAGGTTGTGATGTTATTCATTCTATTAGCATTCTTCAGATGTCACAATAAATGCAGTTGTTTTTTTAGTTTTTGCAATAATGGGAAAGGTAATCTCATATTGCCAGAACTATTAGACCTAAAATAACCCAACCCACACCAAGGGAGAAAAGAGAGATTTCTAAACAGTTTTTCTGGAAGAGTAGTCCGGAGGAATTATATTGGTGGTTGGCAACAGCTTCGGTGGTCAAATGACAACTTATTCCACAGAAATCCGAGGGGCAATCAAATGCTTCAATCAGATCGTATAAGCATATGGTCCACACAGAATAAAATATTTAATTATTTCAGATGATGTGAAAGAAGTATAGTCAAGATGCAAACCACGCATTCCTGCCTACCTGAAATGCAAGCCCTAGAATCTCCTGAGATAGGTAAAGACAGTCATTGTGCATGAGAACAGCTGCCTGGTTTATGGAATCAAGCTGCCTTTGAAGCTTTAAAAATCAAGGAGACGTGTCATAACATTGATATATTAACACATATTCATTGAACTTTGATGAATATGATCATATGCAAAATCTTCACCAGGATTCTAAAGAAGATTTGAACTTTACTAAATATAGCAATAGCAGAGTGTTGCAATATTAGCAACCCTTTTTCTACAAGCTTTCACGCTAACCTTCACAGGGATAATCGCTTCATAAAGAACTAGAGCATTTCTAGCAGCATGGTAGAATTCCAATGCCACTTTTGAAGGTGACACGCAGACATCCTGCAATCCAATCAGAATACATTCTCAAAATGTGCGGGCACAAAGATATCAAAAGTAGCTAAGCCAACAAATTGGTGAGAGTCTATAGTATATACATATACAATGTGGGAGATGAGGTGAAAAAAAGAAGTCCTAATTAATGCATCATAGACACATTTATCTTCATCCACCATTTTGTTGAAGCTTTAGTCCTATACTCTCACTATTTCATGAATAATCAACTAAAGGATTGGCCTTCCTCAATCAGGTTCTCATAGGTATGTGGGTTATAGAAATAACAACACAACAAATAATTCAAGTTATCCTTACATATTCATTAAAAGTATTTTATTAGTAAAACAAGGACTCCAGTAACCTAAGAGCACTGTGCTCCAAGAATTTCTGAGCATATAACGGTATAAAGAATACAAAATGCTTGGTAATTACTAGAAAGTCAGAATTTGAGTGCTGAAAATTCAATACCAAGTGATACAGGCATTTTGAAAGAAATTAGAAGTATGTCTGAAACTCAAGAAAATCAAGCATTAATGCATTCTAAGTGCACCTATGGGTTAAAGGACGTTTGGATTGATATGTTCATGGATAACGGATGCTCCAACATAACAATTTAAGCATTCTTCCTAACATGTAATCAAGAATCACAATCCAACTTCTCTTTTCTGCTTTATATTAGCTCACACGAATGCATACATCATCTGTAGGTGGAATGCACACTTGCACTTGGTCTCAACCTAAGAGAAGTTGAATGAAATTCTCCTATCATACCAACAATATAAGAGTTTGGTATTCACCTTCTCTCAAAGGATCTGAATTATAAACCATTAAGCTTTACGAATATATTCGGATAACCAGAATGAAGTCTAACCATTACTTACATTTGCATAAAGTGCTGTCTATGTTATATTGTTATTGACATAGTGTGGTGACGACTTCGATATTGGGGAATGACAGATACATGAATAATATGTGATTATGTGAATAGGATATTTAAGATGAGTAAGATACTATTCTAGAGAAATGAAAAACAATAACCGCAGCAGAAAGAACGTATCGGGTTTACACTTTACACTCGTACTAACCTTCAGGGTTTGATGCACAAGCTCCATTAGTTGTATAGCAGGTACAGACACCACACATTTCTCCGATGAAAACAGCAAAGTAACATGATTGGAGTCGGCATGCTCTTTTTTATTGGCCCCCAATGTTCTCGTAAAATAGTCCTGCAGGAAAATATGCCGCGGCTGAATCAGACAGACAAGAGCAGGAAAGTGTTGCAGGATTACAAATATATACTCACTTGAGGAAGGCTGAAATCAGATTGCAGAAGCATATTCCTGGCCCTAGCCAAAATTTGAACTTTCTTTCTCGATGCAAAGTGCACTTCAACATTGTCAGCAAAATTAGTCAGCTTATGATCTTTCTTATTCGATGAAGATATGAAATTAAGTTCCTTCAAAGCTGTCTCAAATTCAATTGTAAGTTTCCTGATCTGCTGAAACTCAGCGAGCTTGGAAGCATCATCAGGTACAACCTGAAACCAGAGGGAAGGATATCATGACTAAGATGTAATTGAAAATTGAGGTCCTCATACTTCTTACCATAAATTGACTTCTCATGCATCAGATAAGCGTAGATGAAATTGATGGTCTAGAGGGATATAATGTGGCATAAGAATGGATGCTTTTGAGGTCCCTCTTACTTCTTAACATGGGAAACAGCATTTTATGAAATCACATATCTTCTTAACACAATGTTTAAATACGTGCCAATATTGAAGTCAGACAATTTAACCACTAACCTTGGCCAGGAAATTTGAAATGATCATATCTGACATCCTTGGCCAAGTCAATCTCCCAAAACAGCATATCCAAGAGCCATTGTTGAAGCATAAAAATTTGCTGAAAAATTCAAGGATCTGAACGAAGTTGGAGTACATAAGTTCACCATCCACCATGTTGCCCTGTGAATATAAGAATGATTTAATGGGCTCAAAGACTACAATATTAATAACTCCAAAGTTATGAGCATTGGTCTAATTCATACAAAAATATGCAAATAATAACCAATAAATGTATAATGCGAGAAAGCCAATTTTGGCAGCCAAATTCCTAATTTGTACCTCAGGCTCAACTGATGGAGCCATCTTAAGAACTGCTTCTTTGACATGACTTGTGTCCTGTTTGTTTTCTTCTTCAACTATAGGATTTGCTCTACAACTCACTACTGGAGTAAAAACGTATTTATTGATCAAATCTGCAATTTTAGCAAGCCCGTAATCAAGAACCCCAGCAACCTACATAAACACCATGGATTATTACATATTACAGAGGAAGTGCATTACTGAGAAGAGAAACTGAAAATATTCGTCAAAATTCAGGATGAAGCCTTGATTGGAACTAAGTAAATGTTTACTCACATCCATAGCATTCATAACAGTGTACAGCTCTAGCCCATTAATTTCATCTATGGTTATCTGATGCTTTACATGAACTGCATTGGCATCCTGATCAAAGCGCACAGCGTTCTCCATAAACTTCAGAAGTTGCTCTTGAATCTACATCCAAATTGAATGGCTCTAAAAACAAATCATAAAATTGGATAAAATCACCATTTTGTTACTCACAGTTAATAAAAAGTGTAACGAGTTCAAATGTCAACTACACCACAAGCAATGATAAAGCAAAAAAATACAAGGGTCGATTCTCAGTCAACTTAAATTGTAAAAAAGCACATATATGAACCTATTTTAGGTCCAGCTGGAGCAGTTCTGCATTAAGCAATATAAGCCCTATAACACTAGTATGGAACCAGCAATCATTTTGACCTTGAGAGAAAAATCTGAATTAACTAAGTTAACAAATGATGAAAGGGAGATGAAAACAAAACCATTCACATCTTCAAAAATATCAATGATAAAGTTCACTATTATACAGAGAACTCATATTGCAGATGCTTAATAACTTAAGATAACACCTTTCAAATGTTCTTTACACGTCCTTCAATCTAACTAAGGCAGAGTAAAATTGAGTGGAAATTATCATTAACTTCTAAACAAGTATATGACAATAATTATATAAAAGAAAAAAGCATTAAATCTTCCATGGACAGTTACATTTGCAAACAAGATGTAGAAGTTGCAAATGTTGTGATCAATGCCTTAGCAAAATCCAATCACTTTCCGCAAATTATCTACACGCACAAATCAAAGAAAAATTCCAATTCACCTCCTCAAAACAATCAGCCCACTGCTTTCTGAGAATAGCGTAAACCGCCGGCTCGCCTTCCGCCGCCGTCCCAGCATCACCACTGCCCTTCACTCCAAGAGCTTCCTTCAATTCTCTCAGCCCCTCCGCCGCCTCCACCACTCTCCCACTCTTCAAGTCCTCCCTAACCAGAGCCAGCTTCTCATCCAATTCCAAAATTACTCCCAAAAATTCCAGAATCTCCCTCTTCTCCCGCGCCTCCCGCCTCTTCTCCACAATCTCCTTGACAATCCTCCCCACATCCGCCTCCACCGGCTGATCGCACACGAGGCTCAGCAGCGCGGAGACATCTACTGCAAGATTATCAGACTTTGAAACGACGTCGGAGCATCGGGAGAAGAGAGCGGAGAAGTCGGAATGGTGGGAGAGTAGGTACGATTGAACGGTGGATTTGATCCGTAGAGAGTGGGTGTCGAGGCGGGAGATGAGGAGGCGGAGATCCGGGGCCGACAGCGGCGAGGAGGGGGATTCCGGCGACGAGAGAAGATCTCGGACGTTGATTGTGTTGAAGAGGACGTCCATCGGGAGAGAGTCCACTGTATCGACTGTGTGGAAGTCTGCAGTGGATAATATCGCGTCGCGTAAAATATGTTTGGGTAATTTCACTTTGCCATCCCGAAGATTTGTTCAACATTCGAATTTTGCCCTCAATTAAAGAAAATACTCCACCTACGAAATGGTAAGGCTCAAAATCGGTCCGAAATGGCCTGGCCCGGCGGGCTAGCCCGATCCGCCCGAAATTTTGGCCGAACTGGACTAAGATTTTGAAGGCCCGACCCGCTTGGCCAGTCGGGCTATTGGGCTGTGGGCCAAAAAAGCCCGGCGGGCTTCAGGTCAAATAGGCCCGGTAGTTGATGTGGGATATTTATGGCATACTTATGTTTATTACTAGTATTTTATTAGTGGCCCAATATCCACCAATATCTTTATTTTCAATTGTAATGGGCTCAAATAATCACTTAGCCCATCGGCCAACTCAAAATCGGGCCCAAGCTATGGATGGCAATGAAAAAGGTTGTCGTATAGCCTGTATTGTTTTATAGTAAGTTGTACTCCTTTTCTTTGAATACAATTTCGAGATGAGATGCAAAAGTTGTATCAAACTCTCCATCCCACATCGAGAAAATAAGGAATATGATAGGTGGAAGATGGTTATAAAAGGAGTAGAGGGGAAACATGCTTGCTCAACCCACTCAACCTCAATTTTATATGTTTTTTAGGTTCTCTATATAATTAAAATCTACGGGTCGGGCCGGCCTGAAAAACCCGTTGACCTGTGTAGGGCTGGGTTGGGCATCAATTTTAGCAGTTTGATGAAATTTTGGGCCAGCTCAACCCGGCCTGAAATTGTGCAGTTGGCCTGATGGACCGGGTTGGGCTGGTCCAGCTCGAATGTTTTGACAGTCCTACGAAATGGTTACCATATTGTAGACGATATGGACTTTAAGAAAATGATTAGGTAGTAGTCAATTATAATGAGTATTATTCTGAATGAAGTAAGAGTTCACAATAAATATAAATAAAGTAGTAAAAGTGATAAGTGATAATCATTTCGTAGACAGGGAGTACTAGTTGCAAATATCGCTCATTGCTTTACAACTGAAATGGCGTTATTATAATATTTTTTCTGGACAATTTTTACATGATATAGGAATCGATTACGAATAATTGATGACGGAGTCTGCCAAACTTGAAATAAATTACTCTCTCCAAACTTTTTCTTAGTTCTGTATTCATAAAAATTTTCATAACTCATTTATAAATGTGGGTCTCATATATTTTATTTAATTTTTTAATTTTATTTCACCAACAAGTAGTACCATAATGTCATCCTTTTTCATTAAATCATATGTTCCTCGTTATTCGAAAAGAAATTGGTGTGTCCGGAGTGAGTACGAAATTGACATCTTTGCACTCGAATGGAAGGACTATTTTTCTTTTTCAGGATGTCCCTCAATGATATAGAGTAAAAATTTGGATGTAGGTTTAGAAAGAAAAAGAAATTGTTACGTACGCCTATCGCTATTGTAATGTTTTATATACAATATTACGATTTTACTCTTAGATTTATTTAAAAAATATAAACTATCTTGTCATCTCGTCTATACTCTGTCGGCTTTTGCTAAATACTATATATATATATATATTATTTGTTTTGCTTTCATGTCAGCAGCGCATGAGAAATATATTAGTCAGTGCATGGGGAATAGTCTGTACACGGGTTATATATATTGACTCAAATTTTTGTTTTTTATTATTATTTTACTTAAATTCTTGTCTTTTATTATTGTAATGACCCACTTTTTTAATTTAATTAATCAGTGAGAGAGTTGTATATAAAACCCGCCCATATTAATCCGACCCTAAAACCCGCCTCTTACCTTGTAGAAAATCCTAAATCCCTCAATATATATCCCACAATAATTTCCAAAGAGATATATATTCCGCCCCCAAATCCCGTGCACTATATATATCCCTCCACCGGCAGTCCAAACCCCCACATCCACTCCAAAATTTTGAAAACCCCCCAAAAAAGAAAACACTAGCGGCGGCGTAGATCGTTGTGAGGTTGGAGTGGGATTTTCGTTCCTTACATTTGCCAACATGTCAGGAGAGGTTAGAAATTTCTTTTATATTAGTTACTATTTGTTGAATTATTAGTTGAATTAATTGTTGAATAATTTGTTGGTTAATGTATACATTTCGATTTTGTGTGTAAAACATTATAAATTAGCATTTTATATATTTTAAGACAAACTCACTCCGTCCCGAAAAAAATGGTTTGAAGGTGAATGGTAAAAATTAGTAATTAAAATAATATGTCTCACAACTTTTAAAGAATAATTGTTTCCTTATTTAGAAATAAGATATGACACACTTAAATATGAAAAACAAGTCACTAATTTCAAGATAGAGGGATTACCTTTTATCTTTCTTCACTCACCCTCTCCCTATTAACTTAAAAAATATAGTTTTTTTTTATCTCGTTTTTCACTCACAACTAACTAATCTTATTAAAATCCGTATCGTTCTCCTTGATTATTCTGAGACGGAGTTAGTACTTAACAAAATATTGATGACAAAAAAATAATATCGGTGTGTGTTAGTCTAGTGGAAATATTGTTAATGCTCGGATCAAAAGTTACAGATTAGACTCTACCGTCCCGTGGTATTTAAAATTTCCTTGTAATATATTGTTTAAAAAAAATCGAGTCATCACACAGATAAATAAAAAAAAAGGACACAAAAGCCCAAGGGTGGGGCTCAGGATGGTTTGAAAGTTTTGGGCCGTCTCACCTCGCTCGCTCGCTTCAACCGTTTGATCGTTTGACAACTCTTTTAAGCATTTATTCATTCTAACTACTCCATATATTCGATCTTTCATATTCATACTGATTTGTGTTTTGATGTATGTTAAGAACTCTTTTAAATTTTGCTAACTTTTCTGTCGGATAATAAAAATAAGGGAAAATACATAGAAATATATGACTTTTGCTCTATTTTCATTTTGTATATAACTTTTGAATTTTTTCAATAAAGGCAACAACTTTAAATTTTGTTCAATTTTTCCCTAATTTTAAACTCCGTCTAAATTGAATCTTACCCATTGGCGCTTATGCAACAATCGAATATATGTTGCTGACCTCCTTTGTCCGGCAATTTTACGAGATAATTTTTAGAAGTTTTGTATGACGTCCTCACATACGAATTCGCGAAACCTATGACAATTTATGGTGAAATAAAGCAAAATTATTCACATTTACATTATGTCATCCTTCTCATCTTGATCTATAGAGTTTTGATTCAACAATATAGGATATTTGGTCGAAAATTTTTTATACTAGGGAAAAGATGGAAAAATTGAAAATTGGTGATTTTATGGGAAAAATTCAAAAGTCATATGAAAGAAGGAACTGTAGCATGCGAAGCATGCAGGGGAAAGCACGGCAGCATGCAAGCTCACTGTTGGATATAAGATGAATCCATTTCATCTCTTACTTTTGTATGGTTGCAGATTAAGCTACGTGTATTAGTTATTTCAGCTTGGATAACAAGCAAGGTAGTTACTTAGCTTGGAAAATAGAGTTGTGTAAAGAGTAAGCAAAGATCAACTTGTACTCTGATTTTCGATTTCATAATTCAATTAAACAGTACTTTGCTATTCCAAATTCTACATGGTACCAGAGCCATTTTTCGATCTAAATAGGCAATATCTCTGAGAAGATAAAGCTTTAATTCATGACGAAGACGAAGAAGGTAGCGTGGGCTACCTTGATGAGTGATGAATTAGCTGAAACGGAGAATGAGGATTACGAAGAGGAAGCAGAAATGGAGACAGAGACGAGCAAAGCAGGAGGTCGGAGAAGAATGAATGAGCAAGAGATGAATACAATCGAAATAGACTCAGAGCAGCTAAAGGAAATTCTAATGGTTCATGCTTCTGATCACGCAGGTATTCAGCTGATCTCCACTACTTTGAATGGTGATAATTACCTGAATTGGAGTATATCTATCAAACGTGCCCTAGGAGCTAGGAGCAAATTAGAATTTATCGATGGTACTTTGCCAGAACCACGTACTAATTCACCACATAATAAATCTTGGCTCAAAGCTGATCATTTGGTGTATAGTTGGATCTTGAATTCAATTTCAAAGGAATTAGTGAGTGGTTTTGTTCATATAGATTCTAGTCGAAGACTTTGGCAGTCACTTAATCAACGATTTGGAAGGTGTAATGGACCCAAAGTGTATAGGCTAGATAGAGAGATTAGATGCTATACTCAAGGAAATCAGTCTGTTTTAATGTATTTCAACAATCTCACAGCTCTTTGGGATGAATTAGATATGACTTTACCACCATTGAATTGTGTGTGTGGTGTTATTTCTGTGGCTCACAAAAGAAAAGAGGATAGAAAACTCATGCAGTTTCTGTATGGTTTAAACGATCACTATGAGAATGCAAGGGAGCAGCTTTTAATGATGGAGCCATTTGCCAAATGTGGATAAAGCTTATTCTATGATTTTGCAAGTTGAAGACCAGAAATCCATTACAGGCACTCTGAATTCGATGCATCATCCAGTTAGCATGAATGTGGGATATCAGCAATGTGCTGGAAAGGGAATAGGATAGAAGAAATATACACCTAATAGCAAAGGAAGTAATGGATTCAAAGGAAAAAGGTTGAGCAAAGAAGAAAGACAGAAGTTGAGGTGTAACTACTGTGAGGAACCAAGACATGAAGAAGCAGATTGCTTCAAGCTTCATGGATATCCATACTGGTATAAGAAGCTGAAGAATGAGAAATGAAAACAGAGATCAAATCATGTAGAAACTCCATTTGATATGGTTGCAGAAGAGGTTAGTGAGAAGAAAAATGTCACTCCAGATATCTGCAAGATTATCCAGAATGAAATAGCCAAATGTTTGGGCAATTTCATGGAGAAGCAAGGAAAGGGGCAAAATGCTAGAGCAGATGTAAATATGATACAAGAAGGGAAAGGAGAATTTGATGGGCATTTTGTTTTTAGTACATTGAGAGAGCTAAAACTTAATGCATGGATCATGGATTCTGGAGCTAGCACACATGTTTGCAGATCACATGTGTTGTTATAAGAAGCAGTGAAGCTGGAGTTTCCCATTGAGATATACTTGCAAGATGGAACTCCAAAAAGAGTACACTATATGGGAAATGTTAAGATCTCATATGACATTGTGATGTATGCACCAGATTTCACACAACCTCATTTCAGTGGCAAAGATGGCAAGAGAATCTCAAGTGAAATGTCTATTTTTAGACACTCACTGTGTGATACAAAAGAACAAAAATGATCACATTATAGCAATGGGAAAAGAGATGTCAAGATTGTACGTCATTGAATCTATGATTCCTAACTATGCTCTTCATGCAGAGATTACAAAATTAGGAGATTATTTTAGTTGGCATTGCGGTCTTGGTCATCCTTCCACAGGAGTAATGAAGCATATGCAACTATGAAATATGACAACAACAGAGGAAAGAAAGATTCAAGAATGTAAGGTATGTTTGTTAGCAAAACAACATTGATCTCCATTTCCTACATTGGGCAGAAGATCAAATTCATTATTTGAGATTATACACTCTAATGTTTGGGGTCCTTACACATGTGAAAATGTTACAAATACTAAATTTGTCCTCACTATTGTAGAAGATTACAACAGATGTATTTGGATATATCTAATGAGTAGCAAAAGTCAGGTTTTCTACTTGTTAACTGGATTCATTAAGATGGTGGGGACTCAATTTGGAACAAAAGTAAAAGTGCTCAGGACAGATAATGGAATAGAATTTGTTAACACTAACATGTCATTGTTCTGTTTAGAAAATGAAATAATTCATCAAAGATCTTGTGTGTATACACCCCAACAGAATGAGATAGTTGAAAGGAGGCATAGAAGTTTACTAGAAGTTGCTAGATCACTTTTGATACATCACTTTTAATACAGAAGTCTGTTCCAAGGATTTTTTTGCCACAGTCTATTCTAGCAGCTACATGGATCCATTAATAGGATTCCAAGTAGAATACTTGATTGGAAATGTTCTTATTCAATATTGCTTGGGAAGAAACTTGTCTATTCAGACATGAAGTTGTTTGGATGCTTGGCTTATGCAGTGGATTTGTCACCTTTTAGATCAAAATTTGATAATAGAAGTCTGAAATGCATTTTTTTGGGGTATGCCACATCTTAGAAAGGTTATTTGTTGTATGATGTAGATAACAAGAAGCTCATTACTTCTAGAGATGTAAGATTCATTTCTAACTCTTCTCCATATCATTCTGCATCTACTGATTCTGATGAGTATGATTCATTATTCTCCAAGATTGATATACATGTTGAAGATTCTCAAATCACAACTGGAGATACAGAGATGGTAGAAAGTGATCACATTTCTACTGAAGAAGATATGGATATGAGTGAGTCAGTTGTTGAGGAGACAGTGGATGACATGATCATTTCCTCTCCTGAAAGGATGGTTGTCTCTGAACCAGAGTCATCTGAAGCAGCTCCAACATTCCCAGCAGAGACACATGAATTAGTGAGAAGAGGTACAAGACAAAGAAAACCTCCCACCTGGATGAGAGATTTTGTTGGTAATCTTACCAATATCTCTCCTATTTCTGATCATGCAGGAGTCAGAACACCTCCTATTGTTCCCTACAATGTCTCTCCTCTTCTCACAGCAAGCTACAGGGTATTCTTGGTGAATGTGGATGAAGTAAAGAGCTTGATTCCTTTGCAGAAGCTAGTCATTCAGCAGCTTGGAGAGAAGCTATGGATCTTGAGTTAGCAATTGAAAACAATAATACCTAGGAATTGACTGATCTATCTACTGGGAAAAGAGCTATTGGATCCAAGTGGGTTTACAAAGTGAAGTTGAGAGCAGATGGAACAGTGGAGAGGTGTAAAGCAAGATTGGTGGCCAAGGGATACAATCAGCAGTTTGGAATCGATTACACTGAGGTAATTTCTCCTGTGGCAAAGCTAGTTACTGTTCGATTTCTCATAGCAGTTGCAACTAGTTTTCAGTGGCATTTACATTAAATAGATGTCAATAATGCATTCTTACATGGTTTTCTACATGAAGACATTTATATGAATCCACCACAGGATTATAAAGGAGCTAAACAAGGACAAGTTTGTAAGTTGATTAAGAGTTTGTATGGTTTAAAACAGGCTTCAAGGGAATGAAATGCAGAATTCACTGGCAAACTTGATCAATATGGATTTGTCCAATCTTCTAGTGATCACTACTTATTTATCAAGGGAGATGGTGAGAATTTCATTGCATTATTGGTATATATAGATGATGTTCTTATTACAAGTCCACAGGAGAATTTAATTGTTGAGTTGAAACAATATTTAGATGGAGCTTTCACCATCAAAGACCTTGGTGAAGCAAAATACTTTCTGGGAATGGAGATAGTGCGAGGGGAGCCAGGAACTTTTCTCAATCAGACAAAATACATCTTGGATTTGCTCAAGACTACTGGCATGCTGGGAAGCTCTTCTGTGGTAACTCCTTTACCACAAGGTACACAGCTTGCCTCTATTACTTCAGATCGCCTCTATTACTTCAGATCGATTGAAAGAACCTAAACCATATAGAAAGCTCGTTGGTCAGCTTCTTTATTTGAACTTGACTAAGCCGGATATCTCTTATGTTATTCAACCACTTAGTCAGTTTGTTAGCAAACCATGCCAGCATCATTGGGATGCAGCTTTGCACGTATTGAAGTATTTGAATGAGTGTTAATCACTTATTTTTTTTTTATCCTATTAATTCTGCTTTTAAGATGGTAGCATACGCAGATGCTGATTGGGGTGATTGTGCACATACTCGGAGATCTTTAACTGGGTATTGTATCTTCTTTGGCACAACTCTTCTTTCTTGGCGATGCAAGAAGCAGACAACTGTGTCTGTTTCCTCTATCGAGGCTGAGTATCGATCACTTAGCACCACTGTTCGAGAGATGATTTGGCTATCCTATCTTCGTCCTAATTTTGGGATTCCTCTTTCATTGCCTATTTCTTTGTATTGCGACAATCATGCACCTATTCATATCACGAAGAACCAGGTTTTTCACGAAAGAACCAAACATCTAGAAATTGATTGCCATTTGGTTCGTGACAGGTATAAGTCTAGATTTCTTGAGCCTTTACATTTATCTACACAGGCCCAAGTTGCAGATTTCTTCACTAAAGCATTGGGAGGGCCTCGTTTTCGCCAGCTCATGTCCAAGATCGACATGAAGGACATTCATGCTCATCTTGAGGGGGGTGAAGGAACTATAGCATGCGAAGCATGCAGGGGAAAGCAAGGCAGCATGCAAGCTCACCGTTGGATATGAGATGAATCCATTTCATCTCTTACTTTTGTATGGTTGGAGATTAAACCACGTGTATTAGTTATTTCAGCTTGGATAATAAGCAAGGTAGGTACTTAGCTTGGAAAATAGACGAGTGAGAAAAGTCGGTTTACAGAGTTGTATAAATAGTAAGCAAAGATCAACTTGTACTATGATTTTCGATTTCATAATTCAATGAAACAGTACTTTACTATTCCAAATTCTACAGAAAAAAGAAAGAAAGAGTAAAGTTCACATATATTTTTGCATTTTCTCTAAAAATAATGGTATACTCGGACCTCGGTTAAATTAAGACATGAAGAAATATTACTTTGAAAGAGAGAGTTGCATCTCATTAATAGGATGAAATGTAGTAAAATTATTTCAATATTTTTTCAGCAACCACCCACCGAATGCTATTAATTAGAACTATCATGACATTTGTGGGGTTGGATGCATCTTACGTACATGCATGCCTGCTAGATTTTTCTGTACTTTATTTATGAATATCTCAGTAATATATGTATGAGAATAAAGGTGACAACTTCTTTGACAAATTAATACTTGCCTTTGCATTTAAAGTCCACAACTAAAATTTGAGGTGCAGAGTTATTAATGTGAGAGTTCCAACCGATTGGACTTCGACGTGTATTTCGTCTTTTATTTTCTATACATACATGTTATAAATTATTGAGATATCTTTTAATTATTTTTTTATTCAACGCGCCAAAATATTTCCATGTAGAAATCAAAACTAGAAACGAACAAATTCAAATTAATAGTGAATAATAAGAAGGAGATAAATTTTGGTGATTGAGAGATGTAGAATGACGACATATAAACTTACATAACACAAGCAATGCAACGTCAAACACAAACAAGCACACCTAATGAAAGGCCACACTCGCTATCTAAGTCGAGCCATAATGTGATCACCCACGAGTAACAACTGCATGTGGGTGTCTCAAAATCCACACTTACTCCAAACCTAGATACGTAACGTGCTACTAATACATAGATCCATATTATTTTTTCCATTCATAAAAATTCACGCAAACTATGCTTCAACAAGTAAGCAACTATGATTTGACTTGTTTTCTGAGTTGGATGGAAAGAATCCCAGAAGATATATTTATTTGCATCAGTACATGTAAATGGGTTGAGCTGGTCGCACATATATCCCATTTCAAACATTCCTGTCGCACAACATGCAACTGATGCTACTTCAAATCCTGTCGATATATTTCACCATAAATATATAACAAGTTAAATCAAATTAATATAATAATAATAATACTATACTAATGATATAATTAATAATAATAATCATAATAAAGAACAATAAATTCAAGAATGTTATATAAACATGCTATACCGTTTCATTAGGCTGTTTGTAATGTTCCTTATCATTATCATGTGGGGTCAACCCCAGCTATTTAATTATTGTCACATTAACATTAACTATCTATATGTTAACAAGTATACGAATTAAGCCATCAATTCTTATTACCCACCTCCAATTCGTATATAGTATAATTAATTAATGTTACTCTTTTTTGTTGCTGGAAATTTATTATTGGAATTTATTACATATTATTAGAGATATAGTACTATTAATTAGAGTTGACACCTAGCTAACGCGGCCAACCTAATTTATAGGCTAAAAATGACATGCAACATAATTTAGTTTTGGATTTCATCTAGAAGAATTGCCAAGTTAATTCGTCCTTAACTACGGAGGCAACAAACTAAATATCATCAAGGCATCAACAACTAATTCAAACTGCAAAAATTGAGAAACTTTTATCATTTTACGCTAGTTATCGATGCACCTAATTTACCTATTTCATGCATGCGCGTGTATTAATTCCTATATATTTCTACAATAATACTAGCATATTATATGTTCCAGTTCAACTAACGTATAACACCTAAATCGATCGAACATACAAAAACCTTCAATTTCTTGATTAAGAAATCACCATAAACCTTGAAGCACATAAATAATGCAAGAAAAGTTATAACCAAAAAAAACTTACCAAATTGAGAAGGCCTCCTGATCATCTGCATGAACATGCCATAAGGGTTGGAAAAAACAACCCTAATTCCATTCATCTTCCCGTTCATCTTCTTAACTAAACCATTCAATTTCTCATTAAAATGCAAGGCCACAACATTGTACCCTTCCATGCACTCATTCCCATTCCCATTGACATAATTTGTTGACCTCTCTAAGGGCAAACATCCCATCGGCGGGAGCCCGGTCAACGATATTTTTCGGGCTCCGAGGCCGTAGATGTCCGTCACAAACTTCTCCACTAGGCCAACAAGGAAATCCTGAAACTGGTCGATTGTGTATTTTGCACGCGTATCGGGGATAGTATAGTAATTTTCTAGGAAGTCATTTGTGCCTAAGCTCACAATATAGAGAGCTTCGTTTATTATTGATTTGGCCTTTGTTTCTCCTACATAGGCTTTAAGTTTGTTTTGATATTCCTTGTAGTATTCCACCTCTTTCCAAAGAGGAATCACATTCTGCAAAGTCCAAATTAAAAAAAAAAAAAAAAAATTAAATGATCATGTTTAAAAATCAAGACACATATATATGCATTAGATACCTTTTATCCATTTGCTCACAAATTATTTTATGTTTAATTTATTCTTAGAGACTTCATTAACTAAGTAACTTTAACTTTTTCTCTTTGTGCTTGAATTAATATTAATCCTGTTGGTTTTGTGACATATTGAATACGTAAAGTACACATTAGTTTTTATTAGTAAATTAAAACATGATAGTTTATTAAATTTCCTATACGTGTCAACTCTGTGATGACTTCTTTGGTAGAAAAATTAATCGACCATAGTTTTATGTAGTAGTATAGAATAATTTGATTTTAAATTGTTATTTAAAAAATAAATGGCATGTATGTCTGTCACTGTCACTTGCTAAATAAATACTTAATTTAATAGTAATATTTTTCGGTAAAGGTGAAGTAGATAATTAACCATATCGTCATGTATAAACACTTCTTTTAGCATCATGTATGTACACATACTTTTTTTCTTTTTGAGATGATTATATCAATCCCAAATTTCATGATATTCATAACTACACATTATTATCATATACTATACATTTTGATTTAAGGAAAAGAAAGTAATTACAGCAGTTTATAATTTATGTTTTCAAAATAGGCAAATTTAATGCATTCCAACTATTATCACCGTTCATCATGCTTAGTTGAAAGTTACACGGTAAGAAATAGTCATTTATTTTTTTGATGGAGAATAACGCTATCAAGTAAATCCTGAACTTACGAGAACATTCGAAGTAGCATTGTCAAAACCAGTGCCGGCAGAGGCGAAGCAAACGCCGGTGGCGAAGTCGGAGATATTATACTGCGGATCCAAGTACGCCGGCACGAACGGCCGCAGACCGAACGCCTCCGAGATGAAGTCCGGCGGAATGCGACCGTTCGAGAACCTCCCCGTCGGCCGCCCGCCGTAGAAGTCGCGACCGTACGGCCGGAAGTTGCTCCTCAGCACGGTGGATATCTGGTTATTGTTGCCGGCGTCGACTGACGAATCTCCGAACACGATCACCGCCGGGACTGCGGCGGCGGCGCCTCTGATGATGCAGAGGAGAAGGCATGCTGCGGGAGCTAAGAAAGAAGAGCTGAGCATTTTGATTTTAGTTTACTTTTTAATTTGGGGGAAAATATTTGATTGTAGTTAGAGTTGATAAATAAATGTAAGGGTTTTATTATATAGGTGAGGTGAGGTGAGGTGATGAAGGTGGAAAAATGGGGGAAAAAGTTTGTTGGTTGATTTATTTAATGGATTTGGGAGTTGGGAAAAAGAGAGCTTTTAATTGCGCATTAATTGAGAGAGCTTTGCTGTGAGGTTCATGAGGTGGGTAAATGGTTGGCAGGGAGAGCAAATGCAAATGCAGCCACTGCTGCTCTTGTTCTTAAAAGCATAAATGTGTTTCTATTGGTCCGACTTGTTTTAATCTCGTATTTTATTTTGTGTCGTCAAGTATTGTGGAGTGTATAGGATTGTTTTGTATGTATAATGTTTGTACTCCTCAAATAAATTTATCGATGTGCATATACCACCATTCATTCACAAAAATTATATTAGATTGTCTGACGAGTCAAGATTTGTCTACGGTAATAGCTGACTCATAATACTCATATTTAGATATAAAACTAATATTTGAAGGCAGTTTTGATATTTTAGTAGAGATTGGATCTAGATATTTACCTACTGATACAATCTTACCTTGTCTAACCTCTTTGACACGAGACTTCCCTAATTCATTTGGTGTTTGACTTTAAAATAAAAGGGCTTTAGCTGAATTAATTGTCTATATATAGCTTGACCTAACTCGTCGTCCGTCCATGTCTAGAGCATGCAAATCGAATTATCAAGAAAATCTAGTAGAGTTGGTGCTATAATTAGGGCTGTAAACGAGCCAAACTATTCGGAACTCGACTCGATAAAAGTTCGTTAAAATTCGTTTAGAGAAACTCGTTTGCTAAACGAGCCGAGCTCGAGCATGACGATATTCGGCTCGTAAACTCGTGAACAAGCTCGTTTAGTGATTAAGATTGAAAATATAAATTATTATTTAGTCGTGTCTTATATTTTTATACTCTAATCAGTACTAATTGTATTAATATTTAACTAACTTTATTTTTTATAAGAAAAAAATTAATTAGTTAATATATTATGTTATTGCGAATAAAATGATTAATTTTAAATTAAAATAATAGATAATTAAAACATAAAGCTAAATTTAGAAAGTTCGTTTGTGCTCGAATAAGCTCGCGAGCCTCAAAATATTCGATAAACTAAGCTCGAGATTCGACTCGATTATAAACAAGCCAAGCTTGAGCATGATAGTATTCGGTTCGGCTCGGTTCGAGTACACCCCTAGCTATAATATCAACACATGTGTTTTTCTTTGTTAAGGTAGTATTTTAGAAAGAATTAAGAATACATCAAAATTATCGTTTTTGCATTTAGTAAATTTTAGTAAAATGGAAATCATATCTTATTCCATAATTTGTGGACAAGATGATCTTAATTAACTTGCACATTATTCTAATTTCTAAGATTTTCGAACTCTAAATGAGACATGACGTTTGACCCCAATTATCAACCAAAAAAGATTAATCCCAATTAAATTTATTATTTATTTCTAATTTTATTTCTCCTTTTGCTTATACCCCGGGTCGGTAATGACAGACACGGAGGAAATAAAATGCTGCTATTGTTTAGTTGTGTACTTGTATCAGATACATATTGATTATTTATGCCCTCAATTTTCTTTCTTTTTAATTTATGATATTCAAAGAGCTGCAGGAAAATATAATGTGGTACAAAATATAATGACGTAAAATATTGTCATTTATCATTAAATGATTAGTTGGACTTTCCCAATTAGAGGTCTGTCCTTTTATCGCACCAATAACAAATAAACCCTGGACCAATCTATATATATGTGCAATAAATATAAATAATTTATTGTATGTTTGTAACAAATTTTGCGCCTTGCCTGAGAGGCAGTATAATAATTATTTAACTAATTATTAGTACATATATGTGGAATAATGTATAAATAATGCTGCAAAATGTTGTTGATGCATTGGTGATATTTAGCACTATAATTCCAAAGACATTTGCATTTAAGTCTCCACCTGAAATGGAGGCCAATTAGTAACCATATATTTTCTTCAAACTTTGATATCATCGACTGGTCCCAATCAAAGTATTAGTATTTTTTCGAACTTCGAGCATCTTCATAGTTGTATATTTTAGACTTCGATTTTATCTTTGAGTTATTTACACTAAAAAATCTATTGATATTATTGCTTCTATGAATAAATGAATGATTATTTTTTTTATGTAACGGGAGCCCGAGTTTCTATATTCGGTGTACACTGGATAAACTCTTGGCCTTGTGCAATAGTCTGCAAACTACATAAGGTAGGTATACCACACTTAAATGTGACATACTCGACTTACAAATACATTAATAGAATTTGAATCCAAAACCTTTCAGTTTCAAACGTCCACTTTACTATTAGATCATTATCAAAGAGACATATAAATTCATGATTTAAGTTGTTGTAAATGTGATGCACCTTTTGGTTGGCTAAGTTGGTTATCGTGGGTCATTTTATCTCAAATTAGAAAAAAAGTATCAATTTATGAACGGAACTTTTTATTTGTGATATATTATTTAAGTTGTTAACACCTTTTTTTTTTCCTTGTTTTGCTTAATGTTTAATTGAATTATGAGAGCCCGAGCCAGAAAACATGATTAATTTGAAAGTTGCATGCATGTCTTTATTTATAGGTGTAATGATTATAATTAACTAACCTCTTTAGTAGTAATGAAATTCTTGAAACATTAACCACGAATGGACTAGCTGGTCTATTTAGAACAAACAATTATTGAAATAAACATGAGCAGTTATCTTGAAATAATAATAATCATAAAAAAAAAAACAGATCATGAAACTGAAAGCTCACAATAATATTTTATTGAAGGTATGGAATGACATTATGAAATTACAATAT
This sequence comes from Schizonepeta tenuifolia, assembly GCA_029490685.1. NCBI lineage: Eukaryota > Viridiplantae > Streptophyta > Magnoliopsida > Lamiales > Lamiaceae > Schizonepeta > Schizonepeta tenuifolia. The sequence continues at coordinate 133,215,404 of CM055955.1, forward strand.
TGGTAAAACGAGTCTAACTAAATCCAATATTTTGAATTCTTCAGACTCGATATAGTATAAAATAAAGAGACAAAAGTATAATTAGAAAAGAAACAAATATGGAGCTTCCACGAGATAAAAGACGTGTGAATATGTATATGTGCTTGCACGCTACATGCATGCATGTGCAAGTAAGTACCTTAATGTCCCAAGACGGTGACCTCTGGTCTGTCGTCGTCGGGATCATCGTCTTCAAACCTCTTGAGGTTGCCGATGATGTGGTCGTAACGAGTATCATCGGCATCCTCGTTAGCAAGATCATGAAAGGCGTGGATGTTGTGGCCGGATTGCTCTACCGCATGGACTTGTTTTACTAGGATGAAGCAAACCAAAATCCCCACCAAAAAAAACATTGAAGCTTTTGGCCTTAATGCAGCAGCCATTGCTAATTTCTTGTCGTTGTTTATTCTTCCTTTTTTTGTGTTCTAAAAAAATTTGTTTGATTGCGAATTGAGATTTTGAGATAAGGGGAATTTATATAGGATATTTTAGCGGTAGTTGCTCATGTTGAGAATTTTTTAGGTGAAGTTTGTTTAATTAGTTGGAAGTTTATGTGGTTGGAGTTGTTATAGCTCCTATTTTTGTGCAGATCAATCGATTATTTTTAGTATATTATATTATGAGATATGAGAACTCCCCAAGAATTGCTAAATATTGTACACAAGTCATGTTATATTTTGTTTCATATATATATTTAGATAATTATATTCAACGACAATTAGATTCAGCGGCGGAGCCAGAAATTTCACTTAGGGGGTCCAATTAATACACAAAGAGAACGTTTAAAAAGTTAACTGACTGAAAAGAAAACTTTTAGAGTCGAACTATTCCTTGAATTAAAATACCCAAATTGGTGCAAACAATGCTTATGAATCGAAATGCAAAAACCGACATCCAAACCATTACACCATGACAATCAACTAATTTACTAAACTATAAGTAATTTTTCTATTAGTATCATTATGAACATGAGAGGAATACACCATCACACCTTGTTAAGCTGTCACTTTCGCCTAAACTCGTTCATCAAATAAAGTTCAATTCCTAAGTCTAATTTAATTTAGCAATACACCTTAACTTTCAAATTTCAACCCATAATATCCATCTCTTAAAAAAAGACTTAATACCATGATTATTTTTTTGGTTAAATAGAATTTCCATTTCACCAAAATAGAGAATTACAAAACACCTCAACACCTTTCCACAAAGACACAAATCCTGACCTATAAGACAAAGAGCTAGAACATAAAACTATCAACTCTGCATGAATCTCGCCAGCTTTTTGTCTTTAGCACAAGCCAATGCAACATGCATTTGGCATTGCTTCACAATCTCCTTCACAGATGTTATTTTCTGTTGAAAACGACGCAAATTTTGTTCTTTCCACACAAAATAAATCGCAACAGTCACAAGAACTCTATAAATCCCTTGTTTTCCCGAATTGGAGCCACATTGTGTGATGAGATATTCGTTCTCCTGCTTCCACCCTTGATGTCGATTACTGAGTCCACACCAGCGCATTAATGTAGTCCAAACCTGCGCTGAAAAAATGCATTCGAAGAACAGATGGTGTGTAGTCTCATCAGTATTTCCACAGTGGACACATGTTTGATCTCCAGTCATGCCAATCTTGCTCAAATTTTCTCATGATGCTAATCTCCTAAGCAGAGCTAACCACGCGATGAATATGCATTTGGGCGGAGCTCTATTATTGCAAGTTAACCTCCTCCATGGGATTCGAGTGATAGAACCTTGCAGCTTCTAATACATTCCACCGCATAGATAACACCGCATAGATAAAATATCTGTTATGTATGAGCACTTTTTTGCATATATAACGGAGATCTCAAAAATCCGTTATAAAAAAACTGTTATTTATGATTATTTATAACGCATTTGAATCTCACGTTATCTATGAGTGTTACTTATGTTCATATTAATAACACGTTTATGATACCGTTATGCTTTATGTTATGTATGACCACATTTTAATAACAATAATATTATATGTTATTTATTACTGTTATATTTTAATTGTCTTTTTCCTTAATTCAAATATTTTATTACTTCAATTCATACCATCTAAATATTTTCCAAGGCACGAAATAAACTCCCGATCGTCGTTGAAAACTCCTGCACAAACATCACTAAATACTTTTCGTGCACTATCGTTCACTTCTCTGCCAGCGTCATTCCTCTGCCGCCATCTCTTCTTCTCTCTCAAAGGTTAAGCCATAAAATCCCTAAAATCCTCAATTTGTTCCTCTTCCTAAAAATCCCCAAACTTGAAATCCCTAATTCCGCGACCTTAGGGAAACGCAGGTTGAAGACGACACCCTAACGGGACCATTGCCGCTGAAATGTGGCGAACGAGAGAAAGATTCCGAGAATGGGCCAGAGAGCCACTGCGCCGCCGCCCCCGGCCACCCACTGTGCCACAGGTAATTACTCTATCTTGCTTAGCCTATCTCTCTCTCTATCGTTTTCGTTTTCTCTATCGATTTGTATATGAAGATTTTGGCAACGATTTTCATGAAAAGCTCATAATCTGATCTTCTTATATTATTACTAGTAGTCGTGTTTTAATTAGTAGTAGCATCATGTGTATTTACTTCCTCAAATGATTTCAATGATGTGAGAAAGATCTGTAGAGATGTAAGGGATTAAGAATTTTCTCTCTCTAGAGAGTATTCTCTCTAGAGGGCGCCCCAACACAAATCTGCTGCCTCTCTCTTTCTCCTTACTTGGATCCATCCGAGTTGCCTTTGCCTTACTTAATCTTGGCTGCCTTCACCTTTTCTCCCTCTAATCTTGAGGGTTTGGTTCATTTGCTGTTCTTGGTTTTCTGTCAAAGCACTCCTGTCGCCGGAGAAACTTCTTCACCGGTGCGAGGAGAGCTACCATCCTACTGCTGTTCCGAGTTCTTCGTCATCAGCAGCTGCTGCGTATGAGTTTCCTACCGTTCTGTGGGGGCCAAAGGAGCTCCGGTCCCAGCCGCCATTGCTTCCGGCAAGGGGGCAGTTCTTTAGCTCTCATTCCTTGGCCACGAGACGTCTTCGACTTCACCCACAGTTTGGTTGGACCCTCGTCTCTCTTCCTCACTACCACGGTGGCTCTTTGCTGTGGTGTGAGTCCGCTTTTGCGTTGAAGCTCACCGGCCTACCGCCGACTCTCCGCCACCCTTTGCTGCAGCCTGCTGTTTGAGAGCTCTTTTCTCAGCCTACGAAGATGGACTCTGCTTGTTTCCCACCCTTGTGGGTGGTGCGGTGGGGAATTGTAGGGTCTGGATTCTAGCGCCACAGATTCCCAGCACGATTCCGGCCTTGGGGCAGCCACCCCTACTGGGAGTTTTCGGATCTCAAGCATTTAAGGTCATGGTGACGCCGGAGATGTTGGGGCCTTTCTTGATGCGGCCCAGGCGAAGCCGTTGTTTTGCCTGTTTTCCCAATGTCTCCGGCAACATCTATGTTACTGTTTGCTTGGTCCGATTCTGCCCAGCCACCCACTTGCTACACTCTCTGTTTGATGGCTTTGCCTTCATCATTTTTCTGTCCATTTTCTCTTATTTTTATTTCTATTTTTTTCTGTCATTGTTTAGGCATCATTTCCATTGATGCGTGCGTGTTCTCTTGTACTTGGCATCCCTCGTGGATTGCCCGATCTTTTGTAGCCGAGGTGCGTGTATATGTTTCCCGTTATATATATTACATTTATTTACCAAAAAAAAAATGATGTGAGAAAGATATTTATGTGTTTTCAAATATTTGTCACTGTTTTTTAATCATTATATATATCTTTCACATTTTTGATATCTTTTTGGTGGAGTCTACTTCAAGGGGTTAAATAAAAGTGTTGAAGTGAAATTAACACTTATACAGAAATACAGATTTGCTTGCTGAATTAGCTGATTTTGTTAGGTACCAATCATTTATAATTTTCAGGGGGAAGACATCTCCGGATCCTCGAGGGCTATACGGCTTCTGCTTTTCATCCTGATGGTCTCATCCTTGGAACTGGTTTCATTGGGGCTGTTAAGATTTGGGATGTAAAAAGTAAGGTACAAATATTTCTCGTTGCATTATGAATTTAAGGTACAAATATTTCTCGTTCCATTATGAATTTTTCATACTTGGTACAAGTATTTCTCTTTGCATTATGAATTTTTCATATTTGGTTCATTCGTTTATAATTTTGTATCAGAAAGCTCTCTGAGTTTTATTATCCACGTGCAGGTAAATGTTGCAAGATTTGATGGGCATATTGATGCAGTACTTTTGATTTCATTTTAAGAGAACGGCTACTTCCTGGCTGTAGGTATCTTTTACTAGCTTTAACTGACCAAGTGATTGGTTTGCTTTGTTACAATGGTGGTTCTTCATTTTTTAGAGTGCTGCTCAAAATAGTGTTAAGCTTTGGGATTTTCACAAATTGATTTTTTTTAAGACTTGCTCCTTACGATGATGAGAATACTACTATACATTCAGGTCCTCTTTGTTATGAGTGTTTTCTATATCTACACATTTGTTATGAGGGGGTTTAATACAGAAATACAGAAATACACATTTTAGTACATTTTCATAAAGAACGTTATTTTGAGTCTCAGACATATCTCTGTGATGCTCAATGAGTGGCTTTCTTTTGTTGTATCCCACCAACTTTGGTAGCTTGTAATTGGTCTTTATTGATGAAGAAACTCTGCATATGAGTGGAGAAAAATAATCTGGTATTTTACAATTTTAGTTGCCATGTATTAGGTGTTGGGATAAGTATGAAAAAAAAAGGATCTTGCTTAAGAGTTAAGACTATTTGTGGTTGTAGGCTTAATTTATCAAAATGAAAAGGGAAAGGAAATGAAAAAAGCAAATTGGGAAGTTATCAAGGTATGTATGTTTAATTTACTGATCAGTTTTGTGGCTTTTGTTCTCATAGTACTACATGGAATTTTTGAAGTAGTGTAGAAATAGAAATATTGTTTTGGTTGGATAGTTGGTAAAATGCAGGCTTACCATTTTATTTCTGTAATAATTATAGGGTCCTACACAACCTGATGACAAGCAATGTGGCTATTTTGTGATGAGGTTTATGAGAGATATTATCGAAGGGTTTCAAAATGCGGCAACCTCAACTTTTAACTTGTCATCGCTGGTATTAAATATATATACTTGAATATTGTTTAACATAGTATTAGTAGTTATTAATAAATAAATTGGTGATCTTGTTTGTATTCGTAGTTTAATGGTGTTACTACTTATTCTCAAAATCAACTCAACGAGGTTCGTCAAGAATGGGCAACATGTGTGATAAAGCATGCATTGGATGGATAGGTGTCACAGCCTGAAATCCGGTGTGTAGGAATGACCAAACTTCATTGGAGTGTGAAGGTGAAACTATCAAATAACAAACCACTTTTATCTCAACTCAACTTTAAACACTAACCCGAATGAATTAAAAATGTGAAACCAACAAATAAAACTCGACTCAACAATGAATCGATCTAGGGAAAATAAGGTTTCAACATGACATAAATATAAACAGACTTTCATAACATGGCTCAACAATGAACGAACTTAATAATTTACAAAGTTTCTCAAAAATTGGGTTAAGTTTAACGACATCATATGGTTCAATAAGTAGGGTTTTTAAATGAAATTCAAAGCATTGTTTTGAGCACACAGTTCATTGTTAAGCAGCGGAGACATCACTTGCTCACAACAATTACATGTATGAAGACATATAACTGTCGACTCAACATCCAAAAGGTTAACACACCACCACCAAGACCATCCAAACCATCCTCATCCGTAACTAACCTGCACGTTTAGAAATACATGCAGGGTTGAGTACTTCGTACTCAGTGAACACAATGCCAAAAACAATTTTAAAAGCTTGCTCTTAGAGTTATATAATTGAACTTGTCTTGTCACTGCATCACAAGTGTTAGCATACTTGAACTCTTTTTACTTGTGAATGCATAAAACATTTTTCCTTTAAAAGATATGTGCGCACAATTCTATATAATAAACTCAGGTATGAATCATCTACCAAAAATAACTTTGTGCTGAGAAGTAGGCCTCCTTCTCAGACACTGTGACCGGCTAAATTCGAAGTAAAGCTCACAGTCACCTCAATAATGCAAATACCACACGTGAGTTCTGTTAACTACATGATATAACTCATGTAGATGATAAACACATACCAAAACTCAGATAAATGGCAAGTCAATTAATTTGAAAAACTCACATAATATTAATCAATAAGTATTAGCATTCATCGGAGTTTTAGTTCAGAAAAGCTCACCTCACTTCTGGTCTTTTGAAGTTGGGGTTGCTTACTTTACGCTTTTTCCGATTATTTCGTAGTCCCGCTCGGCCCTTCAATAACAATATCGATTAAACTCGAACTTATCGGCTCGAAAAACGTATAATATACTTAGGGCTCGGCTGATGGACTTCTACTTGAGTCGGGTTCTTCTTAACTTATCTAAACTTTTCTACGTCAATAACTTTCTCGTTTTCTTGTCCTCAAATCATCGTCTTTACTCGGTTTCTAATTACTTCTCGAACTCTGATTCTCGTTTCTAATATCTTAATCTTCACATAAATCGACAAGTTACTATTTAACTCATCTTAAACTTCTCATAAATTCAATTTACATGAACTCAGCAAATCATATCATCAAATCTCAACTATTTTCATCATATATAAATCATATGCAGTTAAGCATTTATTTCAATAATCGAATACTCATATCAGAGATCAAACATTCACATTTTAATCACGTATTCACATCAATACTCAAACATCGTCATCATACTCAAGCATCAATATCAACATCTCAAACACTTATATTAAATAAGCAATTATCTTACTAGAGAGGTTAATCATACTTAATTGTTTAATCATACTCAAACATCGAAGATTATATAAACAACTCACATCTTAACATAATCACACAGTCAAGTGTTAAACTTTCATAACTATCTTATATCTTAGACATAATCACTTAATAACTTATAATTTAATCATATTTTCATCATAATGAATTATTGCTCGGCTTTTAGTTTTTAAAACTCACAACTTCGACTCTTTAACGAAAATTATTTCGTTAAACTCATATAATAATAATCATTTTTGAATTTAAATAATCAAACTTATACTACGTATTTCTTGACTCAAAAATATGTCATATTATTTTCTCAAAATACGTATTCATATACGTCATCATTTTCTTCAAAATTACGTACTCATAACATGTACTCATATATGTATTTAATACTCAACTAAATACTTAGAATAAAATAATCTTTATTTTATCTTTTTCTTTATTTAAAGCTCAATTTCGTTTTTATTAAATAAAAACTCGGTTTTTCTCGTAAAAATTTTACTGCTCGATAACTTCTACATCTTAACTCTTTTTTAAGCGATTCAAAAAGCAAACTTGCTTAATTCTACTCAATTATCATCATGGAATTACTTAACACATCATATAACATAAATTACTCATCATAAAAATATTTTTAACTCTTAAAAATATTATTTCTCTTCACATAATATAATTATTCTCTCGTTTTTCATCTTCTACTACTTTTCTTACTCAATTAACATTCCGTCACATCAATTAAGCATTCAAAGAACGCTTTAAGAACATAAACAATCATCTTATAACTCACATCATTCAAACATGTCATTTCTAATGAAAATATTTCATTTAAATAAAATATTTTATTATTATTATTACTTCTTTAATAATAATTCTTTTAACTTCTCGTTTAAAATAACGAACTCAAATATGAACATCTTATCTCTTATTCTCATAATCATGTCTTCTATCTCATATTACCTTATAGAAATTTTATTTTCTTTTATTCTATTTTTCTTTTTATCCTCAAATATTAATATCATTATGAATATTATTTTTCTTTCAACACTAACATTCACTTTCACATCATATTTTCATTTGTCATCATTCCAACATCATCATCAATCAAAGAAATATTTTTCTTTATACTTATACTTTTATTGACTTCTTTTTCTCATTATTCCCTTTTTATTATATATATCTCAAAATTCATAGAAAATTTGTAAGACTTTATTTTCTACTCAATTTATTCAAAATAAACTTAAAATCTCATTTATTCCTCAATTTCATTTTAATTTAATGAAATTCCTCATTATATATATATACTCATTTTTTTCGAAATATATATAAAAATAACTATTTTTCTAATTAATTTATAACATCTTCAAATCTTCAAGTTTTTCTTATGAATATGAAGAACACATCTTCAAAAATTCATTTTAACATCAAAAACTTCGCATCTTATTTTTAAACCTATTTCTTTTATTTTTCTTCAAATTTACTTATATAAATTTCATAAAAATACTAAAAATCATATTTCTCAATTTTCATACTCAAAATTTACTCATAAATTTTCTAACACATCTTAACATCATAATCATCATCATTATCATCATATTTCATCAAAAATCATCAAAAAATATTTTTTTCTCATAATATCACATATTCCAATTTTTATGTAAAAATTCATAAAATTCATATCATGACTTAAAAACACATCTTGACCATACTTTTATATACCATCATGCTCATAAACATCATATATCTCATAAAATTCATAAATCATAATTTATCCATATTTCCTCTATTTTTCACCAATTAAATTCAATAAAAATTCAATAAATTCACCAAAAATTATCATCAACACATATATGCACATAAATCACATGAAAAATCATAATAAGCACATATCATCATCATATCATCAAATAAGCATCAAAACTCATTAAGAACTCATTTTTCCTAATTTTCTCATTTTAATCGATTTAGGGCTTTTAACCTATCTTAGGTTCTTTCATCTTTTTAATTCCTAAATCATGTTTTAAACCTCATCTTGATCATTATCTCACCATCACAACCCTAAGGTTTGCCTATGCATAAAGTAAACATGCATCTTTCTCTTCTTTTCTTGGTTTAGAGATACATATGTACATCTTATGAATAAATGGAAATCATACTTAAATAAATAAAACTTTATCTCTTCTTGGCTTGGATTTTGGCTTGCTTGGAGGATGAAAGATGATGGATTTATAGCTCCTTTCCTTGCATGAAACAATATACAAGGCATCAAGATCATGGTTTCAAAAATAAGGAATAAACCCTTATTTCTTTTCCATAGAAGTCGATGGAAATAAGGTCGTTTTCTAAGCTTGTTTCAAGCTTGGAAATGAAATGAAATGGATGAAAACTTACTCCTTAGATGATCTTGAATACAAGGAAGATGATCACATCAAAGAATCCTCAAGCATGAAGCATGAACTCATCGATAAACTAGGTTTATGCATGAAAAAGTTTCGAAACTGTGCTGCTGCGATTCAGCTGTGATGATCGAGTTTTATGCAGCAGTTTTCTTCGATTTTATGGCTTTGGATGATGATGGAGATGTAGGTGATGATCTCTAGAGTGTTAGGATGAAGTTTATGAAGGTGATGAAGGTGAAAAACATGGAGAATAGAGCTGAAATGTGCAGCCTTGCTGCTGCTATATCTTTCTCGGCAAAGAGAGGAATCGAAGTGAGAGAGAAAGATAGAGTTGTTTATTGCTTGTGTTGATGGAGAGAGATGTGAGGTGATAAAGAGAAGGATGAATTTTAAGATAGAAATAACAAGTAGATGCATTTAACATGTGGGAATCTTGCAAGATTTAGTAAGATTAGAGAGAGAAGAGGAAATCGAGAGAGAAAGATTTGAGAAAGAAAGAGAGGACATGTTGTGGATGAATGAGAAGGAGAGTGGTGTACACTCTCTTTAATGAGAGTGTTAGAGGACATTTTGCTACTATTTTAGATAAGCATGAGATTTTTATCCGTTAAGTATACCCGGAAATAGAAATTTTCCGGTAGAAAATATCCTCGTCATTTTATTTTATTCCCTCAAACTTTTAATAATCCTTCTCGTCTCTTTCTCGTCGTCTAAATTCTCTCTAATTCATCTTATATCTCTCAAAATAATTTAAGAAATCCAATGATCTAATTTTTATGCCAAGATTCCTTCTAACGAATAAGTTCGTAAAAACTGCTCGATTAAACGAGTCGCCAAACAATTTATTTTTAAACTTCACTCAAATGATCTCGGAAAATTCTCCGACTTATCTCAAAGGTCTTAAAATAAATTCTATATTCCAATGAAATTAATTAGACTAAATTTGGAGTCATTCGATGAATAGGGATTTTTCGGTTTACGTTATTATTCATCTAAAATAAAAGTTCTCAGAAAGTTCCGAATTTCATACTCAAACTCATATAAATAAGCTCAATCAATTCATCACATACTCAATTCGAATAATTGAAATGAGAAAAATCACATTAGAGCACATAAAGGCATTTTCGTCATTTCACAGAAAAATTTTATTTTCGCAAAAATTTTTAGTACTCAAAACTCATCATATAGGCATATTAATCAAGTTAATACGCACATAAGAACTTAGAAAAATTTGGGGTATTACAATAGGTACGCTTAAAGTTTAATTATTTTGAGTGGTATGTCCATTTTTTCAGGGAAATTGTTATGATGTATTGGTTTTGGGACTATGGTTGTGATTCTTGTGAATTGCACTCGATCAAAAATTATCTAATATATATGAGTGAACTGAGGTTTGAGCATTGATGCACTTGTGTATGAGGCTAGTATAAGTTTGGTGTTTCTCCTATGATCTTCATGTGTCTGGTGTCGAAGTGTTGTCGATTGAAGGGTTTTCGCTTGGTTTAGCTTTCATGTGCAGCTGCTTTTGGATACTATGTGTTTCATTGCTACTGGATATTGTTTGTTGGGTGTGTTTTATGTCACTAGTATAGTTTCAGATTTTGAGTTCGCATAGTTCAAGTTATTGAATGCTTTATCATTTCGTCACTTCGCGGTGTGGCTGCAAACTCGTGTTTTTTGTTGTATTCTCCTACAGATGATTTCCATGATGTGAAAAGAGACTGGAGATGCTTTCCATGATGTGAAAAAGAGACGATGCTTTCCATGATGTGAAAAAGAGACGGGAAATAAGAACAAATGTTGTATTCTCCTACAGAATTTGTGTTTTTGTTAAACTTGTGTGTTTGTAATCGTTCTTTGGACAGTATATACAACTTATAGAACTTGTGTTTTTGTTAACTCTATTCGGATGGTAGTTGTATGAATATTTTGAATGTTATGACATGATTTATGGATGGTTTTTATTATTTTGTTGTTTTAGAATTAATTTTATTTTCAAATAATTGAGTGTTGTTTAACAAAAAATAAATATGCATAACGGCTACTCTCGTTATGTATAATACTTATAGATAACAGATTATACATAACATAACTTATATATAACCAACCGTTATGTATATGTGCATATATAACGGTGAAGTTAAAACTTTCATGACGGTTGGAAACGTTATGTATAAGGGTTAATGATAACGGAAAAAAATTCCAACGTTATTTATTTATAAACCACCGTTATGCATAACGATATAGATAACGGATAAATATCATCTTTCGTAACGATCATGCACGTTACGTAAAAGAGTATAGATAACGGATAATCAGACGTTATAAATTTAAGGACAACCATTATGTATAATAGTATAGATAACGGATAAATCTTCGTTATGTATGAGCGCCACATACATAACACCATTATACTTTACGCCAATTTTTTTTAACATAGATAACGGATAAAATCCGTTATGTATGAGCGATTTTGGCGTAGTGAATGTAGTCCAAACCTGCGCTGAAATAATGCATTCGAAGAACAAATGGTGTGTAGTCTCATCAGTATTTTCACAGAGGACACATGTTAGATCTCCAGTCATGCTAATCTTGCTCAAATTTTCACATGATGCTAATCTCCCAAGCAGAGCTAACCACGCGATGAATATACATTTGGGTGGGGCTCTATTATTGCAAATTAACCTCCTCCATGGGATTCGAGTGATAGAACCTTGCAGCTCCTGATACATTCCTCTTGTAGAAAAGTTAGCATCCTGCAGAGCTCTCAAACCCCTTGGTGTTTGCTGCATGTATTTCCTTGCTTCCATTATCTTTTTCACTACCCACGAGGCTTGCGAAGGAACCCTCATGGTAGTAATATCTCCACCCTTGATATAGAAAACACGTATCCATCTAATCCAAGCTTTGTCTTGTTTCTTCGCCAAGCTCCAAAATTGCTTGCATAAGTGGCTTTATTCCAGTTTTTCAGATGGCTAAGACTCCAGCCACCAGCTACCTTTGGTTGACAGAGATACTCCCATGCCACAAGTGCTCTTTTGGTGATGTTCGAAGTCCCTAACCACAGAAAAGATTTGCATGCCTGTTGAATTAGTTTTATCATCTCTTTGAGGGAGCAAGAAAACTTGACACCAATAAGCTTGCATACTGAACAAAACTGATTTAATCAGTTGGATATGCCATGAGTAAGACAAGAGTTTAGAAGTCCAATTGTCTACTCTTTCAAGAATTCTCTTTACCAAAGGTTGGCATTGATGCACAGTCAATTTCTTTGAAGAGAGGGGTACTCCAAGATACTTAAATGGCAGCTCTCCCCGCACCAATCTAAATTCAGCTAATATGCCTTCTTGCTCTCTGAGAGGAACCTCTCCAAAGTAGATATTACTTTTACTCGGATTTGCTTTCAGACCTGAGGCCTCGGAGAATTTAGAAAATGCCTGCATAAGTTTCCTGACAGAGATGATATCTCCTCTTGTGAACATGAGTAAATCATCAGCAAAACACACATGTGTTATTCCAAACTTTCTGCATTTAGGATGGTAGTTGAAATCTCCTTCCTCTCTTAATCCCATGAGACATCTGCTCAAATACTCCATACAAATTACAAAGAGGTATGGAGAGATAGGATCTCCTTGCCTCAATCCTCTTTTTGCTCTGAATGGATGAGTTAATTCTCCATTTACATTGACAGTATAAGACACTGTCTTAATGCACTCCATAATCCATTGAACAAACTGAAAAGGGAAGACCAGATCCAGTAACAGATGATATATGATCCAGTAACAGATGATATATGAAAGGCCCTTCTACTGAATCGTATGCCTTTTGGATGTCCACTTTAATCGTACATCTAGGAGAAATCCCCTTTCTAGTATAGCCTTTAATCAGCTCATGACTGAGCAAAATATTATCATGAATAACTCTACCCTTTATGAAAGCTGATTGGTTATCACTAATCAAAGAGCTAAGAACTTTTTACATGCGATTAGCCAGAATTTTTGATATGATTTTGTAGAAAATGTTGCAACATACAATAGGCCTGTAGTCTTTTATAGTGCTGAGACTTGAAACCTTTGGGATTAGAGTGATAAGAGTGGAATTCACTGTGAGAGGAAGATGACCAGTTCTAAAAAAGCTTTGGATAGCTAATATTACCTCATCTCCAATCTTCTGCCAAGTTTTCTTATAAAAGAAAACATTGAAACCATCCAATCCAGGGCTTTTGTTAGCATCCATGCTTCAAAGAGCTGCTCTAACTTCCTCTTCAGTAACCTCTGTGCAAAGTTCTTGAGCATTAGACAACTTAGGACCTCTGTCTATTATGGTTTTGTCAACTCTAGGTATTGAAGAAGCAGCACTGCCCATCAAACCTGCAAAGAAATTCCTTACTTCCTCCAGAATATCTTGTTGTTTCAAGCATCTACTTCCATCACTTCTAATGAGAAGTTTAATTGTTTTTCCACTCAATCTGGCTTTTGCATAGGAATAAAAAAACTTGGTATTTTTGTCTCCAACTTGAATCCAGTCTATCCTTGCTTTTGATGCCATATCTTCTCCTTAATTCCACTCCACTTCTCCAAAGTTGCTAGAGCTTGTCTGTCTTGTTCTATGTAATCTTCATTTAGCTTGTCTTGAGCTAAGAGTAGCTGAATTTGCTGAATCTGGTTTCTCTGGTATGTAACTCTCTCTGCAGTTTTCTTGAAGTGCATGGTATTAAGCTGCTTGAGAGGATGCTTCAGACTTTTGAGTTTATACCATAGATTTAAGATTGCATTCTCATGCTTTTGAACTTGCATAGCCTAATCTAAAATATGTTGGAAATCAGCATGGTCTACCAGCACATTTAGAAATCTAAATGGAGTATTCCTCTTCCCTCCAAGCTGCTCCACTCTGATGGATAAAGGACTGTGGTCTGAGATACTTCTATCCAATACTTCCACAATCACATTAGTGTAGGTATTAAATCATTCCAAATTTGCAATACATCTGTCAAGTAAACAAAAGATTCTTTGATCACCTGACTGCTGATTACACCATGTGAATTATCCTCCAACCATTCTGACTGCAGTGAGCTCATTCCTCTGCATGCACTCAACAAAATCTTTGGTATCCATATATGTGACAGGTTATCCTTGAAACTTCTCTTCACTTGCCAAGACATAATTGAAATCCCCTCCAATTATCAGAGGGCCTTGTATATTTGTGTAATACCCCAAATATTTTCTTCCGCCGCTAAAATAAAAATTTAATTATTAATTAAGGCTTTGCACGCCTAAGTTAAGGATTTTCGATTCTTATGCCCTGTAAGCAAAACCTTTTTCAGTACAGTGTATTTTACGGATGAACTAGACGAAAACTAGTAGGCCTGTAATCCCGGGGCAGAAGTACGGAGTAAACGCCGGTGCATAGAGGCACGGGCAAGGAGCGGCTTCGATTAAGACTTCAAGGAGGAAGGGACAGGAACGAACTGAAATACACCCAAAAGAGAGGAATTTCGGGAATATTTCGGTATGGGACGGCGTATTCAAGGAGAGTCTCTGAGATCAATTCTTTATGTGTTAGGTCTAAGTTTAAATTTTTATTTGTGATACCGCAGAATGGTATGTTTGAGACCTTTTGTTTTAGGAGGCGTTATACGACAAAGTGCGTATCTAAGTTTATAAAGCGAAGTGTTAATGAAAAAAAAAATTCTTGATTTCCTTAGTTCCAAAATGCCACCAAGAGTAGCAAATAACGGAAGAAGAGGACCCGGTAGGCCTAGAGGACCTGGAAGAGGTCATAGACATCATGAGAGGAAAGAAGAGCAACATTGTCAAGAAAACCCTTCACCTACACCACCACCACCACCCCAACGTCGTGATATTGAGGATCTGTTCCTCAAAAGAAATCCACCCATCTTTAATGGATCTGGAAACCCGAACGATGCTGAGCTTTGGGTAAGAGCCATAGAAAGAATCTTCAAACTTCTCAGATGTACTGATGAGGAGCGACTTTCGTATGTTGCGTCTCAACTCACAAGACCAGCTGATTACTGGTGGGAGGCTAGGAGTAAAATTATTCCAGCGGAGCATATGGCTCAATTTACTTGGGATGAATTTAAGGAAGTATTCTATGATAAGTTTGTTCCTAAAACCTACCGAGCAAAGAAGGAAACAGAGTTCTACAATCTTAAGCAAGGGAAAATGACAGTAACAGAGTACGATGCAACTTTTTGTGAATTATCAAGGTATGCACCCGAGCAGGTAGATACCGACGAGAAAATGGCAAAGAAGTTCCGTGGAGGACTTAGACATGAACTGGGAGTGGCACTAGCCAGTCATGGAGGACTGAGCTACACAGACATACTAGGACGAGCCCTAGACATGGAGGCAATTGTGCCGAACAAACGAAAGATTGCAGCGCCCGTACCAGCACCAACCCAGGCTTCAACTCAAGACCATTCCTACAACAATAACAACTATAGCGGAAAAAGGAAATGGGAAGGAAGAAATAATGGTGGCTACTATCAATACAATAACAATCAGGGGAACCAGAGTGGTAATCAACGTGGCTTTCAGTAGCCGAACCAGAATAACAACTATGGCAAAAAGCCATGGCAAGGGAACAATCAGTTGGGACAGAATGTACAAGGAAATAACCAAGTAAGACAGTGGCAAAGAAATAACCAATAAGGACAGTGGCAGGGGCAATAGACAAACAATACCCCAGGAAGGATCACTAAACCTGCTTGCCCTATGTGTGGCAAGATGCATTTTGGTGTTTGTCAAGCCAACACTGATAATTGCTTTAACTGCGGGCATAATGGACACATAAAAAGAAATTGCCCGAAACCATTGCCAGCGAGTGAAACTAACCAGTATGGTCAGCCCCAACCTATGAGAGCTATTCAAGCGCAGCCGTTACAGCAACAGTCACTACAACAACAAGAGCAGAATGCAGGGGCATATATGATTGGACCAGAAGCACAGGACAAGGGCAAGGGTCACTAGGCAGATAGTTGGCCTAACTCAGACTAGTAGTAGTCTAGTTTTTTTTGTACAAGTCCTCGTTGGAGGCAAAACAGTACTCGTTCGATGTGTATATATATAACCCCGTGGGTAGGTTTTGATCTCGTGAAAATTTCTTCTAATCATGTTAGTTAAAACAAGAATATTCGACTAACTTGTTTAAACAAGAATTTTGTTTAAACTTAGGAAGTTAACAAGTTTATAGAACTAATATCGGACGCCATACAGTATGGAGCATAGCCCGAAGGAGTTAGAAGAGCTTAAGATCTCTGTTTCATTAGATCGAGCGTTTCACCATAGGGAGCGCTTGTTTTTGTTCGTCAGGAAGAAGGATGGTTATATGAGGATGTGCATAGACTATCGAGAGCTGAATAAGATCACCCTTAAGAATAAATATCCTTTGCCAAGGATAGAAGACCTCTTTGATCATCTTCAGAGCGCAGGCGTATTTTCGAAAATAGACTTAAGATCCGGATATCATCAATGGAAAATCAGACCCAAAGATATACCTAAGGCTGCTTTTCGAACTAAATATGACCATTACGAATTCCTAGTTATGCCATTTGGTTTGACTAAACGCCCCCGCAGTATTTATGGATCTCATGAATAGAGTTTTCCATCCGTACTTAGACATATATTCATTTTAGAATTCAACGACGACATTCTCATTTATTCAAAAAAATAATAATAAGAAGGAGCACGAAGAACACTTATGGATAGTGTTAGAAACATTTAGGGCTGAGAAACTCTATGCCAAATACAGTAAGTGTGAGTTTTGGCTGAAAGAAGTGATGTTTCTTGGACATATAGTGTCAGAAGAAGGTATCAAGGTAGACCCTGCCAAGGTAGAAGTAGTGCGCTATTAGAAATTACCAAACAGTCCTAACGAAATTAGGAGTTTCTCAGGTTTAGCTGGCTCTTATAGACGTTTTATTTAGAGATTTTCTACAATTACTAGACCGATAATGCAACTGCTCTGGAATGAAAATAAGTATAAGTGGACTGATGAGTGCGAGATAAGTTTTCAGGCGCTCAAAGAAAAAGTTAACCATCGCACCAGTCTTAGCTCTTCCAAAAAAAAAAAAGGAATACGTAGTATTTAATGACGCGTCAAAGAATGGATTAGGATACATTTCGATACAAGAAGGAAAGGAGATATCTTATGCTTTACGACAACTTAGACCTATGAAGTCGACTATCCAACCCATGATTTAGAATTAGCAACCGTTGTACATGCGATGAAAATTTGGAGACATCACCTTTATGGTGTAAGGGTTGAGATTTTTACGGATCATTAGAGTTTGAAGTATTTTTTCGAGCAAAAAGGAATTGAATATGAGGTAAAGGAAATGGCTCGAATTAGTCAAGGATTGTGATTGTAGTATAAATTACCATCCAGGAAAAGCAAACGTCGTAGCTGATGCACTGAGTCGCAAGACTCCAACCGAATTAGGGTGTCTCTTCATCGAGGAAGAAACACTTGTTCAGAAAAGTGAAATAATGAATATAGAAGTGCTCGATACACCTACAACGATAACGAACTGAATAGAAGCACTCGTAGCTACACCAAACTTATAAGAAAGAAGTATAAGTGTACAGAAAAAGGACGAGTTGATCGAGATGCTACGCCTAAGGATAAGAACTGATAAACCGAACGGTTATTCCGAAGCACCAGATAATGCAATAGAATTTAAAGAGTAGACTATATATATCCCTAATGATGACAAATTGAAGAATGAGATCATGAGTGAGGCTCACGATAGGCCATATATTGCGTACCCAGGGAGTACGAAAATGTATTAAGATTTAAGAAAAAATTTCCGGTAGAACGGATTGAAACAAGATGTTGCCTCGTTTATAGAACAATGTTTGGCTTATCAAACAAGTGAAAGCTTTACACCGACGACCATACGGGTTGTTGCAGCCATTAAGTATTCCAACGTGGAAAGGGGAAGATATAGCCATGGATTTTGTGACAGGTTTGCCCAAGCCTAGAAAAAGGAAATACTACCATTTAGGTAGTTATTGATAGGCTCACAAAATCAATTCATTTTCTACCAATTTCAATCACCTATAGATCAGAAAAGTTAGCACAGTTGTATGTCCGTGAGATTGTATGTCTGCACGGAATACCAAAGTCGATAACGTTTAATAGAGATGTCAAATTTACTTCGAGATTTTGGATTCCTATACAGAAGGAATTAGGTACCAAGACTTAATTTAGTACCGCTTCTTCACCCCCAATCGGATGGACAATCCGAGAGAACGACTCAAATACTCGTAGATATGTTGGGAACGATAGTATTAGACCGAAGTGCAAGTTGAGAGAATACTTTGTTGTTAATCAAATTGCTTACAACAATAGTTATCAGATAACTATAAGTATTGTGCCTTACGAGGCCTTGTATAGAAAGAAGTATAGGTAACCGCTTTAATGTAATGAGGTAGGTGAAAAAAAAATCTAGAACGAAATTCGCTCGGTGAAGTGATAGATCAATTCTTTCGTCAGATTCGAACCAAAGAGAAGGAAGTTTAGAAGTGACGAAAGTCTTAAGCAATATATGTCAATCTGACTTAAATTTAGAGAATGAGGACAAGATTTTCCTCATGATTTTCCTGCTAAGGATTATTGTGATTATTTCTTCATCTTCAGTATAAGCTTAGACGAAGCTTTATATGATTTTTTTTTAGATATCTTGGAAAGACAGTTTTAATGTGTATAGATTGGCCGTGTCGCCAAGTCTATGGAATGTTTACTATGTTTGTGTATCTCATTTGAGAAAGTACGTGTTTGATTCTAAACACGTGACCCACCAGCTAGACGTTGTTCTTGAGTATGAGATAAGTTATGAAAAAAAAAAGACTGCAATCGATCTTGGATCGAAAAGTGCGAGAGTTAATAAACAAGTCGATACGATTAGTAAAGTGTTATAAGATCACCACGGGCAAGAAGAAGCCACGTGTGAACTCGAAGAAGAGTTGAGGAAGAAGTACCCCGAACAGTTTAAAGAAGATAAGCAAATTTCGGGACGAAATTTTTTGTTAGAGGGGTAGGATGTAATACCCCAGATATTTTTTTCCGTCGCTAAAATAAAAATTTAATTATTAATTAAGGCTTTGCACGCCTAAGTTAAGGATTTTCGATTCTAAGACTGACGGTGAAATCCGTTTCTGAAAATAAATTCCAGAAGTCGGTTGAACGACTACTGTATTAGGGTTTTCGCGTCCGATAGAAATTTCGTTCGAAAACTCAGATCGAAAAACCGTCAGACTTTACATTCACTTATTTTGCGATACGAGTAAGTTAGTAAAAATCAGTTTTATTATTTTTTCGGGCGAAATTTGGACTGTCAAGTCCCGACTTTTTATCGGATTTCGGAAAATGAATTATGCTTTCCGAGTAAGAGATTTATTTCTAATCTACCGGTCGAATTAGATTTCGTAAAAAACGTAACCGTCTAGGAAATCAATTTCTCGATTTATAAACGTCGTATTAGACCCGTAAACGAGATATTTTTGACTAAAAATCCTATCCAAAACCGCCACCTACCCCCTCCCCCCTGTCACCTTGTTAGTTTATCCTACTTTATGGAATGAATATCTAACATAACACCTCACCATTCTTCTTCTCTCTTCCCCCATATTGCCGCCACCTCCCTCTACTCTCTCTTCTCTCTCTTGTTCTTCATTTTCTCCATAGAAGCTCTCAAATTCTTCAAGCTTTCAAGCTCCACAAGTTGTTCATCTACCGATCGATCTTAAATCCGATCACATAATCGTCAAGGTAAGAGCTTCCTCTCGAGATTGAACCGAACAAAACTTCCTTCCCTCAACTTTGATTTTTTCGAAAATTTCATGAGAAGAAGCATGATGTTATTTGATTAATTCATGTTATTAGATGCATAGAATTGGATTTCCATGGTTGGATTTAAGAAGAAATCATCCTCCTAACATATTGATGAATACCGAAATTTTAGAGAAATTTAGGGGTTTGATGTTTGGTTCGATTTTTAGATGATTGATTAATGGATTTGTGTTCTACATGTTGGTAGATTGATGCATGAACTATTATAGAATTTTCTAAAAATAAAAATAAAAATGTAAGAGAGAAATAAGTGAGGATTTGATGTAGTAAATGATATGATTTGCATGATATGATGATAGAAATGGTATGTAGTGAGTGTATAGATGACTATATAATTTATTGGAATTTTTCTAAAAATAAAATAGAAATTGTAAGAGACGAAAACTCGACGATAAGTTGAGATTCGTTAATAATTTGAGTATGTGGTTTACGTATTAGTGAATCTTGATAGTTGATGATCGATATTGGAAAGTTTGAGCAAAGTCGGAGAACGTTGAAATTTTGTTAAGAGACGAAGAATCGTCGATAAATCGAGATTGGATAATGATTTGGGTCTATAATTTGAACATATGTTGATCATGTTACTTAATGATCGTAATCGGAAAATTTGAACGAATTCTAAGAAAGTTGGAATTTTGATAAGAGACGAAGAAACGAGTCTAAATATTGATAGAAAAGTCGAATAAGGAAATTAATCGGTTATTAATGATTGTTATTGATAAATGAACGATATTGTAGTTGACGATATTTCCATCCGAGATACGAGATGATATGAGTTATAGTTTATAAGTTAGAAGTTGAAAGAATGAAAGTGAAATTGAATTGAATTTGGTTTAGTACTTGATTAGTTGAAAGACGAGGAAATATACGTCGAGTTTTTAATAGAGAAATGTGAAGGAGTTTGTTATAAAAGATTGTACATGTTGACTGCCTTAAGATGGAAAATAAAAGTGATATATCATTAGTCGAACCTAGGAAGTCGTGTGTCGAGTTAACGAGCACTAGGGTTCCACGCGGACTGTTTTGCGGCCTTTCACGGAAGCCGTCATAACTTTCTACTCGCTTAACGAAATCGAGATCCGTAAATTGGACAATAAACTAGACATCCGTAGCTTTCTTTTGGTATAAATTTTATCCCCTGTTTCGCAGGAATCTGTTCTGTACTTCTGCTCTGTGAAGGAATTTTCGTAAAGCTAAATTCTTAAGTTGAATCCTTTTTAACTTCGTTCCTTGTGATTTCTAAGTCATTATAAGTTATCAACTTCTATTATTTACTGACCTAAGTGTCGAGTAATGAGCCGAGTCAGTTTCTAGACGAGAATTGTTCAAGTCTCGTTTCTTTGATAATCAAAAGAATATAGTTAAAGTGCAAAGGCTTAAAAGTCTAAAACGAATTCGATTTCCTTTTCCTTTATTGTCTCGACCGCTTATTAAAGTGTTATTATTTGACTTCAAAGGAGGAAGTCGAGTTTAGAAGATAGGACAGAAGCTTTAGTTGTTCTATAAATCAACTAAGGTGGGCTATTCTATATACGAAACAAAATGAGCGATACTCGAAAATCTTTATTTACAGCTTGGATAATTGTGTTTTCAAAGTGATAATCAGAGCATGAAATATTTGTTTTATGTGAGTTCTCTTGTTGCCTTTCTGAGTTAGCCGACTGCTATCCAGAATTATTAGTTAGCCGACTGCTAACTAATCGATCGGACTCTGTGTTAGCCAAAAGGGTGCTTTCCAGGGTTAGTGTACACGGTAGCCGTTGTGTGTGGTACTCTGTTGAGGGGTAGCCAGCCACAGTGAAGAACGTACGCAAGAAGTAAAGGCTTCTTCCCTGGCGTTGAAAAGGGCAAGATGAATGTAACAACAGAAAAATCTTTGCGCAAAGTGTTTAGAAAAGAGAAATGTTTAGTAAGCACGGGCATTTGATGAAAAACCCCGTTGCGTTACTGTTAAAGATGCCTGATTAATCTATACTCTGATGAGATGTTTTCGGCAATGTGCCCACTAAGTGCTTTATGTACTTAGCCCTGCATATGTTTTTAAATGTGCAGGTTGAGTGACGGAAGCGGCGGAGGTTGAGTAGAGTTGTTATAGGAAAGAAGACCAGTGTTTCAGTTCTACGTTTTCCGCTGCAAACTAGATCTTGTTAATGTATAACTTTTGGTCTAAGTCTCATCCTTTGAACTTAGTTTCTTTTTTAGAACAACACTGTCGAGCGGTTCTTCGAGGTCGACTCTCTTTATTAAATAAAATCAGTTCATTGATATCAATTGTTTATTGTCGTTTAAGGTGATTTATTCATTTATCCCTCTTCTTCCCCGTTTCTTTAATCCAACCCCTAGTCGCACCCCGGCTTTGTCGTCCCTCAGGATTTGGGGCTGTGACAATTTGAATTAACTCTGTCTACAAATTGTCACAAACTCCTTCTTTTTTCCATAGTATTCAAAGCATACACTGTAACCAAATGGAAATGCTTTCCACTTTCTAGATCAGTGATCAAACATAGAATTCCTTGAACATGAGTGTTGGGAAATTTAAGTAAAGTTTTGATTGATTCCAAAACCAACTGACCCCAACCGAGCAGATGTTGCCAGATCCTACTGTTAGCTTTTAGGCTCGCTGTTTAAGCAATGTTAAGCTTTTATCTTTACAGGTCTCCAGCTGAAGAAGACAACAAGGCTTCACTCGGATAGAACATCAGTTGTAAGAAAGACAACTGAGCGTTCAAGAAATAGAACATCAGTTGCAAGAAAGACAACTGAGCGTTCAAAGGAGAAGATGCAAGAGAACATCAGATGGAAGAAAGTCATCTGAGCGTTCGAGCCAACTGACCAGATTCAGAACATCAGAAAGACAACTGAGCGTTCTAGATTCAGAACATCAGAAAGACAACTGAGCGTTCAAAGATTCAGAACATCAGTTGTAAGATCAACGAAATGAAGTTCAAGTCTGTTGAGGGTTCAACTGTCCTTCAGACAGATTGTCAGATGAAGATAGCATTCAGATAGAGCATCAGTTGAAGAACAAATCAGATGAAGATCAAACTTCTCAACCGACCATCCATTGTTGAAAAACTAATGTTGAGATTTAAATTTCAAACAAGGAAGTCACGTGAAGGTTTGACTCTCTGTCATTACCTCATTTGGCCCAACACATGGCTGTCTCAGATGGAAAGCAGAAGTTCACATATGCCAAATCCGGAAAGTCTGCAGAGATGAGAGACAAGCCATCGCTTTCACAAGATCAGAGATCAACGGCTCCTCCAACGGCTAGTTGATTCTCTCCGCCTATAAATAGAGACATTCATTCATTCACCAAGACACACGAACAAAAAGACGAGACAGACAAGTGCGAGAAGAGATATACGAGCGAAAGAACGAAAAACTGCACTCAAGCAAAACTGTTGTTATCCTCTAAGAACATCACTAGTTGAGAGTTCTAGAGTGTTAGATTCTGTCTTGGTGTTTTTAGATCTAACCTTGAGAACATCACTAGCTGAGAGTTCATAGAGAGTTAGATCCTAGCTCACTTCTTGTTCGAGCTATTAGTTGGAAACCCATCTTTTCACCCATCCTCTCAAAAGGATTGTTAGGACCCTACTCTTCCCGGAATTGAGTAGATAGGTTGATAAGTACCCGTAAACTTATCTGTAAGGTTGATAAGTACCCGTAAACTTATCTTAACGGTTGCAAAGCCTGCGTAAGCTTTGTGGTTTTTGTCCAGAAGAACTTGGACTGAGTTGTGTGGACTCACAACTCCCCGTGGACGTAGGAGTTTTCTCCGAACCACGTAAATCTTTGTGTGTTGTGTCTATTTATTCAGTTAACTTATTGCATATTCAACTAACTGACTAATCAGCACTCAAACTGCATATCTTTGTATCTTAACTGACTTGGTTATTGACCAACCTTGCATTGAAGTGTGAGTTGATTTTATACGAGTTAATTTTTCCACCACATTCCGCACAGCACCACTCTTCCAACTGAGTTCTCGTACTCGGTTGTGAATCCAGCTGAGTCTTTTTACTCGGTTGAGATATTTTCGAGAGTTGTTTTAAAATTTCCTATCTGGTGTATTCCCCCCCTCCCTCCCCCCATACACCAGAACTCGTAACGGGACCATCAAGTGGTATCAGAGCAGTGGTTCAAAAGACTGCTGACTCTGTTTCACGAGGTGTGAATTCGAGGTGTTTTCTTCAGTGGTCAACTGAACAGATCTTTTTCACGCTAGTGCATATCTGCTTGCATTTTTCTTCTGTTGTTGTGTGCAGATGGATGTTACTGACAAGATCGTGGTCATGTTCTCGGTTGTGAACTATACATCCTGGAGAACTTGGATGAAGAAGATCCTATTGTCAAAGCATCATAGAATGCAACAAGTACTTACATCTGGACCGATCATCATCAGAGAGAAAGTCACTCGCACTCCTACAAATCCCAATGATGAGGATGCAACTGAGGAATTAGTGGAGAAGAAGCCAGAAAACTT
Organism: Schizonepeta tenuifolia; assembly: GCA_029490685.1. Taxonomy (NCBI): domain Eukaryota; kingdom Viridiplantae; phylum Streptophyta; class Magnoliopsida; order Lamiales; family Lamiaceae; genus Schizonepeta; species Schizonepeta tenuifolia. Next base: position 133,240,082 of record CM055955.1, read on the forward strand.
CACTCCAGAGGAAGCTAAAGTGAGCCAGCTGGATATATGGGCTCAGAGCACTATCATATCCACAGTTGGACAAGACTATCTTCCTTGGATAGAAGAGTGCGACACCGCTAAGGAGATGTGGGATATTTTGGCATCTCTTAGAGAAGGGAGTGACGAAACCAAGGAGAACAAATTCTCCCATGCATGTCAAGACTTCGACAACTTCTATCTACGAGCTGACGAAACCATTGATCAGCTGGAACTTCGGTTCATGGATATCATCCGAAGGATTCAGTCCATCCGACGAGGGAAATATACTTTGAGAGAAATCAACCTCAAGGTATTATAAGCTCTACCAGCTGAGTGGGACACCTTCACCAACATCCATGAGAGCCGAGCTAACCTTGGAGAGATGGGAACAGAAAGACTGTTCTCAATTCTGAAAGGAAACGAGTATAAGGTGAACCGACGAAGATCTCAGTCCTCGGTTCAGACGAGTCGACATGAGGATGCTGGTTCAACCATAAAGACAGTCGCACTTCGAGCTGACTACTCCAAGCCGCGAACATCAAGGCCAACACGATATGCGGACACAACTACGAATGAGCCAAGCAGAGAAGAGCTGCAACAGAGCATTGCCGCCATGTCAAAGAAGCTAGCTGACATGGATGCTCGGTTTGGAAAATACAAGAGGTTCTACAAATCTAACCGAACTCGAGATAACTCAAAGCCTGTGAACAACGGTTGCTTTGAATGCGGCAAAGAAGGACATTTCAAAGCTGACTGTCCAGATATTTCAAAGAAAGAAAGAGAAGCGTTGAGGGCCAAGCAAAGTGGAAAGAACAAGGCCATGGTTGCAGAAGAAGCAGCTGACGATATGGACATCTTCACCGACACTGAAGATAAAGACGAGCTGACTTCCACCAACAATGCTATCGGTCAGGATCAATGTCTCATGGCATTTGGAACCGACCAGGATGATACTGAGGTACTTTCTAGTCCTGCTAATTTAAATTCTTCCAATACTTCTAACATGCAGGAAACATTGGATAAAGAGTTGGAACCCTCTTGGGGTGACTTTCAAGAACTCAGTGAGGAATTGCATCAGCAATCGGTTGAGTTTAAGAATCTTCAAGAACAGTTTGCCAGACTTGAAGAATCCTTAACCAAAAAGAATGATCTGATCAAAAATCAAACCGAAGAGATTGATAATCTCAAAAATCAACTGAATGAGGCCAACCAAACTAATGCTCCAACCGATGAGGAGTTGAAGGAGCAGATCAAGGAGCAACATGATCAGTTGAAAAAGCAAGAGGCTCAGATCGACCAGCTGATGAAGAAGTTAGACGCACAGACCGAGCATATAGCTGTTCTCCTCAAGGATTTGCAAACTGAGAAGGACAACCTGTTAAAGCTATATCAGTCATCCAAGATCATCGAGAATCTCATCAGTTACCAAAGACAAATGGATGATGTGTCTGGACTCGGTTACGAAGTGATTAAAGATTCTGGAATTCCTCCCGCAACCTTCATCAAAGCAGTGGATGAATCGGTTACCAAATCAAATCCGGTTGAGTCTGCAACTTCCCAACATAATTCAACCTCCTCGTCACAGCAAGCACAACCAGCTAAGGAAACTGCAGCTAACAAAGGAAAGGAAGCTGTGACTGGAGAACTGAAGAATCCATTAGTTGGGACAACAACCGAGGGGGAATATTCCAAGACTCAGAAGAGAACCAGAGGCGTCGGAGATACAATCAGAACTGATCTCTGAACCGACCTCAGAGCCAACCTCAGAAAAGATGGAACCAACAGAACCGACAAGGATTCAACCATCAGAATCAACAGCGGTTCCATCAACAGATCAACCAGAGGTTCCATCAGAGTCAACCGATGTGGAACGGTTCAAACAGCTGGAGATATTCATGCCACAACATGAATCAACGACATGGCATGAACAGCTATCGACAACAGTCAGGAATTTAGAATCATACTCAGCCACAAAGATTCCAACATGGCGTCCGACCTCATCGACAAAACCAACAGGATAAAAAGCGCCATCAAAACAGGGGGAAAACCTCTCCTCCTAAAGCTCACATTTGGAGAAATCCATCTCCTCCCAAGAAACAGAACATCACTACCAACAACAAGCCTAAGGATAACCGAGGTGTTGTTATAGTTGATGATGAAGGAAAAGTGATCTGGAATAATAAATCTATCCAAATATACAGGGAAAAACGACACACAGTTCAAAGGGGAACTGGTTCTAACCCTCGAGGACCCAACTAAAATTGGGGATCTAAGCGAGTTTCTCTGTGCAGGAGCAGGAGAAACAGCTGAGGAAGAATAAAGCATCACAGACCATGTGAGTGATGGATAGTGGATGCTCGAAACACATGACAAATCTGAAGGATTTGCTTGGGAGTTTCGTGGAAAAAGAAGGACCATCGATTACCTTTGGTGACAACTCAAAAGGTCACACCAGAGGCTACGGTACCCTTGAAACCAATCACGTGTCTATTTCAAATGTTTCATATGTTGATGGATTGAAGCATAACTTGCTCTCCATCAGTCAATTCTGTGATAATGGTTTCTCTGTCAAGTTTGATGCATAGGGTTGCAGGGTTAAAAATGTTGGAACAAAGCAGGTCATATTGTTGGGAAATCGATCCCCAACCGGGAATGTCTACTATGCAGACTGGAATAGTAGTCCTCCTGACACCTGTCTGTTATCAAAGAGCAGTTCGGATGTGAGCTGGTTGTGGCACAAAAGGCTCAACAACACATATCTGCAGTGCATGTCAGTTGGGAAAGCTCACTAGATCCTCCTTTCGGTTGAAAACAACTCCATCAACCGACCGAGTATTGCAGTTGATCCATATGGATCTCTTCGGGCCAGTTACACCAAAAAGCATGAATGGTAACGAATATACCCTTGTTGTTACTGACGACTTCTCTAGGTACACGTGGACCATTTTCATGCGTCACAAGAGTGAAACCCGAGGTGAGCTACCCAAGCTAATGGATTGGATATCGAACCAACAAGAGATGAAAATTATTTCCATCTGATCAGACCGTGGAACCGAGTTCCTAAATGAAACCATCATCAAGTACTGCGAGAAGCACGGAATTACTCATCAAACATCAGCTGCACGTACTCCACAACAGAATGGAGTAGCTGAGCGAAGGAACCGAACGCTGAAGGATGCTGCTACATCCATGTTGACAAGCTCAGCTCTACCAAAGAGATTTTGGACTGAGGCAATCAACACAACCTGCTACACCCAGAACCGGTCTCTTCTGACCAAGCGGTTAGGAAAGACTCCATATGAGCTATGGCGACGCAGGAAGCCTGATATTTCATATTTTCGCGTTTTTGGTTCTAAGTGTTATATTCACAACAATGGGAAGACTCAGTTGAAAACTTTTGACGCCAAGGCTTCGAATGACATATTTCTTGGATATGCCGCTCGGATCAAGGCTTATAGAGTTTTCAACAACAGCTCTCGTGTTGCGGAGATAACACCTCATGTTAGTTTTGATGAATCTACTTTTGAGTGCAGGGAACAGGCTAAAGGACAACAAGCTGATCCACATGTTCCACCAGCTCTCACCGGATCGCAGGCTCTAAGGCAAAAGAATCTAGCTGAACCATTGGTATGGGCAACTGAGGATGATGATCCTTGTTCCTCTGAAGATGAATGCGAGGACCCCAGCTCATCTCAAGGGAGAACTCCAGCTGATGTCACTCCAACTGCATCAGCATCCGAAGCCCAACCGAGCCCGGTTCAAAATATTGTCCATGTTGAGGATCCAGACTCAACAGCTGATGAACCATCAGTTCTGAAGATCCCAGCATCTCCCACAGCTCAGATTAACCCATCAGTTGAAATCACGGAACAACCAATGTTGGAAGAAGAAGGAAGACGCAACAGAAGATGGTATGAAGATCATTCCTTTGACAACATCATCGGAGATCCAACCGAAGGTGTGCGTACAAGGAGCAGAGTTACAAATCCAAATTCAACCGAGGAAGATTCCAACACTTACGCTCAATATGCTGAGGAGTTGGCAGTTCTGGAAGAGTTCGAACAAGCAGGAGATGTTGCCATGATTTCATGTTTCGTAGCTGATGTGCCAGAGCCGAAGAATGTTGTGGAAGCTCTCAACTGTGTTCAACTGACCGACTAACCAGCACTCAAACTGCATATCTTTGCATCTTAACTGACTTGGTTATTGACCAACCTTGCATTGAAGCGTGAGTTTATTTTATACGAGTTAATTTTTCCACCACATTTCGCACAGCACCACTCTTTCAACTGAGTTCTCGTACTCGGTTGTGAATTCAGCTGAGTCTTTTTACTCGGTTGAGATATTTTCGAGAGTTGTTTTAAAATTTCCTATCTGGTGTATTCTTCCCCCCCCCCCCCCCCATATACCAGAACTCGTATCGGGACCATCAATGAGATAGTAACTTCTGTACATCAAACTTCCTGGGATTCCATCCTACCCATACTCTTCCATTGGGAGCATTTTCATAGTTGTTGATATATTGCCATTGTGGATTCAACTTCGAACTTATTTTAGCAAACTTGTCTGCTTTTACCCGAGTCTCAAAAATGCCTACAATATCTACTTTATTTCTGTTTAAGAAGGCCCTGAGTTCCTTCTGTTTAAAAGGTTTGTTACAACCCTTTATATTCCATAATAAGAGATTTATTTCTGCACTAAGGGGATGAGGTCCCCGCCCTTTTCAATTATGCTCTCTCCTTCTTCAACAATTGCTTGATATGAGTTTTTTGTGGAGATTTCAATTACACCTACTTGTACAGAAATTTTAGAGCTGGTTTTCTTTGGAATATTCCATGTTTCCTCCTTTTCAGTCCTTCTCTCAGTCTCTTCTACTACTGCCATTTGCTTGTCCTCAAGTTCCTCAGTTTCTGGAGCAGGTTTTTGAGGTTTAGGCTTCTATTCTTATTTAGTTGGTTTAGATTTCTTCACTGGCTTCTCCTTCCACTTACAGTCATGCCCAGCCACTTGGCATTGCTTGCAAAATGGTGGCACCCAATCATAGACAACCCCCTGCATCACTATACTGCCATTCTCTCCTTCAATCAGCACTTCATATTGTATTGGTTGTGTGACATCTATCTCTACCAGCATGCATGCGTATGAGATTCGAGACTGTGAAGAAGTGCAGTCGTCAGCAAATAGAGGTCTACCTAATACACTACCAATGCGACTTAAGGAATCATTCCCCCAATAATTCAATGGTAGATTAGGTAATTGAACCCACAGTGGTACCTCCTTCAATATTTCATCCTTAAAGCTGAAAAATTCTCCACCCATGATTTATTAATAACTAGTCTATTCCCCATTGTGTGCGGACCAGAGTACAGAATTTCATTACGCTCATCCATGCTTTTGAAACGAATAACAAAATAACCTTCGTTATGGAAGAAGATTTCCGGATCTGTGACTTGAAATTGCTTAACCAAAAACATACGAATGTAGTTTATGGAAGGCGAATCTCCAATCACATACAATAAAATAGCATTTCTCCATTTGAGTTTCTCAATTTCTAAAGTAGATCTATCCAAGCAAGTTGTAGGAACTCCATTCTTAATTGTAGGAGCAATAAAGCCAAGTTTGAGTCCCTTAACAGGTCGCGATGGTAGAGCCTGCTCTTCCCGATTTCTCCATCTCCAGTCGGCGAGAAATTTCAGCACGGGCGCTCGCTGCTGTGGATGATTCGGGTTCATGATTCACTTTTCCATTGGAATTGAAAATCTCCAGTTCCTCCTCGATTCGTGGTGTCTCTAGATTAGCTCCTCCCCGCTGTTGCCCTGAGCTTCCCAGAGTAGTTCTAGGTGCAGCGGCGGTGACGATGGGGTTCCGCGGCCGTCCTCGTTGTCCTTTTGCCATGGATGGCGTACGTTAAGCAGAAAACGATAACGTGCGCCGAGAGCTTTCTTTCCGTACAAGGCAGCCTCCGTTGTTGATTGTTCACATACATACCATGAATATTCATAATAAAAGATAGAAGTTAAAGTTCATAACTAAAATATATGAATATATTGATTTATTTCACTTATAAATAATTAAACAAACAATCCATACTAGCTAACAAAAATTTAAATATTCAAAGTGAGAAGTAAATATGAGTGCTAACCTAAAAAATATTATTTTAGAAAGATCCAATACTTCTTCTCACTATACATCTATAATGAATTAACTCTACATTCAAAGTTAACATAACTAAATTTTAATTTGATAAGAAAAGGGAAAAAATGAATAACTAAACAGATAGATAACGCATAAAATTTAGTGAGTTGGATTAAGTTCTCTATTTCTTGTAAACTATGCAAAAATGAAAGAATATAGCTCATGTCTATATAAAAGTATGATATTTTTAATAAAATAATAAAAACATAGTAATCAACATAAATATCACTTACGTGATATATAAAATACATGCAGTACGTTAATGCACAAATTACACTAACTTAATGCACAAATTATTTAGCACACTTTTAATGCACAAACAACAGTAATCTAATGCATCAATTAATCTGGACCGTAAATTAAAAAAAATCAACGATCCAGATTAGTTCCTAGTTCCTACCTATGGATGAATTCCTACATGATCCTCTCTCTCTCTCTCTCTCTCTCTATATATATATATATATATATATATATATATATATATATATATATAGAATAGGGATTTGGTGAGAACCTAATAGGAACTAATCTTGACCACTCATTTGTAAAGAATGTGTGGCTATGATTAAATCTAAAAATTTAACACAAATTCAAAACTAAGGGATGGAGGGTTATTTTGGGGAAAAAATCAAGCAAACTACTTTCCTCCCGTTCACTCTCGTTCTCTCTCTCTCTTGTGTTCCCTTTTCTTTTCTCTTTTCATCATCCTCACCATCAACCACCCACTCTTACTGCCGCGGCCGCCAGCCGCACACCGCCACCATCATCGTCGCCATCATCACCATCGTTGAATATCACTATTCTTTTTCTCCTTCTCTCTCTTTCTTTGTCCCTCTATTAATTTTAGCCGCATATTATCAAGCATTGTTTCAATTTTGCTAAAAACGTAGATGTAGGAATTAGGATAGTAAATTTATTCCCACCATAATCATCGTTGTGCACATATTATTGTTATTTGAGAGAGATTCATTTTGATTTTCCAAATCTATTTTTAGATCATGAACAATTAAAGTTTTGTCATATTTCTTCCAAACAATCATCAATATTATCAATTATTTTATAATATTCGATCAATTATAGCTAGTAGCTTGATGATTCAGGTGAAATTTAATGGACAACTTCGAAGTTCTCGTGGAAACAAATAATGCATGATGCATCATTGTATCAAAAAATTCACAATGTAATGCATAAATGTAAATAATGTAATGCACAAATACCATAAACGTAATGCATTAGTTGTAATAATGCGGTTATTTTCCTAATTTGTCCATTTACAGTTTCGTATTAATGCATCACATAAATCGTGTTAATGCATCATGAAATTGTACCCAGAATATTAAGTAACAAATACAAATATGATATATTCAATGCTTAAATTGTATAAGTACACAATATATCAATCTTCTTTTGTTCTTTACTAGTATAATTAACGTGCACTCGCACGTTAAAAATAATAATTATTACAAAGTTCAAGATAATGCTCATGACTCATACTAATTAGCCATTTGATTTTAAAGTTCAAAGTATAATACACAAATCTTATCAAGTGCTTACTCTGAAAAAGAGACTATTCTCTCCAAGTAGATTGATATTCATGTTTTGCATTCGTTGCATGAAGAAAACACATTATAAAAAAATTATACATTATTGTCATTGTCTAATTTTAAAATCTTTTATATATGTCAATTCATCGTTCTATTAATTAAGAACATACAATTAGTTTCAATCTCTTCATGTCGTTGTAGCTTGTTTTAACTACGACACAATGTAGACTATAAAATGCATGCTTATATTAAAATGAAAGAAGAATGTAAAGCAAATTAAATTCCATCCATATCTTTAAACAAAAGAATACTTGTTGCCAACTTATGATACTCACACAATTATTTTGTTTCTATCTCGGCTTATAAGAATGTTTATAAAATTGCCAAGTCATATAAAACAACAAAATATGGTGTCACATAATCATATATTGTCAACTTCTAATAACATAAAACAAAAGAAAATGTAGCTATCTCCATAATCTTTAGACATAAATAAATCATTCATCTCATACAATGAATATTATGTTGATCTTTCTAAAGTAAAAAAAGAATAAATCCTAAAGATTTCACTTTTTTTTGTTCTTTCAAACTTGAACTCATTAAATCAAATTTTGAATGATCATACAACACAATCCAAAAGAGAAAGGGTTGTCAATAACAAATAAAATCGAGAAAAAAAAAGCAACTTATCTTAAAAAAAGAAACCTGAGCAGTTCGATCCTAAAGATATATGACTGTTCTTCAAATTGTTGCTCTCTTTGAATTAAGAAATTGTGTTAAGAAATTTGGTGAAAAGTTTAATTTTTTTTTTAATAAAGTGGCTTTTTTTCATCGTTGCTTTCTTTGCATTAATAAAGTGGCTTCTTCTTGCTTCCGTCGAGAATAAAAAAAATATATTAACAAAAAAATAGTTAAGTATACCACACAAGTATATGTATAGAGAAATTACCTTAATATGGTTTATCATGAATATATACGACTATACGTTTACGTTTTGAAATATGCAGATGCAGTAGATCTTTTTGATGGACCATGAGTGAGAATAGAATTAGCGCCAAGTTTTGGTACCTCGAAAAGATTAAATAATTCACACGGATTAATTGAGCCTAAAAAATATTTAAGAATTTTAAGTTGCCCAGTTGGAAAATTGGAGACAACTTGAAGTTACAAAAGTAAAGAAAAAGGCTGCACAATAACGTGAGTAAAATCACGTATGGACGAAATAACAAGATTGGTATCACATATTAACAAGGATATAAATACATGATAGGTATATTAATAATATATTTCTTTCACATCATAATATAATATAAGGTAAATAATATATATTATCAATAAGGTAATTTTGTATTTCTTATGGCATATTATATATTATATCTTGTATTACGTTATTGCCCTTAATTTTGATAAGTAGTAAGGATATTTTAGGGATTCAAATTTTGTAAAATAAGACTCTTTTTATATAAGTATAGATATATCATAGATAGGGCATACAAAAATATTACATGTTCCAAATTAATGAAAAAAAATTAATGCTTTGAAATTGTGATATTGATGCATCACTAAACACTATTTTATGCATCTAGTGTTTGCACTTAATAAAATGACAAAAATTACTATATTAACCTTACTTAACTAAAAATAAAGCGGGTTGACCAATTGGTTATGAGATTAAATCATATCCATAGATCTTAGATGATGGATGGCTAGGATTGGTTCCTAGTTCTCATATAAATGAGAGTTCCTATTTTATCCTCTCCCTATATATATATATAGAGTTGATATGCTACTCACCTCCCGTGAGCACCATTCGTGGGCACCATCATCGATTTTTTCATATTAACACTATTTTATTTAAGTTTTGCTATTGCATTTTAATTTAATACCTTAAAAATATTATTGAAATCATTAAATTGAAAAATTACGTAAAAATCAATGCTCGATTTGTTTATTTATTTATTTCTTTGACGTTAAAGGGAAAACAATAAATCAAGCTTTGATTTTTATGTAAATTTTCAATCTAATGATTTTAATAACATTTTTTAATGTATTACTAAAATGCAATATCAAAAATTAAATAAAATAATGTTAATATAGACAAATCGAGGGAGGTGTCCACGAACGGTGCTCACAGGAGGTGACTGGAGATATTGGACATGGAAGTGAGAGATTAGAGAAAAATAAATTAATTAAACAAAATTAATAAATTAGAAGTTATACGTTATTACTATAAAACCCTGTTTTGGCCATCCATATTAGCACAACTCGTTTGAGATTTGCTACTCGCAATTAATTTTTTTAGTTGTCATTGATTCAATGTAGTGTGTCAGAGAATACGATATTATTGTTGTGCTTTTATTATTACTCGTATTTTATTATCACACACACACAGTATATTAGTAGAGTGAAACAAGAGATACAAAATGGAAATTTTTACATACACACACACACATATATATATATATATATATATATATATATACACACACACATGATCTGCTTAGACTGCTTGGTACTGGCATGTAATAATATGTAATATAACTAGCGTGCAACCCGTCGAAAATCGACGGGGATTGACACCATATTATAAAATTATCCAACTTTTTAAAAGAAACAATTTTGGATGTTTAATTTTTTATATCACAAGTGATATTGCTGAGAAGTGTTTTCAACAATGATAAGCAAACTCTGATCATTATATTAACACATGCATAAGTAAATCCAAAAGAAATCTCTTCTAAAACAATTCCATATTAACAAAAAACAAACCTATCTTACAAGAATAACTCCTTTTTGATTGAAATTAGCCCAATGTTGTACCGATACTAAAACAGCTGCAAGAAATCAAATGTTTTAGATTTGCAAATTTATTAAAAATATTGCATTTGAAAATTTAAAATTAACTTTGCACTTACCTCATAGATTGTCGAAGATTTCACTGTACACAACATTAGTTGTTGAGTAGTGTGTCTGACCTCTTATCTTTATATTATCATTTTACATGGCTTTATAATTGTAGAATCACAATAATAAATATTTAATTCTAACCTCAAGATGAAATCTTTAACTTCTGAATGTCCGGATAAAAAATTTGATTGCGTTCTTCATTGTAGTAACATTTCTCTTCCCTGAAATAACATTTATTTTGTAAGAAAAACTTTCGAATTTTAATTTAAATAATAAAAAAATGACAATGGTAAAAGATTAATAAAAATTAAACAATCAAATTTTGTTAGCATAATAAATTGAAGTGCGATTATTATTGGCTCTTTGTCCTCGCTTGACTTGGTGACCACAAATAATTTGAGTTCATCGGTAAATGACCCCCACAATGTGTAAGTTATTAGTTTGCCACTGTTATAAATATAATATAATAATTAAAAAAAACTAAAAATTATGAACTAATGAATAATTGAAAGTCATACTTAGCCAATTCAATATCACATAGTGTAGATAGGCCACTTGTCATATCCACAATAATATTTGTGATTTTTACCTCGCCGAGAATATCTGTAACACGAACATAATATGGAATAAGAATATTGTAATATAAAAGAAAAAGTTTATTGTATTCTGCTCACCCATGATAATGTTCATATCATATTTTTCGATTAAATGCGAAAAAGGTATGAACTTAAATCCATTTTCATCTATTTTAACTCTTTTCACATGTTCCGACACGTTGGTGGTGAGGCTGAATTCAATCTTCAACGGATGATCGAGTTTTGCCTTTTGAAGAATGAGATTGTTTTCAGAAATTTGGAAATTTCTAATAACAATTATTTGGCCCTCTTTGAGTAAGGGCTCAAATCTTGTCTTCAATTTAGGTGAAATCGACACTTATAATTAAGGATATTTAGGGTCAAGTTTTATCTTATATCATTAGCTAAGTTATTTTTCTAATCTCAATCACTCCACATAAAATTTTGTAAAAGAGCAAAACTACCAAGTGCATAGTGAAACCAATATTTGAAGTTCTATTCTCAGTTGTCGGAGGGAGTAACTCTTTAATTGATTGTAAATTCGAACCACGAACCTATCTAAAATATATCTTTCTAGATTAGATTATTGATTGGACGATAATCTATCAAATCTTAAAACACAAACACACTTCTTAATTATCTTCAATATTAATTAAAATATTGTTCAAGTCATTAACCTTGGGTCTATATAAATTCTAAATGAGTTTATTAAATATGCAATTTCAAATTTATAGTTGAATTCTTTTTTAAAGGATTTATATGTAAATAATTTTTCTTTGAAAAACTTAAAAAGAAAATAATAAACAATATCTTTCTTATGTTATTCCATATTAATTTTTTATTCATTTTATCAGATAATGATTTCCCGTCGACAGCCCGTCAATTTTCAACGGAGAACTATATTATGCTATAGTTTGTAAGTATGTGACCATAAAAGTAATACAATATTATGTATATGAGAGTAATATTATTTCAATACTTCATTATAAAAAGTCTTATAAAGTAATTATATTATAATGAAAAAATACATCTATAGGATAAAAAGGTGCAATTTTTATTATGTACAAATTAAATATCATATATATTTGGTAAATTTAAAGAATCTTTGTAATAAAGTAAAATGTGTGTTAAGAATGACTCATTCATCTATTATGATCATCTGGAGTACTTCCTTGCCGAATCGTTCTTTTTGAATCCAGAGATGCAAGATCCTCACAATTACAGTTTGGTTCCTTATTTTTTGATTGACGGACTTCAAGCAGAAAGTCGACATTTCCTTTATTAAGAATAAGAAAAAACACAAATTAGATATAGAGCTAAGCAAGTTTATAAACATAGAAATCAATAGAAAAGAAATAAACACACTAAAAATAATGCTGCTTACTACGAAATCAATGAAAGAAAATCGTTGATAAACAAGTTCGGAGAACTATATCTTTTAACAATACTCCATTATATATCATCTCCATAAGGGTACTCGTATAGTTGGAATTCCCTTCTTTATTTCTAAGGGTGAAAATTCTGGATATTTCTCATTGCGGTTTTCAAAGTTAAAATCTCCATCATCATCACAGAAAATTGTTACAGAAAATTTGTATCTTCGTTGCTACTTGTATATGTGGGAGAAAACAAATTTTAGTTGCAAAAAATATAGATACTCATAAAAAAAGGAAAAAAAGAAAATATAGAAAACCTAAAAATAATGACGGCAGCAATGAAGATACGTAATGATATTTTATTCCAAAAAATTTTATAATACTAAACGTGAGGAATCTATATATTATAGTAATAACAATTATAAATACAACATAGTAATAATTTTTAATTTTAAAAATTGGAGAATTGAGATAAATAGGAATGAAGGGATTTGAAGGATGTCACATAGGATTTTTTAAAAGAAGAGTCGTTTTCATTTATATAATATATAGATAGATTAGTTTAAAAAAAAGTAAATGCAACTCATTATTATTATATTACTAAAAGTAAAACGATTCTTGCTTTGAAAAAATCCTACGTGGCACCCCTTATATTCCTCCATACATATTTATCTAAATTCTCAAATTTTGAATTTTTAAATGTAAAATAATAGATTTTAAATATCTATACTAAGATCTTGTGTCCCACATCGCTTTCTCAATGAAACTTCACCTATTGAAAAGTCTAAAAATACCTAGAATCAATGTGTATTTTCTCATCTTTTGCTCCACCAGTTTTATTTAGCCAATTTATTTATTAATTGGCCGAATAAATAACTACTCCCTCCGTATTTGGATAAAAGCCATACTTTGACCGGACACGGAAATTAAGAAAAGCTGATAAAGTGTGTTTGAGTGGGATAAAAATTAGAAAGTAAGAGCATTATTAATGAGGTTGTTAGTTTATTAATAAAGTGGGTGTGGTTGTAGCAATTTAAAAGAAGATTGAATATACCAGAACTAGTGAGTTAGTTTCATTTTTAAAAATGAAAGGTATGTTATATTAATTTGATATTTTCGAATTAATATGCTAAGTTTAATAATTTTTCAATATATATTTGATCTCCTAAGTTTAATTCAACATTGCACGATTCCAAACACAAGCATCTCATAATTAGGCTCATTGATATATCAGCTAAATGGTTGCAAGTTTGATATTTTTGCTGGGGTATTAAATGACGCATCACACGAATGAGAAATTCTTTATCCAATAAATTCTTCAATCATTTGATTAAATTAAAGCAATCCGAAATTAAAAAAGAAAACAAAAGTAAGATGCATTACAGAAACAAAGGCCCTGAGTTGGAGCAAAATTTTCATCAAGCAACTTAGTGAAAAAAAAATTCAAGTTTAAAAAGCTAACGCATATGCATCCCATAAAAATGAGCAAAATAGCAGCTTAAAAATATTTTTAAAACTAAAGACCAGCACCAACCTAACATCAACAAAGTAGTTGAGAATCACGATCAAAAATAATACATAAAAATTCAAAATAAACCCCATACCCAAAAGGTTTCGGTTTTTGACACAAACTATAGTCCAAATATAAAGGAAAATACAAAAATCTTTTCCCTAAGAAAGGATGTTATCAGTTCTCTTACCATAGAAAAATATGCATGAAGTAGACACACACAAAATACAAACAAATAATAACAGATAACACACACAAAAATACAGGGGCAAACACAAACCTTCTTCTCCCTTCCGTATGTTGATCTTCTTCTGGCAAAGAAAGAGAGAGAGTATATGTATTTGGGCTGGAAAATTACTCAAATCCATTTAATTAGTGTATGTTAATTATGTTTGTTAGAAAAATTAGTGAAATTATTATTGGTAGAAGGTGTGGTCAAAATGGCAAGAGGTAGTAATTTGATAAATGAATAAGGGTATAATGGTACAAAAAGCAGAACAGGGCTTTTATAAAAATATGGTGGAAAAACGTGAAACAGAGCTTTTATAAAAATACAGAGGGAGTATATTTTATAGTTTAATTAATTTAATTTAATTTGGTCAATTTATTAATTAGCCGAATAGATAATTATTTTTGTAGGAGTTTTATTTGGCCAATTTATTTATTAATCAGCCGAATAAATAACTGTTATATTTTTATAATTTAATTTAATTTAATTTTGTCAATTTATTAATTGGCTGAATAGATAATTATTTTTATTAGAGAACCAATTTATTAGTTGACAGAATAAATGGTTCCAAAATAGTTTGAATAATTTATTGGTTGATCGAATTAAATTTGGAAATAGTCTAATATTTTTTATTTAATTTGAGAAAAAAATAAGTAATTTCTAATTTGTCAATTAATTAGGTAGACGAGCCAATTCTCAATACCTTAACTCGGGATCCCACGTGACACATTTTCATTCTTTATTCTTATTAATTTTAAAATTTTCATTTTTTTATGTATTTTCTAAAATCTAGAATCGTCATAAATTGTGCATTTATAAATCAAAATCGTGGTCAACGGGTCAACTCTGACCCGAACCGTGGCCGTGAAGAGCCAATTCCCAACCGACACTCGAGAAATTTTTCATTTTATGCTTTTTTTTCCATGTATTTTCTAAAATCTATAATCGTCATCCATGAAATAATTTTTACATTATTTGTCGTTGGGTTTCCAGCTTTGCATAATTTATAATTTTAATTAAAATATTACTATACGATTAAGGACGATAACGAATAGTACAATTATTATTTTTATTAAATTTTGGATCTATATAAATTCTAAATAAATTTTATAAATTACACACTTATAAATCAGAGTCGTGGTCAACGGGCCAGCTCCGACGCAGAACTGTGGCGGTAGACTAATATACATATTTTTTTTCAGAAAGGAACACAAATGACTAATTTTTTAATCGGATTTAAAATAAGTATGAGTATATAAATTTCAAACAAGTTTGAATAATCCCAAACACATCATCTCAAATTATTTGATTAATCGTCTCCGTTGGAAAACATAGAATATGTATGAAAATTGGCATAAAAATTACTAACGATTTATCAACGAGTCAATTCCGACCAATAATCGTGCGCATAGATGGGCCAATTCTGTATTTGCGGGACAACTTTGTTTTTAATATATTATATAATTTTGAACTCATAAAATTAAGAATATTTATGGTCAAATTTTATCTTATATCATTGACTAAATAATTTTATAAATCACAATCATTCTACATAAAATTTTGTAAAAAGGAAAAACTACCAAGTACATAGTGAAACAATTCTTGAAGTTCTATTCTCAGTTAAAAAAGTTATTCTCGAAGCTGGTAAAAAAGAAAACGAATGTCATCATTTATTTTTCTATAAATATATTTGACAGATGATTATATATATAATACTACAATTTATAATTAAATTTTTATTTATTAAATATTGTGTGAATATTTTGGAATATAGTTATTTATATAATTAAATATTAATTTCAGGTAAAAAGAAAACAAATGTCATCATTAATTTTTTTGTGAATATATTTGGAAGATGATTATTTATATAATTTAAAATCAGTATTGTAGTCAATAGGCCGATTCCAGGTCGGAACCATCGGGGTAGACGGGATGATTGTGAAGCGGTGGTTTAACTTTTTTTTTTCTTAATATTGTGTTTAATTCATAATGTAGGGTATTTAGGGTCACTTTCATCTTATAGACAATCTTAACATCTGTAGTATTATTCGCTATCTATATATCTCTTCTCTCTCTCTCACTACCAGCTCCTTCTCTTACCTCTTTTTCTTCATAAAAAGCTAAAAAATTCAGCTTAAGAGTCATTTTCCTTTGAGAGAGAAATATATTTTTGCCCACATCGGTTTTATAGAAAAACATAGCTTTAACAATTATCGAAAATAATGAGAATATATTAGTTATAATTTTTAACAAACATAATTATATGGGTTTGAGACGTAAACATGTGGTAAAATTATTTTTTAATTGAATTTGAGATGTGTTTAAGGGATATAAATTATAAGCGAGTTTAGTAGATTGCATAATCGAATTATTTAACGCTAAAATAATTAACAAATAATTTTTTTTAATCTATCACATATTAGTACTATTTAATAATTTTATTAATTTTTTTAATTTTCCGTCGATTTTCGACGAGTTATACGCTAGTTATATTTAAAAAAGAATTGTTGTATGCATAGAGTGATTGCAATTTTTTAAAATTTTATTTTAAATTTCAAATAATAAATTTTAAATTAAATATAATAAAAGGTAAAAAAAATTACTTAATTAACTCTATATATAGTCCTAGTTATAATCAATAACTCTAATTAAAAATTAATAAAATCCAATGAAGAACTAATAATCATGATATATTGAGTGAAATGGATTCATACATACTATATAAAGCATCAGGATATTACCATTATGAATCTGTCTGCCTAGGCATCTTGGGTGATCAGAAAGATTGTGGGAGCAAGAAGCTATCTTGAGAATTTAACTCATGGTTTGCAGATGCTACACGAAGCTGAGTTCTCAATTAAAAAAATTTACATGGCCTTGCAAGGAGAAACGATGAAGGTACGATGGCATAAACTTATTTACTCATGTTAATATAAATAGATTTTTCTCTTTCAAGAAAAAAAAAAAAAAAAAGTACTATGATTACTTTTTTTCGGTTCTCTAAAACATATTTCATGGGTTTTCCTTAACTAACAATTCTGGTCCATAAAATAGATTAATCAATGGATAGAGTACTATTTCATTTCTTGCAATAAATTCTCTTAGATCCCAACTAATTTTTTTTACCCCCAACATAAACACAACAACCACAAACACAAATAGGGGGGCAATAGTTTTTTCAGCCAATTTAAAAAAAAAAAAAAAAAAAAAAAAAAAAAAAACCAAAATTAGGGAGTTCAAGAGGAATTTGGAAGAAAAATCTATCAAAAATCAACAAAAAATGGCAAGAACGGTGGTGAAGTTGTTGTTGATGATGGTTTTTGTTTGTCCATTTCTGGCAACATCGGAGGAGATCACTTTCTTAAGCTATGGCGCCTTGCTACCTAATATTATACCCAAACAAATGTCGACTTCTCCTCCCCAACGGGCGAACGTCTACACTAGCCGTCGGCCTCCCGTCGCGGCTGAGCCGCCATCGCCGGGGCCGTGCGTTTTTTCATATGATGTAACACGAATTGACACAAACATGTACCATTAATGTATCATTCATTTATTATATTATTCATGTGTGGTAATGTTATGTGGATTGTTCGATAAATATAATAGCGAGTAGCGACAATAGTACTGGAGGAATTTAGAGGTGTTCAAAGTTTGGTTTAAACCATAAATCAAACGAATCAAATCGCAAATTTACAGTTTGGTTCGGTTTTGTGGTTTCAAAAATATGGTTTGGTTTAGATTTTTCAAAAATTATGGTTTATGGTTGAAGTTTGGTTTTTAAGAAAATTCAAACCAAACCAAACCGTAAACCGAAAAACCGTATTTGATATACATATTAATATTATCATTTTATTTATTATGTTAGGAAATAAGAATTTTCTTGATTGCATGTCATATTTGAGTGTTATACAAATTTAATTAATGAAATCGTACAATTTAAAATCATTAAATTCTACAATCTACTATACATTTACAATTAATTGTTACAGCGGCTTATCTTCACCTTTGAATACAAGGTACAAATTTCTGTTTGTTTTCTTTTCTTGTATATTCATTTCAAATTCAAGTTGTTTTCGATAGAAAAAGTAGAAAATATGAAATTATTTTGCAATAATTTACTATTTAGCTAAATAATGTGATCCTAGAATCCTAGTATATTTATTCTAGCAAAAGAGAAAAATGTATATGGTCATGACAATAACGTTATTTAATTCCTTTTATTTTTACGAAGAAAATAAAAAAATATTGATAAACCGCAAACTAGACCGCCCAAAACTGTATTATTACAGTTTGGTTTGGTTTGATTTTACTATTTAATCAGTTCGGTTTGATTTCAAAAAATTACCAAACCGTATTTTACGATTTGGTTTGAGTTTAGTATCAAACCACATCAAACCAGACCGCGAACATCTCTGGAGGAATCCCATATTTCTCAAACTACATTCTTTTGTTACCTATAATTATGTCAATAAGGACGAACTAGCTTTTAAAATGTCTTAATAACCATTTTTACCATTTACGTAAATCATAATCATGCTTTTAGAGAATTGTACTCTATTTTACCCTAAAAAAATGAAAAATTGTACTGTATTTTTATATGAATTTTGTTGATATGGCGGTGCATAGTATTTTACTAGTTTTCTTTTTGGAAATCACATTTTCTGTATTATTTACTACAAAATATATTTGTAATTAGTTTATTTGTTAAATTGTCTGTGCTAATGCATATTTAATATCAACGTTAGTAGTTAATAAGTGATTTTTTTCTTCTTACATAAGAAAGGAAGAGCGGTGGGTTTGAACCATAGACCTCGTTACTTAAAGACAAAGGCGGATCTAGGGGGAGCTCAACAACCCCCAACAAATAACTTCCCCCTATATTTATGTATTTAAAAAAAAATGATTTCAGTACTCCCATTCGTTAAAAATTTCAATTTTTAGCAAACTCGTTGCATATATTTCCGCATTGCCCCTACTTACAGACTGAAATCACACACCACCAAGTATAATGAAAAAATTTAATTGAATCAGCCTAGCCCGATCACGCCCCCGACCTGTGTGCCAAACATTTAATTGATCATATATACCACATCAAAATAGGTGTCCACATCACGAAATAGCTCGAAAACTTGCACAGACAAAATCAGTACAATTAATGAACTGTTTTCCTTTTGGAAATTGAACATGTTACTCTGTATATAATGAATCCATTGTACAGAAATGTCAGAAAACTATAGAAAATGTACCTCAAACTGCAGAATAAATAGCATGGTTTGTTCGTACCGACAAGGAACATACTAAAAGAGGTAAAGAAGAATCTGACCGCCAGGCTAATTGTTGCAAATCCAAGCGTTTCTCCACTTTTTACATTCCAAATCTTTCCTGTATATAACTCGTGGTATGTACGGGCTCGACTAGGACTAACAGTTGTAGATGAATGCCATGATGGAAATCCAACCAGTTAGGAACCACCCATTGTGATATCATTAACAGATGCAGGATTTGTGCTGCCGCTGAATGGACGGTCGTTTTGGGTGCTAGCCTGTGGCTGCCCGGCTCCAAAGGCAAACTCGAATGGAGTGTGGTGGGAGAAAACTGAAGAGCCAGAGATATTATTGAAGGCTGGAGCAGGAGTGGGTGTTTCATTAGTCCTTGAGAAGCCAAAGTTGAAGGAAGGTTGACTGGAAGACGAAAAACTAGGCAGGGCGACGCTGTTTTCTGTTGCACCAAAAATCTTTTGCTCGAATTCCTGTAATTGCTCGTAGACCGCTGAAAATAAATAAATATAGAGATATGTTAAAGTCAGATTTGAAATTAGCATGATCAGTTTTAATCAATACTATGCTGATATGAGATTTATGCAATTAAAAATCTCTTACTAATCAAATAAATAGAAGTTCATAACTTTCTATAGTCAAGTTGCAAATTTATCCTATTATACTATCATAGTAAGAAATCAATAGATGATCAAAGGGTCCGTGGTTTACGTCTAAGGGAACTGTGGGAAAAACAGAACTCTAGTCTACAACTGAAATGAAGACTACAACATCTCAAATTAAATAGGTGGGGGCCAAGTCGATAAAATATGCTCAAATAAATTACCCTATAGAGTAATAAGGATGTGTGGTATACTGTGGACCATGATTAACTTGCTAGGTCTTTCTTCACAAGTACAAAGAAAGAGCCATGCATCGAAAAATAGAAGGGAACCTAGTTAAGTTTTCAGAAACAAAATTCATGAAGTTTGGGTTCACCTGGTCCCTGACAATGTCATTGGTTTGCTTCATTCTCATTTTAATAGTAGCTCATGAAGTCATGATAGTATTTCTTTTAATGCACCCTTCACACAGAATTGTAAGAATCTGAAATAGAAGGAAAAATGAAGAGAATTAACATGTTGTTGTGGCAAAGATCTTGCAGTTTCTAATCTCAAGTAACCAAACCATTTATATGACATTAGTATCCTATATGATGCTAACAACTACGTTTAAGCATAACTCTTCTTTACCTAATTAACCCTGATGAAGTGATGAACAAATACAATGAAAATGACATATACAACATAAAGTCAACTCCGAAAATGGTGGTTTGTCAACAATATAAGACAAGTAGTATATTAAACAAACACAATCAACCAACAGGAACTACAATATTTAAATTCGAATTGCAGCTTTCCCAACTGAATTGCCTCGATAGATCAACGTGGTTTCTGAATTAATTTCTTCAGCATGTTTGCATGATAGATATATATTTGGAACACATACAAGCACAACTACCAAAGCAAACTTTGTCCAGACCTGGATTTATTTCAACAGATGGTCTTCTCTCTTTCACCCATTGATAACTTTGGGCAAGTCTCCAACCTTTGCTTTTCATCAAGTAAGCGATTACTACAGCAGGTGACCTGTCATAACATGAGATATACACATTCACAAAATTAACTTAATCTTACTGATATATATCAAGTACAAAAACAATTGTAAGTAAGGAATCCAAAAGTATTTTATTGCTAGAATGCACAAGAACGTAGCGGACCCTTTCCCTACCCAAACCTAAACAAAACGGCAGTTGAAGAATCACCTGTTTTTGCCTGACATGCAGTGCACAAGAACCCGGGCCCTATCTCTTTCACATTGTTCTGCACAAGCATGTGAAGATATATGTATCGATTAAAAAAAGTTAGCATCAATACATCCAAGTTCTCTACAATGTTTTCAAGTCCAATTACTCATCATTTTTACATAGACACCACACCAATTACAGTCACTTAAGTTAAACACGTATGCTCATATGCACTTTAATGAAATAAAATATCCGCTAAGAAGACTGGAATATAGAAATTAATCACCAAAGTAGAAACCATAAATTAGTGCTAATGAGTCACCTAGAAATTGGATGGCATCATCAAATGGCAATTTCTTTTCTTCTGGCAGGCAGT
Source organism: Schizonepeta tenuifolia (assembly GCA_029490685.1). Lineage (NCBI taxonomy): Eukaryota > Viridiplantae > Streptophyta > Magnoliopsida > Lamiales > Lamiaceae > Schizonepeta > Schizonepeta tenuifolia. The sequence goes on from CM055955.1 coordinate 133,261,865, forward strand.
GGTAGATAAATGAATTTTTATAGAGATTCTGACAAGCAGGTACAGTCTGCAAATAGACAGATCAGTTAAAAGATTGAAATTGTCCTTACAAAGTATGCATACTAAGATGCAGAATTTGATATAAGTAAGAAATAAAGCTCGTCAAATCAAAATGCTAATAATTGACAACGCACGAGAAATTGCTATGCTCGGATGAACAAAGAAAGGTCAATACATACTGGCTTCTGATATTTACAAGGACAGTGATGGTTCGAATATATGAGGTAAGCATACTTTCAACCACATAGATTGAAAATAAACAAAAATGTTTTAAATGTTCCAATGAAAAATTTGCATAGAGGGCTCCAGGAATACTTTCAACTCACTGTCAAACTTTTAAAGCAGCTGTCAAAGTAACTTAGTTTTTTGAGATTATAGACAAATAAGCTTCTCAAGCATTTAATCAAGCACTTGAAAACTTCCGTATCGCTTCTTGTTAACTGAATAACTCAATGAACAAAGAAATTATAACCTGATACTTCAGGATACTCTATAATGATAAAGAAACTTCACATTCTTATGCATCCATTTGAAAAATTATGAAAATAGCTTGGTTGGACATGCTAATTTACTAATTCAGGTAAACAATAAACTAGGTTTGATGATGATATCATATGTAAGGTCGATGACTGATATGCATAAACTCTTGCTAAGGTCCATCAAAAGAAAACTAAAAACATATTTAGTTCGATATGGTATCCAGCAGTAAAAGCGAGTGGAACATTTTTGGGAGTTAACAGCCAAAGTGTCCTTCTTCCCTCAACTTCCCACGGGCATTACTTCATCAATGAAATCCGTTGAAGCATCTGAAAACCAAAATATACATATGTGTATCTATGTATGTGTATGATGAGTTTCGAACCCAGGTGGGTTTTATAGATTGTCCACGACACTTATTAGCAAATCATCCTTCGTCTAATTGTTTAGTTCCTACAGTTTAAAGATGTCAAGGTGTAGCCCTCTCTCTCTCTCTCTCTCTCACCCACGCAATCATACAAATGAAATGCAGATATTATGAGTAGAACAGATAAAACCCACACAAACTCAAAGAATCTATTGATCCTACTAATTTAACTCAATCGTATCAACAAAAACTTGATGCATACAAACAGTATGACAGATCGAATCAATAAACCCAGATATCATTCGGAACAAAAAAAAAAAACGAGATCATCCATACATTAAGAATACGAGAGATGGACTGAGTCTTGAGCAGCTCAGCGCGGGCAGCATTATCGTAACTACCCAAATAAAGGAACTCAGGCAGGATCTCCGTCGAGAAGGCGCTGACGTGGACGGATGGAGCGGCGGCTTTGTCTGCGACGGCGGCCATGTGGTGGCCGCAGACGCCGCACACCTCCCCTTCCTCGTACTTGTGGTAGTGGCCGCAAATCCCACACGGATTCTCTCTCTCCCGCTTCCTCATGATTGAATTATGCAGGCGGTTTCAAAATCTCCCAAATCAATGATTATATCGATGTACGTGTGCTGAATCTTGATGCAGAAATGTGGGGGGGCTGTGATTAGGAATTTTGGGGGGAGATTTGAAGTTGTTTAACTAGCAATGGAAATCTTGTTGTGGTTGTTAATTTGAGAAGATTTGCGCATTGCTCCCTCGAAATATTGGGTCTTGCTCTTTTTACCCAGATGAATATATATCTTGCATTTTGTACATAAAAAACTAAGAGCATGTAAAATGATTGGATTTTTGGCTCTAGGTTGATCAATTTTTTTTTTTAATTTATTATTTTGGTAGGGTCCAATGATTGTTAGACATAGGGTGAAAATGACATAATGGTAAATTTTTTAGTTCTAGGGTGATGAATTTTTTATAATTTATCTATACATAAAAGCAGAATAATTCCTTCTTTCTATCTAACCGCCCAAACTTTGTGATTTTTCTTCCTTTTTTTATTTTTATTTTTTACTTTTTTGTGTTTGCTTTCTCGAGAATCGAAACGCCTCTCTTAAAAGTTTCCTGTTATCACTATTTTCTTCCATCTATTCCCTATGGACCTCCACACTCTTTCCTTTTAGATTTTCTCTACATAGTTTTCTGGAGAAATTGAAGATATAGACCTGAAACCCAAATCGAAGGATCTGAAGTGCATAAAAATTAGTCGTAACAGTGGCAGAAAAAGGATCTGAAGTGCATAAAAATTAGTCGTAATAGTCGTTGCTTGGTCGATTAAGAGATTCGCCAACTACTCCATCGGCGACAAACGCTAGTACCGCCGCAAGTCTTTTCATTTGCAGCCCTTTCAACTCGAAATCGACGATAACGACGATAACGACGGTAAACACGCAGCCGCTTCTCCTCTACCCCTTCTCCGGCCGAAGGTGCTTACATAAACACCATCAGCGCGATCGGCTCAAAATCTCCGATAACAACACCAATTGGTGCGATTCTCTCCAATTTTGGTTTGAAATCCCTCTTCAATTTCTGCAATAATCATGTTTTTTTAGATAAAATCGAATTGATGCATATGTCGTGGAATTCTCAATTGAGTTTGGATCTTTAATACATTCCATGAATTGCAAATCCGTTATCATTTTGATTTTTTGGGATTATCAAAAACTATTAACGAATTTATTGCTATAGATATTAAGAGGAGATGAATTTGCTTAAGCATGATTCTTACATGTACATATGTTTTCTATATGTAAGGATGCATTGAATTTTGACAGTTATCATTAAAAATAAAGAGGACAAATGTAAAAATTCTTGACTCTCTTGGTCAGCAGATTCGTGACAACGTTTGGGTTAATATAATTAACATGTAAGATTTATATTTCTAGTTTACATATATATTCAATTAGGTTGAGAACTCATTTTAGTTTGTTGGTTTGAAGAGCACTTAGTCAGAATTACTTGAAAAAATTAGAAAAAAGAAACAAGAAACCAACTTGGGAAATTTTGAAGGTAACCAAACATTTAACTACTGTGTAAATTGCAGTCATTTTTATCTAGCTATTAACACTTAATATATTTTTTCATAGGCTCCGGGACAATCCAATAACAAGCAATGTGGGTTTTTCCGTAATGCGCTTCATGAAGGAAATTGTTGAAAAAGTTATAAAGAAAGGATCCATTTCCCTACGATCACATGTAAGAAATTTGTATTATTTTTCAATATCAAGTATTTTGTTACATATTAGCATTTATTTCATATAAAATTAAAAGTAATGTTCTGCTTTTTTTAATTGTTATTATATAGTTTCATGAACGCGAGTATTCTCAAAAGGATATTGATGATGTTCGTGTTGAATGGGCGATTACTTGTTTGAAGAACACATCTAGTGTCATTATGCAAGGTAATATGCTTTTGGAAATAGAAATCAAATTATATCCATCACTCTACAATTTTGTTTTCCACATTGGTTAATTAAGTTGTATTTTGTGGGAAGATTGAGATGAAATACTTGTGGTTGGTTTTCAATTGTTGCTACTGATTTTGGGTGTGTTTAATTAATTTGTAATTGTTATATTTTTTGATAAAGCGCCAGGAATTGAGATGAGATAATTGTGCTTAGTTATTTATACACTGTGTTGGTGAGGCAGATGATCGGAAGCGTGTTTTGATCAATGTTCGATGCAGTGATTAAAATTGGGACAAGTTTAGATTGTGTGAAAATGGAGAGAAACAAGTTTAAATATCCTCTAAATCATGTACATATTAATATTTGGATGGATACTCCATTGTGATGTTTTCGATAGTTTTAATATTTGTATAGGGATTTCAGTTTTCATTAATGTAAGATTTCAGTATTTATAATTGAAATTTATAGTATTTTTAGATTTAAATTGGTGGTATTAATTACAAGTTCATAGAATATAGATATTAGTTAAAACCATAGTCTAGCACGGAAAAAACATAGTTCTTATAGATTACGGTTTCCTTAAATACACCATAGTCTAAGCATACACAATAGACTACGGGTTGGACAAAAACCGTAGTCATTATAACATTAGAATACAGTTACAAACCGTAATATATGCCCATAAGAATAGACTACATACCCTTTCTCTAAGGTTTTGTAACCAAAGACTACGGTTTGTAACCGTAGTGTATGAGCATTTTTCTTATTGTGAGGTTTTATGACAAGAGCATTGTTATCAAGGTTACCAATCCGAATTCTTGGGAGAAGAAATTACACCGGCGGAGTATGATATTGAAGTAAGAGAAGAGTACGATACCATAACATATAGAGAATTTGGTGACGTGGAGCTTTTAATATCCGTTTTACAGTTGTATATGTTGATTTGGTTCTCGATTGGCTTAGTTTTATTGTAATGTTGGTTTGCACTTTTCGATAATGTTTATGTTTCAAATTTCATAATTATGTATTCGGATAACACAATCACTAATCTACTTTTTTATCTTTGTTTTCACAAGCTCTTTCGTCCAAAGAAAGCACGATTAATATGAAAGAGATTATCACACTTGTTGAGAAAATTAGTAAAGGTTTTGATTTATACCAAAATCTAACTGACCCCAACCGAGTAGATGAAGCCATCAGTTTGAACTTAGCTAGAGCTTACTGTTTGAGTGTAGAGATTTTATCTTTACAAGATTCAAGAAGAAGAATTCAACCAGACTAAAGAAGGCAATTCATGATGAACTTGGTCAGTCAGACCAGAATTCGACTAACTCCATAGCTGATCCATACAACTCATGCATGTCGAGAAGTTGTGTCGAAGTCAGATGTCCCAAAGTCAAGAAGCAAAGACTTAGAAGACGTTGAAGAAAGATGAGTTTACATTCAAATTCAAATCTACTCAGAAGTACAACACAACCTGTCATTTTCCATAAATTGACTGACTATAAAGACATGCATAAAGCAAGGGTTGAAGGAAAGATTGCAAAGGAGTAGGTGGAGTGTCATGCTTTTGGCAGAGGTCAAACTGCTCTTTCCAACTGCTAATTGATCTCTCTCTCTCTCTATAAATACAGGTTTCCACAAATACGAGAAGACAACTGGAAATATTTACGCGCGCAAGCATTCAAGCAGATTCAAGAGAGTAGTATTCTCCCTAGCAAGAACATCCAAGAGTGAGAAGCCAAGTTGCAGAGAGTATCTAGTCCTCCTCCTTCGCTTCCTTCTAGCCTCTCAGAATCCTTATTCTTTGATTGAGTCTATAAGTCTAGATCTTGTTGTATCTAAGCAGACACTCTGAAAAGATCGAGTTTCTAAGCCTTAAGAATATGCATCTATGTGTTGAAGACTTCATAGTTGGAAAAACACCAAACCCACCCTTTAGGTTTTTCTTTGAACCCGTAAACCAAAAAAAACGTTTGATAAGCACGTGTAAGCTTATCTATTAGATTACGTCCCCGAAAAGAAAGTCGTGGACGTAGGAGGTCGATCTCTAAACCACGTAAAAATAATGTGTTCTTTATTTTTAGTATTTACTTTCAGTTTCCTAACCAACTGACTTTGCATAAAATTGTCTTATAAAATTGCACTAAGTGTTTGGAAACTTGACCTTTCCCTTAAAAGATTTTAGTTTAAGTAACGAGTTTAATTTTCACCAACTTTCGCATTGCAAAACTCTTTAAAACCTCAATCAGGATACACAGCTGACCCTCAGTCAAAGAAGTCAGTTGTGCACCTAACTGTGTGAATAGCTCCGACTTACCTTCTCAGTTGTCGAGTCAACCTAACTGAACAGTTCTTTAAGAGAAAATGTTTTTAAGTCAAAAATCGCTACTGTGTATTCCCTCTTCCCTCCCCCTCATACACCAGTTACTCATTACCGGGACCATCAAGTGGTATCAGAGCAGTGGTTCAAAAGACTGCTGACTCTGTTTCACTAGGTATGAGGCGAGATTTTTCAGTGGTCATCTGAACAGATTTTTGAAAATCTCCTTAGTGCATATTTAATTGTTTCTCTCTATTAGTGTGGAGGAATCATGAACCCGATGTTGCTTGGAAGCTTACCGGAGTTCACAGTGGTTGATTATTCCATATGGAAGTTTTGACTGAAGATGGCGCTGACCGCCAAACATCACAGAATATGGGAGACCATCACAAATGGTCCCATCCGAGTGATTCAGTGAGTCAGAGTTCCCTCTACTGCTCCAGGAGATGGAACACTGACCACGAAGCTATAGCTGAAGGATCCTGAGGGATATACCAAGGAAGAGAGAGATATAGCTCAGCTCAATGAAATTGCAAAGAGTGCATCTCATCCATCGTCGGCAAAGCCTACCTACCGAAGATCATCTCTTGCAATACTGCCAAGGAGATGTGGGATGTCTTAGCATCTCTATATGAAGGATCTGATGAGATCAAGAAGAACAAGTTCACCTTGGCTTGTCAGAAGTACAAGAATTTCACTCAACTCGCAAACGAGTCCATTGATAAAATGGAGTTGAGATTCATAGAGATCATAATGGTCATTGAGAGTATCAGGAAAGACAAATACTCTCAGCGCGAGATGAACTTAAAAGTTCTCTCAGTGCTTGGTGAAGATTGGGCAGTCTACAGAGTCATCCATCCGAACCGAAGTGACCTCAGCTCAATGAAGACTGAGAAGTTGGTCTTTATGCTCAAGGAAAATGAGTATGATATCCTTCGACTGAAACAAGCCAAGCTTCAGAAGCCAGACATACAGAGCAAAGCTCAACGACCAAGACGGTAGCTCTTCGAGTTGATTCTGGCAGATCAAAGTTTGCCAGACTCACGGTCCGCTGACTCATCAGCTAGGGATCGACCGAGCCGAGCTGATCTTAAAAAAAGATCGAGGAAATGTCCAAACAACTTGAAGACATGAATGCCAAGCTAGACAAATATAGAAGGGAAAACAAGTTTAAGTGGAGCTCTTCTGACACACCCTCAAAGTCTTAAGGCGATGGATGCTTTGAATGCGGGAAACCACGACACTTCAAAACTGACTATCATGACCTCTCTAAGAAGGATCAAGATGTCCTCCGTGCAAAGACCAAGGAGAAGTCCAAATCCATGATCATTGAGGAAGACATCGAAGACATCGATGTATACACTAACTCTGAAAGAGAGGAATCTGACTCTCCAGCAAGTTCCCGAGGACAAGACAAGTGTCTCATGGCACTACCAGAAGAATCTACTGGCAAGGACCTAGATGAACTAAGGAAAAGAAGAGCTGCAAAGTTAGTGTGGGTCATGGATAGTGGATGCTCCAAGCACATGATGCACTACAAGAGTCTTCTTAAAGATATCAAGTTTCGGGAGGGATCGATGTTACTTTTGGTGACAACTTCCAGAGCAAAACCAAAGGGATTGGTACATTCAAAATTGATTCAGTGACAATTTAAAATGCTTCCTTGGTCGATGGATTGAAGCATAACTTACTCTCCATAAGCTAATTATGTGATAATGGTTTTTCTATGAAGTTTGATGCACAGGGATGTAGGGTGAAAGACATTAAGACCAAGCAAATTCTTCAATATGGTAAACGATCTTCATCAGGTGGTGTCTATTGCACAGACTGGTCAAGAAGTCCTCCAGATTCCTGCCTAGTGTCCTAGAGCAGCTAAGAGACAAGCTTGTTGTGGCACAAAAGGCTCAACCACCTCAACTTCAAAATCATGAACAAGTTAGCTCGCCAACAACACGCAGATGGAATACCATACTTGAAGTTCAGTCCGACGCATCTCTGTAATGCATGTCAACTAGGAAAGTTGGCTCGAGCATCGTTTCGTCTCAAACTGATGCCCTCTACGGATCACGTTCTGCAATTGATCTACATGGATCTTTTCGGTCCGATCACCCCCAAGAGCATGAGTGGAAAAGAATACACTTTTGTAGTTACAGATGACTACTCGAGGTACACATGGGTGATCTTCATAGCGCATAAAAATGAGATAAGAGAAGAGTTGCCAAAGTTGATGGATAGACTAGCAAATCAACAAGGCAAATCCATTGTATCCATCAGATCTGATCATGGAACTAAGTTCCTCAATGAGACCATCATTGAGTATTACGAGAAGAATGGTATAACTCATCAGACCTCAGCAGCAAGCACTCCTCAGCAGAACGGAATAGCTGAGAGGAGGAATAGAACGCTGAAGAGTGCTGCAACAACCATGCTGACAAGCTCAGCCTTGCCAAAAAGATTTTGGGCTGAGGTAATCAACACAGTGTGCTACACAAAGAACTTCTCCCTCTTGACGAAGAGACAAGAGAAAACTTTATACGAACTATGGAGATACAGGAAGGCTAATCTATCCCATGTTTGTATTTTCAGTTCTATGTGTTATATTCATAACAATGGGAAAGCTCAGTTGAATTTTTTTGAGGCTAAAGCTGTCAAAGGCATATTCTTAGGATATGCTACGAAGATTAAAGCTTATAGAGTTTTAAACAACAACTCGAAAGTTGTGGAGATAATACCTCATATTAGTTTTGATGAGTCTACTTTTGAGTGTAGGGAATATGCTAAAGTGCAGGCCACTAAAGGAAATTTGACCACACAGCCAGCTCAAACGAGATCTCAGGCCCAACGACTGAAGAACTTGGCAGAGCTGCTTATTTGGTCAACTAAAAAAGGAGAAGTCTACTCCTCAGAAACATGAGACTGAAGACCTCGTCTCAAATCAAGGAGGAACTTCAGATCCACACAGTCAGGTGTCAACTACAGTTGATACACCGACTATGCCTGCAATTGACAGTCAATGCAGTCCAGGACCTCCCAGTCCGAGACAAGCTGATTCCCCATCTTGACCTCCTTCCCAAACTGAGGTTCGACAAACAACAGAAGACAGACCGCCAAGTCCAACCTGTCAAGGATCTCCAAATAGATAAGAATATTCCGTCACACTGCTAGAAGCTGCTAAAAAAACAAAGAAAAACAAAAGATGGTATGAGGATCATATCAGAGAAGCAGTGATAGGAAATTTTGAAGCAGGAGTTATAACAAGAAGATCGAAGCAAGTTGTTGATACCACAGCTGAAGCCTCGACTCAGTCCACTCAGTCCAGAGAGCAAAACTAACCGTGCTCGCTCAGCACGCTACTGAACTTGAAGTGCTCGAGAAATTTGAGCAAGCTGGAGACGTAGCCATGGTAACGTGCTACGTAGCTGATGTTCCTGAACCTAAAGATATCTTGGAAGCATTAGGTTACATCCACTGGACTCAAGCCATGCAAGACGAGTTGAACAAGTTCCTCAAAAATTGCATTTGGGAACTTGTCGAAAGACCCTTAGGAGTTAAGGTGATTGGTCTGAAGTGGATATTCAAGAACAAGAGAGACGTCATTGGATACATCGTCAGAAACAAGGCTAGATTGGTAGCTCAAGGGTACTACCAACAAGAAAGGATCAACTTCGACGGCTCCTTCGCACGAATTGCTTGTCTTGAAGCAATTCGGATTTTTCTAGCCTATGCCGCTTACCACAAGTTCAAAGTATATCAAATGGATGTGAAGTGTGCATTTCTCAATGACGATATTAAAGAAGATGCCTATGTAGAACAACCTCCTGGTTTCGAGATCGGTGATGGTCAAGTCTACAAGCTGAAGAAAGCCATCTACGGACTGAAACAGGCTCCACGTGCATGGTACGGCACTATATGTGGCTTTATCCTAGAGTTTGGATTCATTCGAGGCTCAATCGACAAAACCTTCCTCACCATCAAAGTTGAAAAAAAATCCTGGCGGTGCAAATCTACATCGACGACATCATTTTTGGATCCAAGTCCGAAAAACTATGCAAGAAGTTCTCTCAGCTCATGAAGGACAAGTTCGAAATGTCCATGATGGGAGAAATAAATTATTTCCTTGGGCTGCAAGTCAAGTAGTCGCTAGAAGGAATTTTCATCAATCAGTCCAAGTACACCAAGGAACTGATCAACAAGTTCGGAATGGACGCAAGCAGGACAACAAAGATCCTGATGAACACAAATTAGAAGATCCAGCGTGGCCAAGAGAGAAAGCCAGTCGATGCGAAGAAATATAGAGGAATCATCGGTTTGCTGCTCTATCTGACTGCAAGTCGTCCAGACATCTCATACGCAATCGAAGTCTGTGCAAGATTCCAAGTTGAGCCTAGCGAAGCTCACTTACAAGCAGTGAAGAATATCATCAAGTACCTAAAAGGCACAGTTCACATGGGACTGTGGTATCCGACTGATAATAATATTGAACTGACCGGCTACTCAGATGCTGACTTAGCCGGAGACTCGAGTTGATAGGAAGTTAACTTCAGGATATTGTCGGTTCATGGGAAGCAAGTTAGTTTCTTGATTATCAAAGAAGCAGGTGTATGTTGCCACTTCCACGACTGAATCGGAGTACATGGCACCACGCAGTTATTGCATGCAATTTCTCTGGATGAAGCTCAGAGACTACGAAGTGGAGACAGGACAAGTACCCATCTTTTGTAACAACTCAAGTGCTATTGCGATCACACTGAACCTAGTTCATCATTCGAGGACGAAGCACATTGACATCAGGCATCACTTCATACGTGATCATGTCGAAAAGAAGGATGTCATTGTTGAGAAAATTCACACTAACATTCAAAGAGTTGATATCTTCACAAAACCTTTGTGGAGTTGCGATTCAAGATGATGTGCCAACTCCTTGGATTACTCAACCTAATTGAAGATGAAGCCAAGAAGATGAAGATCACAAGTTGAGGGGGAATCTCAACTTGAAGAAGAATTGTCCGAGTTCGCACTGACCAGACAGTTCGAAGGCAAGATAGAGTCAAACCTCAACTGAACAAACGATTAGAGTCAGTTGAGTGTACGATGAACTGAGGAGACAGTCGTGTTCCACGCCGACTAAGAGGTACTTCTGTATCAACTCGTTCCTTAGTAATTAAGGCAGGTGTTTTGAAATAAATTCAAACATCCACTAACGAGTTATTCAGACATTAAAATACCATGTGGTTGCATTCAATACAAAGCTAGTATCATTCTATAGACTATATTTTTTAGAACGCGACTGGGCTGACATAGAAACATCTATACTTCTCACGTGCGCGAGTGATTTTCACCGCCAATGAGACGTCAAATCACTGTCATTCGTGGCGCAACTTTTGCTAAATGTCTCTTAATCCATGCCGTTGATTTTGAAAAAGGCGAAATTTATCCTTATCCGTTGATATGGAATCTCTCTCATCCTTAAATAGGGTTACTCCATCTTCTTGAAATTCATTGTCTACCGATTATTCTCATAAAATTGCTTTGTGGTTTCACTCTCTGGCTAGGGTTTCTCCCTTTTTTCAGAATATCCTACACAGATTGAGAACATGTCTCCACAATTTGTAGAGTGGATTTCCTCACCCATTACTCTTGAACCAGTGCTACAATTGGGTCAACAAGAACGCTCTGTTTGTGACATAATGAGACACACACGCATTAAGGCCCGACTGTCGAAGTGGATGATTCATGCACCCAGACACTTCGTGTCGATCTCTACCGACGAGAAGGATAGAAGGATCCATAACTGGAAAAGACCTGTGGTTTATCGAATGATGACAATCACCAGCTCTTTGTCATGTGAGCAGATCGAAGGAAAGCTGAGCATTACTAGTCAGGATCGGACCAAGCATATCCTTTCTGAGACAGTCTTGGGCATGCTCATCCTAGCTCCCAAGCTCTTCTCAGTCATCTTTTCACCCACCAGAGCGGCAACAACTACAAATGCAGATGCACCAGGAGTCGCAAATGCTAATGTAGATCTTGCTAATGTTTCTCTCATGACTGAGAAAGTGGTGATGGAGGAACTAATCTCAGCAGACCGGCGGATCAAACTCGGAAAGCCTCATGTAAAGGTTGTCATTGCCTCCATTGGTGCCGATGCCAAAAAGAGGGAAGATGAGAAACATACACCTACACAAGAAGAGAAGGTTGATGTACAAGAAGAGAAGGCTAATGTTAAGTCAGTCCCTTCTAAAAAAATGAAGGCTTTAGGTAGGTTTTTAGTTGAAAGTAGAAATGAATACCTCCAACTGACGCGACTGAGGTAAGTATTCATTTCCACTTTCACTTGAACACCTATATTGAAAGCTGAATTAAAGATACCTCAACGCCTCCAGCTGTTGAAGACTGAAGACGCTCCAGTTGTTGCAGAAGCGATGAAGATGTAGAAGAAGACTTGTAAAGTAGAGTATTCTCTTGATCATGTGAAAATGAAGACAAACAAGTTTAAATATCCTCTTGATCATGTACATACTAATATTTGGATGGATACTCCATTGTGATGTTTTCGGTAGTTTTAATATTTGTATAAGGATTTCAGTTTTCATTAATGTAAGATTTCAGTTTTTATAATTGAAATTTATAGTATTTTTAGATTTAAATTGGTGGTATTAATTACAAGTTCATAGAATATAGTAATTAGTTAAAACCATAGTCTAACACGGAAAAAACATAGTTCTCATAGACTACGGTTTCCTTAAATACATAGTAGTCTAAACATATACAATAGACTACGGGTTGGACGAAAACTGTAGTCATTATAACATTAGACAACGGTTAAAAACTGTAATGTATGCCCATAAGAATAGAGTACATACCCTTTCTCTACGGTTTTGTAACCAGAGACTACGGTTAGTAACCGTAGTGTACGAACATTTTTCTTATTGTGAGGTTTTATGACAAGAGCATTGTGTTCAAGGTTACCAATCTGAATTCTTGAGAGAAGAAATTACACCGGCGGAGTATGATGTTGAAGTAAGAGGAGAGTATTGTTATATCTTGTTCATGGTTTTGAAGTTGAGGTGGTTGAGTCTCTTGTGCCGTAGCCAGCTTATCTCCGAGCTATTTTTGGATACGAGGCACGTTTCTGGTGAGCTACTCGACCAGTCTGTGTAGTAGACTCCACCTGATGAAAATTGTCTACCATATAAGAGAATATGTTTGGTCTTGACATCTTTCACCCTGCATCCTTATGCATCAAACTTCACAGAAAAACCATTATCGCAGAGTTGACCTATGGAGAGCAGGTTATACTTCAATCCATCAACCAAGGAAATATTTTTAATAGTCACAAGGTCAGTTTTGAATGTACTCGATCCTTTGGTTTTACCCTAAAAGTCATCACCAAAGGTAACAATACCTCCCTCTCGAAACTTGATGCCGGTGAGAAGATTTCTCTGATGAGTCATGTGCCTGGAGCATCCGCTGTCCAACACCCACACTGACTTTGCAGCTCTTCTCTTCCTCAGTTCATCCCGATTCTGCAAAACACAAGAAGAAATTTAGGTACCCATACTCAGTTGGGTCCTGAAAAGGTTAGTGACTTGAGTTTCCTTGATGACTCGAACTGAAGAATCAACTCAAATCACTTTTCCTTCTTCATCCACATAGACTGCTAACTGTGTTGGTCTTGAGGCGCGAGCAGTCTAATTTCTTGGTGGATATCTCTGTTTTTGTGGAGCACATATCGACTCTGATGAGATGGTCGATTCCTTTGTGATGAAAACTATCTGGGAAATGACCTAAACTATCTAACTCCTTGAGCATACCTGAACTATGGATAACTAGGACCATTGAACTGATCACCATAGTTTTCATGTCCTTGATATGCTTGTTGGTAGTGATGAGACACTTGGAATAACTGATGGTAGAAGTGAGGATTGTCCCAGTTAGGATGCCTTTGATGATGATACTGAGCTGAGTTGTTCGGCCTGCGCCTAGGTTGATTTTGTCTCAGCTGCGAAGGTCCACTTCGTCTGTTCCCCCTCGCTCTGCGACTTCAGGGTCTAGGCTTCCTTGACGATCTTTCAGTATCTCTTGATGTACTATCTTCATGCTCCTTAGGTTCTTCAGTTATAACCTTCTTTCATTTATCATTCACAAGAGTCTCGACAGTCTGAGGGATGACTGGAGTCTCTTCAACTGAGTTTAGTTGAACTTGAGGTGCCTCGGTCGGTGATTGAATTGCCCTGACGGACTGTGCTAGCTGAACTCTAGTGTCCGTCGCTGGGTTGTATCCAAGACCTTCCACACTTTTATGAGGTCTTTGGTGGCTTAACATGCTCTCTAGAGCTACGCTCGAGGCATGAAGGGATAATATCTTCGCTTGTGCAAACTTCAACTTCATTTGCAACCGAGAGATGTATTCCGTCTGAGTCCTGGTCATGTTGATCAAGGTGATGACCTGACTGTTGGTTGACTGAGCAACTTTTTCATGGAGTCTTCGATTTCCTCCATGAGCTTCTCTATATCTTGATCCTTCATGATCAGCTCGTTGCTCATGTTGTCAAACTCAGCTTGGAGTTCTCTTGCAATGTGCAACTTGAGCAGTGCACAATCTACTCAGGTGTTCGACCTCATCCCAAGACGGTTGGACATCTTCGTCTAATTTCCCTATACATTGTTTAATAGAAAAAATAATACGAGAGGGATGGAAAGAAGAGTTTACCTCATTTGACACTTCCGCCAATGCCATGAAGCATTGGTCTTTTCCTACCGAGCTTGATGGCGAGTCAGTTTCTTCTCCTTCTAACTCTGTGAAAATGTCGGTGTCGTCGACGTCATCCTCAACGATGGTCTTGGTCTTCTCCTTGGCCTTTCCTTGGAGGTCATCTTTCTCCTTTTTGGAGAGACCAGGACAGTCACCTTTGAAGTGTCCTAGCATCCCGCATTCAAAGCATCCATCGCTTTGATTCTTTGAGGAGGGTTTGGTTGAGCTCCACATGCTCATATTGATCCTCATGTACTTCTCGATCTTGGGGTTTATCTCCTTGAGTTGTTTGGTCATTTTGTCGACCTTCTTCTGAAATTCTGACTTGCTTAGTCGATCCCTAGCTGACAAGTCAGCAGACCGTGAGGGTCTAACGAACTTGGATTTTCCTGAGTCAGCTCGAAGCGCCACTGGCTTGACAGCTGAGCTGTGCTCGGTCTGTTCTGGTTTCTGAAGCTTGGTTTGTTATACTCATTCACCTTAAGCATGGAGAACAACTTCTCAGTAGTCATCAAACTGGGGTCACTTCAATTTTGATGGACGACTCTGTAAACAACCCAGTCTTCATCTAATATGGAGAGAACTTTCAAGTTCATCTCACGCTGAGAGTATTTGCACTTCCTAATACTCTCAATGTCCATTAGGACCTCTGTGAATCTCAGCTCCATCTTGTCGATGGACTCCCCGTTTATCTGAGAGAAGTTCTCATACTTCTGACAAGCTAAGGTCAACTTATTCTCCTTTATCTCCTCAGAGCCTTCACAGAGTGCAGCTAAGGCTTCCCACATATCTTTTGCTGTGAAGCAATTGATAATCTGCGTTAGGTAGGCTTTGGCGACAGTGGAAGAGATAACACTCTTTGCTATGTCATCTAGTTGCGCGATATCTCTTTCTTCCTTGGTGTACGCCTCTGGACCTTTGGGTTCCTCCTTCATGATCATCTCTCATTCTCCTGGAGTGTTGGAAGGGACCAGTACTGACTGAGTCACGCAGATGGGACCATTTTCAATAGTCTCATACATCCTATGATGCCTGGCAGTCAGTGCCATCTTCAGGCGAAACTTCCACGTGGGATACTCATCCATGGAGAACTCCGGTAAGCTTCCAAGCAACGTCATTTTTATGTTTCCTGTACACCAACAGAGACAAACAAGAAAAATATGCAGCAAAATGCACTAAAGGTTAATTTTCAGAAAAGATCTGTTCAGCTGACCACTGGAAAATTTACTCGCCTCACACCTTGTGAACCAGTGTCAGCAGTCTTTTAAACCACAGCTCTGATACCACTTGATGGTCCCGGTAACGAGTATCTGGTGTATGGGGGAAATACACCAGTAGCGATTTTTGCTTTGTAAAATCTTTTCACTGAGTTTACTGCTCATGTCTGTTTCAGTTGGAGCTGCTCTACAACTGAGATGGTCAGTTGCAGCTGATCATACAGTTGGGTGCATAGCTGACTTCTTTCACTGAAGGTCAGCTGTGTATTTCAACTGAGGTTTCAAAGAGTTTAGCATTTGCAGAAGTTGGTGGAAATTAAAGCTCGTTACTAAAACTGAAACCTTAATGAAGACGGGGAAGGTAAATTTTCCAAAACTTGGTGCAGTTTGTGCGAGTGCAGTTTGTATGCTGGTCAGTTAGTTAGGTAACTGAAAATACTGAATGTAAACAGAATGTAAAGGACACAGTATTTTAACGTGGTTTAGAGATTGGCCTCCTACGTCCACGACTTTCTTTTCGGGGAAGTAATCCACTAGATAAGCTTAGGCGTGTTTATCAAATGTTCCACTTGGTTTGCGGGTACCAAACAACCTAATCAGTTCGATTACAAGTTCGAACAAGATCTTACAACACTTTTGCAGGCAAGTGTACAGCCTGGGCTTAGATTACGGGTTCTAAGGGGACCTAGTCTTAGATTGCGGGTTCTAAGGGACCTAATCTTTGATTATGGGTTCAAAGGGACCTAATCTTTGATTACGGGTTCAAAGGGACCTAGCGATTTTGATTGCGGGTTCAAAGTCGGACCTAAGGTTTGGGGTTGAGGGTTTTCCAACTATGAAGTCTTCTACATAGAAAGAAGTGGAGGCTTCGTCCTAAGACTTAGAGACTCGATATTTTAGGAGAGAGTCTGCTCAGAAACTAAATATGCAAGAACCTATATTTTATACTCGATCAAAGAAGGGGCTTTTTGAGAGACTAGATGAAAGAATAGGAGGAGGTGTAAACACTCGACTTCTACTGGTCTTCAACTGAGGTCTTCTTGTTGGAGAGAGTGGTGGTCTGCTGCTGCTGCTACTTCACCTTTCATCTTGCACTCTTTTCTCTCGTGCACTCTCTATGTTCTCTCTCTCTCTCTTACTTTCTTCAATTGTGGAGACCTCTATTTATAGAGAGAGATCTAATTAGCCGTTGGAAAGAGTTGTTTGATCTTTGCCAAAAGTATGGCACTGCACCTGCTTTACTGGAAACTTTCCTAAAATGGTAACTGTGACCTTCGCATTTTGCGCGTCTCTGTTGTCGGTCCATTTATAGTAAGTTTTCCAGCTGACTTGTGCTTCCGAGTAGATTTGAATTTGGACTTCAACTCTTCTGTCTTCAATGTTTTCTGCCTTCAACGTCTTCAAAGTCTTCTCTTCTTAGCTTTGCGATGTTTGACTTCGACACAACTTCTCTTCACGCTTGAGTTGCATGGATCAGTTGAGGAGTCACTGAGTTGTTGTCCAACTGAGTCGAAATGACAAAATCATAAAAGAAAATTAAGGCATAGTAATACGAAATGACAAAGTCGTAACATGGTAACCCAGTACGAAATTGAATAAATCGTAACAACAGTAAATTCGTAACCACGTATGTAAACATGCGAAAAACTAGATCTAAAACACCACTACATCCAAATCGACTGGAAATCACCCCAAATATACCACGAATCAGGAATCACCAGGAATCATATGAAAACTTGTAAATCATAAAAAGAAAATACGAAAATAGCATTATTTCCGGCTAGATCTAGAATTTTTCTATAGAGAGAAAGATGGAGACAGAGAAATAAAATCAAGAGAGAGAGAGAGAGAGAAACTAGGGAAGATCTCGAACCTTGCTTCACTTGAGAATATTATGAGCTCTATGGTGGTTTGAGGGGCAGCAGCAGCGACGACGGTTTCCGGCGAGATTTTGAAATTTTTTTAGACAGAGAAAGAGAAGGAAACAGAGAGAGAAAGATGAGAGGAGAGGAGAGGAGAAAGTGAATGATGGAGCAGCGTAGTGGATGAGGCGACGACGGTGGCGGCGGTGAAAGGAATGCGATCGATGGTGTCAACGGTGAAATTGCGGCAACAACGGTGGTGGTGGAATGAGAGAATTGAAAGAGAGAGAAGAAAGAGAAGAATGGTTCGTGGAAGAAATAGAAAATAGAGGAGAGATAAAAATAATGAATGAAAAGAAAAGGGTGAAATAAAAGTAGATGGATTGAAGGTAATCGTCCACAAGTTGTGAAATTGGCTACAATTTGACAATATTACTCTAAGGCAACTAAATGACTACTTTGAGTACTTTCCTACTCTTCTCCTGTTATAATTTTATATAGTTGTGTACTTTTTCGAATATAATGTCATTTGATAAAAATATAAATTATATTAAAATTTATAATGATAGATTACAATGTTAAATGATATCTGTCAATGTTCGACGGACTACACACTAATAAAAACTATAAATGAAAATATAAAATGACTTCATGAACGACCTCACAACAATCCATTGATGCCCACCATCGTGTGACGTGGCTTGTGGACGAATATTATTTTTTTACATTGCCAAAGTTGCTAAATATTGTTCAGGGGGTCAGTTGATTGATCAAATTTAGACGAGTAAATTGTTAAATTGTTAATTAGTCAACATGCAAAGACAGTAATAGCATACTGCATAAGTTGCCACAGCTTTTCATGTGTTTCTTCAATAAACAAAATATTACATTTTTTATTTTACTTTTAAATACTACGTGCTCCCTCCGTTCACCAAAAGATATCCAGTTTGGAACAGTAATCATGTTCACCAAAAGATTTTCAGTTTATTTTTTTGTACAACACTACCCTCTATACTTTCTAAATATTACTACTCTTTGCCATTTATGACCCCACCCCACATCAACTTTATTCTTACTTTTTGGTCAATACCACCTTTTTTTTGTTATTACCACTATTTTTTTGTCATTATCTTACTACCCATATTTTTTAATTTTTACCCCATTAATTTTCACTTTATCATCTGTTTTAAACTTCGTGCCCAAATTAAAATGGACATATTTTGATAAACGGAGGAAATACTTCTTTTGTCCCATAAAAACATGCACGACTTTTTGAATGGTCGACAAATCTCAAAATTGGTTTGTCTTGGAGTCCAAAGGAAAGGAACTTGTAGTATATAATATTTTTTTTTTGTGAGGAAATAAAAAAAGAAGTTGAGATTATAATTTTTTTTAATTTCTTTGAGATTTTTTAATTTTTTAATGTCTCAAATTCTAGTATATCATTGTTATTAATTATCATTTATTTATGTGTTTATAATTGTCCATCCATAATAACTCATTTAACTTTTCTAGAAAAATAATTCACATTACAAAAACTAAATAACTACACGATAATTTTCACAAAAAAAATAATAACAATAAAAAATCAATTTTTTACATACTATGTAATCACTTGATCTTCAATCTTTGTCCAAGTGCCATTAACTTTTTGTCAAATTTATGTCTCTCTCCATCCAAAAATCATATGCCCATTTGGTATCCGGCACACAGATTAAGAAAAAGTTGATAAAGTTGTTTTGAGTGAGTAAAAGTTAGAATGTAGGAGTAGTGTTAGGTCATGTTTGGTAGGTAGTATTAAGTCATATTATATTATTAATATGAGTTAATGTATTGTTTGGTAGCAAAAATTATTAATACAAAGAACTCGTTAATAGAAGAAAGCCCTGCATTATAATACAAAGAATGACACTTAAATAATTCGACCACCTAGGTGGTATTATTTACACGACTTCAACAGTAACTCATACTAAACACTAAAAAGACAATATTACCCTCTCCTTATCTTCTTCATCCCTTCTCTCTTGTAAGTTTGTAACTCTCCTTTCCTACACAATCACCCCACCGTCGCCTCGGCTCCACCTCCACCGGCGCCGGCGACTACGGCGGCCGGGCCAACCTCCCAACTCTGCCTCCAATTTTGTTCAGAGTGGGCCGGAGCTCGACGGCAGGGCCAGCTGCGCCGCCCTCTGCTCCACCTCCGCCACTCGCCCCTCCACTTCTTTTTTTTCTTCTTTTTCCCTCTGCTCCCTCATCATCGTCTCCACCCTCCTTTTTTATTCTTTTTCCCAAATTAATCCCATTTCATTACATTTTTTTTCACCAAACACATCTCCATTCCATGAATTGATCCAAACTAAAACAAAATTATCTCTGGGAGTCGAAGAGAGTCGTTAGACTTAGTTGTAGTTGATTAATGGAATCAGCCCAGAAGAAGCCAAGGAAGAGTTCAAAAACCGCGCCGCCATGGAAGCCTTCATCACCAAGCTCTTCGCCACCATCTCCACCGCCAAGGCCGCCTACGCCGAGCTCCAGATGGCCCAGTTCCCCTACAACAGCGACGCCATCCAGTGCGCCGATCAAGCCGTCGTCGACGAACTCAAAGCGCTCTCGGAACTCAAATACAACTACTTGAAGAAACAGATCGACTCTTCACTAGCCTCCTGTGAAGGAAGAGAGAAGGGGGAGAGAGAGAGATAGGGAGGCGGCTGGTGGAGTGAGTGGATGAGGAAAGATTGAGAGAAGAAAGAGAGAAGGGGGGAGAGAGGGGAAGGAGGAGAGGGAGAGAGGCGGCTGGAGGAGAGAGAGACATGGTATGGGCAGGGGTATAATGATAATTACATAACTTAATATTGATTTTAACATCTTCCACCAAACACCAAATTTTGATAAAAAAAATTATTATATTTTCTACCAAACACACAAATATCATAATCTATCCTACATTCTCCATTATCTATGTATTATTTATCTCAATATTATTAGTATTTCTACCAAACGAGGCCTTAATCTTTTGTTTAGTTTTGCTAATCTTTGTAGCTTTTTTTATTTTTTAATTGGGTGAATGAGATTCATCTAATTTAATTTGTTTGATTAAATTTCTACTTTATTTAATTTCATTTTTTATTCTTTATTCATTTTCCTTAAGTGATTGCTTGAATTTCTTTGTTTGTGTGGTTGTTTAAATCATTGGTTAAATTTATTTGCTTAATTTCTTTGTTTGTGTAAATTTATGTTTTTATTTAAATATCAGCAGATCCGTCCTCCGCTGCTGTCGAGTTAGAGGGCGCCGACACCATCCTCTCATCCGTCTCTGCTGCCGTCGAGTCAAAGGGCACCGACACCATCCCCTTCTCTGTTTCTGGCACCATCTCCTCCTTAGAGGGCACTGACACCATCTCCTCCTTCGACTCCGCTGCCGTTGATTTGGATGCATAACAAATCTGGACAGATCTAGCCTCTTCGCCATTGTGTTGACTGAATCGGCAACCAACTCCTAACAAATTTCGGAGACTTATATGAACAAATACTTAGACATTGGAGAGAATCGAGATGAGCAACAGATTATGGATGTGTGAGTGAGAGATGAATTGGGCGAAGAAGAGAGAGATGGTGATTAGGGTTAAGAAATGAGAGATGAATTGAGAGACAATTTGCTAGATTAGGATTCGAATTGGGCAGAAAAGAGATGGGGATTGGGTTGGGTTATTTGGGTTGAGAAGGGGGATTTGGGCTGGGTAATTAAGTGGAATAGTGGGTTAATTAATTAGGATTACTATTATGGAGTGAGTTCAATAATGACATTGGGTGTAATTTAAGAAAAGTGAGAGGGTATGGTTGTACAAAAAGGTAAATAGACATTTGATTTGTGGAAAAAAAATATGGGTAAGTAGACATTTGATTTCTAGATGAAAGAAGTATTTATTTCTTAAATAATAATGGTTGTTATTTGAAGTTATTAAATATTCATATTTTCTTTTTAACTATACTCTAGCATATATATATATATATATATATATATATATATATATATGTATGTGTGTCACACATATAAATTTGATATTGATATCACTCTAGAAAAGTAACGAGCTTATTCTTCGTTCGATTTTTACAATATTAGGTATTTTGTGTCATGATTTTCTTTGTTTTACAATATAATCTTCAAGTAAAGATATAAAAAAAATTATTGAATGTTGTGCATTGCATGCTACAATGCTAGTTTATTATATTACATAGTCATATACACCATTATCTTTTCTTATCATAAATAAACAAAGTATCCTGCACACATTTCGTGTATATAATTATCTCTATTTACGCAAAATTTATTATGTTATTGAGATAATAAAAAATTGCAATTTAATGACTAAATTATCAAAATTTTCATAATAATGTGCCAGCCACAATTTTTTAGCAAATCATGTCCGACGTGGCATGCCGAAAATATGATGTGGGTTTGTTTTTTATTTTTTCTATTTTTACTTCACCATAAAGCCCTGAACTTGAAGCTTGGAATACGATTTAAAGATGTGAGCGAATGTAAGGAAGATGTGACACAATTATCAATTCTCAATGCCCACAACATCAGATGGTTTATAACTATAAGGAATAACTTACAAGCGAGGTGTCTAGCCATGCAATGAATAGAATGAATTTTTTAGACTCTGTGGTATTATGTTTTTTGGAACAATTAGAATGAAACATTGAAATAGCAATGTAATTTCCAACTCGTCCACCAATATTTTTGTATCATGTTCCTGTCTTTGTATTTATTTGCAGTCAAATTGCTTTCATGGTTTTGAGAGTATTCAGTTTTGCTATCTTTCTTGATGCACGTATTTTATATTGACATCAATTTTCATTTTTACGAGATAAAATTTCTTTTGGATTTTAAAAAAGGCTCATGTTTGTACTTTGCTTTCATTTGTAAAAATAAAAAATAAAAAATAAATTCACATCATACTTTTGGCGTGCCACATCAGATATGATTTGTGGGAAAATTGTGATTGGCCCATATTGTGAAAACTTTGATAGTTTGGCTATTAAATGCAATTTTTAATATTTTGAATATAATTATGAAAGTTTGAATATTTTGGCTATTTTAGTGAAAATTATCCTTATTTTATAACATGAAGTTGATTATTTATCGTTAGGGTGTGTTTATTTTAATTGTAAATTTATTATTGGAAAATGAGTGAAAAGAAAAAGTATGAAAATATTATTATTTCAATCTTTTTTTAATGATATGTTTATTAGGATGGAAAATAAAATTATTACATAGTCCCCCACGCCTTCCTCATTTTTATGCCTTTTGTCCATTAAAAAATATTGAGATATAAAATAGGCTGCTCGAAAAGAATATCCATGAGAACACCGTAATAAATATGAGAAAATGATGGGAAAATAGTGAAAATATTTATTTTTCACTATTTCTATCAACGTAAACACATCTTAGAGCGATGTGACCGGTATGTCAATATATATAATATAATGTTGTATATCTATCTATTTTGAGGTAAAATAGTGATATCTTTTCATTTCAATAATTTAATAATACCTTTTCTCAATTTACAGGAGACTAATTTTGTGAGCTGAAATACGAAATTACAAAAGGCATAAAATAGTACTATCGATTACAAAATTCACGAAAAAGAAAATGAAGAAAAGTTAAATACCGCCCATTCTACAGTCATGAAAAAATAATAACAAAAATACCCAAATTCTAAATCAGCCCCAAATTTTTCATCAAACCACCGCTCTCCGCCGTAATCTTGGCGCGACCGCCGATTAAACTCCAGCGCCGCCATAGCTGCCTCGTTTGGCATTCTATAGCTTACTTATTTTCATATTTATCTTTTCATTTCAGCTCCCGTACGTGACGCTATCTATATCGGTGCGTTGTTTGATTTCTGTTTTAGTGTGTTCATCTTCTTGTTCTATTGTTTGATTTGATTGTATGCTGAAATCGCTTGTAACCCCAATTGAAAATCGAGCGTTGGTTTGATCAGAGTTGATGCCCTAATTTAATTTCCCCCAATTTGATGAAGCCCTAGAAAAATTAAAATTTCATTGATTTTCTACAAAATTTTAACTTTCTCATTTGTATGTTGTTGATATCACTGTACAATTGCAATCTGTATGTTTTCTTTGCCTGCCATCATTTCTGAGAAATTTAATGCTATACGATTGCTTAACTATTTGCTTGGTGTGTGAAGTCGAATTTTGGTAAAAAGAGCTGACTTTTTTTGATACTGCTTAGATTAACCCTAAAGTTAAACTCAATGCTGTTAGTTTCATCCTGTCCAATATATATGCTTGTGTTTGCACTCCGTATGTGTTTGTGCTTGTGATCAATCTTATGTGAAATGCATAATTTATTGGTTTTGGTGTGTTGGATGTGGGCTATTGATGACGAAAGTTTTCCCAAAGAGCTTTAATTTCTCTATTTTGGGTGTCCTTTCTCTCTCCGCCCCTTGTTCTTTTGGAATTGGTTCGAATTTGATTTGTTCAGGATTAAGTGGCAGCCCATTTTCACAAAATTAAGCTTTTTTGTTTTTGCAGTTATGCTCATTATTTTACGGTGTAGTTCTTCTAGACAAGTGCTGAACAGTTAGGTTATGAATATAATTATTCCCATAAAAGAAGGAGCGAGACTTCTTAGCTTACATATTTGCAACTAATGTGCTTTTGAATGTTCATCTCTGTTTGATTACTAATGTTTTTGATTGTGCATACTGATCTTTTCAATATTTTCAGAATCTTCATGCACTCCATTCTTTTTTTTCGTCTTCTTTCTAACACTATTGTAATCTTCTTGACAGGTTTTGGGTGTCTGGTTTGGATTTTGTGGGTTCATTTTTTTGGACTTCACTAGATTGAACTTAGTTTGACTCCTTTTTTTATGGTCTTTGGCT
Source organism: Schizonepeta tenuifolia (assembly GCA_029490685.1). Lineage (NCBI taxonomy): Eukaryota > Viridiplantae > Streptophyta > Magnoliopsida > Lamiales > Lamiaceae > Schizonepeta > Schizonepeta tenuifolia. The sequence goes on from CM055955.1 coordinate 133,286,296, forward strand.
TTAGTTGGGGGTCTAACTTCATGTTACAAAGCACATATTTATTGGTCTAAGATAAAAGATGAATTTGCAGACACACCATTCAGGGCAGATCTCGGGCCAGGTACCCAACCAAGCTGCTACTATGTTGCCTGGGCTACCACAGCAAAATGGGAATCCTATGGCCAGTCAAATGCAGAATCCTAATACTCATCGAAATGTACACAATATGGACCCAGAAACTTTTAAGAGACGCAAATATATGCAAGAGAAAATGTAAGGCTTTCTTGTCATCCATAAATAAAAAACAAATTTCTGGATATATATGTTCAGTTAAACCCTTGGTAATTTTTATATATGTCTACTTGTATCTGGTTTCTTGAAATTACAATCAATTGAATGCTTGGAGGACTATCAAGCATTCAAGCGTCAACAAGTAGAATTGAATTCTGCGGACTTTTGCATAGTTGTTGGGCATTTGATTCTTGTATGGACTATGGAAAAGAAATGTGCTATTTCTTGATTTGGGGAGAAAGATTCACTGGGCGGGCATATATTTGTTTCTTTATCCATTACTTGCTGCTTATTTTCTTCATGTCATATGCTACTTGTCAATGAGTTGGTAAATATAGTTTGTTACGTTCATTCACTCCATAATTTGTGGCTTCACTTTACATCAAGAACCCTTTTCTTTGTCTAATTTTCTGGTTGGAATATTTCTACTTTGCTATTTCCACTGCTAAAGGTTTAATTTTTCTTTTTCTGCAGCTGGAACTTTCTTATGCAGCGGCGACAACAATCTCCTGAGGTTACTAGCAGAAAAATGGTCGATATAGTGAAACGTCTAGAAGATGGTTTATTTAGAAGTGCTAATACGATGGTGTGTTATTTTTTTTATTCTGCCTCTTCAAGCAGTCATCTTCCTTCTATAACTAATGTCTTTCGCATAACATTGCTTAGAAAATTTTCTGGTTGCCGTTGAAGTTTTGTATAAGTTTAAAGAATCTTCTAAAATGAGCAGATATGATATGTGTGTGTTGGAAAATTGTTAGGATAACTACTTTAGTGAGTTACTCATGATCAAGTCCTTTTGATTTCTTTTTCTTATTACGTCATTTGTTGTCAGGAGGAGTATCTAAACCTGGAAACTTTGGAGAGGCGTTTGCACATTTTGATTAAGCGGTTCCCTCCGAGTAATCAAAACCAGCAGTTGTCACATGCTAATTCTGCCCCTCCCGTTGGTACAATGATACCCACGCCTGGATTTCAACAAACTGGGAACACAAACTTTGCTGGAACTTCGTCAGTGGATAGCTCTTTTGTTAACAATAGTAGTTCCAACACTATTGCATCGTCCACAATCAATTCGGGAAGTTTCTTTCCAACTCGGAATGGGTCTTCTGGAAGTGTGCATGGTAGTTCTTTTAGCTCATCTGATGATCTTTTTAGTCCTTTGTTCATGTGTACTAACTATCTGGTTGACTTTTCACTCATTTAAAGAAATAATTTCCTGCAGGTGTTTTGGCTGGTGGGTATCAGCAATCATCCAATGCTTTCATGGGAAATAACACAGTGACATCCATGGGTGTGCCAAGGATGACAAGTCAGATGATCCCAACTCCTGGAATTAATAACACCAATAGTAATGATATGAATAGTAACACTAGCAACAATAAGTCCATGAAAATTGAGCCATCAGATGGTGTTGGGGCATGTGCTGATGTTGACTCTACAACAGCACCACAGGCTATGTTGCAAAAACAGCATGTTGGTGGTCAAAATTCTCGTGTCTTACATAATATAGGTGGACAAATGGGTAGTGGTGGCAGTTCTATGTTGCAGCAGAAATCCTTTGCAATGTCTCACGGCCCTCCAGTTGGAGGGTATGGAATAATGGGAAAGAATATGCCTGTGATGAATAGTCCGGGAACCACCGAGGGACATTTACCAGGAACTATGTATAGCAATTCAACCAAGCCCTTGCCCCAGCATCTTGACCAACATCACCAAAGACCAGTAACACAAGGTACTTGATTCTCTCCTCACCATTGCAGCTGTGCTTTTGTGTCTGCTTGTGTTTACCAAAATCCTTGGAGGTAATGACAGTTAAGCTGTGGATACCTTTGAAGCTTCTAATTTTTATGCACTCCTTGACAGGTGATGGCTATGGAATTGGTGCTACCGATGCTTCTGGGTCTGGAAACTTGTATAATCCTGTAACAACTGCTGGGTCAACGATTAGCAACCCGAGTTTGAATGCCATATCTTTGCAATCCATGCCCAAGACAGATTCTCCTTTGATGACCAGTAACCAGTCAAATGTATGTTCTTCTCAACAGGTGACAACTGTGGATCCTCAATTAATAGATCATTCTCCAAAGGTGAATCTTCAATCACAGTACCCAGTGAAAGAAAATTTCATGCAACCTCACCAACACCAATTGTTTCAACAGCCATCCCAGCAATTTCAGCAACGACAGCTTTCTCATCATCAATTGCAACAAAAAAGACAAATGCAAAACCAGTTTTTGTTCAGAAATGATTCTTTTGATCAATCCAATCTATCACCTGTTATGGTTTCTGAAGCAAAGCCGGAGATTGGAACAGAGCATCATAATGAAGGTCTACAGTCAAAAGTCTCCCACCCCTTCCATTCTGATATGCAGAATCAATTCCACTCGAACTCCATAGAGGGCCATTCCAGAGGTGCTCAGCCCTTTTCCCATTCATCTGCACCACATGATGCCCCATCCTTGCATTCTCAACAATTTGTTTGCAACACTCAAAGTGACTTTACTGGTCTTTCTGGTGGTGTCCAACCGGATGCAGCATTGAATGGTCAGCGGTCTTCCAAGCCTCAAGATGTGGATGTATCAGGAAGACTCCCACTTGATCAGACTATGCAAGTTGAAATTCATCACAGGTTAACCAGGCAAGATGGAGCTCAACTGAACAATTTATCGTCGGAAGAATCTGTTATTGGCCACTCTGAAACCTCTAGATCAACGGAACCGCTGAACACGAGTGACCCAGCATCTCGAACTAATAGCATTACTCGTGAAAAACAGTTCAAGAACCAACAGAGATGGTTATTGTTTTTGAGGCATGCTCGTCGATGTCATTTCCCAGAAGGGAAATGCCCTGAGCCTCACTGCTTAACTGCTCAGAAGCTGTTGAAGCATATCGGAAATTGCGATGTTAACCAGTGTGCATACCCTCGTTGCCGTGCTACAAGGGTCTTAGTCAGTCATCATAGGCGCTGTCGGGATGTAAATTGCCCTGTTTGTATTCCTGTTAAGAGTTTTGTGCAGCAGCAGGCGGCTCAATTAAAGATGCTTGTTCGTTCTGATTTGAGTTCTGGGTTGCCTACATTAGTCAATGAATCTTATAATTCCCATGATGCTGCTGGAACTGTGGGAAGGTCTACTCCAAAGATGGACACAGTGATTGCTGAAACTCCAGAAGATCTACAACCTCCTATCAAACGCACAAAAGTTGAACAAGGCTTGCAATCTCATGTCCCTAGCAGTGGATGCTCTGTGACATTGGCTTCTACTATAAGTGATAGTCGTATCCAGGACGCACAACATAGTGAAAAGGATCGTGATCATCATATTCCTGTAAAATCAGAAAGTAGCAATGTGAAAGTGGAGGTTCCTGGAAGTGTTAAACAGGAAATTCTTAAAAACATCGAGATGAAAAAGGACAACTTGGATGATGCCTACATCCAAACGCCGAAAGGTGATGATGTTGCACCTAGTGATTCTGCTGGATATGGTGCCCAGCAGGTCATTAAGACAGAAAATGATATGGGGCAGGCTAAGCAGGAGAACACTTCATTACCTCTCGAGAAGGCCGAGATATCCAAGTCTGGGAAGCCAAAAATAAAAGGAGTATCAATGATAGAATTGTTCACACCTGAGCAAGTCCGCCAACATATTATGGGTCTCCGACAGTGGGTAGGACAGGTCAGTCTTACTTGTTCATTTTTACTACCTCATATAATTACATTTTACTCTTCTTGATTTAATTGCAACCAAGATGCTGCATATACGTGTTTTGAAGGCTCCGCAATCTTACTTAACCAACTGAATGCATCTTATGAAAATTTAATTATAGTCATAGTCTATGAATTTGTATGCAGTTATCTAATTGGAAAGTTAGGAGCTCATTTGTGTTCATTTGTGGCTTTAGTTTGTTGTACTAGATCTGGATTGGGGTTACTCCCTCAACTCGCCTCTCTTGTTCGGAGTCTCTTTCATGTCTTTCTTCCCCTTAGCAAGCTTTTTATAGACACATTGAACTGTAGAGGCAACTTCCTTTGTTTGCTTGCTTTTTTATTGAATAATTATGTTTGGGTTTTTGATGACACAATTATTCTAGATGAGGACTCTTGGATTCATTCTTAAACTTCCGTTGATCTTTTTATTAGTTCCGCCTTTTATCTTCTTCGATCTTCCTTTATTTTGTATTCCATGTTTCATTTTATTGGATTAGATCTCACTAATTATGCTTTCACATTCTTCCTACAAAAGCATCATACATTGTATATGCTCTTTGGATGTCTCATCCACCTTCTGCTTTGAAATTTTTAACTGCTCTTTTGATCAACAGAGCAAAGCTAAGGCAGAAAGAAATCAGGCGATGGAGCATGCAATGAGTGAAAATTCATGCCAGTTGTGTGCAGTTGAGAAGCTTACCTTTGAACCACCTCCTATATATTGCACTCCCTGTGGTGCTCGCATCAAAAGAAATGCAATGTATTACACTTTTGGAAGTGGTGACACCCGTCATTGCTTCTGCATCCCATGCTATAATAATTCTCATGGAGACACCATTGCAGTAGATGGATCCACTATTCCGAAGGCAAGGGTAGAGAAAAAGAAAAATGATGAGGAAACTGAAGAATGGGTAATGCCTTATCTGCTTGCAGAAGTTGTTCTATTGTGATATGTAACCTTAGACACTAAATATTTGTTTCTTGCAGTGGGTTCAATGTGACAAGTGTGAAGCTTGGCAGCATCAAATATGTGCATTGTTTAATGGTAGAAGAAATAATGGTGGAGAAGCCGAGTATACTTGTCCAAATTGTTATATGGCGGAAGTTGAAAATGGAGAACGTGTGCCGTTACAACAGAGTGCTGTTCTCGGTGCAAAAGATTTGCCCAGATCACATCTAAGTGATCACTTGGAGCAGCGTTTACTTGTAAAACTGAAGCAAGAGAGGCTCGAAAGAGCAAGGGTCCAAGGCAGAAGTTATGATGAGGTGATTAACTTTTACATGTTTGTAGCCGGAGATCTATTTTTATATTTTTTCACTCATGGATACATGTCCAGTGTTGTGGTTTACCATTTTCCCAAAGATATGCAAAGAAAACATATCTAGCTCATTTTGGATCTGCTGCTAACTCCTATGTGCAACCTTGTAGACAGTAATAACTAAGTTCTATTTTTATGACTTAATAATGAACCACTTCTTCAAAAGTGTCTGAAGTCTGGCGATTTTGAACTGGTGCAGTGGTGCTCCTTTCTATTGTTAGCTTCGTACCCAATAATAACTTAACTTTATAATAGAACCTGTACATGAGCTGGAAAGCATTATATAGTTTATTTATAATATTTGAATTTGCATAGAATTTTTATCTTCTTTCTGTCTCTTTTTATCAGAAACAAAGTATTCTATTAATGGTAAACCAAATAAAGTTCTGGATGGAATTGCTTTATTTAGTTTATTTGTGGTTTGTGCATTTATTAGTGAGTACTTTTATTGAACTCTTACTGTCTAGATCATATATATTTTGCCAATTGTTCCAGGTCCCAGGAGCAGAAGAACTTGTCGTAAGAGTGGTATCATCAGTGGACAAAAAGTTGGATGTTAAGCCTCGCTTCCTGGAGATTTTCCAAGAGGAAAACTATCCAACAGAGTACCCCTACAAATCTAAGGTACGTCCTTACAACTTGAGATTACTGCTTTAATTTTCTTGTACATTTACTCTATCAAAGATTTGTACAAATTAGATGATTCTTCTCTATTCTTTGCTTCTAGAAGGCAAATGACGTTGCACACTGAAAGTTGCATTAAATGATAAAAATAGATGCTGTATATTTACCTTATCACTAATCAGTATTGAAATATTCGATGAATTGTATTGCCATTTTGTGAAAGAGTTGAACTTAGTTTGTATATTTTTTTTTTCTTTTCTTTTTCTGTCTTTTTTGGGGAGGGGGATTGAGTGACGAAAATTGTGATATAACTAAAGATTTATTTCTTGATATTCTTCTTTAGTTAAGTTTGATGGCTTATTGTATGCAAATACTGGAAGCCTAGTTAAGTATGGTTGATTTAGTTGCTTGCAAATTAGCTGATCAATGTATTATTACTGTTTTTGCTATGTTACAGGTGGTACTGTTATTTCAGAGAATCGAAGGTGTCGAAGTATGCTTGTTTGGTATGTATGTTCAAGAATTTGGATCTGAATGCCAGCAGCCAAATCACCGAAGAGTCTACCTCTCTTACCTCGACTCTGTTAAGTATTTTAGGCCAGAGGTCAAAGCAGTGTCAGGCGAGGCTCTAAGGACATTTGTTTACCATGAAATCTTGGCAAGTTATCATACTCTTCTATTGTCCTTATTGTTGTTGTATTTACATGAGAAAAATTGTTACCATTTTTTTCTAAGTATATTGATATATATATATTCTTTTTTTTCTATTTCAGATTGGATATCTGGACTACTGCAAAATGCGTGGTTTTACAAGCTGCTACATCTGGGCATGCCCTCCACTGAAGGGTGAAGACTACATTTTGTATTGTCACCCAGAAATTCAAAAGACGCCAAAATCTGACAAACTCCGGGAGTGGTAAGTAACATTACTGTCTGATTGTGAGTGTTAATGCATATTGTTTTTCCACCATTAATTGTTTCTCTCTCTCTTTCAGGTACTTGGCCATGTTACGCAAAGCCACTAAGGAAAATATTGTAGTAGAGCTCACTAATCTGTATGAACATTTCTTTATCGCAACTGGTGAAAGTAAAGCAAAGGTAACTGCAGCTCGGTTGCCATACTTTGATGGAGATTATTGGCCCGGTGCTGCAGAGGACATCATCTATCAACTGCAACAAGAAGAAGAAGGGAGAAAACAATCTAAGAAGGGAACTTTGAAGAAGAGCATTACAAAAAGAGCTTTAAAGGCATCTGGTCAAACGGATCTCTCTAGTAATGCATCAAAGGATCTGATGTTAATGCATAGGGTATGACCTGTCGTACTTCTTTTTTAATTGTTCCTTTGCAATTATGCTTAACCTGTGAGTGTTTTCTTTTTCATACTCACAAGATTAAGCAATTACTGCTGCTATTTTCTTTTAGCGATGCTAAGAAAACTTCTTTGTTTCTCTAGCTTGGCGACACTATAACTTCAATGAAGGAAGATTTTATCATGGTTCACTTACAGCATTCATGCTCTCATTGCTGCATCCTAATGGTTTCTGGAAAACGATGGGTTTGCAAGCAGTGCAAAAAATTTCAGCTCTGTGACAAGTAAGAACTCTATTCACTTTCTGCTTTAGACATGTATAATTGAGAAAAATATAGTTATCTTCAACAGAGTCATGCATTGGTTCAATATATAGAAAAGTGGTAAAAAAACACCCTTAATGTATGCTCTCAAGTTTTTTTGGGTACAAATGTATCCTTAATGTTAGTAATTGTTAACATACATACCAATTAGTTTTGTGCCATTCAATTTTCTATTATTTAAATTTTTTAATTATGCTTTCTCGAATTTCCCCTATATTTTTAATTTATAAAAATGTTAAGATCATTTTTATATTTTAATCATTATCATAATTAGCATTTTGAAAAAACTAAATATTAGAGTAGTACTCTGGGCACTTGGTTAGGTAATGGTGAAAAAATTAATAATTTTTTTTATATTAAAATAAATTCTTTATCATCACTACAACATGTAATATTTACTTAGATTAAGTAAAATTCAATCCATGACCTAAAACTTAGCATCAATACCCATTATTCTACTAATCTAAAGGGTGTACTGGACCCTTTTCCCATCCAATATTACTAATCAAGGAGATATTCTTTAGGAAATTTATAATAAACATACATCCTGGAATAGCGACATGCTGTTTCTTCATACCTGTAGAGCAGTGGACTAATACCCTCCTTTCTACTCTTTCAGATGCTATGATGCTGAGCGAAAACGTGATGACAGGGAGAGACATCCCGTAAACTACAAGGATGTCCATGCACTTTATCCTGTAAGTCTATAGGATCGCCCAACATTATTTCATGCTCGTGAATTTTTTCTGCGGATGCATTTCATTTGAGTTTAGCATTTGAACTAAGAGATTTTATGAAACTGCAGGTTGAAATTGCTGAAGTCCCTGATGATACCAAGGATAATGAAAATCTCGAAAGTGAATTTTTTGACACAAGACAGGCATTTCTCAGTCTTTGTCAAGGAAACCATTATCAGTATGATACTCTTCGCCGTGCTAAGCATTCTTCTATGATGGTCCTATATCATCTGCACAATCCGACTGCCCCTGCTTTCGTCACAGTATGCATTAAATGTCACCTCGATATAGAATCTGGGCAAGGTTGGCGCTGTGAGACATGCCCAGATTATGATATATGCAATGCTTGCTATCAGAAGGATGGAGGAAAAGATCATCCTCATAAATTAACTAATAATCAGACCATCGACCCCAATGCACAGAACAAAGAAGCTAGACAATTACGAGTCTCACAGGTATTTTTTTTTTTTTTTTTGTTTTCATCCTCAAATCTAATCTCTTGTTCTTTGTATCTGGTCTTTAAGATCACTCAGCTTATGTTCTTAATGTGCACAAAATGCTTCCCATCAAAATCATTTAGTAAGAGATGCAATACTCATAAGGTTTAAACTGCAACAGCTCGTAAGAGCTTGAAATACACTATTCCATCAAATTAGTCGATTAAAGATATAAAAGACTAGATGATGGCTCACATCTCTTAAGAGAAAGATAACACGTGACATACCACCTGCTTTTGTTCACCTCATAATATGTCTTGCAGTTGAGGAAAATGCTCGATCTCCTGGTGCATGCTTCTCAGTGCCGGTCACCCCTTTGCCAGTATCCAAACTGCCGCAAGGTGAAAGGTCTTTTCCGCCATGGTATCCAGTGCAAAAGACGTGCTTCTGGAGGGTGTCCTTTGTGCAAGAAAATGTGGCACCTTCTTCAGCTTCATGCTCGAGCATGCAAAGAATCCAATTGCAACGTACCACGTTGCAGGTTTGTTCACAAAACTCCCTTATACTGACATTCCACTCTTCCCTCCTATCATTTCAATCACATTGATATCATACAGTTCAAATTAGTTTATACAAATCCTCTCATTCTTGATGCAGGGACTTGAGGGAACACCTGAAAAGGCTGCAGCAGCAGTCAGATTCACGACGTAGGGCTGCAGTGATGGAAATGATGAGGCAACGTGCTGCAGAGGTTGCTGGAAGTTCTTGATGACCGACCCCGGTTGTATATAGAGATGATCTGTTTTTTGTTCTCCTTGGATGGAAACTTGAAGAAGGAAGAGGTAGGATTGAAATCTGTTACTATGGCTAAGCTAACTTCGACGTGACGAAATTACAGAGGAGTTTAGTTGCAGTGCCATATTTTTAGTTCATACTTGTTAGTATGAGCTTACTTCCTAGGATGTTTATAGATGAGCAAGTGCTTACTTCTACTATAATTTAGATGGAAAAAAGAAAAAAGGGTACAGAAAATCAGTCGTATCGTATGGCTAGATAACTGATTCTTTATATTTATTTCTGTCCTGCCATCTTTTGATGGCCGAGTGTATCATATATCTTACTTGCATAGTTTAATGGAGAAGCACTTTTTTCCATATCTTTTTTCATTTTAAATATTGTACTGTATTTCACTTCACCAATATATGGAATTCATTAAGAAGAGATTTCGAACGTACCAAATGAGCATCACTGTTCCCTCGCTCCACCACTGCCAATGTCGCGGTCGTTCCCACCACCATTAAAACCGTTGCTGCTGCCGTAGTTGATTATCCTTTATTCAACCAAACAATCAAAAAGAGAGTTTAGGATAATTCAAGTGTTTTTAAACTAAACTCTCCGTCCCATAAAATTTTTAACGAACTAGATTTTTTTAAGACTGTTTTGGCACATTTTTATGGGATATCATTTACGAAATTTATTTTTATTAATGGAACGATGATGTTCCAATTTAATGATGGTAGGTAGCGAAACATTGTTTTACGGGTTAACAAAATTCAGATGACATCATCCATCCCACCACTATGTTTCATCACCAATGTCACACTAATAGTTTCATAATTCTAGCAATGTTCATTATAAAAAAAGTTCAGTGGAGCAGTATTATATAATGAATCACAATTAACATTTATTACTAAAAATTGGATTTCTAAAAAATTATTACCAATCAATACTAATATTCAGTTATTAACTCAAACAGACACATTCAGTATAAAAGAATAGCTTAAACACCTAAGTGGATTGGTGAATCCTAATTAATAATCATAAAATTAAACTAATAATTAAGAGACTGAAATTGAAGAAAGAAAATTAAGAAATACTTTGACACACACCAAAAGTGAACAAAATCACCTTCTTTCACTTGGATGCAAAAAGATTGGGCACCTCGAACAGCATGTCATCAAAATTAAGTACTAGTGTAGTAGTATAAAATAAAATAGAAAGATAGAAACACAAACAGAAACAGTTGCCACTTCACTAGAAAGTTGCTCTACATTTTGATTTCAGCATAATGATAAGCATTACATTACATGCAGATGCAGATGCAGCAAAAACAGAGAGTTCGAAATAAATGATGATAATCCATCCAACTTACAAAATGAGCGAGCATGCGTGTATCTATGGCCAATGCAAGAATTTGTACCCTTGAAGCGACGGAGGCAGGTACGTCTGCGCCGACGCTGACGCCTGGTCGGCGTCGGGCGGATAAACATATCCCTCGCCGTAGCCGAGATCCTTCATCAACTTAGTTGGCGCATTCCTCAAATGCAGCGGCACTCTCTCATTCTGGCCCGCACTCTCCTTCACCGCCTTCTGCGCCGCTCCCATGGCTCGGTACACCGCCACGGACTTGGGCGCCAACGCCAAGTAGGCGACGCAGTGAGCCAGCACCACGCTGCACTCCGGCATTCCGATCAAATGGCAGGCTTGGTAGCAAGACACGGCCTGCGTCAGCGCTAGCGGATCCGCCAGCCCCACGTCCTCCGACGCGAATCGGACGAGGCGACGCGCAATGTAGAGCGGCGCCTCGCCTCCTTCCACCATCCGAGCTAGCCAGTAGATGGCGGCGTCGGCGTCGCCGCCTCTCATTGATTTGTGCAGCGCGCTGATGAGGTTGTAATGCTCCTCCCCTGCTCGATCGTAGGCCACATGCTTGCACTGCAGAGCTTCCTTCACGTCGTTTGTGGTGATGAGGAGGTGGGACCCGCCGTCGATCCGTGCGGCGGCGGTGGTGGCGGCGGCTTCGAGAGCGTTGAGAGCTACGCGGGCGTCGCCGTCGCAGTGGAGAGAGAGGAAATCGACGGCGGAATCGTTCAATTCGAGACTGGTAATGCTTGTGGGGTTTAGGGCGGGGAGTAATCCCCTGTCCGGGTCGGCGGCGGCGCGTTTGATGAGGGCGGCGAGGTGGTGGGGAGTGAGGGGGTTTAGGGTTAGGACTCTGCAGCGCGACAGCAGCGGCGTGATGAGGTGGAACGAGGGATTCTCGGTGGTGGCGCCGAAGAAGACGATGCTGCCGTCCTCGATCACGGGGAGGAACGAGTCCTGCTGCGCCTTGTTGAATCTGTGGACTTCGTCGAGGAACAGAACGGTTCGCCGGTGGTTGCTCCGCCGCCGCGCGGCCTCCACGGCTTCTCTCACCTCCTTCACGCCGCAGGTCACGGCGGAGAGGGAGACGAACCGGTAGGAGGAGACGCCGGCACAGGAGCTGACGATGGATCGGGCGATGGAGGTCTTGCCGGTGCCGGGTGGGCCCCAGAGGATGACGGAGGGGAGGCGGCCGCGGGCGGCGGCGGAGCGGAGGAGGGAGTCGCCGGATAGAAGGTGATCCTGGCCGACAACCTCGTCCAGAACGCGCGGACGCATCCGCTCGGCCAGCGGGGCTGAATCTGCCGCTACCGCCGCGGTGGGGGAGGATTGCTGAATGTCCGGTGATCTCGGGCGCTTAGGCCGGTGAATCAGGGAAGGAGACTGTTCGCTTTTCTCAGTCTCTTCGGATTCATGGAGGATTTTTGCGGGCTTCACATCTTTTTTGGAATTGAAGTTGAAAAACCGGTTGATTTTGGGCTGGACATTGGGAGGGGTAGAATCCGGCGGCGGCGCGGGAGTAGGGTGGCGGTCATGGTTGAGCAGCCAATCGGTGGCTTGGTGGATATTTCCGCCGGCGGAGGCGAGGGCTTGAGCGGCCAAATCGGCGGCGAAACCCATGCCTACGAGCTTCTCCAGTGCAGCCTCTGTTTCCATTGCTCCAAATTATTTTCCACTCTCTCTCTCTCTCTTTCTGCATATCTCTCTCTGTATACATCTCTCTATATATATGTCTCTCTCTCTCTCTATAAATTCTTTCCCGCACTTTCCGGTCATTTTTATGCAATTTACAATTGAGAGATTATTTCATTTTTAATTTAAATAGAAAAATGACTTAAATAACACCCCAAAAGTTCAAGTAAAAAGAGCTAGTTCTTGAAATGTTTTTGGGTATAAATATACTTATTACTTAATGTATATTTTCATGTACAAATAGCTTTTAATGTTATAATTATTGAGATACATGACATAAACCTCCATCAAAATAACTTTTTCTTTTTACTTTAATCTTCTAAGCATATTTTATCCATCTCCAAATACATATTAAGGAACCTAATAAAGTCTTTTATTTTTATCTTATGGAACCTACAACTACTATTTTAGCACATTGGATAAACCCAGGTTGCTATGCAATAGTCCGTAAACAGATAGGGCAGGTAAATTTGTAATTACATTGGTCTTATAAATTTTGATGGGAATGAATGTTGAAATTTGTGAAGATTTTGCAACTTAAATGCTAACCGGATATTGAGAATGAAAATTATTTATCTAATAATTATATCGTCTTTGAAAAGTCACATCCAATCATATAAAATAGTTGGATTGGGCTTGCATAGACCACCGGTTGGACCGACTACATAGATAGCATAAAATATCAAATGAAAAATTATTTGGGTTTTAAAATTTGTAGGCTTGAGAAAAATTGATCTAGTTTGCCTGATCTAAAATGTGAATTAGTATGATGGGCTCGACTTGATCCTAGAAATTAGAACTCTGGCCAATGGGTCGATCCGAAGTTAGGCTGCGTGGCTTGTAGTTTGCAAAAAATGGCACGGTTGATGACTTTGACACGTGTGTGGGTATAGTATTTCTCATCTTATTTAGTACAGCAGTTGTTCCCCACTTGAGTGGTACACCTACTACCTATACATTGTAGCAATTTATTTGATAATATTGTATATCTCGTATAATTATTTTAATAAAAAGAATTAAGGATTTTTTTACAGATACTTTATTTGAACAATGTTTCATAATTTTCTTGTATACTCGTTTGCCACAGAGTATGTGTGTAATATTTCAGATATTTCTTCCGTTACTAAAATAAAAAGTTGTTAATTAATTAAGGTTTTGCACGCTTAAGTTAAGGAAATTCAGTTTTAAGACTAACGGTGAAATCCGTTTCTGAAAATAAATTTCAGAAGTCGTTCATCCGACTACTGTATTAGGGTTTTCGCGTCCGATAGAATTTTCGTTCGTGAACTCAGATCGAAAAACCGTCTGACTTTACGTTCACTTATTTTACGACACGAGTCTTCTGGTAAAAGTCAGTTTTATTTATTTTTCCGGGCGAAATTTGGACTGTCATGTCTCAACTTTTCTTTGGATTTCGGAAATCGAATTATGCTTTCCGACTAAGTAAATTATTTCAAATCTAATGGTCGAATTAGTTTTCGCCGGAAATGTAACCGTCTAAGGAATTAATTAATCGATTTCAATACGCAGTATTAGACCCGTAAAAGGTGATATTTCTTCCCTCCCAACCGCTACCTACACCCCTAGTCATCACTTGATATTATCTCACTTTATTAACTTAAATATCACTCATTAGTCATCACCCTCTCTCTCATTCCTCCCCACCAAAACCGCCCCCCATCTCTCTCTCTCTTCTCTCTCTTGTTCTTCACCATTGAAGTGTTCTTCATCAAGTTCTTCAAGCATTCAAAGTTCCATAACTTATTCGTCTTCCGATCGATTTTAAATCCGAGTTCGTAGTTAGCAAGGTGAGAGCCTCCTCTTCATTACTATCCGAACAAAATTCCATTCCTTCACTTCTTGAAATTTTCGAAAATAGTAAGAGAGGTAGGGATCATGTTTCTAAGTTTATTTTATGGATATTAATGCTTACGAATGAATTTCTATGGGTGAAATAAAAAATAAATCATATAGGAAGAAAAGAGGGAAAATTTCGAAACATACATGAATCATTAGGTGAAGTATGAGCTTGATTTTAGATGATTGGTTTGTGGATTATCACTCTAGGTATTGATATATTGATGTATGAATTGTTTTGGAATTTTCTAAAAAAAAAAATAAAAATGTAAGAGATGAAGAAGCATGATTTTGATTGAGTAATTGTTATGATTTTGATGATTGATAAGTGAAATTAGAATTATTTGAAGCATGATAGAAACTTGAATCGATAAAATCACACGTCGGAATCAAAATTTATGAAAACGGACCCGTAGTAGGCTATTTTCAAGTATGAACTTTTGATCTATGAATATATATGCATAAAGTGAATGTAGTAATGATATGCATGAGTGTAGTTGATGTTGATTTTATATAAGTTATGAAATATGAAATTAGAAGTTAGATATGATTTGAATTTGAAATGAAATTTGTTAGATAATTGGTTAGTTGAAAAAGACGAGGAAGTGCTCGTCGTTTTGTTAATCGAGAAAATGTGAAGGTGTTCACGTCAAATGATTGTGTGTGTTGACTGTTATATGATAGAAATTTTCATGCACATAAAGACTGTATAGCATTGATCGAACCTAGGGAATTGTGCGTCGAGTTTTACGAGCGATTAGGGTTTCTCGGCAGTTTTGCGACCCTTCACGGAAACGGCCATAACTCTTAGCTCGTTTGACGAAATCGAGATCCATAAATTGAACAGTAAACTAGACATCCGTGTCTTTCTTTTGGTATCAAGCACATCCCCTGTTTCGAAGTATTCTGTTCTGTAGAGACTCCAGACTTACTGCCTTGTGCAGAAAATGTCTAAAACTCTGTTTCTTAAGTTGAATTCTTTTCAACTTAATTCTTTAAGAACTTTTAAGTCGTTAAGGGTTATCGACTTCCGTCTTTAACTAATCTAAATGTCGAGTAAGGAATTAAGTTAGTTCTAAATGAGACGTGTTCGAATCTCGTTTCTTTTAAATCAAAAGAGATTAGTTAAAGTGCAAATGCCTAAAAGACTTAACCGAATTCGAATTGCTTTTTATTTAATCGTCTCGACCGATTTACTAAAGTATGATTGATTGCGATAGAAGGAGGAAGTCGCAATTAGAAGAAAGGACGGAAGACCGAAGACGGAAGCTTTAGTTGTTCTGTATATCGTCTAAGGTGGGCTTTTCTATATATCAAATAAAATGAGCGATGCTCGAAAATGTTTACTTAATGCTTTGATAAGTGTGTTTTCAAATTGATTATCAGTGCATAAAAGATTTGTTTTATGTGAGTTCTTTTGTGCCTTTCTGAGTTAGCCAAAGGGGGCTAACTAATCGATCAGATTCTGAGTTAACCGAAAGGGTTTTCCAGAGTTAGTGTACACGGTAGCCGGTGTGTGTGGTACTCTGTTGAGGGGTAGCCAGCCACGGTGAATAGAACGTACGCGGAAGAAGTTAACTCTTCCCTGGCGTTGAAACAGAAGTTGGGCAAGTTGAACGTAACAACAGTAAAATGCTTGCGCAAGCTATTTATGAAAGGAAAATATTTAGTAAGCACGGGCCTTTGATGAAAAACCCCGATGTGTTACTTTAAAGATGCCTGATTAATCTATAAGCTTATGATATGTTTTCGGCACTGTGCCCACTAAGTATGATTATACTTAGCCCTGCATGTATTTATAAATGTGCAGGTTGAGCGACGGAGACGGTGGAAGTTGAGTAGAGGTTGTATATAGGAATGAAGAATAGTGTATTCAGTTCTACGTTTTTCCGCTGCAAACTACTTCACTTATGTTGTATAAACTTTTCGGTTTAAGTTTCGTACTTTAAACTTAGTCTACTCTGATAACAACTTCGTCGAGTGATCCTTTGAGATCGACTCTCTTTTGTTAATGAAATCGGTTCATAGATATCATCTTGTTTATTATTATTAGTTAAGGCATCTATTCAGTTATTATTCCCCCTTCTTCCCCGCTTCTTTAATCCAACCCCTAGTCGCACCCTAGCTTTGCCGTTCCTCGGGATTTGGGGCTGTGACAATGTGATAAAGTTTGATATGTTTAATTGGAATGGCTTATATAACATATGTTCACGATATAATTTTCATTTTTGCCATTTAAGTCAATCCACAAAATGATTGTCACTTTCATTTATAATAGTAGAGCCCACATAACACATTATAGTTAACCTTATATTTTTCATTACTTCATTCACATTTATTGTGAGACTCTTACTCCACTCACAACAATATCCACTATTAACTACTACCCACCATTTTTATAAAACTTGTGTCGTCCACAATATCGCAACCATATCGTGGATAGAAGGAGTATAACGGATTAATATTGTGTTTGGTTATGATATGTATTAAATTCTTTGGAGTAATAATAATGCTATGACGGTGAAAGTATAGTAGTAATTTATTTTTAGGCCATCTCCAACCCGTAATATTAAGCTTAAATCCTTTTTCTGTACTTGTCACATCAAACAGTAATTTTACTCAAAATAAGTATTCTCTAATATATATCTTTTCATATTGTTTTTCATACTTTTACAATAATATCAATATTTACTTTTCAGTAATACACATTAGACCTACAAAAACTTTTCAATTATTAATTGTATACGAAATAAAAACTACACATTCCTTAAATAAATAAATAAAAATAACGAAATTATAGCTTGATAAAAAAAAGAGTTACGTTAAAACATATATATAAACCGTACCGATAAAGTTTAGGCAAATAATATTATTACCTTGTTTAATTAGTGGATGGGTATTTTTGTATATAAATGATGGACGGTTAAATCCTAAATTTATAGAATTGATAATTCTCACGTATTTTTTTTCTCAAAGACTTTCGTGCAATCGGTTTGCACCTGCTATATATTACATGACGTAAAAATATTCAATACTTGGATGGTGGCGGAGTGATTTGAGTAATCCTCCACCCGAGTTCGAAGCTTGCTGGCTGCTTCCTTTTTTTTTTTTAATAAATTATGTTATATATTATATAATATATACTATAACAATAATCAATATATAGATGATGGCGTAGTGGTTTGGGGCGGAGGTTTAGAGCTTTGAAGTGTCCCAATTACTATTTGTTTTGTTTGTTATTTTAATATAATATATTTTTTTTAGTTTTTCATTTTGTTTTTAAAATTATTTGTTTACATATTTGTTAACATACAAATAAAATTTAATTTTATTTCTAATTTTTTTAATAAACATAACTAAAAATAAGAGTTGTAGTTACTAAAAGTACATGTTGTCGTAAATAAAAGTAACAATCATTATGAAAAAAAGTAATATTTGAAAACATTACCTTTCTTAATATTAATAATTACTTTTCATACGATAATAATTAATTGACAAAATCACTACAAGTACACGTTATCATAAACAAAAATAAATATTGTCGTCAAGAAAAGTAATATTTGTGAAACATTAACTCTCTTCATATCAATGATTATTTTTCATAATGACAATAATTACTTAACAAAATAACTTAAAGTATATGTTGTCATGAATAAAAGTAACAATTGTTGCAAAAAAAGTAATATTTTTAAAATATTATTTTTTTCATATCAAAAATTAATTTTAATCACGACAATAATTACTTAATTAAATAAATAAAAGTATACATTGTTGTTAATAAAAATAAATATTGCCATAAAAAAATTAATAATATATAAACAAGATATTAGGACACATAATAAAATGTCTAATGAAGTGACAAAATAAAAACTAAAAATAAAACAACTTTTAAGGACACTTAAATAAAAAAAAAGCTTTTAAGGACACTTTTCACACATATTCGAAAATAGGCGATGCGCTACTGGGAATCTAACCCGTGAATTCAGGTTGCCCAGAAGCGCCTTTAACCACTAGGCCAACAACATGCTATGTTAGTTATTATGGACAATAATTATATATTATGAAGCGGTCAGAATAAAGTAAAACAAACCAGAAATCTACACAAATACATCAAAATCGCTAGGAATTCAAAACAAATACACTAGAAATCATCAGAAACTCAACGAAAAACCTATAAATGAGTAAAAACAAGGCTAAAAAAATCATGAATTGAAAAAAAATTCAAATAAACTCATTACCCCAATTTTAGATCTATGAATTTCCGACGAGATCTATGGATTTCCGGCGATAATAGTTGGTGTAGTGATTTTGGATGTTGCAGACGGCGGCGGAAATGAGTGGGGATGAACGAAGAACGGAGGAGAAGAGAAGAGAGAAGAAGAGAGAGACGTTGTAGGTTGTGCTGATCGTTTTTCGCCTTTTTTTATTCGCGGCGGCATCGTTACAGTGGAAGGATGGGCGGCGAAATGGTTGAGGATGTTTTGCTGGTACGCGGCGGCGGAATGGTCGAGGTGGAGAGAGGCGGAGAGTGGCGGAGAAGAGGAAGAGGAAGAGAGAGACGAGCGGGAAGAGAGAAATGAGAGGGAAGAGAGAGAATGTGAAAAGTAATAAATGAGGGAATAACCCTACATAACATTCACTAAGGGTAATTTTTGTCAAATAGGGTACAGTTTTACCCAATTTTTGTCAAAAATGAACTTTTGACAAATTTAATAAAAATTATGTACCCTAATGCTATATTACCATTTGCCTCTTTAAGTTTAGGAAAAATTATACCAAAAATCCTGACCTTTTTTCAATTTCCGATTTTAAACCAAACTTTTTAAAATTCGCAAATTAATGTACGACCTTCCAATTTGATGCAATTACCTGCCACGACCTGTCTCCGGTAGAAATCGATTGCCTACGTGGTAAATTATTTCCTTACATGGTATTAATTTGCTTACGTGTTACATGGGAAAAATTGCAGCAAGAACCCTGACCTTTTTCCAATTTCTGGTTTTAAACCAAACCTTTTAAAATTCGCAAATTAATGTACAACCTTCCAATTTGATGCAATTACCTCCCGTGTCCGATTTTCTCCAAATTTGCTGCTGACATGGAAGCCGGAAACTTCTTCAACAGACTTCATCTCCATAATTCTTCTCCATCGGCTTCCTCATCTCCATGGGTTCTTCATTGGCACAATCTGGATATTGGAATAATCCCGAAGCTCAGCAGCGGCTACCTACCCGCCATTGTTTCTACTTCATCACTATCGGGACCACAACTCCACCAGTTGAGCAATGATAAAGCACACCAAGACAAAAGATGAACAATAACCTATTCTCTATTAGTAGTTTCAAGCAATAATTTAAGCCAAATCATCGAAAAGAAACAGGGAAAAGTAGATTCGATTCTGTCCGTAATAGAGTATTAGGAAATTATGGTTATCGATTCAGAGTGTTGTGTCGTTTTGGGTCTGCTTTTTCACCTCATATACGATTAAAGGAATGACGTCACTTAGGACATGAGTAAAACGACGTCATTTTGTGCCCATTCACCAATTAATATGAGATATGCATAATTATTTAACTCATAAGCAAATTAATACCACGTAAGGAAATAATTTACTACGTAGGCAATCGATTTCTACCGGAGACAGGCCGTGGAAGGTAATTGCATCAAATTGGAAGGTTGTACATTAATTTGCGAATTTTAAAAAGGTTTGGTTTATAACCGAAAATTGGAAAAAAGGTCAGGGTTCTTGCTTCATTTTTCCCTCGTTTTATATTTGCCTAGTACGACGTCGTTTGTCGAGCCGGAGAGTTTTGCCACGTAGAAAATTCCGGCTTCCATGTCAGCAGCAAATTGGGGGAAAATCGGACACTGGAGGTAATTGTATCAAATTGAAAGGTCATACATTAATTTGCGAATTTTAAAAAGTTTGGTTTAAAATCGGAAATTGAAAAAAGGTCATGATTTTTGGTGCAATTTTTCCTTAAGTTTATCGAATAAGCCTTGGACTTTACATAACAAAATTATTTTATGAAAAAAAAGGGAAAATTCAGGTGCGATAAACCATATTCATAGACTACATTTACAGACGACCACCTTCACCAGTTAGCCGAGTCAATATTTTGATGCCGAAAAAAAGGCCTACCTTATTTAAATTTTATATATTTTTATGATTTTTTTTAATCAAGTTAAAAGTTTAGGTCATAAATCACGGTGGTAAAAGTCTAACCACAAATTATAATTACTTGTTAAATTAGTTAGCACGGTAAAGAGAGGATAAAACTTGTATTTATTTAATTGATCGACACGTGATGATTTTTTCTTATATATATATATATATATATATATATATATATATATATATATAATTACTTTTTTCTTCTTATTGTTTTTGTTTTTTTCTTCATATACAATTTCAACATAATTGGGATTCTTAAGCTTCACTTAATCTATTTTTTTATAAATTATTTATTGGATATCTTCGTAATATTCTAATTAATAATATAAATTTAAATTATTTTCCTTAAAATAAATATAATAAGAGGGATATATTAAGCAAATCAAATTTTGTAAGAATCCATTCTTTTTATAATAGATATAGATATTATTAATTATGTAATAAAAAAGTTTCAAGTTAATTGAAGAAGAATATTGGAGTCCATATAAAATCTATAAAATCAGGTAAAAGATAAATTATTATAAGGTAAGTTTGATTCTCAATGAATTAATATTTTTTTGTAACTTAAAATACATTGTATTAAATATTTTTTATAAAATACAATTGACCTTAATTTAAATATATAGTAAGGATATTTTAGGCAAATCAATTTTTGTAAAGCAAGACTCGTTTTATATTAGTATATAGATTTTTGAAATTTTGCATCATGGATTAGACGAAGATTAATAATCAAGCCAAATTTGGGATGATAAGCTTTCTTCCATTTGAATGATTGGAGCACGGGCCCAATTAATTGTCACTGGTTTCATCATTCAGACAAAACATGTGGTTAGATGGAATTACGCAAATCAAACGCAACATTACAATATTATTTATACCATCTCATATGATTTGTTTGCTACGGAGTATGGGATAAAACGTGATATGTTTGATTCAGATGTCTTATATGTATAAAAAATTAATATTCCGTTTGGTATATATGAAGTGTTAAATTTTTTGCAAAATAATAATTATGATAAATTTGAGTTATAATTAGTTGCAGTATTATGTATACCACCTCAGAGGTGGTATACATAACAAAAATAAGTATAATTCATACGGACCCGAATTTTATAAATAGTCGTATACTTTGTACTAAACGACATATTAGGGTGTCATAGACATATTATATACCCTAATCATGCTTACCAAATGTATATAACATAACAACAAAAGATACAACTCATACAATTTAGAACTTTATAAAGGGCGTATACTATATCAGATATTCCAAATTACCCATAGCAAATAGTATATATAGGGAGATTGATATATTAAAACGTTAATAGTAGTTTGGTTCAAAAAAAAAAAACGTTAATAGTAGTACTAATTCGAATACTCGCTTTACTTTGTGTTGGAGTGTTTCTCTGCTTTTTAGCTTACCGTTTAAGTAAACTAGGAATCAGATAAAAGGCGAATTCCGTACTTATTTTTATTTTTTTTATTTTTCATGAATTTTGCTTATGTTGGGGGCAAGAATATGTTCTTAAAAAACTAGTCCATTATAAATTGCCTCCACACAACACACACACACACACACACAATATTAATCTCAATGATGAATCCAAGGACTATTCCTATCACCAATCTCTACATTTTAGCCATATTAGCCTTCGCTAGCTGCATATCAAGCAATGGTAATTATAAAGACTCCACTATTTTCTTATATATTTGTGAATTGTGATGCTGGGGCTTCTGCAGAAAAGTTTCCGATGAGTGATGCATATACGAATTCATGGGAATATTAATTTTTAAACACTTATATCTATATATATTTAGAACAATAACTTGTCAGATAAATTTTTTCTGTCCCCCCTGCATACAATGATTCAAAAACTTAATTGATTATTTTATGGCCCTACATATGTTGGAAACTTCATCCCAACAAATTTAGAATAAAATGTCTAACCATTGTGTGTCTTGGACAACATTTGGGCAGCCTCAAACATAGCTCCACCATTATATCAAACACCTCAAAACCACCCTCCATTGTGCATATATCCACCACCGTCGCCGCAGTCGATCCCCCTACCACCACCCACACTCCCAACTTCGCCGTCGCCCACCAAACCTGACCACGCGGCTTGGTGCGTGGCGAAGGCGACGGTGCCTGCTTCAGCGATACAGACGGCGTTGGACTACGCCTGCGCGTCGGGTGCCGACTGCCGGGCGGTGCAGGCGGGCGGCGCGTGCTTCCAACCGGACACCGTGGTCGCGCATGCCTCCTTTGCTTTCAATAGCTACTGGCAGAAGAATAAATTGGGTGGTGGAACTTGTGACTTTGGAGGCTCAGCTATGCTCGTCACAGTTGATCCAAGTAAGTTTTTTATAGGATTAACTGTCGTAAATTTAAATAACATAAATTTCTATAAAAATTGACCATTGTTCATATATGACAATCTTAATCTTATATCAGCAACAAACTAAACAAAGTACATACAACACAAACAAATCAACAAATTTATGTTTTATGTGCATGCATGTTATTAGCTAGCATTGAAATGTTTTACATATGTATTGCCACAGTATAATTTCCTAAACTTTTATGTTACCTTGATTTAGTCTTCACCATAATCTACCCAATTTAATTAGTTTTACCTACAATGGACTGAGGGCTCACCATCTAAACTGTGCTTCCATATTCTCAATTTTATTGACGGACGTTCGATGGCGGAGTAATCGTGAAAATATGAATTGGGCGATAGGAATAGGATCCTTAACTTCAGATCATTTCGTTAATTATAATAATAGGCGGTCCCACCCGGCCCAAACTATATTAGGCCCATAATAGTTATCCGAGATTTGAGTCCACATACATATTATAAAAAACAGATAGACCATCGGAAAAGCCT
This sequence comes from Schizonepeta tenuifolia, assembly GCA_029490685.1. Classification (NCBI taxonomy): domain Eukaryota; kingdom Viridiplantae; phylum Streptophyta; class Magnoliopsida; order Lamiales; family Lamiaceae; genus Schizonepeta; species Schizonepeta tenuifolia. The sequence goes on from CM055955.1 coordinate 133,309,779, forward strand.
ACTTTGGACGACCCTATACCTTAAAACAAAAAATAATTCCGAATATAATTACGGGCTGGTTTGATTTCTCACATTCATTTCGTGGCCTCGGGTTCATCTTATTCTCTCGTAAGAATAAGAACAAGCAAGTTACCCATATACTCTCTCCGTCCAAGCGAAAAAGTCCCATTTGAGAATCGCAAGTAGATTAAAAAAAAGAGAGTTAGATGATAAAGAGTGTAATTAGGATAATATTTTAATATTGATGTACAGTAGGTTGAGTGGAAAAATACTGTAGACTAAAGTAAACTACACTATTCACCTAGGTACTAAATGAATAAAATAAAGGAAATGAGTTGAATTAGTGTGTTAATTTTTGCCAAAAAAAGAAATGGGACTTCTTGAACAAAACACCCGAAATAGCAAAATAGGACTTCTTGAACGGGACAGAGGGAGTATTATTTATTAATATACAAACAAAAAGAGATAAACAAAAACCAAAAATTGGATATACCCAAATCAAATCCAATTGAAATATTAAATTTAGTTATGATTTTTTCAATTTTTAGACCCCTTCTAATTCTTTGCCATTTAAAAAGTTATATATCATAATAAATAAATAATTCAATATCATCTTTTTCGATTCGATTTTTTTGATTTTTCGGATCGTTTTGAAAAATTGAATTTCTGGATTAATTCAAATGGAAAATGATTTTAAGATATAAAGTCCTAGACATAATTGGGGTAAATTAGTCAAATTTCATATTTTATTATTTTTGAATTAATTAATTAATCAATTAATTTCATAGATTACCCTATTATCGTTAGCACTAATTAAGGAATAAATTTTCAATCAAATATACACATTCCATAATTAATTAATTTCAATTATATCTATAATTATCATAAGATTTGATATTAGAAAATTATTTATGTAATATATACAATAATTTCATATTAAATTCCTACAATCTCAGATTTTTTTTTTCGCAGCTTGAAATATAATTATATTAAAGTAAAATATACATATAGAAAAAATATAATTGTAGGATCATTAATATATATATATATATATATATATATATATATATATAGTGTTTTATATTAAATTGATTTTTTTTTTTCGTGTCAAAAAAATATAATACTCCTACATGAAAACATATAGATCAGCAATAAGAAATAAAAATAAATAAAATGAGTAATAATAATCGTTTAACATCAGTAAGTCAGAAAAAAAAAATTGGAACAAGATTTGTCAAGTTTGGAAGATTATTTGATTAGCTAATTGTAAGGCTAAAATATATATACCTAATTAATGTTATGTTAATAATAAAAATATTCCAAAATTATATAAGGGTAAATTAGAGAAAATAAAAAATTGAAAAACCGAAAATTATTGAACCGGTTCGATCAAAATCAGCTTTTGAATTATATGAATAAAAAAACTAATTATATTTAGGACATTATATCTCATTATTACTGCCCAATTCAAATTTAGTAAAGAGCCGAATACTCATACCTAATACAAAAAAGGAATATAATAAATCATTCAATTATTTAGATTTGATTTATGATCGCGACTTGAAGACAGATGACTTCATGTATACTCAACGTGTGTTAACTTGTTTTATCTCTATCTTATCTCTTTAGGACTAATTAATGCTTGCACACAAATATGCCATAGAAGTGAAATAAATAAACAAATTACTCAGTACATAAAAAAAAAAAAAAAAAATAAAGAAAAAAAGTTCAGCACTGGTGATGAAGTTTTTTATTGGATTTTTTCTTTTACAGGTTACGATCAGTGTCATTTCCTCCTCAATTGAAGAATTGCTGCACAAGGTCCAATATATCTTAATTCAATATAATCAAAATTTCCAGTAATTGTTGTATGCAATTAATTACAGAAATGCACATTGATTCGTCACTACAATAATTCGTATAAGTTACTAGTATTTATTTCTAATTTTGTAATACATGTATATTACTAGGCTACTTTACCAAATTTTATATTAATCCATTAATATCTTCATAAAATTTGTTTTAGATATAATATATAAATTTAAAATCAATTGTGTTGAGTATTGAATTACCCATCTTCTCGATAAGTGGAATAAACAACTTGATGTTGAGGAAATACAGAGCTTCATAAGGTTTGGATTTACAGTATTTTGGTTTTTAAGATTTATTTTATTGTTTTCTGAATAATAAATAAAATAAATTTCATCTAGGCAAATACCATACGTTTCTTTAAGCATATATTCTTTATCTAAAAAATATTCCAAACTTTTCCTGAAAAATTCCTATCATTTTCTCCAACATAGTATTCTCAAATATACTTGCCCATAAAAACCCAAAATAGATCCCGATATTTTCTCACATAAATTCAAGTTTCAATTTCTTCCGAAACAAAATTTATTATTTGTCCTTTAGAAGATTGCCGACTTCATTTCTTACGTTCCCAAAAACTAAAATGGATTATTGCAAAATAATTCACTACCTTAAGTTCACTTTATATCTAATATAAGCATAAATTTTGAATCATTAATGTACTTATCCCTAATTTTTACAAATCACCATAATTTAACGTGACCGTCTTCACTTCATGTAGTGGACATACGCTGCCACATATATATATGTCACAACAACAACATTTCGACGATGATCACATCAAATATTTTGATGATCGAAACAAATTAATTGGGTATTCAATCCACAACAAATGTAAATGTGATGTCTTTATGGTAACGATTTTAAAATTCGTGTTGAAATTGCAAATGAGGTGGGAAGAGGTGCATTATTTTACAGTTAATCTAAAAAAGAACTTAGTTTCCAATTCCGAGGTGGTTATAAAGATATCAATTTCATACTACTATATTCCACTACGACAAATGTTCCTATAATAAATGTTTGAAGAACTGTGAAACGTATACTATACATGCCATAAATAAAATTGTGATATCTTTCAATGGGTATATATATTATTCGTATCACAAACATGTCTAGTGACCTGTGAGGTGGTATTTAATTTATTACATTTTTAAATTTAACAAAATTTTGTTTGTAGTAAAAGTATATTGATGCATGTGTAAATTACTAAATTTTGCTACATATAAAAATATACATGCAAATCTTATGACACTTCATTTGGTGTTCCTTAAATTATGGCAGTGCTACCATTTCATTGCAATGTCCATCCCCATGCTAAAATATCTATACCCACCTCCATGTTTCAAAATTTTGGCTGAGTCTCGACTGCCGACATGCTCCTGCAAAATTTAGATCTATGCAATGTCGATGAAGGTTTGCGGTTTAGGGTGAATCAAATATTAGATTGAAAATGTAGTATTATTTTGTCCTGGAGCAAAAGGAAATTCATTATCTTTTAGGGAAAAAAGAGTTAGTTAAAAGTAAACTTGATTTTTGGGGTGTGAATGGACAAGCGATGGGCAAAAGAGTCATAGAAGTTGAGAAACATCATTCTCAACCACAGATTTATTTGATCCTCTCTCTGTCTGTAAAGTTTAAAAAATTGGAGCCCGGCAGTATAAGCTACCCTACCTTTGTTTGGAGCTTAATACTAGTCGTATACCGAGTGAAATAATGCAGTGAATGATGGCCAAGGATTATTAGTTTTTGTCATTGCGTTCTGGTTTTGTCCCGATCGATCCATTCATTATGAGAGATGACTGTTTACATTTCAGAACTCAACAAGTGATGACTTGTACTCTTTGATTATACGACATTACATCAAATTAACGAGCTAAGATATTCAGATGTCGGTTCGTTCAAAGTCCGTTAGAGCTTGTTTAGTGGATTTTGCTGGCTGGACGAGCCAATCCTGAGCTTGACAGTATTCAACTAGCTAGCTCGTAGGCAAACTCGTTATGTGATTTACTTCCATATCTATACAATAATTAGTAAAAGTTGAATTAAGTCTAACTAAGTTTCTTCGTTATAAGAAGATAGTGAACTTTTCAGTAAACATATTATCTTATTGTGAACAAAATATTATATATTTAAGAGAAAGTAATTAATATTTTAAATATCAATCTAAATTTTAACATCACGTTCTGGTTCAATTAAATTCATAACCTCAAAGTATCCGATAAATAAAGTGTGATGCTCGACTCGATTACAAACGAAATAAACTTGAACGTGATAATTCGACTTGGCTCGATTAAAGTTCTATTTACATCTCATTTGGCATTTAGCAATTGGCAATGTAGAATGAACAAATTGAAAATAAAGTAATTATGAGATTAAAAAAATTTAAAAGTTTTTCAAAAGCTGCAAAAATCTTAGAATGTTGGTTATTTATAGGACAAGTAATCAAATCAAATATTAAAATGGAAGTACGAGATACTAGGTCCATGTGAACCCTTGAGTTGGCAATTGCCAATAGTAAATTTGATAGTATTAAATTTAGAAATAAGTATTTGGTATAATAGAATTATATACATTATTGTCTCCTTATCAAAGTAGGTGCTTATAAATAGCATGCAGAAGTTTGATAATAGAAACATATCAAACATGGGCAACCACAAAATAGGTGTGCTCATATTCCTTCTCCACTCGGCTACTTTGCTAGCATGTCCAACTTGCTATAATCCGACTCCTCCAAGTGAGGCACCGATACACCCACCACATGTGAAACGGCCAAAGCCACCACCCTCCGATCCCAACCCACCGATGTTGCCACCAACACACCCACCAAAGATGAAGCCGCCGCACCATTCTAAGCCTCCGGTGGTCGAGCCGCCCCCTACCCACCAGAAACCACCAAAGTCCCCGCCAAAGAAGAAGCCGCCACACCATGCTAAGCCTCCCGCGGTCAAGCCACCACCCTCCCACCAGAAACCACCAAAGTCGCCACCAAAGAAGCCGCCACACCATCATCCTAAGCCTCCAATGGCCAAGCCGCCACCTACACACCCCAAACCACCAAAGTCGCCACCAACACACCCGCCAAAGGTGAAGCCGCCACACCACCCTAAACCTCCGGTAGTCCATCCTCCACCATCTCAAGTTCCATGTCCTCCACCAACATCACCACCAGCATCACCGCCATCTTCGCCACCTTCATCACCACCATCGTTACCACCAACATCACCATCATCGCCGCCTTCATCACCACCACCATCTAAAGTTCCATGTCCACCAACATCACCACCAGCATCACCGCCATCTTCGCCACCTTCATCACCACCATTGTCGCCGCCATCGTTTCCGCCAACATCACCGCCTTCATCACCACCACCATCTGAAGTTCCATGTCCTCCACCAACTTCACCGCCATCTTCACCACCTTCATCACCACCATTATCGCCGCCATCGTTACCGCCAACATCACCATCATCGCCGCCTTCATCACCACCAATGATGCCACCTTCATCACCACCATTGTTGCCACCATCTTCACCACCTTCATCACCACCATCGTCGCCACCATCGTCACCACCTTCGTCTCCGCCATCATTACCACCAACATCACCATCATCGCCACCAATGATGCCACCTTCATCACCACCATCTTCGCCACCATCGTCACCTCCATCGTTACCACCAACATCACCATCATCGCCACCTTCATCACCACCTTCATCTCCGCCATCGTTACCACCAACATCACCATCATCGCAACCATCGTCACCACCAATGATGCCACCTTCATCACCACCATCGTCACCACCTTCATCTCCGCCATTGTTACCACCAACATCACCATCATCGCCACCATCATCACCACCATCCTCACCTCCAATGATGCCACCTTCATCACCACCATCGTTACCACCAACATCACCATCATCACCACCATTGTCGCCACCATTGTCGCCACCTTCATCTCCGCCATCAATACCACCAACATCACCATCATTGCCACCATCATCACCGCCATCGTCACCACCTTCATCTCCGCCATCATTACCACCAACATCACCATCGTCGCCACCATCGTCACCACCTTCGTCTCCGCCATCGTTACCACCAACATCACCATCATCGCCACCATCATCACCGCCATCGTCACCACCTTCATCTCCGCCATCATTACCACCAACATCACCATCGTCGCCACCATCGTCACCACCTTCGTCTACACCATCGTTACCACCAATATCACCACCAACATCACCATCATTGCCACCATCACCGCCATCGTCACCACCTTCGTCACCGCCATCATTACCACCAACATCACCATCATCGCCACCTTCGTCACCACCATTGTCGCCAATATCTCCACCAATATCACCACCATTGTCGCCACCATCTTTGCCACCAACATCACCATCATTGCCACCTTCATCACCACCATTGTCGCCATCATCTCCATCAATGTCGCCACCTTCATCACCACCTTTGTTGCCACCAACATCCCCATCATCACCACCATCTTCGCCACCATCATCACCACCTTCGTTATCACCGACATCACCATCATCGTCGCCACCATCTTCGCAACCATCATCACCACCTTCGTCATCACCACCTTCGTCATCACCGCCTTCGTTTCCACCATTACCATCGTCACCACCAATGGGAGCAGAGACATGCCCCATCGACGTATTGAAACTAAGTTCGTGTGTGGACGTATTGAGTGGGCTAGTACATATTGGAGTGGGGCAAAGCGCCAAGGAGGAGTGCTGTCCCTTCCTCGATGAGCTTCTAGATTTGGATGCAGCTATCTGCCTCTGCACAGCCATCAAAGTGAAGGTTCTCAATGTCAACATTCTCATCCCCATTGCTCTAAAAGTTCTTATCAACGACTGCGGCAAATATCCACCACCTGGATTCCAGTGTCCTTCTTAAACTTGTTCAAATTTCCTATTTGTTTCATATGTATTATTATTATTCTTCTACGCAGACGTGTGTGTTATGTATTTTAGAGTTTTCAAATAAAATTCTAAAACTGGGTTTTAGAATCTTCAGTTGTTTAAAGGAATTAATTAATGCTCGTACGTGTTATCCGACATGGATATGTTTTTTTAGAGTTGTTATCACTTACAATTAAATACGTAGTCTTTTTCAATTAGCACAAACAACTTTATCCGATATTTGATTCTAAAAAAAAATAACTTTATCTGATATTTTATCAGAACTTGATTAGATGTAAAAGGCAATATTCTATTAAATTCGATATAATATTTCTGCATATTTCATATTTAAGTATAAGTAGTCGTATTTTTTTTATATATAATTGTAAGATGCAATATCTTTTTGTTGCAAAAATTTTACCATTGTAATTTTGCGATTTAGGCAACGAACATACTAGATTGTAATTGAATTATTAACAATTATTATAGTAAATTGAAGAAATCTTGACGTTAACACGAATAAATGATTTTTAGAAGTTCAATTGATCTAACCAGTTCAAATAAAAAAAAATGGATATTACGAAAGAGAGTTTAATTTAATATAAATTCAGAATTAAATTATTAGAATAAACAGTCTAATAATATTAGTACTATAAAAATATTTTATTTTAAATATGTAAGAAAATGTTTGAATTTAAATATAAAAATTGAACATTTAGAGCATCGTCCCAGTAGAATTCTTAAAATTTTTACTCTTAAATTTGCTTTTAAAGTGCCCCTATATTATTTCTAACTCAGTTTGTTTTATTTCTAACTCTTATTTTACAAATGGATGCAATAGTTCTCATATTTTTTATTAATTATTTTTGTCCAACTCAATTTGTAAGATATTAGAAGATATAGAAATTAAAGGTGTAATTATTTTTGTGGAGCTTACCTAATTTTAGAAGAATGATCTTTCTAGCATAGTTTTTGTTACTTTAACATAAATTTAGTTTTACAACTAATATATATATATATATATATAGGAGATAGATCATATGAGAATGAATTTTATCCTAAGAAATGATAATAGATTTCTACCATAGATCTATTGGTGATGGAGGGTCAAGATTTGGCCAAGTCAAAGCGGGTCAACCCGTTGACTTTTTTTTTTAAATTTTCGATTTTTTTTTTAAACTGTCACCCAAGATGCACAATTTCACATATTCGGATGCACCACTCTATATAACTAGATGCACCACTAAGTGTATTTAGATGCACAGGATTTTCAGTTTTTTTTTTTCAATTTTTTTTTAACTGTCATCAAAGATGCACAACTTCACATATTCGGATGCACCACTCTATATAACTAGATGCACCACTAAGTGCATTTAGATGCACAAGATTTTCAGTTTTTTTTTTCAATTTTTTTTTTAAAAACAGTCACCCAAGATGCACCATTTCACATATTCGGATGCACCACTATACATAATGAGATGCATCACTATGTGTAGTGAGATGCATCGAATTTGTAAAAAAAAAAACTGAAAAAAAATTGGATGCACCACAATGCGTAACTAGATGCACCACACAGTGTAACTAGATGCACCACATAGTGTAACTAGATGCACAATGTTTTACGAAAATAAAAAAAACGAAAACAAAACTAGTGCATCTTAATGCACTTAGTGGTGCATCTCATTATATAGTGTGGTGCGTATGAATACATGATGTGGTGCATATGACCTAACCTTAAAAAAAAACGAAAAAAAAAACATAAAAAAAAAACATAAAAAAAAACTTAAAATCTTGTGCATCTCAATACACTTAGTTGTGCATCCGAATATGTGAATTGGTGCATCTGAATATGTGAAGTTGTGCATCTTGTTAAAAAAAAAAAAAAGTCAACGGGTTGACCCGAGTTGACCCGGCTTTGACCCGTTTTGACCAAGCTAAATCTTGACCCTTCATGTAGATAAGATCAATGGTGAAGATTAATTCCTATTTCTCACTTTAAGGGGAGTTTGCATGAGAATCACTCCATATATATATATATATATATAGAATCACATGAGAACACCATGTTATATGAGAAATAAGAACAAATTTATACCATTCATTTGTATTGATCAATGGCTTGTATTTAATACAGATTTTTAATTAATAATTTTTTGTTCTATCATTTTTTAATGGAGCGTGGATAAAACTGTAAAAAACCTATTATTTGTAACCGCCACTTTGCACATTTCGTGGGAATCAATAATTATTTATGGTATATTACTCTATTAATTTTGTTCATTTAGATTACTTTTTAGGCGGTTCACATATAATAAATAGATCATGATACGTAATATGCAAATTCATATGTTGTCTGCTATTAAAAATAATTTTTTTTTGTAAATTGCAACATTGTGTCCAGTACAAATTAAAATAACCAATATTATTTTACTATACTATATTGTATAATTAGGATTAGTTTAGTACGTAATTCTATAAGGTTTAGTAACCCTAATTAGAATTTATTAATTTGTAATTAAGATTTTGTACTTTAATTTTGATTTAATAGTATCGAATTAGGATAATATGAATCCCAAATAAAGTTTACAAACGTCCAATTAGAATTTAATTCTAATTGACATTAATAAAAAAACGTAATATTAATGAAAATTAAATAAATCACCCAAAAATTGAGATATTTGTATCAGATTTTCTATAATGCATTTTTCACCTTATAACAATGCACAAATTATCTAACAATAATGCATCAACACATAATGCATAAATAATAATAACTTAATGCATAAATTCTCATTAAAAAATGCATTTTTTTAGAGAATAAAATAATGCATTCTACCATATACAATTTAATTCACAAAAGTCAATTGATTAACTCTATAAAAATATTGGAACACATCATATATATTACCTAATTTATAGTACACTATTCGGACGAAAACACTAGCTAGTCAATATGCAATGTTCGATTGTCGTAAAACATGATGTTTACTTAAAATGGATCTTTGATCTTTGTTAATCTACGGTTCAGATTTAATGGTGCATTAAGTTACTCTGATTTATGTATTAAAATGTGAATGCATTTACGTAATGTTTAGTCGTCGTAAAAAAATATATCTACTAAAATTTGGATTCTTAATCTTTATTGATCTTGATCCAAATTTAAGGGTGCACTAGGTTATTCTAATTTATGCATTAAAATGTGAATGTATTAGGTCACAACAATTTATGCATTAGGTTTCTTCAATTTATGCATTATTTATATAATAAAAGTTAATTAATTCTAGTCACGCTCCAAATAATATTTTCACCGGATTCTTATCAATAACTCACCAAGTCAATAATTTGCATTAACGCCATATTCGGAATTAGTTGTCATAAAATTGATGTTTATAAAGAAAAGAAAGAACAAGTTTATGATTGGATGATAAATGACAAAGAAAATGAAGTAATTGCCATGCAGCAATTTGAAAAATAGTATTATATTATAGTCTAATCATGATGCATTGATGCATGTAATTAACCGTAAAAAACAAAACTAATTTCATGTAAAAAAATCAAAATTTGGATAGATGTAATTCGTTTCCTCAATCCCGTAAATTGCGTGCTATAGTGATGTATAATAATTTGTTTGGACTTGTTTATCCTTCTTCCGCCACAATTATTATAATTGACGGTTTTTCGTGTTATTCATCAAAATCAGATCGGTCCATTGATTTAGTAATAATTTAAGGTTGTTATTTGTTCTTATTTCTCATCTGAGGAAGTGTTCTAATCAGGGGTGGGGCTAAGAAATCGGTGATCCAGTGCGAATTCATAAATTTGAACCCTTTTATTTATAATAACTAGGACCAAAATTTTTAGTAAAAATGAAATGAATGCAAAAATTGGATGAGGGAATTGAACCCATGACCTCCTTATATTGATCAAATGACACTTAACCAACTGAGCTATCATATATTTTAGTTATAATATGAATTTATAATATATATATATATATATATACTATAAAGGTCAAAATAATTTGGAGCCCTCGTCTTTTTGGGGTTCGGTGCAGTCGAGCACCCGACGCACCCCATAGATCCGCCCATGGTTCTTACCAGATCCGCTCCTTCTCACTCTCTCTCTCTCTCTCTCTCTCTCTCTCTATATATATATATATATATATATATATATATATATAGGGAGATGATCAAATAGAAACTCTTATTTATATGAGAATTAGGAACCAATTCAAGTCATCCATCTTATAAGATCTATGGATATAGTTTAATCTCATAGGTAACTGGTCAAACCCGCCTCTTCTGGTCAATCCCGCTTTTTAATACTTAAGTAAGGTTATTATGGTAATTTTTGCTATTTTATTTGGTGTAAAATGAGATGCATAAATTAGTATAATGTGATGCATTAATTATTGTAAAGTAATGCATAATCTGTAGCAAAAAAAATAGCTTTTACACCCATTTGTGGTTTATAAAGAATAAAACGAAAATTTATGAAGTATGTATCCTAAAAAAAATAAACTTATAAAGTGTGTACTCAGAATTAAAGCATTATGTATATCGTAGTATTTTGTTACTTGATATTATTGGCATAATTTGTGATGCATTAATACGATTTAGTTAATGCATTAATATAAATGTAATTAATACATTACTTATATGGTATTTATATATTATATTGTTTAAATTTATGCATTAAATTGTGTATTTTTTTTAATTCTCCTTACCTCTGTCCCTCCCTCGCTCAATTCTTGAACTAGAAATGTTTGTAAAAAATTGTTACCTTTCATGGATCGTGAATCCCGAAATGTTTGAAACATTAAATATTCACATTTGGCTTTGATTTTGTTCATTCTATGGATGAATGATGTAATCTGACGGCGAAATTCAGAATGGGTGAAGAATGAGTTTTTCTGAATATTTTCGTTTTGTTTGTTGAGAATGAGTAAAAGCCGGCCGTAGCAGCATGGCGATGATGGCATTAGTGGAGATCTGTGATATCTCGCTGAATTTTGGGAGAAGAGAACGAGAATTTAGGGATATATTTGGAACTTAATTATAGTGGTTTCAGAGAGAAAGGATGAGAGGAAGCAGCGGCGGAGACGATCTTCAATCGTTTGCGACGGTGGTGGTGATTCTGGCGGCGACCAACTGTTTATATCAGCCGGTGACAGAAGATAAGAGGAGAAGGATTGCGTGATGACGATAGAAATAAGGGAAATAAGAAGAATTTTGATCGAGCGTGAAGGGGAAAGAGAGTGTTTCAGAAAATTAATTTACCAATTTAACCCCCTGTCCTTTTATTTTAATTTATGTTAAATTTTTAGATTTAATCATAATTACACATTCTTTATAAACGAGTGACTAGGACTTGTTCCTAGTTCTCATATAAAGAATGGTTCTCACCAGATCCACACCATATATATATATAATATTATTGCGGATTCGGGCCCTCCTTATTTTTAGATCCTACATCACGCAACCTTCATTCTGTATTCCTATTTATCTCAAATCGTCGTTTTACATTCATAATTTTCCTAGAATAGCTAGCCATTTGTATAAATTTATTATTATATAGTACTAACTTATAGTGCGTGTGTATATATATACATATTATATAGAATTTTTCAAAAATCTTTTATCCCACGTTGTTTTCTAATCAAACTTCATCTCTTAGATGACCTATATAAATATCTATAAACGATATTGTCTACTTTTTCGTTACAATGCACTACGAATTTGGCTAATTAATTAATTAGTTGCCCAAAAAATAGTTTACTTTCATGATCAATTTAATTTGGCTAATAATCTAATTTGTCAAATAAATAAATTGAGTCGAAATTAAATTAAAAAGATCAAAAATCGTAAATGAATACAGGAGAATCAGAAACAATTTTCTTGAATTTAATTTATACAAAAGATTCTTACTTTTAAAATAAAATTTTAAAACTACCAAGTTAATTGCAGATAATGTTTTTAATAATCTTAATGAAACATTTGGAATAAAATTAAACTAAAAAATGAACAACAATAGTAAATGAAGATGGGAGAATCACATAACAATTTTCTTGAATTTAAATTAGAAATTAAAGATTTCACTTTCAAAACAATTTTTAATAACTATCAAATAGTGATGGTCCCGATACGAGTTCTGGTGTATGGGGGGGGGGGGGAATACACCAGATAGAAAATTTTAAAACAACTCTCGAAAATATCTCAACCGAGTAAAGAGACTCAGCTGGATTCACAACCGAGTACGAGAACTCAGTTGGAAGAGTGGTGATGTGCGGAATGTGGTGGATAAAAACTAACTCGTATAAAAAACAACTCACGCTCAGATGCAAGGTCGGTTAATAACCAAGTCAGTTGATATGCAAAGATGCAGTTTTGTATGCTGGTTAGTAGGTCAGTTGAATATGCAATAAGAAATAACTGAACTGAAAACACAAGCACACAAGGGATTTACGTTTGAATTTATTTCAAACATTCTCATTTAAGACATAAACATCTTCAGCCATAAATGATACCTGCCAGCTGATGTCGGAATCAGCTGTGTTCCAATGTTGCGGTATACCATCAGCTGACTCGAGTTCGTCTGTTCAGCTGACGTCTGATGTCTTCAGTTGGCGATCCGCATCCGATGTCTTCGGTTGGCGATCTGCATCTGAGATTCCCCCTTCATCTGTGCTTCCCCCTCAGATGGATATCTATCTCTTCACCTCAGCTGGTTTCTCATCTGATGGATCCAACAATCCAAGTAGATCACATAACATCTTGAACCGCGCTTCGGCTAGAGGTTTGGTGAAGATATCAGCTCTCTGAATCTCAGTTGAAATTTTCTCCATGGAAACATCCTTCTTTCTCCACGAAACTCCCAAGGAAATCTCTCAGATTTGTCATGTGTTTAGAGCATCCACTATCCATCACCACATGGTTTGTGATGTTTTATTCTTCCTCAGCTGTTTCTCCTGTTCCTGCACAGAGAAACACGCTTAGGTCCCCAATTTTAGTTGGATCCTGGAGGGTTAGAACCAGTTCCTCCTTGAATTGTGAGTCGTTTTTCCCTGTATATTCGGATAGATTTATCATTCCAGATCACTTTTCCTTCATCATCAACTATAACAACACCTCGGTCATTCTTAGGCTTGTTATTAGTAGTGATGTTCTGTTTCTTGGGAGGAGATGGATTTCTCCCATTGTGAGCTTTAGGAGGAGAGGCTTTCCCCCTGTTTTGATGGCGCCTTTTATCATGTTGGTTTTGTCGATGAGGTCGGACGCCATGTTGGAATCTTTGTGGCTGAGTCTGATTCCTTGGTCTTGACTGTCGACGACAGCTGTTCATGCTCGGATGTTGATTCAAGTTGTGGCATGAAAAATCGCAGCGGTTGGAACCGTTCCACATCGGTTGATTCTGATGGAACCTCTGGTTGATCTGTTGATGGAACCGATGTTGATTCAGATGGTTGAATCCTTGTCGGTTCTGTGGTCGGTTCAGGGGTCGGCTCTGAGGTTGGTTCAGAGGTCGGTGCTGAAGTTGGTTCTGATTGTATCTCCAACGCCTCTGGTTCCTCTTCTGAGACTTGGAACATTTCCCCTCGGTTGATGTCCCAACCGATGGAATGTTCAGTTCTCCATCCACCGCTCCTTTCCCTTTCTCAGTTGAAGTTTCCTTAGTCGGTTGAGCTTGCTGAGAAGTGGAGGTTGGATTAATTTGGGGAGTTGCAGACTCAACTGTGTCAGGTTTGGCAACCGTGACATCCACACCCTTAACAAAGGTTGCTGGTGGCATTCCCGTATCCTTGACTATGTCGTAACCGAGTCCTGACACGTCATCCATCTGTCTTCTGTAACTGATGAGATTCTCGATGATTTTGGATGACTGATATAGCTTAATCAGGTTGTCCTTCTCAGTTTGTAGATCTTTGAGAAGAATAGCTATATGCTCGGTTTGTGCGTCTGACTTCTTCATCAGCTGGTCGATCTGGGCCTCTTGCTTGTTCAACTGATCTTGCTGCTCCTTGATCTGCTCCTTCAACTCCTCATCGGTTGGAGCATTAGTTCGGTTGGCCACATTCAGTTGACTTTTGAGATCATCAATCTCTTCGGTTTGATTTTTAATCAGATTGTCCTTTTCGGTTAAGGATTCTTCAAGTTTGACAAACTGTTCTTGAAGACTCTTAAACCCAACCGATTGCTGATGCAGTTCCTCACTGAGTTCTAAGAAATCACCCCAGGAGAGTTTCAACTCTTCCTCTACTGTTTCGTGCATGTTAGAAATATTGGAAGAATTTAAATTAGCAGGACTAGAATGTACCTCAGTGTCATCCTGGTCGGTTCCAAATGCCATGAGGCAGTGATCCTGACCGATGGCGTTATTGGTGGAAGTCAGCTCGTCCTCATCTTCAGTGTCGGTGAAGATGTCCATGTCATCAGCTGCTTCTTCTGCAACCATGGCCTTGTTCTTTCCAGTTTGCTTGGCCCTCAATGCTTCTCTTTCTTTCTTCGAAAGGTCTGGACAATCAGCTTTGAAATGTCCCTTCTTGCCGCATTCAAAGCAACCGTTATTCACAGGCTTTGAGTTATCTTGAGTTCGGTTGGATTTGTAGAACCTCTTGTATTTTTCGAACCGAGCATCCATGTCAGCTAGCTTCTTTGACATGGGGGCAATGCTCTGTTGCAGCTCTTCTCTGCTTGGCTCCTTCGAAGCTGTATCCGCAGATCGTGTTGGCCTTGATGTTCGTGGCTTGGAGTAGTCAGCTCGAAGTGCTACTGTCTTTGTGGCTGAACCAACATCCTCATGTCGACTCATCTGAACCGAGGACTGAGTTGACCTTCGTTGGTTCACCTTGTACTCATTTCCTTTTAGGATTGAGAACAGCCTTTCTGTTCCCATCTCTCCAAGATCAGCTCGACTCTCATGGATATTGGTGAAGGTGTCCCACTCAGCCGGTAGAGCTTGTAATACTTTGAGGTTGATCTCTCTCAAAGTATATTTTCCTCGTCGGATGGACTGAATTCTTCGGATGATGTCCATGAACCGAAGCTCTAACTGATCAATGGTTTCATCAGCTCTCAGACAGAAATTGTCAAAGTCTTGACATGCATGGGAGAATTTGTTCTCCTTGGTTTCATCACTCCCTTCACTCAGAGATGCCAAGATATCCTACATCTCCTTAGCGGTTTCGCACTCTTCTATCCAAGGAAGATAGTCTTGTCCAACTGTGGACATGATAGTGCTCTGAGCCCAGATGTCCAGCTGGCTCACTTTAGCTTCCTCTGGAGTGAAGTCTTCTGGCTTCTTCTCAACTAACTCCTCAGTTGCATCCCCATCATTGGGATTTGTAGGAGTGCGAGTGACTTTTTCTCTGATGAGATCGTTCCAGATGTAAGTACTTGTTGCATTCGATGATGCTTTGACAGTAGGATCTTCTTCATCCGAGTTCTCCAGGATGTATAGTTCACAACCGAGAACATGACAACGATCTTGTCTTTGACATCCATCTGCACACACAAACAAAAGACAGATGCAAGCAGATATGCACTAGCTTGAAAAAGATCTGTTCAGTTGACCACTAAAGAAAACACCTCGAATTCACACCTCGTGAAACAGAGTCAGCAGTCTTTTGAACCACTGCTCTGATACCACTTGATGGTTCCGATACGAGTTCTGGTGTAGGGGGGGGGGGGGGGAAATACACCAGATAGGAAATTTTAAAACAACTCTCGAAAATATCTCAACCGAGTAAAAAGACTCAGCTGGATTCACAACCGAGTACAAAAACTCAGTTGGAAGAGTGGTGCTGTGCGGAATGTGGTGGATAAAAACTAACTCGTATAAAAAACAACTCACGCTCAGATGCAAGGTCGGTCAATAACCAAGTCAGTTGATATGCAAAGATGCAGTTTTGTATGCTGGTTAGTAGGTCAGTTGAATATGCAATAAGAAATAACTGAACTGAAACACAAGCACACAAGGGATTTACGTGGTTCGGAGAGAATTCCTACGTCCACGGGGAGTTGTGAGTCCACACAACTCAGTCCAAGTTCTTCTGGACAAAAACCACAAAGCTTACGCGGGCTTTGCAACCGTTAAGATAAGTTTACGAGTACTTATCAACCTTACAGATAAGTTTACGGGTACTTATCAACCTATCTACTCAATTCCGGGAAAAGTAGGGTCCTAACAACCTTTTTAGGGGTGTGTGTGAGGGTGGGTTTTCCAACTACTAGCTCGAACAAGAAAGTGAGCTAGGATCTAACACTCTATGAACTCTCAACTAGTGATGTTCTCAAGGTTGGATCAAAAACACCAAGACAGAATCTAACACTCTAGGAACTCTTAGCTAGTGATGTTCTTAGAGATTGATTTCGGTTTAGCTCGTTTGCGATATGAACTCTCAACTGGTGATGTTCACTCGTCTATCTGCTCTCGCTCTTTCTTCTGTCTTCTCTGTCTTGTTCTTGTTCGTCTTGGTGAATGAATGAATGCCTCTATTTATAGGCGGAGAGAATCAACTAGCCGTTGGAAGAGCCGTTGATCTCTGTTCAGTGAAAGCGATGGCTTATCTCTCATCTCTGCAGACTTTCCGGATTTGGCAACTGTGAACTTCTGCTTTCCATCTGAGACAACCTTGTGTTCGGCCAAATGAGGTAATGACAGAGAGTCAAACCTTCACGTGACTTCCTTATTTGAAATTCAAATTTCAACCTTTGACTCTCAACTTTGGTTAGTCGGTTGAGTCGTTTGATCTTCATCTGATTAGTATTCAGCTGATGTTCTATCTGATCGCTATCTTCATCTGACATTCTGTCTGGAGCGGAAAAGTTGAACCCTCGGCTGCCTTGAACTTCATGTTATCGATCTGATCGGTTCGAGTCCTTCAACTGATGTTCTGTATCTTGAACGCTCAGTTGTCTTTCTAATGTTCTGAATATTGAACGCTCAGTTGTTTTTCTGATGTTCTGAATCTTGAATGCTCAGTTGGCTCGAACGCTCAGATGACTTTCTTCCATCTGATGTTCTCTTACATCTTCCTTCTTGAACGCTCAGTTGTCTTTCTTGCAACTGATGTTCTGTTACATACTTCCCCCTTTAAACTCTCATTTGTCTTTCTTACAACTGATGTTCTATCCGAGTGAAGCCTTGTTGCCTTCCTCAGCTGGAGTCCTGTAAAGATAAAATTTCAACATTGCTCAAAAAGCGAGCCTAACTACTAACATTAGGATCTGACAACATCTACTCGGTTGGAGTCAGTTTGTTTTGGAATCAATCAAAACTTTAATAAATTTCCCAACAAATAGATTGCGGATAATGATTTTAAAAATCTTAGTGAAGCATGTAGGTTAAATTGAACTAAAATGATCAAATATAGTAAGGGGGCATTTACTAAGTGGGATAAGCCGGATAGATAAAAATAATATAGGCTAATTAAGCGTTTACTTTTAAGGATTAAACTCAAGGATATCTCATAGCACATGATCATTGTTCATATTTGGAACTACACATGTGGGATTGAAGTTATCATGGGATAAGAATAATCAATCCTATCCTATTTAGTAAACGCCCCATAAATGAAGACAATTGAGAAAAAAATTTCTTGAATTTTGGTTTTAATGTTGACATGAATTAAATTCATTTATCGTCATCTAATTTGATTATGATATATTCTAGGCTTTCTAATTGTCGGAAGTACTATAATTTTAATTTCTGTTCTTTTCGATGAGCCAAAAAAGGAAAATGACAAAGAAAAGAGCAATGATATTTGGCCATAACGTGGTTGGGCATAAATAGAAAAGAGTAAGTTATTACATGAAAATAGATTGATATAATTGGATACTTTGATTAATTTTAAAAGTTCGAGTATATAATTTATGTTAGTATTATTTTTTTAATTTAAATTTTGACAATATTAGTGAATATATAATTTGGGTAATGATAATTGGAGACATTGTGGCCAGCCACATGCTTAAGAAAAAGAAAGTTGACTGTAAAAATAGAAATAATTATATTTTCCCTAGTATTTATGCTTCCCAATTAGAATATATTTCCATTTTCAAAGTTTATATTACTATTTTTAGCTTGTGTGGTTGGCCACAGTATGTCCGAATATCATTACCCTATATAATTCTTTTACATTCTTTCCTCAAAAAGTTTTGTGTCCCCTCTATTATAATTATTGAAATTTATTTTGTCTCCAACTTCAAATATATCAAGATAAATTTGTATAACTAAAAAAATACTATAAACTATTACAAGTACTTAAAACTGAAATTATTCGATTTTTTTTCCTACTTAGACCAATTTATGGCCAACCATAACATGGTTGCATAGATTTATTCCAAGGCAAATAGAAAATCGGTTAATTTCGCATTATGAACTGATTTCAGTTAATTAGAAATGATGCATGGATTTCGTGCAAGATCTACTATTGCTTCTGTTGGTTATGAGCTGGTTTCCGGTTGATCTGTTGGTTAATTGCTATTTGTATTGATTGTAATCTGTAGTATTGCTCTCGCAATTTTATTGTTGTTGTTAATCAATGAATATAACAACTTTGTCTTGTTCCGCCCAAATCATTTCTGTCTCTTGCCGTAAATTCTTTACAGTAAGCCACTCATCACCCTTCAAAATCCGGCGTTCCGTCTTCATCAGTATCGCAGCAATGGGGCTAGCTTAAGCTGAACCTCAATCCTCAATGATTTTGACAATTTTAGTGAGGCAATTTTAATTCGATTTTTGAATTGTTACAGTTAAGACCTAACCTTTATATCTGTTGGCAATTGAACACTGCCATTTTTCATTTTTCAATCGCCGGAATTTGACGTACGTGGCAACTTGAATGACATGAATATATGTCGACATCTAGATATTGTTGGAATTTTGGTTAATTATAGCATTAAATTTATGAGGGATGTGTGGAAACTAATGGTAGAAACGAAATCTACGTTTTGAGCATTATGATTTAATCTATTTATTTGTTCAATTCCAATAAGAAATAAATGAGCAATTAATACATAAACATGGCTATTTGAAACTAGAATTGTGTGTTCTCTACCTTATTTGTCCCACATCAGAAAATCAAGGAAGTTTTGTGCTATATATAAGGAGCAACACTATAAGGGAGTATATCCAAGTGTGTTACCTTATGGTGCACCTTAGTGGCTCAAGTGTTGGCACCTTTTGTGCTTGATCATGATTCCTACGAGGACGGTTCCGAGTCCGACGGCGACGAGCACGTGGACGTGCACGTCACACTTGTCGCAATGGGCGCTTTGAAGCTCACTTTGCACTTCGCTCAGTCGCGATGCGACACGTGGTGGCCTATGGTTGATTGGCGCCAAAACCGCCCCGTAGACACTCGTTCGGAATGAGTACTTTCGGCCTATAAATACCCACAGAATCCGATTTCTAAAGGGAATCCAACGAGCACTTGCATCGAGTTTGCATACATTCATTTCATATATAGTTGAGTCTAGGATCAAGTACTCGTCCTGAGTATCGAGTAGTTCGCCGGAACTTCGACACGTCGTGCAACGTCTCAAGTTCGCCATAACCGTTGTATCTTGGAGGCAATTGCTGTAGACCGCGTGCGTGATAGCGAAGCAATATTGTCTTACGGAGAGAGTGCCTAGCACTAGCCTCGGTTCATTTTTTTCCTGTCTTTCATTTTCGTACACATATCACACATCATCATATATTTTTCCAACAATCATAAGACAATATTTTGTGTGTGCTGTTCGAAAATGCTAACCCGTAGGAAGACATTTGGAGTTCCGGTTTTCATGTTCGATGGAAATTTTTTCAAGGAATGGAAGAAGGAAATGATGGCATTTCTGGTTGCCAATCATTTGGCGATTTTCGTGTTCCAATCCACTCCAACGATGGACGAAGATGCATCGGAGGAGATAAGGAGAAAGCAAACTCACGAATGGATCGAAAATGACTACACGTGTCGGTACATTATCCTTGACTGTCTTATTCCTTCAATTTATTCTATGGTCTCTCATTTTCAAAATGCTCGAGACGTTTGGAATGTTTTGGAAGATATGTATACTTCCAAGCGTTTCAGTCCAAAAAGGAGAAAAGTCATCATAGGCCAAAGTCACAAAGGGTTCAATATGAGCGAAGAGCCTAAAACGCTCACGATAGCTCTGTCAAGGCCGGATGCTCCATTTTGGAGAAAAACCGTCTACGAAGAAATGAGGCACATCATTGACAACATGGATGCAATTGTGAAAAATTGCACATGGGAGTCAATTGAAGACTCAGTTCAATCATTTCCTTTGGGACATGAGTGGTGCTTCACAAGGAAGTACAATGCTGATGGTTTGATTGGCAAGTACAAAGCGAGTTTACTTGCAAACCGCTTCAAGCTTAAGGATGATCTTTATAATTAGTCCGTGTAGACGAAGAAGGCCTATATGAGGCTTCTTTGGTATGTACATATTGTATATATGTAATGAAAGACTTATGTATAGATAAAGCCTTCAAATGAATGCTAATCATATATATAGATTATGTATATATGATGCAATGCGACGTTTACTTGTGACTAAATAAAGTGTACATGTTCTTATAGCTTTGATTGTTCATTTTTGGTAAATGCAACAACTTAATTCAAATCTATTTCTTAGGGAAAATCAAGATAAGATATAAGAACAATGTCAAAATTTATTACAAGTATACAAACTAATGTTTTGCTAAACATCAAAGTATAGACAAGTAGAAAAAGTCTACTTGATATGTAGAATTTCGGAAAATTTTATAAAGTTAACTTGGTCTTTATAAAAGAGGAAATTCTATCTCATATAAAGTATTATGAGATGTTTTATAGTACGTGTCTTAAAGTAATTAATGTTTGATGATATAAATCAAACTATGTCATCAAATGTAGGGGAGATGATTACTTATGACAAAAGATAGTCACTAATGTAAGTTCATAAAGATGGACTAAAACATTAGAAAGATGACTACGTATGTTCATTAAAAATGGACGGATACGTTAAAAAGAAATATACATTTCACAAATGATACGTGTGATCATTGAAATGTGGGGGTATAAAAAATGATACAAAATACACATTTCACAATGATACGTGTGTTCATTAAAATGTGGAGGTATCAAATGATACAAGATCATGAAGTAAATAGTACTTCACTTGAGGAACTTTGACTAGAAAGTC
Source organism: Schizonepeta tenuifolia (assembly GCA_029490685.1). Classification (NCBI taxonomy): domain Eukaryota; kingdom Viridiplantae; phylum Streptophyta; class Magnoliopsida; order Lamiales; family Lamiaceae; genus Schizonepeta; species Schizonepeta tenuifolia. The sequence continues at coordinate 133,331,761 of CM055955.1, forward strand.
AAAATTTGAAGAAATAAAGTTTGGTTACTAGAATAAAATATCTTGAGTAAAATCTTCGTTGGAAAGATTACTATGATATATTGTCTTGTTAAAACTTCCAAGTTGAAAGTGTTACTAAGATGATTTAGTCATCTAGTAAACTTGGTCAATTGAAAAGGTTGTTAAATGACAAATAAGATATCAAAACAGTAATTTCCTTCAAAAAATACTAAGATGAATTCTAGTAGACAAGGAAAAAACTTTATAAGATGAATATCTTGACTAGATGGTTAAACTAGAACGATAAGTAAGATATCGTCTAGCAATGTCTAATAAACTTGTTCGTTGAAGAATGTTACTAAGATGAGACACGTCATCTAGTAAATGTAATCATCGAAAAGTGTTATTATGACAAGTAAAATGTCATCGTAAGATTATTATTCAAGGAAGATAAAATGTCGTAAAATGCTAAAATGGAAAGTCATAGAAGCATTATACGAATCAACACAGTGTTTGTGATACTCTTCCTTGAATAAACAATTGATCACTAGTAGTGATGTACATTGACCTTGTCAAAGTCAAAACTCATTAAGAACGACAGTTCATGTGAAGTGAATAATTGTGCAGTAAGGGGAATGTGATGAAATCCACAATTAAAGAATGTTCATAGTGGTAACTCAACCATGATGATTGGAGATCCCAAGAACTTGGTTCAATGAGACAACTAAGCTATGAATGTTCAGTTGTGCACTTGGAATTACAACTTAATATCCATTCTCGAAACTGCCCAAGTGCAAAAACATGTTGAACGTGGTAAAGGGTAAGCTCTATAGCTTTTAATAATTCCTAAGGTCTTGAAAAAAGACAAAGTATGGCATGATACTTAATAGGAGATCACCTATATAAGTGAGAAGTGAGGCCGCTTCAAATTACAACACTTATGAATCCGAGATATGGTCCAAGGCCGAAATGGACACAACGTGAGAACAAAAGATATCAGATCTATTATTGTGTGTGTGCTATTGTCTTGGTTTACACAAAAGTTGACCGGTTCAAGACATCGCGTTCACCGAGTAGCAAGTAAATCCGATAGCATTACATTAAGGAAGGTTCAAAGCCAAAAACTACCTATCCCAATGCAATAATAGATCGTCGGGACGTAGTATTCATGCATTTGCATTAATTGTCATTCATGTGGGGGATTGTTGGAATTTTGGTTAATTATAGCATTAAATTCATGAAGGATGTGTGGAAACTAATGGTAGAAACGAAATCTACGTTTTGAGCACTATGATTTAATGTATTTATTTGTTCAATTCCAATAAGGAATGAATGAGCAATTAATACATAAACATGGCTACTTGAAACTAGAATTATGTGTTCTTTACCTTATTTGTCCCACATCGGAAAATCAAGAAAGTTTTGTGCTATATATAAGGAGCAACACTATAAGAGAGTATATCCAAGTGTGCTACCTTATGGTGCACTTTAGTGGCTCAAGTGTTGGCACCTTTGAGGCGCACTTTGCACTTCGCTCAGTCGCGATCGGAGCAATTGAAGCCAAAAACTGCCCCGTAGGCACCCGTTCGGAACGGGTACTTTCTGCCTATAAATACCCACAGAATCCGATTTCTAAAGGAAATCCAACGAGCACTTGCATCGAGTTTGCATACATTCACTTCATATATAGTCGAGTTTAGGATTTTGCCGGAACTTCGACACGTCGTGCAATGTCTCAAGTTTGCCAGAACCGTTGTATCTTGGAAGCAATTGCTGTAGACCGCGTGCACGATAGCGGAGCAATATTGTCTTACGGAGGTAGTGCTTAGCACTCGTTTCGGTTCATTTCTTTTCTGTCTTTCATTTTCGTACACATATCACACACCATCATTTATTTTTCCAACAGATATATAGTTGTAGACAACGAATTTTAAATAAATTTCAATTTTTTTTCTCCAGCCAAACGATGATGTATCTATTACGAAGTTTTACCTTAAAACGGTATCGTTTAGACATATCTATTTGCCAATATATGTCCACGTCATAAAATAGAGATCGTCATGTTGAATTTCAATGATTGATAAATATTTGAAATGTTCAATATGCAATAAACGCAACTCTCGAATATTAGGCTATCTGCAACCTTTGGAGACCATTAGTGGTCTTCAAGGGGTCTTCAGTGCCCTCTTTTTCAATAGAGACAGCTTAAAGACACCTACTCCTGCAACTCAATGGTCTTTAAGCTGTCTCTATCTTTAATATTAAACAATTCTCATTTCTATTAAATTAATTCATAAAATTAACATAAAACATTACATTAATTCAAATAAAATAAAATAGTACATTAATTGCAATAAAAAATTATATTAATTGAAATAAAAAAATTACATTAATTAAAATATGGCTACTCGGGTAGAGCTCCAAATTTGCGCCAAAGGTGCTCGATGAGATAATTGGTAAGCTAATGATGCTTTCGTTGATCTCTCAAGTCGGCTTCCCGTCTGAGATATTCTTCAAAGGCGAGCGGTGTGGCCCTCTGAGATATTCCGCTAGTGGACAGAGAATCGGCATCGTCTCTCCAATTCTCCGCATCCTCTTGCTCGTCTTCGATGATCATGTTGTGCAAAATAATGCACGTGAACATGATATCTCGAAGATGTCTCGTATACCAGCACCGACCCGGAGCCCGGATTATTTCCCATCGGGCTTGGAGAACTCCAAAAGTTCGCTCTATGTCCTTTCTGGCCGATTCTTGTATCTTCTTGAACCTCGCCGTATTTGGGTCAGTTTCAACCCTCGATGCTTTAATCAGTGTTGGCCAACAAAGGTAGATCCCATCGGACAAGTAGTACCCCTTGTCATACTGCCTTTCCATGACAGTGAAGTTGCATGCCGGAGCTCTATCCTCAAGCACGTCGGTGAACAAGGGCGACTGGTTGAGGACGTTGATGTCGTTGTTGGAGCCAGCACAGCCAAAAAAGGCATGCCAGATCCACAAATCAGACGACGCCACCGCCTCCAAAATTGAGGTAGGCACGCCGTGATCGCCGCGTGTGTAGGTACCCGCCCACCCTTTGGGCAGTTCCTCCAAGCTCAGTGCATGCAATCTAGGCTTCCGAGCATCCCCGGAAACCCATGCCGCGCCTCGTGCATTTGGAGCAGACGAGCGGTGTCGGCAGCGTTTAGCTTCCTCAAGTATCGCTCGCCGAAGAGGTCGATCATTGCTCAGCAAAATTTTGGGAGGCAAAGTCGGCCCATGCTATCTCCGATCTTCAGGTACTCGTCGAAGACATCCGCAGCACTACCAGTGGCCAGTTGTCGCACCACATTCATGCATTTTTGCACCGACGTCAGCCCCCATCGACCAAGTGCATCCTGTTGATGCGTGAAGAAGTGGACGTTGTCCTTCAACGTCTTGCAGATGCGCAAGAACAGATGCTTATGCATCAGAAAAACGGCGTCGGAAAAAGTGCTCGCCGTAGGTGAGGTTGTTGACGAAGTAGTCGGTGTGTAGGAGCGCACACGCCGCTTCACGGTCGCCGTCGACGAACGACCTCGCCCTCTTCTTCTTCTTCTTTTGCGCCGCTAAGTGTGCACGGAGGGCTCGTTCTACGTCCGCCATCATCTCCAGTACTTCGTTGTCGGTGCCGGTCTCGACATATTCCACCGATGAAGATGACATGCTCGATGAAGATATTTTTTTAGAGTTGAATTTGAGAGAGAAAGAGGTTGTATTTTTTCACTACAACAAAAATTAGATATTGAGACACTTTTTTAGAGACAGGTGCCTCCAAAATTTATTATTGGGACACTTGATTAAATATGTTAAATTTAATCAAATTATTGGCGCACTTATATAAAATATGTGTTCAAAATGGATAATAGAATTGGTAGAATAAATCCGCTCCAAACTCTTTCTCGTTGGAATTGACAGACCACTATACTATTTTTCTGAAAACAATAGAAACCCTCGCCATTCCTTTCATCTTGACGGTGAACCCTCAGCCATAGCACGCCGGTGCAACCCCTTCCCCTACCTTTAATCCGCAAATCGCCACACTCGACCTGCTCATCGCTCGTCGCTCGTCGCAACTCTTACTCACAAAACCCAGCCCGTTGTTGGAATCGGTAATCCTTGTCTCAATTTTCAGTTTTTTATATGTAATTAAGTGCAAATGATTCTTTCCCCCACCCCATCCTCGTCCACTTTGGTCCCCCTCACCACCACATTCAATTTTCAATTTTTTGTATATGTAATTAGTAGTTCAAATGATTTCTCCTAGGAATATAATTTAACAAATTCTCCATTCTTGTTGTATTTGACGAATAGTGTCCAAGTTGCTGCTCATGTTTGTAGGAATAATCTTACCCATCTCCTTTGTTCCATTATTTAATCTATCTGTTTCGCTGCATGCCCCTTTCTCTCTAAAATATGGAGTAGAGAATATGTATTGACGCTTAATTTATTGTAATCGGTGCTCTGTGGTTTTTATCTGGTTCTATTTTGGTAGAGAGCCATTGAAAAAAAAACTACTAAAAAATATGAAGTTGATGAGAACTGGAGAATATAGTGTACGATATTATTCATACACTATCATGTTACAGATGTGTTCTCCCCATCTATATTTTAATCTAGAGCAGAAGCTACAATTGATGCTATATTGTTTCTTTTCTTTCTTTCTTTTTTGTAAAAGTTAGTATAAAGAAATTGGTTGAGTTATAGTGCATATATTATATGACTGACATTTGTTATTTTAATCGGTGATTTGAGTAGCTAGCTTATTATATGACATTCATGTTTTGATATCCCACATTGCTTTGTATATTTTTCAATATAGTAACTAGCTAAGTTTTCTGTTTGCATTCAATAATTGATGCAACTGACATTATAATAGCAACAAGAGTTGTGCTAAATGGCAGGGAACTTATTAGATTTCCATTTGACTCTTCTCATCAATATCTACACCTATACTATTCTATAGTGAGTTTCAGTTTATTTACAGAAAATGCCAGTAGTTGGAAGCTAGTAGGTTCTGATGCAAGCAGCCAAGTAGTTCTAAAAAAGATCCTTCAGCTAAAATGCGGTTTGTCCTCCATACTATGCTTATTACATTTATGTATCTCTTAGTGTTTGATAGTTAACCATGCTAAAAGAGTAGTAACCATGTGCTTTTGAAGTATGTATCCGTCTTGATTATTTATCTTTAACTAAGTGCTAATATTTTGAACTTTAGCTATGGATGCAATGTTCTGCAAAGCTATAGTTTTCTTTTTATAGTGTGTTACATGATGTAGTAAGGCAATTGGTTTTCTAGCTAGTACTTTCATATAGTGGAGTTTTTAGATATTTATGTGTTCGTGAGTCCTTTTATTTATCGAATCCATGCTTATGAGAAGATATATGTTCTTCTGATTTGTCTTTGTCTTTATGTGTCTTTTTTTTTTTCCATCATCATATATCTGTTTTAAAACACAAAGCTTTTATTTATGATTATCAGTAACTTTAGTGGTTGAAATCTCTTTTCTTCATTATAAAGATTTTTATACCATCTTTTCTAAATGAGATTAACTCAAAGCTTTATTTTAGTTCCATAGGGTAAAGATTGTTATGGAACACTTAGTTTTCTCAATTTTGCATAATTTAGTTTCTTAACTGAATTTCTAGTCTTCTTATTCTTACTTTTATTTCATTCATGTTGTCTTAGTTCTTCATTGGCTGTCTTAACTTGTATTTGTTTCTTAAGTTTGTCCTTTAAGATTTTACAAAGTTAGGATGTGATAATTGATAAGAACACATCAATCTTATAATACTTTTCATATAATATATTGGGACAGGTTATGGTTCTTTAGAGCAAGATGTCGAGGTGGCAAGGATGCTTATAAATACTAGAAGGATGCACGAGTTGGATAAAAAGATATATTCCTGGGCAAAAATACAAGTATCTTCAAGTTCGACTAGAATGGATGTAGAGATAGGTGCTTTTTTGCATTTCTTATTCAGTTGAAGAAACTTTGATTATTTAGTTTTTCTCTTGTGGTGGACATGTAGAGATGGCAATGGATTCCAGATCCGGTGTTCCAGATCCATTGTTTAGGATATGGACATAAAAAATCTGGATCCGATGGATCTGGATCGGATCTGGACAAAGTGTCAAAAAAATGGATCTAGATCTGGATTTAAATTTTTAGATCCAGATCTGGTCAAGATCCGTTCTAGGACCCGGTCTATAGTATATGTATAAATATTTTTTTTCATTTGTATATAATATATATACATATTTTAGTTTTCTTTGTAAGTTTTATTTAATTTATATTCTCATTCTAAGATTAATTTTGAAGAATGAAGACTTGAAGTCTTATTTTGGATTATTGTAATGATGTGTATGGTTTAATGACTTAGTTTTGAACTTTAAAATTATTGTAGAAGGTTATATATAGTGTTTTATTCTTGATAGTTTGCATTAGAAAAAAATAAAAGTAAAAATACTATGAATCTGGATCTAGACCCGAAATACGTGGATCTTATGGATCTGGATATGGAATTAATTTTTTTGGATCCAATAGATTTGGATCGGCTCTGGACCAAACATCCAAAAATCGGATCTGATCTGGACTAAACAAAATCCGGTCGTGATTTGGCTCATTGCCATCTCTATGGACATGAATGATAGAACATGAGATTTATGTGGAATTACCATTTGGATACCATTTGGATTATTTAATTATTGAAATCTTGATGACATTACATTTAAGTAAATTTCCTTCTGTATAAATTTTTGTTATGAGTGGTACTATTTTTTACTTAATAAAAAAGCCGCATAATATTAAATCGTGCTTCAAAATTCGTTTTAGGACACAAATAAGTGCCCCAAAACATTAATTTGGGGACATATTATTTATTTTGAGGCTACACAATTTGTGTCTCGATATTTATGTAGAAGGCAGAATTAAGTGCAACAATATATCATTTGAAGGCACAAATTAATGTCACTATAAACTTATCAATATGTTTTGAAGCCTTTTAAGGGGCATTTATATGTGTCTCGAAAAATCAATCTCGGGGCATATAAAGTGTCTGGAGAGCTGGTGGTATAGAGGCACTTAAAAAGTGCCCCTAATCCTATTGGGACACCGTACTTGGAGGCACATGTAATAAGTGCCCCGATAATCAAAAAGTGCCCCAACAATGTACATATCAGGGCACTTTTTGGTGTCCGAAAAGCCCTTTTTTGTTGTAGTGTTTTTTGTGGGATGAAAGAGAAAGATGTTGAATTTATAGGGTAAAAAAAAGAAAAATTAAAAATTAAAAAATCAATAAAATCGGCAATAGCTGTTGCAAACGGTTGATTTTTTCAAAATTCCACGCGCGTGTTTCACACGCGCTATTCATTTTTTTTTTCGGTTGAGCGCGTGGCGGCCACGTGCCTGCTCGAGCCGGTCTCGAGCTCGCGAAGGCTGCAATGCAGCGTTCTCCAGCCGGAGTCGTCTCGAGATCCCTTCGAGACGCTGGCTTGGAGACGCGATGCAAATAGCCTTAACAAACGTTATTTGTTACTGTATATATAGGAAAATAATGAATTTTAGTAAATATACTATCTATATATTCTGAATATAATGTTATAATTTTAAAGAAGGTGATTATCTTTTTAACTATCAATCTAACTTAGAAAGTACATTCAGACTTGAATAAGCTTGTGAGCTTTGAAGTATATCGATAAAGTTTGGGACTTTTTGATAGATAAAATTCAAGGTTCCACTCATTAATAAATAATTAAATTAACCAAATTTGAATATGACAACATTCGCTTCGGATTGATCACATCTCTAGTCATGAATGCATGCACGCAGAATATTTCATTCGCATCTCAATTAGCAATCAGCAATAACAACTGTACGTGCATGCAGTGTCGTAATAGTAACAAATTGAAAACCTACGCACACTAATACATTTTCGCACATAGATAACACTACATACATAACGGATATTTTGAAATACCGTTATGTATGAGCGCTCTTTTATCATAGATAACGGACATTTGAAAACTCCGTTATGCCAAAACCGTTACGTAAGTTCATACATAACGGTATCGAGCCATACGTTATGTATAAGCATTATCTTTTTATTACATACATAACGGTATTATTAAACTGTTAAGCATTATGTTATGTACGAACTCATTTTAATAACAGTTACCACAACTGTTATCCCATCTGTTATGTATTAGGGGCCCTTTTTTATTTTTTATTTTTTTTAATTATGAAATTAAGGGAGAAAATAGGTATAAGTCCAAAACTCTTACGAAATTTTCTCTGTCCAAAACTCTTCTTCCGCTTCTCCAGTCTTCTTCCTACTTCATCTCCACTTTCTTCTTCCCACCGCCGTTCGTTCACCACCGGTTGTACGCCGGCGTCTACCTTGTCGCCATTCCTCTGCTGTGAAAACTCATAGTAGAAGTAAAACCCTAAAATCCCCAAAATTGAAAAACCCTCAAGCTCTATTGTCGATTTCTCTCATTACCGCGTCGCCGCTGCTCCAGTCGTGCTCGCCGCCGCCGGCCGCAGCCTCAGCCTCAACCATTCTTCACTCCAACTCAGCTTCTGGTATTTGTCTAATTCAATTTAGGGGTTGCCTTCTTGATTTTTGATTTGGGAAAGAAGGGGAAAAACATAGGCTCGATAAATCTGATGAGTGGGTTTTGATTTGCCAAACTTACTATTTTTAATTGGAATTTATGGAAATATTATCCCAATACTGATTAGTAATTCCCCAGATTTGAAATAGATTGTGAAGACGATGCATCTCCACCCACTGTTGTTGATGGTTTCGGGTGTAAACGGGTCGCAGTTCGCATTTATGCTGTCGACGGGGACGCCTTCTAATATTGTTGGATTCAGTACAGGTCATATTCAAATCAATGATATGGTGCTAGCAGGGACTCCCCTCAAAATTACTGGCATTCTTGCTCTTTCCATTTCTTCTGTTACATTGTTGATGATTTGCTGCTTACTTCTCTAACCATGACAGGAATTCATGAGCCATTGAGCTGAATTCATGGGTCCGATGCAAATGGATGAGTTGAGCTAAATGAAGTGTAGTTGCTGTTGTTATTTCTTTTCAAAACATATGTTGGAACACTTGTGTGAAATTTAGACTATATTCGGATGATTATTGTATGAATGTTTTGAATGATATATGATATAAATGTCATTGATGATTTTAATAATTTCGTTGTTTAGAATTTATTTAATGTAATATAACTAACATAAAAATTAAAATAACAGGAATACGTAATGGTGCACAATCGACACATACATAACAGTAATTGAAGAAAAGACCGTTGTCTATAAGGTCATTACATTACGAAAAAAAAGATGATTTATAACGGTAAAAAAATGTTATGTATAACAACATAGATAACGTAAATAAATCGTTATTAATACTGAACAAACCGTTATGTATGACACAAAGGATAACGGTGAAAGATAATCTTTAATGACGGAGGAAAACGTTATGTATAATATATATAGATAACGGAAATTTCACCATTATGTATACTTAGAAAACGGTTATGTATGAGCGCATAAGTTATGTATGAGCTCATCATACATAACACCACTATACGTAACAGATTTTTGCTGCATAGATAACGGAGATTCTCCTTTATCTATGAGCGAAAATGTAGTAGTGTACAATGAAATTTAGAATAAAATTTAGAATAAAATTTAGAGAGCTCTGCAAAATACTCAATGGTTGATTATTTATACTCAATGGTTGTCTCTCTCTCTCTCTCTCTCTCTGTAAATTGTAGCTTCCTATTAAAGTTAGTATTTCGTTGCTTTACTCCAAAACTAATAAAATAAAATACCAAAACACCCATGCAGTACCATCTTTGATAATTTACAGTAAATTAAAAACCAATTACTTGAAATCAGTAATAAAATGGACGTTTTTGCGTGCCAAATACTTTGTGAACCCATGACATGAGTATGGCACACAGTAAATTTACCAAATTAAATTTTGAAACAAGTATGGTACAAAATTCTTTTCTTGAATCCTTATCAAAGTGGGCTAGTAGGTAGCTAGCTGCCTATAAAAAACATGCAAGAATTTCGATCCATTACAGAAATATAGTAGTACTGTTGAAGTGGTGATTCCAAACTTGGTTTTGGGGTTGAAGTCGTAAGCAGAAATGTTGTGAAGGATTGTTTTGCAATTACTGAAAATTGCGGAGGGGTTTATCTGCAATTGTAAGCTAAAGTCGGTTTAGCTGCTGAGATTAAATCTGGGGCATTGTTTTTTAATGGCTAGGATTTAGTTTTGTGTAATTGGGTATTTGATCCGTTTCTCGTTTCTGATTAGGGCTAGATTCATTATTCATTGTAAGAGAGAGAGAAAGAGAGAGAGAGTCGCAGAGAGTGATTCATTGTTGTTGAGAGCATGAGTTGTGTGGTCTGTACCCTACTTTCTAGTTTACTTTCTCCGGTGATCTTTTTCGGTGAAAGGTGATAGTAATAACAGCTCGATCCTGACCTCCCGTGGATGTAGCTCGCAAGAGTGAACCACGTTAAATCTTTGTGTCGTTTCATTTCTGTTTTATGAGTGTTTAGATCTAGAATTGCAAGCCTGAATTCTAACAATTTGGCGCCGTCTGTGGGAAGCAAGATCTACGACCATGAGTTATACGAAGTTCACGCCGAGAAGTTCAATGGCAAGAACGATTTCGGTCTCTGGCAAATCAAGATGAGAGCACTGCTCATTCAGCAAGGCTTAGGCGACGCGTTGATTCTAGAGAAGGTGAAATCGGGTGGAAAGGGAAAGGATGCAGAATCTGATCCAGAGAAGATGAAATCAGAAGAGAAAGGAAAAGATGCAGAATCTGCAGATGAAGCGAAGAAGAGGGAGGAAATGTTACGGAAGGCTCACAACACAATCATTCTGTGCCTTGGCGACAAAGTTCTCCTAGAAGTCGCAAGAGAGAAGAAAACGGCGGCTGTCTGGGCGAAGTTGGAGTCACTATATATGACGAAATCACTCGCGAATCGTCTGTACGTGAAGCAGCGCCTGTACTCTTATAGATTCGCCGATGAAAAGCCGATCGAGGATCAGCTTGACGAGTTCAACAAGTCAATCGATGATTTGGAGAACATCGAAGTCACCATTGGGGATGAAGACAAGGCGATTCTTCTCCTAAATGCGCTTCTGAAGTCATTCGAGCATGTGAGGGATGCACTACTGTTTGGGAGAGAGGCGACTATCTCTCTGGAGGAAGTTTAGAGTGCGTTGAGGGCCAAAGAGTTACAGAAGGCAAACGATGGGAAGAATGAGGCTGTTTCTGAGAGCTTGAACGTCAAAAAGTTCAAGGGGAACAAATTTAAGAAGCCTGGTTTTGATTCTAAGAAACCAGGTCAGTCCAAAGGCAAAGACTCAGAAAACAAGGAAACCAGAAAATGTCACCATTGCAAGAAGGTTGGACATCTCAAGAAGGACTGCTTCGCTCTCAAGAAGAAGCAACAGACTTCTCAACCTTCAAGCTTTGCAGATGTGGTTCAATCCAGTGAGATTGGTGAGGTGTTCAATGTTGTCAATGTTGCTGTGGAGGACAAGTGGGTGCTGGATACAGGATGCTGGTTCCATATGTGCCCACACCAGGAGTGGTTCCAAGACCTACAGATTCAAGATATGGGGTCAGTAATATTGGGCAATGATGATGTATGTGCAGTTAAGGGAATTGGTAGTATTAAAATTAAATGCCATGATAATTGCATAAGAGTCTTGTCTGATGTTAGATATATTCCGAGTTTGAAAAGGAATTTGATCTCATTGGGTACACTGGAAACTAGAGGCTGTAATTTTGGGTCTGCTGGTGGTGTTATGTCTGTGGTTAAAAATTCTGTTGTAGTCTTTAAGGGTCTTAGAAAAGGAACACTGTATTATCTGGTTGGAAGTACTCTTGTTGGTGAGTCTGGTTTGGTTCAGAGAGATGATCCTATACTTTGGCACAAGAGGTTGGGCCATGTGAGTGAAACTGGTCTCAAACATCTTGTGAAGAGACAGGTACTGTTTTCTGATCATGGTGAGTTTAAGCTAGATGATTGTGAGCAGTGTGTGTTAGGAAAGAGCAAGAAGAGCTCTTATTCTGCAGGGAAACACTCTACTAATATTGTGCTTGAGTATGCCCATTCTGACTTGTGGGGGCCTTCTAAGACAACTACTATGGGGGAGGTAGATATTTCATGTCAATCATGGATGACTTCTCTAGGAAATTGTGGCTGTTTGTGTTGAAGGACAAGTCAATAGCATTGGGAAAATTTAAAGACTGGTGTGCTGCAGTTGAGGTGGAGACTGGCTTAAGTCTCAAATGCCTGAGAACAGACAATGGGTTGGAGTTCTTGTCAACAGAATTTCAAGAGTTTTGCAGCAAGAAAGGGATTAGGAGGAATAGAACTGTCCCTGGTAACCCTCAGCAGAATGGGGTTATAGAGAGGATGAATAGAACAATCCTTGAGAGGGTCAGATGCATGCTTTTCAGTTCAGGCCTTCCAGGAAAGTTTTGGGGTGAGGCTGCTGCTACTGCAGCCTATCTTATTAACAAGTGTCCCTCATCTGCTATTGGTTTTACAACTCCAGAAGAGAGGTGGAGTGGAAAGTCTTCAGGGTATGGATACTTAAAAGTTTTTGGATGCCAAGCCTATGCACATTTGAGGAGAGATAAGCTAGAGCCTAGAGCAGTCAAGTGTGTAATGCTGGGGTATCCAGAAGGCACCAAAGGATATAGATTATAGTGTTATGAAGATGGAATGAACAAGATTCTCATCAGTAGAGATGTAATCTTCAGAGAGCATCTCATGCCTTTTATAAATGTCGAGGAAAGGAAGAATTCTCAAGTCCAAAGTGATGCAACAGAGATGATAGAGGTGCAGGTGGAGCTTGAGAAGCTTGCAAGAAATGCAAGTGAAGTTCAGAATCAAGGTTCAGACAACAATGAAGAAAATTCAGAAGTTGTTGAGGATTCTGAAGATTCAGAAGGTTCAGACAATGATTTGTCTGAATATTTGTTGGCAAGGGATAGGCAGAGAAGAACTATACATCCACCTAAGAGATATAGGAATCAAGACATGGTTTCATATGCTTTCTGTGTGGCTGAAGAGATAGAATATTCTGAGCCTAAGGATTATACATCAGCTATGAAAAGCAAAGAAAGTGAGCAATGGATGTTGGCCATGAGAGAAGAGTTAGAGTCACTAATGAAGAACGGTACTTGGGTCATTGTCAACAGGCCTACATCTCAGAAACCTGTGGGGTGTAAATGGATCTTTAAGAAGAAGATTGAGATGGGGGAAGCTGAGTATATCAGATTTAAGGCAAGATTGGTGGCAAAGGGTTTTACTCAAAAGGAGGGAATTGACTTTAATGAGATTTTTTCCCTTGTTGTCAAACATACATCAATCGGATTGCTTTTGGCAATTGTTGCTCAAGAGGATATGGAGCTGGAACAACTTGATGTGAAGACAGCCTTCCTTCATGGAGATATGAAGGAAAATATATACATGGAGCAGCCTGAAGGTTTCATCATGCCTGGAGATGAAGATAAAGTGTGCCTGTTGAAGAAGTCACTGTATGGATTGAAGCAGTCTTCCAGACAGTGGTATCTCAAGTTTGATCAGCATATGGAGAAGATTGAATACACTAGATCCAAGTATGACAAGTGTGTGTATTTGAAGAATGCAGGAAATGAGACAGTGTCATATCTTCTACTGTATGTAGATGATATGTAGGTTGCCAGCAAGAGCAAAAGAGAAATACAGATTTTGTAGAAGGATCTGCAAAACACTTTTGAGATGAAAGTATTGGGAAATGCCAAGAGAATCTTGGGGATGGATATAGTGAGAGATAGAAAGAATGGGAAGTTGTGGTTGATGTAAAAGAACTACATTGAAAAAATTATCAAGAAGTTCAATATGCATGAAGCAAGAGCAGTTTCTGTTCCTTTGAGTCAGTATTTCAGACTTTCAGAAACTCAGAATCCAAGGAGTGATGAAGAAAGACTTCAGATGCAGAGAATTCCATATGCCAATGCCGTTGGCAGTATTATGTATACAATGGTCTGCACTAGACCGGATGTTGCTCATGCTATATCTGTTGTGAGCAGATACATGGCAGACCCTGGCAAGGAACACTGGGAAGCTCTCAAATGGATTCTGCGGTTCCTTAAAGGAACATCAGGTATGAGTCTTTTATTTGAGAAAGGAGATTATACTAACTGTGATTTTCTTGTTGGTTTTGCAGATTCAGATTATGCTGCGAATGTGGATTCAAGAAAGTCTCAGTCTGGTTATGTGTTTTGTTTGTATGGGACTGCTATTAGTTGGAAATCATCGCTGCAAAGTGTTGTAGCTCTTTCAACCACTGAGGCTGAGTACATGGCTTTGACAGAAGCTGTGAAGGAGAGTATTTGGTTGAAAGGGATGATCAAGGAGCTGGGGATTTCTCAGAAGAGTGTTAGCATATTCTGTGACAGTCAGAGTGCATCGCATCTTGCAAAGCATCAGGTTTATCATGAATGCTCGAAGCATATTGATGTGAGGCATCATTTTGTTAGAGACATTGTGAATAAGGGACTGATTCAGATTGTGAAGATTTCAACTGAAGAGAACGCTTCAGATATGCTTACCAAAGCACTGCCTTCAAGCAAGTTCAAGTATTGCCAGAGGTTGGTGCGGTTGTCCGAGGATTAAGCAAACTGGAAATGAAGCCCTGTAGTGGGGCAAAATTGGAGGGAAGTTTTGATGCTGGTTGTTACTATCACTGGTTTGAAATCGAGGTGGAGATTGTTGAAGTGGTGATTCCAAACTTGGTTTTGGGGTTGAAGTCGTAAGCAGAAATGTTGTGAAGGATTGTTTTGCAATTACTGAAGATTGCGGAGGGGTTTATCTGCAATTGTAAGCTAAAGTCGGTTTAGCTATGGGGCGTTGGTTTTTAATGGCTAGGATTTAGTTTTGTGTAATTGGGTATTTGATCTATTTCTCGTTTCTGATTAGGGCTAGATTCATTATTCATTGTAAAAGAGAGAGAAAGAGAGAGAGAATCGCAGAGAGTGATTCATTGTTGTTGAGAGCGTGAGTTGTGTGGTATGTACTCTACTTTCTGGTTTACTTTCTCCGGTGATCTTTTCCGGTGAAAGGTGATAGTAATAACAACTCGATCCTGACCTCCCGTGGATGTAGCTCGCAAGAGTGAACCACGTTAAATCTTTGTGTCGTTTTATTTCTGTTTTATGAGTGTTTAGATCTAAAATTGCAAGCCTGAATTCTAACAAGTACTAAACATGGGCAACCATAGAACTGGTCTACTCATAATCCTTGTGAACTTGGGTGTTTCTATAGCATCAACATGTCCATCTACTACCAATCCCACTCCTCCAACTGTAATGAAGCCACCACCCACTGTTGTACCAAAATCTCCCGTAGCCTATCCTCCTTCTCCGCCACCACCGAAAACTCCATCACCATCACATGGGCCCTTGAAACTAAGTGCTTGTGTCGATTTATTGGGTGGCCTAATCACTATAGGGATCGGGCAAAGCGCCAAGGAGGAGTGCTGTCCCGTGCTTGATGGGCTTGTGGTTGTGGGGTTGGATGCGGCCGTCTGCCTTTGCACCGCAGTCAAAGCCAAGCTTCTCAATATCAACATTCTCATCCCTGTTGCTCTCCAAGTTCTTGTAGGCTGTGGCAAAAGAGCATGACTTGCATGCAATCGTCTCTTTCCAAGAGATCGGATCCGGGTCAGGTTTGACCCGGTTAACGCGGGTTGACCCGTTGACCGGTCAAAATTAATTTTTTTTCCGACTTTTTTTTTAATTTTCAGATTAGTTTTTTAGGCTCCGTCTTCGCTCTGATTACTAATATAAGGAAAATAGTCGGACAACAATTTGGACTTTTTCGGCTCGCTTCGAGGCCTTCGGCTCCCCTCGCTCGAATCTTGACCAAAGAAGAAGCGACAAACAAAAAGCCAAAGAGGCAAACAGAAAAAAAAGTGGAAAAAATATGCAATTTAAAAAAAAATTGAAAAAAAAACTGAAATTCAAATAAATAAAAAAGAAACAAAAAAAAAAACTGAAATTTTAAAAAAAAATCTGAAAGAATAAATCGGAAGAAAAAAATCGGGGAAAAAAATACTAGTGCATGTACAACACGCGCCGCGCGTGGCGCTGTCGCATCCTATGTGACCGATCGCATATGAGATTTTGACGTGGCAAAAACCCACCTGCTGGATTCTAGTGCCCTAATTAATAATTAAGGTCGTTAATTACAAGTTTTTTATTACAAAATTTCCTAATACATATGTTGGTGTAGTGTCTAATTAAGAACATAACTGGTTTGTTTGTTTCAGTTGCGAAATCAATGTTATAGAAGGGACTAACACATATGCATGTATTTTTCACTTTCTATATACTAAAATGTATGCTTATATTTGTAGAGGAACACTCCCCTGCGACCTGCTGCATTTCACATGCGACTGGGTCGGGTCGGGTTGACCCGGTCAATCCGAATTTGACCCGTTAACCCGGTCTTTTTTTTTCCGGCTTCGGCTTCGATTTTACGGCCGCCTTCGCTCCGATTATTAATATAAGGATAATTAGCGGGCAACAATTTAGACTTTTTCGACTCGTTCCGAGGCCTTCGGTTTCCCTCGCTCGAATCTTGACCAAAGAAAAAGCGGCAAACAAAAAAATGAAGAGGCAAACAAAAAAGAAGGTGAAAAAAAAGTAGAATTTAAAAAAAAAATGAAATAAAAACTGAAAATAAAAAAATTTAAAAAAATAAAAAAAAGAAACAAAAAACAGGAAACTGGAAGCTGGAAAACAGGAAATTAATATATATATATATATATATATATAGGCGCGTGCACTCCATGCGCGTTCGCATGGGGTGCGGCAGTTCCAGGGGCGGACCCAGAAAAAAATGTCGAAGGGTGCTGCTTTATATTTTCATATTTTAATGCAGACAAATAAATATATCTAAAAAGCTATATTATAACATGAAAAGTTACAATAATGTTAGTGAAAATAAAATAAAATAGTTCATACATTAAAGGCAGTCAAATACACGTAAACTTACCTAAGAATTTGGTAGTTGACACTTACGTGTACGTAACCTTTGAAAATTTTGTAAGATCCGCTCGTTATCAATCGTAGAAAAAATATCCTTCTCAATGTACACAACTAAACTATCATTCATCCACTGATCTCCCATTTGATTTCTCAAGTCAGTCTTAATAATCTTCATTGCAGAAAATGCCCTCTCAACAGAAGCAGTGGCCACAGGTAAAACTAATGCCAATTCAATAATCCGATAAACCAAAGGAAAAATTGAATTCTTACCAGTTTCAACCATTTTCTTAGCAAGACTTCCCAAATCGGTTAGAGCAAAAAATTCGGGATCACACTCTACATTAGCAATGAAGTTGCTAAGTTGCTGAGGAAGATATAAACATTCGCTTTCTGAAAAATCTTCGGGGTATAAACTAGTGAAATGCATCACTTGAAGATCACTGAATTTAGAGAAATGATTTCTTGGATCAAGACACGCAATGCATTTTAGCAATTCAGTGCTAGTTTCAGAAAAGCGATTATTCATCTCTTGTATAGTTAAATCAATAACCTGCAAAAAAACCATGATCAAGTTGATAATTATTATAATACAGTAATACTTTGATAAACAAGCTGGATTAAAAAAAATATAATACCTGATAAAAAACCTCGATACGATAATGATGCAAATTCGTGATCAATTCTGCTTCTTGCCTTTTATATCCACGACGCGGTATAATATCATCCATATCAATCACTGAAATATTATGCAACTCACAAAATGTGTTCACTTGATCGAAAATGATTTCCCATCCATCATTTCGAAAGCTTTGCAATTGATGTTTCACCGAAAGAATCAATGACATAGCTTGGACAATATTTTGATCCTTTTGTTGTAAGGCAAGAGACAACTCATTTGTTATTCCTAGTAGATATTTCATCAAGTGCAACATAAATACAAACTCGTAACTATCAATTTTCTCAATCAGACCTGCAGCAGTATTTCTACTATCAGAACAAGTGGCATCATCACGGACATTTGCTAATACCTTTTCAATTGAAGACCACATAGAGCATAGACGAAGCAATGTCAAGTAATGTGAGCCCCACCGAGTATCTCCAGGTCTCGCCAAACTAGTTTCCTGATTTTGACCTCTTCCACTAGCCATTTCCCCAGCATTCAATTTTTCAATTAATTTGTCATGGTGAAATTCTCTAAGTTGGTCCTTTCTTTTACAAGATGCTCCAGTCGTGTTCACTATCATAGAGACATAGGTAAAAAAATCCTTGACAGCCCTATTACCCTTAGCAATAGCAACAATAATTAATTGGAGTTGATGAGAGAAACAATGGATATACATGGCATATGAATTTTCTTCCAATATTAAGGCTTTTAATCCATTGAACTCGCCCCTCATATTTGAAGCTCCATCTCTAATAGCAACATCAAACTCCTCAATCGGTTTTCGCATTCCTGGATCACCAATTATATCATTTAAGTCTAATTCAACTTCTTTCCGATTTACCATAGGTTCTTTAGGAGAAGAGGAAGAGCCATCTTCCTTGCGCTTTTTATTGTAGTATCGCTCCATTTTCTATAAAAAAAAATGTAATTTATAATTAATTTCAAATTCATAATTTTGATATTGTATACATTATTGCTTATCACATATTCATATTATTGTGAACATCACATTTAAAATCAAACATAACAATAAAAGTCATTATCATTTATCAATTATCATCACAATCTGTAAAATATTTTAAGGAAACATAGTTACAGAGCCAAAATCCAAAGTAGCTCCACACATTTAATATTGGGCAACAAACCAACCATTCAACTTATATACTGCAATTTCACATGACTAACACATGATTTATAATTAAAGTAATAAAATATTCTGATTCAATGTCTATTTGTAAAATACCCATTACTAATTCAAACCCTAAAAAAATATAATTGTTCACATAAACTAAGATAATTCACAAAATAATTAAGAAATCAATAAAGTAATATGATAATTAAGTTTAATTAGAGAAAGATAATAAAAAAACTTACAAAATATTGTGGGAAGAATCGATGGAATTGTGGGGACCGTGAATATTGAGTACAGAGAAAGAGCAGAGATGGAGAAAGAGCAGAGAGAGAATGTGTGGGGGAATGGGGACTTGGAGTTAAAAAAAAATTGTTTGGTTTAAAGGGCACGTGTGCCGGCCTCTCTCTCTCCCAATTGAAATTCTTTTTTTTTTTCTTTTCACTTATAAAGTTGCTAATACGTTTTTAACTAATCTTTATAATATATTATATTCATTTCACTTTATCTTCACAGAGTCACACACACCTCTTACCTCTGCAACTCCATTTCCAATCGGCGACGGGTGCTGCTTCAAAATTTGCCGGCAAGTATCGATAGTAAAAAAAAAAAAAAAATTTGTTGGCGGGTGCTTCAGCACTCCTCAGCACCATGCTAAATCCACCCCTGGGCAGTTCGCAGACGAGATTTTGTGATATATATAGGATCTTCATCTTCGTACTGGCGTACTTTTGTCGTGTTTGTACATCGCTACTAGAGATGGAGCGTTATCTATTATAAATATATAGTGTTTGAATTTCAAATTCGACACACATACTATTTTTTTCTGAGAATAGACAATATGAATACACATATACGTACTAGCTTGCGCTTACTACCAGAGAACGATCAATCAATGTGCGGTGGGAAACCATAAACGGCCCATGATTCTTGTCATTATATTCGAATGCTTTGGAACGCAAAACAAAAGTAAATAGAAGAAAGCAGAAGAAAAATTGCAACACCAAAGTCGATGTTAGTATTAATTAGAGATGCCAAAAGTTCGCAACGAGCCCACCGGAATTGTCCGGGAGAAAGAAAATCCTAACGGGCATAAACAATGAGGCCTACTGTGCCTGGCCCAAAACTCGGCCTGGCCTTGCCTGTCAGGTCGGGTCGGGCCAAGCATGTTTTACCGTGACAAAATAAACATTGGTGAATTTATGGTTAATCCACCATATTACTTCATAATGCTTAATTAATTACACTCCCTTAGCCGACTCTACATCAACACAGACAGTGAATCGAAATTCACAAATAAAAACGCCCTAATTCCCAAATTTTAACGGCGGCAATTGTGTCTTCATCCACCGCCACCGCCCACCGGAGAGGGCGGATTGTCGGCTCGTTGTGACTCGTTGCTCCGTCCCGAGGTACTTAATTTTGCGTTTCCGGCTTTCTTTTTTTGATACTGACATCTATTCTCTCATTTCTATTATGCTTGAATTTTGAGCTTAATTAAATTCATTTATCATGATCTAATTTACTTTTGGTCTATTCTGGGCTTCTAGCTAAGCTGAAGTATAATTTTCATTTATATTTTATTTTCTTTCCTGTGAACCAGAAGAAAAAGATCAAGAGAAATTCGGTTAATTGTGAACAGTAGAGTTCACGTTGTCAGTGTTGTGTGAATTTCGTACATTATTAATTGGTTGTTATTAGTCTTTTTGCAGATTGATTTGTTGGATAATCGTCATTGTTTATGTTTGAAATCTTCTGTAATTTGATTCCCATTTCCAATCTTTTAGCACTGTTAATCAGAAAAAAAAGAATTACAGCTTCTGCAATTTGATTCTGATTTCCACTGTTCATAAAAATATTTAAGAAATATTATTATCTTCTGTAATATAATTCTAATTTCCAATTCTGCAGTTGGACTCTTTCCATTAAAACTCTACAAAAGAGCATTTCTTTGTAGAAAATATAGAGAGATATGGAATGAGTATGGCAATGGCGGGCGCTCTCTCATCGTCGTGTATCTTCTGCCAAATTGCCCATGCTTCAACCTCAACAGCCATCCTTCACCAGGATGATAAGGTGGTTGCATTTCAGGACATCAGACCAGCAGCACTGAGGCATTATCTGGTCATTCCAGTCGAGCACATACCGACTGTCAAGCAACTTCAGAAGAGGTCTGAGGACTTTTCGCTAGTCAGCCACATGCTAGATGTTGGCCAAACTCTCTTGCAAAGAGACGAGCCTCGTGCTGAGCAGTATAGGTTTGGATTCCACCAACCCCCGTTTAATAGTGTCAACCACCTGCATCTACATTGCTTTGCACTTCCGTATACTCCCAGATGGAAAGCTATGAAGTACTTGTCTCTTGGGCCTTTTGTTGGATTCATTGAAGCAGAGAAGTTGTTGGACAGGATTAGGCCGCCGTCTTCTCTCTAACACGCTCGCTTATGGGTTTTATGAATGCTACCTGCATCTGGTGAAGTACATCAGGTACTTAGTCTTCTGTTAATATTGTGTTGGTTTATGTGTTATAATTGCTTTATGATTTGCATACACTGCTTCTCAGAGTTCCGGTTTTCTCTCTGAATTGTTATTGTGTTGGGGGACGAAGACTCTTTTGAAATGCCCCCAAAATTGAGAGACTTCATCTAATTTTGAACTTGCTTAGACTTGATTTGGGATCTAATTTATGTGCTTATGGATGTTTATGTGATTGAACATTAGACTTTCTTGTGATAATTATGTGTTTTTCTTGTCATAATTATATGTTTTGATGTTATTTTATACATTTTTAGGCATTATTATATATTTATATATTTTATATAATTAAATTTTGAGGCTTACGCCTTGCCTTGCCTCGAGGCTTACGCCTCGTGGTACTATAACAAAACGCCTCGATGCTTAAAAGCGCCTTTTAAAACCTTGATTTTTAGCTTGTGTATACTAATAACAGATGTCTTGCAATTAGGATAAACATTTAATACTCTCATTGTGAGAGAGTGAGGTATGAAGAAGGGCTTATATAGGAACTTAAATAACACAATTTCATTTGTGCTCTCCACTAGAACTTGTTTCTGTGAAATTTGATGATTAGAAGTGTAGAAATACTGTGAAAATAAGGTAGAAATGAGGTGTATTTAGCGTTTAAAAAAATTAGCCATTGCCAACAGCTATTTGACCGTTGCTCTGATGCATTTTCTAAACTTTTTTAATTTTTGAATTTAAAAAAAAATAAATTTAAACACGCGTGCTTTGCACGTGCCATACATCCTCCTTCCCTTCGAGCTGAGCTTGCCAGGAAGAGTCGCGACCTGAGTACCCGGGCTCGTCAGTGGGTTGGCTCCATATCGAGCCTAGCTCGAGCCTGGGGCAATAGCTCCGCTGGGGCTGCTCTAACAACTTTCAAAACTTGTGCTATTATAAAAGGTACACCAGATTCAGAATGTGAATGTACAACGTGTAAAAGCTAAATGAAATCAAATTAAATATCGAAGTATCCTAATTAAAAAACAAACATATAACATTTTATTAAATGGTAACATCATCTGTGCATGACTGAACACATTTCTTATCGGTGTCTTTGAAACACACATTTAATCGCCACATTAGAAAATAATGAGCTGTCTTTTCAGAAGACAAACACCTTTATCTATTACTTATGTATATTCTTAATCTTCTGATCTTCATACTGTTACTGTTAGTTTGAAAGAAAACAAATGTTTCAAAGTTTCTAAATTTAGGCTAGTGTTTTATCTTGAGCATACAAAATACTCCGTTCATTTTCAATCGACGTCCAACTTGCTAGAAGAGAACCATCAAACAGTCATGAGGTTTGAATTATCTTTAGAGGAGAAATACTTAGACTCATTTATGTTTTTCTCAAAAGCTTGCTACATATGCGAATTGAAGGGTTTCAAGAGGTATAAATTTCTTGAATTCCTTTTACTTTCTTTTTATGTGTAAGATTATCACAATTTGATCTTTATTGACATTTGAAATTTTATTGAAATGATTTAATATATAGTTACTATGACTTAAACCATCAATTTCTGCCATATAACTCTGCTATTATTCATATAGGAGGTATCAAGGTCTACCATAATTCAAGCGTGGCCAATATCGTTAGAGTGCTTCAGCTGTTTCTTATTGCAATTCTCATGGTTTCAACAGGTTTAGTTTTTCTTTTCCTTTTTCCGTATTGAACAAATTGTGACTATGTCATCCCAGATGCGGGGTAACCCGCACTCGCTAACTATGCCTCTGGGCCTGGCTAGGTAAAAGCTTGAGCGACGAGCTCAATCTATTAGGTTGGTAGTGGAGGAATTCAACTCACTATATTCATCTCATCACCAGCTCATCCACTCCCCTTGTTAGACCATCTGACCTCAAGGATCTTGAGGCGGAATGTTGCTGTTTATTACCTATTATGCGTGTGTGCCTACTTATTCGACCGCAAAATGAATATAGTTTATCCGACCTGTAATCTAGTTTGAACTTTAATCGAAATAATTCTTGAATAATAGTTTATAGAAATATATTATTCCAATCGATGGTAAGGTTTGCATTTATACCATCCCCCACCCCCCAACCCAATAGAGATCACCAAAAATAGTGATCTCTTATTAAGTTTTTGGTGAATGGGAGTGTGTCATGTGGTACTAATTCTCTCTCACAACCACCAACCTCTCTCATTAAAGTGTTGTCAAATGAGACTGTGTCATGTGATCACAAACACCTTACTTTTTTTCCCTTTTCTCTTGCGATCACGCCTCCTAGAAGATTGCAATTCCGATCATTTTTGTGTGATCGCGGAGACCTGCAATGATTGTGATCACCTATAAAAGATCGAAGCAGTTGTGATTTCCCTAGTGATTATCACCACTGCGGGTAGTCCAAGTCACATGAATTTGTGGCACTTGGGATTCTATCCCACTCTTACGCTCCACTATCAATTTATTCTATTATTTTTCTTAAATTTAAATCTCTTGTGTTTTAGTTTTATTTTTTCATAAACCTAATATTATATTAATAAATCTAAATTGTGAATTAATACATTTTTAAATTTGAAATTAATTAACCTTTTTACGAGTTACAAATCCGAACTACCCTTATTACTAATTAATTAACCTTTTTACGAGTTACAAATCCGACTTCATTAAAACAGCCGCACGCAACGCAAGCCCTGGTTGCACATTGGTAGCCAAGGAATAAGACTTATCGCAGTGGCGCGTGTGCAAGCGTGCTCGCAATCCCAACGAACCAGTGCCAAGCGTGATGCTCGCGAGCGCGCGCTCGCTTTAGCAATTGCTGCTTGTCGCGCATGCTGGCGCTTGTCAGGCTTTAGGACATGTGGCGATCGCACAACGATCGCCAGGCGACCGTTGGCGATCGCAACGGTTAATTTTCAATTTTTTTTTTCCTTTTTAAACTTCCATTTTACCCCTATAAATACCCTCTTCCCCTCCCTCAAACATCACACCTCTCCTTCTCCCTCTCTCTAAATCGACGATCTCCGACGATCTTCCAGACGATGGCTCCTCATCCCTACACCGATAGCGAAACCTTAGAGTTGGCGCAGGCGTGGTTATACGTCAATAATGGTGGCGGCGGCAACACAGCCTTTTGGATGAGAGTGGCGACTCGCTACAACGCGAATCGTCCACCGTACTTGGTGGAGAGCAATTCGACGCAGTTGCGTCACCACTGGTTCCGAGTCAAGACCAATTTCGGGTTATTCCACGCGATGTACTGAACTACTCGGAATCAAGCTCCGGCCGGCTTCATTGAGGAGATGTTAGTGAATTCGACGCTCAATGAATGGGCAGTCATGCACGGCGAAGAGTTCAAGCATTTGGCGGTTTGGAACCTCGTGGAGGATGTGCTCGGTTTTTTTAGTTCTTAAGGTTTTTTTTTTAATATGTCATTGTATAAGTTTTTTTTTTTTAATTATGTTTCTTTTAATTTATTTATGCAATTTTATATAATTTAGTACTCCCTCCGTCCACGAAATAAACTCCTACTTACCACAAAATTTTTATCCACCAAATAAATCCCCATTTACCTTTTTGTACAATTATACCCTCCAACTTTTTCTTTATTTACTATCCTTTGCCATTGATGACCCTATCTTACAACAACTTTATTCCTACTTTTTTATCAACATAACAATTTTATTCCTATTTTTTGGTCAATACCACTATTTTTTTGTCATTATCCCACTACCCCTACATTCTAACTTTTACCCCACTCAAAACAACTTTTTCAGTTTTCTTATTTTCCGCGTCCAATCCCAAATGGGAATTTGTTTGGTGGACGGAGGGAGTATTACTTATGAAAAATAAAAAATAAAAAAGTAAAAATAAAACATAAACATAAAAAAATTAGCGAGCTGGCCGTTGCAATCCTAACGAGCGTGCGAGCTTGCTATGACGTGACATGTGAACGAGTGCGATCGTAGCCATCAGCGTTGCTCGAATCCTAAAAGGAAAACTTTTTATTTCTAAATATATAATGTGCCCACTGCCCAACAAATTCGAGAGAGAGAGAGGACTCATGGATAATTGAACTGTGAATGTGTGTGTGTGGGATATAGAGACAGAGCTCTTTGTGTCAACATATAAATGTATTTAATGAGTAGCAAAATAATCAAGTGTGGAAGCCAGTTGGCTGGCTGATTGATACGTTTATAACAACTACGATTTCAATAATATTTCTCTCTAAATACGTCAAACATTTCCCCATTTAAGCAGATGTGGGAAGTCTACATTGATTAAATAACTACACTTGGTTGTTAGAGTATTATTTTACCCCCACAAATTAAATATGTATTACTTTTTTTGGCATTTTCTTCATAAACTATTTTGTAAGTCATTTTTGTTTGAAGACAGATCACGTCTCCATAGCTGTTAGAGAAATAAGGAAAAGACTAAGAGGGTGTTTGACTGAGCTTAAAAGCTTATTAAAATAGTTTATAAGTTTTTAAATCTTTAATAATGAACAACTTATAAATTGTTTTAAAGAGTTTAAAAGCTTAGCCAAACATTCTATAAGTCACATGAATTTGTGGCACTCTTGGGATTTCGTTCCTACTCTTGCGATCCCGTTCCACAATCATATTATTCTTTTTTTTCTTTAATTTAAATTCTTATGTTTTAGTTTTATTATAATAAGTAATTGGATAGTGTCATTCAAAGCATCTATCATGTTATTAATTAGAATAGTATAGTTTGAGAGATTTGTGACATCCAAAATTTTAAGAAAATAAAATATGAATTCATCCAAAAATCCAAATTGAACCAATTTTAATATTTCGAATTGATTGGGTTCGAAGATTCGTATTTTAGCTATTTTGCTCACCCTAATTAAGATAGAAAAGTTAGACAAAAAAACAAGATAAATGGTTGTTTCAAAATTAATAACCAATAATTGTTCACCTACTATATATAATTGTTTCAAAGCTATCCATTTCCCCCCTCTCTCTCTCTCTCTCTCTCTCTCTATCTCTCTCTCAGTATCTATCTCTCTCGGAAAAGAAAAGGTTTGTCGCCAAAAAAGTGACAGTTGACTGTGGGGTTTTTATTGTGCAGCTTTTGAAAGCTTATTTGCTTGGTCTCTTTAAAGGTTAGTAGTCATTCCACTTCTAACCTTTACCTTTCGCTAATTAAATGTGAATTAGTCATTACTCACTCCACAAAAAAATGGTCATATTTATCCATTTACATTGCCCGCAGGGAAGTTTTTTTTTTCACTTTTTCCATTTAGATCAAGTCACATCCATAATAATTTCCACTGATATTTACTCTTTCTATTAAAAATAAATGGGACTTTTATTTAAATCACAATAACTTTAACTTTATTTTACTTTTTTCACTCACAACAAGTGAAACTCTTATTCCATTTATAACAATTTTAACTTTCATTCCACTTCTTCCACTCGCAATAAGTAGGACGTTAATTTCACTCACAATAACTTTACCATCTTTCTTAAAACACGTGCTAATATCTAAATGGAGCATTTTTTTTGGACGGAGAGAGTATGATTTATGAATCGATACACACACATTGAATTAGATAATAATCATTAGCTTCTCTCTATGCCAACATATACTCCCTCTGTCCACGAAAAAAATGAATGTTTTTTCATTTTCGTTTGTCCATTAAAAAAATGCATGTTCTATTTTTATAAATATGACCAACACAATCTACTTTAATTCAATTTTCCACTCAACTAATTTATATTAATTTAGTTCTCCACTCAACTAATTTCTTTAATTTAATCATTCATTCAACTAATTTATATAAATTTAATCCTCGACTCGAATAATTTATTTTCATTTAATCATTCATTCAATCCAAGTGGAACTTGTATTGCACTTATTCAATTTAAAATTATATAGTACGTGAGACTCTTATTACATTCACAATATATTTTACAAATTTTATTAAATTCGTATCATAATAAAGTAGGCGTTTTTTTTTGTGAACGGAAGGTAGATATAGGACAATGAATCTTGACGCGCCATTCTGCTAATATGAGTAAATAAATAAGCATATTTCTAGTAGTAATCTCTTGACGCGCCATTCTGCTAGTATAAGTTGAGAGGTTTTGGAGAAGTTTAAAATTGTGCCCAGGTGAAGACTATTTATAATTTGAGGTTAATTATTCTCTTTACGTATTATTTTTCTCTTAACTTGGAAGTGATATTTTATAAAGAATAATATGTTTTTCTTTGACTTTATGTAATTTTTAAATTGATGAACCCGTCAATAACTTTTGAAGTATTAATATGAAAAATTATATTGACGAGAAAATAGTAGATTAAACGTCACTGTTTTTTTATACTCCTTCCGCTTATGAAATGGTTGTCACATTGTACACGGAACAGGTCTTAAAAAATGGTAGGTAATAGTGAATAATAGTGGGTATTATTTCGAGTGGAATAAAGGTCCTACAATAAATGTGAGTGAAATAGTGAGAAATATAAGATTAAATATAATGTATTATGTGAGTCATGTTACTATTAAAGTGGCAAGCATTTCGTGGATATGGGAACTTGCAGAAGTTACTTTCGGTGCGCTTTGAGTAAACTTCTGTCTTTTTGTGAAGTAGCCTTCAAATCACACAAGACAGGTAAATCAAACTTTTCAACTACAAATTTGATATACTCGAATTATAGAGGTAATAGTAGAGTTTAAACCTTTAGATAATGATTGGTATGATGGAGTGGAGGGTGGAATTGAATGGTCGTTTCTACCTTCATTCCATTCCTTTGATTGATATGTTTTACAATTAGGAATTGTCATTTCATTCTTCAAGGGATTAACCATTCCTTACTCAAACCATGATATTAAACATTCCTTATGTTCCCATTTTTATAATTTGACTATTCTATTCTCATACTATATTTTAGTACAATTTATCAATTTTATTAAAAAAAAATTAATGAATTATTTTCATCAATTCTAACTTATATAGACACACTACACACACATATACACCATATACACATGTTGCACGCGCGCGCACACACATATATACACACACTGGAGACACACTGCACACACAATACACACACACACACACACATTGCACACACACATATAATCACGCACTATACACACACAGTGCACATATGTATACACACACTGTACACACATACACACATATACACGCACTGCACACATACTACACACATATATATACACACACTGCACATGCACACCGACACACACACATATATGTACATGCACAATGCATCAAAGAATATTGATTTTATTCCTCTACTCATTCTTTGTGCATGCCAAACATAGAAATCAACTTACTCATTCCATTTCATTCCTAGTTCCATTCCATTCCTAATTTCATTCCATTCCTACCTGATTCTATTCCATCATATCAATCAACTCCTAAATCTTTTAATCTCAGGCAGCTATTCTACTATTAGGTCATCCCAAGCGCACTGATTAAACGTCACATATGCTCATGGATTGTGGTCACAATTGCTAAACTACCTAACAGTTATTATATAAATATATGTGTGTAGATATATATTTCTAGGTGAACCATTCTTTATAGATATAATGGAGATACGATAATGGTCTCCTTGGGGATAGTCTAGTGGTAAATGTGAGCGCCTGAGACTGAGAGGTCTTAGGTTCAAACCTCATGAAGCGCCTCTATAGGTCGAGCCTGTCACACCTGTACTTGAAAAGTGTGGTTTACCTGTCTTGTGTGATTTGCAGGCTACTGCACAAGGGACGGAAATTTACCCAGTGCGCACAGAAAGTAGCCGCTGCGGGTTTCCACGATATCAAAAAATAAAAATAAAAAAAATGGAGATACGATAATGGCTTAGTGATAAAAAATGAGCGCTTGAGATTGAGAGGTCTCAGGTTCGAACCTTATGAAACGTCTTTATAGGTCGAGTCTGTCACACTTGTACTTGGAAAGTGTGGTTTACCTGCCCTATGTGGTTTGAAGGCTACTGCACAAGTGACGGGGGTTTACCCAATGCGCACCGAAGGTAGCGGCTGCGGGTTCCCACGACATAAAAAAAATAGAGATACGATAATGGTCTCTTTGGGAATGACCTAGTGGTAAAAAGTGAGCGCTTGAGATTGAGAGGTCTCAGGTTAGAACCTCATAAAACGTCTCTATAGATTGAGCCTGTCATACTTGTACTTGGAAAGTGTGGTTTACCTGTCTTGTGTGATTTACAGGCTACTGCATAAAGGACGTGGGTTTACCCAGTGCACACCGAAGGTAGCGGCTGCGGGTTTCCACGACATAAAAAAATGGAGATACGATAATGAAATAATGAAAATACCATTCTTGAATAGTTAAACTTCCGTCTTTTGTGAGGTAGCTTTCAAATTATACTCCATCGGTCCAATCTTTGTGTATCCACTTACCCATTTTATCTGTCCAATCTTTCTATACCCATTTGTATAAAAGTACCCATCTATCATTACTAATTCATGTTATTTTCTACCCTTTGCCACTTGAACCCACATCTTTATTCCACCAACTACTCCCTCCGTCCACGAATCAAATCCCTACTTACCCACATTTTTTTGTCCATGAATCAAATCCCTACTTACCTTTTTATACAACCATACCCTCCTACTTTTCCTTTATTTACTATCCTTTGCTATCGGTGGTCCCACCTAACAACAACTTTATTCCTACTTTTTGATCATCACAACAACTTTATTCCCACTTTTTGGTCAATACCACCTCTTTTTTGTCAATACCACATCTTTTATGTCATTACCATTATTTTTTTGTCATTATCCTACTACCCCTACATTTTAACTTTTACCCCACTCAAAACAACTTTATCAGCTTTCTTATTTTCCGTGTCGGAATCCAAATGGGGATATGATTCATGGACGGAGGGAGTACCATTTATCACTAACTTTTTCACTATGGGCCCACCACTAACAAACTTTATTCCACTAACTACCACTTTATTACTACTCCTCAAATACATCTTTATCCCACCAACTTCACTTTATCACTTTTTCTTAATACTCGTGCCAACACCCAAATGGATACTCAAAGATTGGACGGAGAGAGTACAAGATAGGTAAACCAAACATTTTAAATACTAGTGTAACATATTCAACTTATAGAGATAATTGTGTTTAAACCTTTAATCTAACCACTCTTGAAATAATGAAAATACCATTCTTGAATCGTTTTGTACACATGGAAGATAGTGATTTATTTTTTTGAGAAGGAACATAGGACATTTTTTGAGGGAAGGAACAAAGATATTTATGGGTGAATGATTTGCATATTAAACTTTTTTAAGTAAAATAACGAACTGAATGTGTCACATGAACGTGAAGGTTTCAAATTAATTTGATTATTTTTTGTCAAACAACATTAATTTTGGTTAACTAAAAACGATTAACTCATTAAAACAAAAATCTCTAGAATTTAGAAATTTTTTCAATATTTGGCATCTGAAAAGATCTACTGCATTATATCATTGCGTTGCATATACATGTAGAGTTACCATATCAAACCATAAAGTTTCTGCTATATAATTCACTATTTCTGCAGAAGCTTTCAAGATCTACCAAAAATCAACTATGGCGAATATTGTTAGAGTTCTCCAATATTTTCTTATTGCAGTTTTCCTGGTTTCAACAGGTTTAGTTTCTTCTGCTCCTCCTAAAAATTTTGAATTAATATTCGATTATATTTTATAAAACGTTTAATGGTCCACTAGGAGAACATAGGACTTAAGGCCCTACCAAGCAATAGAATATTTTAATTAATGTTTATAATTATATTTTTTTAAAATGATATCTAATTCATGGCGATGTTTTGCAGTTATGCCATCCCCAAATATTTTAAGTCCTACCAAGCAATAGAATATTTTAATTAATGTTTATAATTATATTTTTAAAATGATATCTAATTCATGGCGATGTTTTGCAGTTATGCCATCCCCAAATATGGCTGAAGCTAGAGAATTGCAAGAAAGTGGGAATCTACAAAATTGCCCCAACAACTGCACCAGCGATAGTGAGTGCCGTGAAGCTAACTGTGGCGTCAGATGTTTGAGGATTTCTCCTATAAGGAGAGTTTGTTCCGATATATAATTTGCTAATATTATCGAAGAAAATATTGCTGTTTTATGCCAATAAAGATAATAATATTATATATTTTTCATAATATTACGAATGATCTATTTTGCCGAAGGTAATTGGAAACTCTTTATATATCAACGGATTATTATTATTATTATTATTATTGTTATTATTATTATTATTATTGCTGCTGCTGCCGCTGCCGCGGCCGTAGTTTCTTTAAAATATTTGTCATCATATCCACTTTTTATTATTTGAGGATCATATAAAGTAATTGAAACTTATTTTCTAAATAGTGGAAAAGTACTCTCTCCTTCGTCCATGAATCAATTCTCCATTTGAATTTCGGTACGGAAAATAAAAAAATTGATAAAGTTATTTTGAATGGTATAAAAGTTAGAATGGAGGGGTAGTAGAATAATGATAAAAAAAATTATGGTAATGACAAAAAATGATGGTAATGACAAAAAATGATGGTATTGACCAAAAATTGGAAATAAAGTTGTTGTGATAAACATAAAGTAAGAATAAAGTTATTGTGATGTAAGACCATCAATGACAAAGGATAGTAAATAGAGGGTAAGTAAGAGAGTATGGTTGTATAAAAAGGTAAGTAGGGATTTGATTCATGGACAAAAAAATGTGGGTAAGTAGAGAATTTTATTCGTGGACGGAGGGAGTATAATTTTTGACTTCAGTATTTAGTTAATTTTTAAAATTATATATACCGATAATACTCCCTCAATCCACGAATCAAATATCTGCTTACCCATATTTTTTTGTCCACAAATCAAATACCTATTTACCCACATTTTTATATCCACAAATAAAATGACAACCTACTTACCTTTTTGTACAATCATATCCTCCTACTTTTTCTTTATTTACTACTCTTTACCATTAATGGTCCCACCTTCCGACAACTTTATTTCTACTTTTTGGACCAATAAACGTGCTTATAAATTAATAACATGTGATGGTTAAAGTTGTGGTAGAAGTGTAGAACGTAGAATCGTAGAGTTATATAGTAGTTGTAAATAATTATCGAAATTCAGAAAATTATGTTATCACTTATTTTGTGAATCTGATCAAGATATAATTATCCATTATCGATCAAAACCAAACAAATCAAACATGCATTTATATTGGACTAATATAATTAACGTGTACTCGTACGTTAATAATAATAATTATTATAAAGTTCAAGATAAAGCTCATGACTCACACTAATTAGCTACTTGATTTTAGAGTTCAAAGTATAATACATAAATTTTGTCAAGTGCTTACTCTGAAAAAGAAACTATCCTCTCCAAATAGATTGATATTCTTGTTTTGCATTCGTTGCATGAAGGAAATATATTCTGAAAAAATTATACATTATTGTCATTATCTAATTTTAAAATCTTTTAAATAAGTCAATTCATCATTCTATTAATTAAGAACATACAATTAGTTTCAATCTCTTTATGTCGTTGTAGCTGATTTTAACTACGACACAATGTAGACTATAAAATGCACGCTAATTGTGTGTGTGTGTGTTAGCCTAGTGGTAGTGAGGTTATTGCCTGGACCAAAGGCCACGGGTTCGAGTCCTCCGTCACGCGGTATTTAAATTTCCTTGCAATGTTGTTAAAAAAAAAAAATGCATGCTGATATTAAAATGAAAGAAGAGTGTAGAGCAAATTAAATTCCATCCATATCTTTAAGCAGAAGAATACTTGTTGTCAACTTATGATACTCACACAATTATTTTATTTCTCTCTCGACTTATTAGAATGTTTATAAAATTGTCTAATCATGTAAAACAACAAAATATAGTGCCACATATAATCATATATTGTCAACTTCTAATAACATAGACCAAAAGAAAAATGTAGAGATTATACATAAATAAATCATTCATCTCATACAATGAATATTATGTTGATCTTCCTAAAGTAAAAAAAGAATAAATCCTAAAAATTTCACTTTTTTTGGTTCTTTCAAAATTGAATTCATTAAATCAAATTTTGAACGATTATACAAGACAATCCAAAAGATAAAGAGTTATCAATAACAAATAAAATCAATAAAAAAAGGAACTTATCTTAAAAAATGAAATCTGAACAGTTCGATCATAAAGATATACTCCCTCCGTTCACCAAATAAAGTCCTACTTACACCAAAAATTTTGTTCACCAAATAAAGTCCTACTTACCTTTTTTTCACTCACATCAAGTGGGACCTACAACAACTTCCACTCTCATTTAACTTTTTCCACTAACAATATGTGGGACCTTATCCACTCATAACGATTTTAACTCTATTTTATTTTTTCCACTCACAACAAGTGAGACCCTTTTTTCACTCACAATAATTTGAACTTAGAGCACCCACAACGGTGTGGGTGTCGCCCGGGCGACGGAGGAAGAGCCCGGGCGCGGCGAGGGCGCTTCCCGTTGGAGGAGGCGAGGGCGGGCTTGGCGGATGGAGCCCTGGCGCGGCGAAGCCCGTGGGCGAGAGGAAGAAGATGGAGGGAAGGAGGGACACGCGTCACCTCCTCCCATTTTCTGCCATTTTTTTTTTTTTTTTAAATTCTGAATTGTAAAAAATTTTTAAAAAAATGTAACGGTAATATGATAAAGATGAAACGGCTATTTTTGTGTTTTTGCTATAAATATGTCATCTATCTCCTCTCAAACATCCACACCTTCTCATTCTTCATTCTCATTTCTACATTCCAATTACATTCTCTTATAATTTTATTTTTTTCTTAAAAAATGGGAGATGATGAATTCATTGAGTGGTTCTCCAAAAATTGTCCACAAAACCCTCGTCCCTCTTCCCAATCGCCCAATCCAATTCCCTCACGACAATTATTCACCGGTAATAGTCCGTCGTTTTCAACCCAGCAAGGTACTGGATATCCACAGTACTCCTCGCCTTATGGATTTGGGCAATACTCACAATCACCGGGCTTCAGCCACTTCAGTTACTCGCCGCCGCTGTCGGGTGCATTCCAGCAATTCTCGTCGCCGCCTGGTGGCTACCAATCTTTCCAGACACCTCCGTCTGCATATCGTCAGTTTAGAGGAATCAACCTCAATGACGAGGACGATCATGTCCCTGATGAGGATGAAGAAGAGGGTGAGGAAAATGAGGAGGCCGAGGAGGAGCCGGAGCCGGAGCCGGAGCCATGTCGCAGAAAGGGAAAGGCCGCGGTCAAGGAAAAGGCACCGGCCAAGGGCAAGGGAAAAGGAAAGGTTGCGGAAATGAACTACGGAGCTCGAAGCGGGAACTACACGCTGGATGAAATTGAGTGGATTGCCAAGTGCTATGTTGATATCGGACTTGATGCGGTAAATACAAACTATCAAAAGCTTGATAAATTTTGAGAGAGAATTGCCGACAAATTCAACGAGTTCATAGCTCCTCAACCACCTCGTGGTGTAGAAGCCATTCGGTCGGCGTGGAAACGTGCCAAGACCGAAATTGTGAAATTCAACGAGCAATACATCAACTTCGAGAGAGAAAATACTAGTGGGCGGAGCGACCACGACCTCTACAAGCTAGCCGCCGATGGTTATCATGCAACCCGTGGCAAACATTTCATCCATCGGAAGGTGTGGGAGGTCGTGAAAGATATTCCCTCCTTCTGCAATCCGGATAAAAAGACCCAATCGAAGCGCTCCAAGACTAGTAAAGATGGTGGCTACACAAGTCATTCCAGCAACTCCACATCTGCAAACGAGGCCTCGATGATGCTAGCCCGCCTGACCGGCATAAAGGCGGCGAAAAAGGGAAAGGGAAAAGTCAATCCGAAGGTGGCGGCCGTGCAAACAATGGGCGGCATCCAGGAACGTATGGTCCAAATGGTGGCTAATCAGGAATTTAAGCAAGCCTACGACATCTACACGAGAAAAACAAGCGACATGGACCCGGAACAATTGATGCGCCACCGTGAAGTGTGCGCATTTCTCAAGCAAAAATACCAGTTTCCGGATGTTAATATGTAATTTTTAATTACCAGTATTTAATTTGTAGTTTTTAATTTGTACTTTTTAATTTGTATTTTTTAATTTCTAGTATTTAATTTGTAGTTTTTAATTTGTATGAATTGTATTGTAATTTTCCAATGTTTCAATACAACTTCGTATTTTATTATTTTTATTGTCATCAAAAATAGAAAAGTTAAATTAAAAAAAATCAATAATTGCATAGCCCTAGGGGTCGGGCTATGCAATGATTGATTTTTATTTAATTTTGCTTTTTAATTTTAATTTTTTATTTTGCAATATATAACAAATTAATTATCAGTCTATGAGATGCGATTAAAACTCGAACAATTTTATTGAATTTGAAAAACATATACGAAAAATACAGTAATATTGAAAATAAAGTTAGAGCTAGTTGAGCGGACCGAAACGCGACCAAATTTCTTCAATCAAATCATCCGCAAGATGCTCGTGGGCCGTTGCATCTTGAACGCGAGCTCGTCTCTCAATATATTTTTCGAATTCACGCGTTCCACCCATGATTACTGGTGTCGTATTAACCTCCTTGTCGCCCCTTGCGCTCGCTTCCGGAACAAATTGACTTGCTTGGTGTCCCTCATCTTCGATGATCATGTTATGCAATATGATGCAAGCGTACATGATGTCGCTTAAGTGTTCTCGAAAATGCAACCGAGCAGGGCTCTTTATAATTGCCCAACGAGTTTGGCGGACACCGAAAGCCCTTTCAACATCCTTTCGTGCAGCTTCTTGCATCTTTGCAAATCGGCATCTCTTTGGATCAGTTGGAGCTCGTCGAGTCTTCACGAATGTAGCCCACTTCGGATAGATACCGTCGGCGAGATAGTATCCCATTGAATGCTCGTGGCCATTTGCGACGAAGGTGACTGGCGGGGCTCTCCCATGGAGAATGTCGGCGAAGACATCGGATTGATTGAGCACATTGACGTTGTTGTTGCTGCCGGCGACACCGAAAAAGGCATGCCAAATCCACAAATCTTGTGAGGCGACTGCTTCAAGGATGATAGTAGGATAATCCTTTCGTCCTGTGTACGAACCTCGCCATTTTGTTGGGCAATTCTTCCATGCCCAGTGCATGCAATCGATGCTTCCGATCATACCAGGAAAGCCATGACTTGCCTCGTGCATTGCTATGAGTCTGGCGACGTCAGCGCTGTTTGGCCTCCGCAGATATACGTCACCAAACGCATCTCTGATTGCCTTGCAAAAATACTTGAGGCATAGTGTGCCCGTTGTTGGTCCAACGTGCAGATATTCGTCGTACTGATCGGCCGATCCACCGTTGGCGAGTTGCCTCAAAGCAACAGTGCATTTGATCCACGGGTGAAGCCCCAGTCTTCCAGTTGCATCTGGACGTTGTTCAAAAAAAGGCTCCCGAGCAACCAAAGTGGCGGCTATCTGCACGAACAACTTCCTGCTCATGCGAAATCGGCGGCGAAATACATTTTCGCCCCAAATCGGATTCTCCGCAAAATAATCGCGAATAAGGCGTTGTTCGGCCTCTTCACGATTCCTGTGAATGTACGTTCTGCTCGATGACTCTGCTTCGTCGTCATCTTCAAAGTGCTCGCGGTAGAGATCAATGGCTTGCTGACCCAGCTGGAGTACCTCCTCCACTACCTTTTCATCTTCTTTGAGATCGAAGAATTCTCCATTCCAAGACATGTTTTTTCAATATTATTTGAAAGAATTCAAGAATGTTTTTTTGTTGAAAATTTTTGTGGGAATGTAGAAATGAGAATGAAGAAATAGGGAAGGTGTAGATGTTTAAGGGATGAATGTGATATATTTATAGGAAAAAAAAAGCCGTTGAATTTGAAAACCGTTGCATGTTTTAATTTTTTTTTTTCATTTCAGAATTAAAAAAAAAAATAATAGAAAATGGGAGGAGGCGACGCGTGTCCCTCCTCCCCTCCATCTTCTTCCGCTCGCCCACGGGCTCTGCAGCGCCAGGGCTCCATGCTCGCCGCCCGCCCTCGCCACCTCCAAAGGCGAAAGCCCACACGGCGCCCGGGCTTCAGCTCCTTCGCCCGGGCTACGCCATTGCCGTTGTGGCTGCTCTTACAATCTACTTCTTCCACTCTCAATAAGTGGGACATTAACTCCACTCACAACAACTTTATCAGCTTTCTTAATCTGCGTGTCGAAACTCAAATGAGACTTTATTTGGTGAACAGATGGAGTACATTGTTTTTCAAATTGTTGGTCTTTTTGAATTAAGAAATTTGGTGAAAAAATTAAAATATACTCCCTCCGTTCACAAGTAAATGTCCACTTTGTGCTGAACACGGAGTTTAAGAAAATTGATAAAGTGAAAGTTAGTGGGGTAAAAATTAGGATGTAGGTGTAGTGAAATAATGACAAAAAAAAAACAGTGGTAATGACAAAAAAGAGGTGGTATTGACCAAAAAGTAAGACTAAAGTTGTTGGGATGATAAAAAGGTAGAAATAAAGTTGATGTGAGGTGGGGTCCTAAATGACAAAGGGTAGTAATTCTGTAAAATAAAGAGGGTAGTGTTGTACGAAAAGGTAAAGAGGGTAGTGTTGTTCTGTAGCAAACTGGACATTTACTTGTGAACGGATGAAGTATGCTATATCCACACATATATATATATATATATATATATATATATATATATATATATATATATATATATACTCCCACCGTTCACCAAAACATGTCCACTTTTGAACAATAACCATATTCACCAAAACATGTCCACTTTACCTTTTGTACAATACTACCCTCAATACTTTCCAAATATTACTACCCTTTGTCATTCAGGACCCCACTTCACATCAACTTTATTTCTACCTTTTTATCATCCCAACAACTTTATTCTTACTTTTTTGGTCAATTCCACCTCTTTTTTGTCATTACCACTTTTTTTTGTCATTATCTCACTACCCCTATTTTTTAATTTTTACCCTACTAACTTTCACTTTATCAACTTTTTTAAACTCCGTGTCTAGAACAAAGTGGACATGTTTTGGTGAACGGAGGGAATATATATTAATAAAGTGGCTTTTTTTTCATTGTTGCTTTCTTTGCATTAATAAAGTGTGTTGGGAAATTTATTAAAGTTTTGATTGATTCCAAAACCAACTGACCCCAACCGAGTAGATGTTGCCAGATCCTAATGTTAGTAGTTAGACTCGCTGTTTGAGCATTGTTAAGATTTTATCTTTACAGGACTCCAGCTGAAGACGACAATAAGGCTTCACTCGGATAGAACATCAGTTGTAAGAGAGAAAACTGAGCGTCCAAAAGATAGAACATCAGTTTTAAGGAAGACAACTAAGTGTTCATCAGATGAGAATTAAAAAGCAGGAAGATGCCAAAGTCAACTAAGGAAGATGCAAGAGAACATCAGTTGTAAGTAAGACAACTGAGCGTTCGGAGCCAACTGATCAGATACAAGAAAGACAACTGAGCGTTCAGTTTCAAAACATCAGTTGTAGGACTCGAACCAAGAAAATCAACAGCATGAAGCTGAGAGTTCAACTGTTAGCATTCAGATAGAACATCAGCTGAAGAACAAGTCAGATGAAGATCGAAACTCTCAACCGACCATCCTTTGTTGAAAGACTAATGTTGAGATTTGAAATTCAAACAAGGAAGTCACGTGAAGGTTTGACTCTCTATCATTACCTCATTTGGCCCAACACAAGGCTGTCTCAGATGGAAAGCAGAAGCATGCAGTTGCCAAATCCGGAAAGTCTGCAGAGATGAGAGACAAGCCATCGCTTTCAAAGAACAGAGATCAACAGCTCTTCCAACGACTAGTTGATTCTCTCCGCCTATAAATAGAGACCTTCATTCATTCACCACGAGAACAAGACAGACAAGTGCGAGAAGAGACCAAAGAGCGAAAGAAAGAACCAAATACTTCACACGAGCTGAACTGCATTCAATCTCTTAGAACATCATTAGTTGAGAGTTCTAGAGTGTTAGATTCTGTCTTTGTTTGTTTTCGATCCAACCTTGAGAACATCACTAGTTGAGAGTTCGTAGAATGTTAGATCATAGCTCACTTCTTGTTCGAGCTATTAGTTGGAACCCCACCCTTTCTCACATCCTCTCAAAAGGATTGTTAGGACCCTACTCTTCCCGGAATTGAGTAGATAGGTTGATTAGTACCCGTAAACTAATCTGTAAGGTTGATAAGTACCCGTAAACTTATCTCAACGGTTGCAAAGCCCGCGTAAGCTTTGTGGTTTGTCCAGAAGAACTTGGACTGAGTTGTGTGGACTCACAACTCCCCGTGGACGTAGGAGTTATATCCGAACCACGTAAATTCTTGTGTGTTGTGTTTATTTTTCAGTTCTTATTGCATATTCAACTGACTAACTAACCTGCATACAAACTGCATTCTTTCATATCAACTGTCTTGGTTATTGAGCAACCTTGCACTTAAGCGTGAGTTGATTTTATACGAGTTAATTTCCACCACATTCCGCACAACACTTCACTTCCAGCTGAATGTTTCTTACTCAGTTGTGATTCCAACTGAGTTGCTCTATTCGATTGTGTTATTTTTAAGCGGTTGTTTTTAAAAATCTTTACTGGTGTATTCTCCCCCCCCCCCCGCCCATACACCAGAACTCGTTTCGGGACCATCAAGTGGTATCAGAGCAGTGGTTCAAAAGACTGCTGACTCTGTTTCACAAGGTGTGAATTCGAGGTGTTTTCTTCAGTGGTCAACTGAACAGATCTCTTTATCACGCTAGTGCATATCTGCTTGTATTTTTCTTCTGTTGTTGTGTGCAGATGGATGTTAAAGACAAGATCGTGGTCATATTCTCGGTTATGAACTATACATCCTGGAGAACTCGGATGAAGAAGATCCTACTGTCAAAGCATCATCGAATGCAACAAGTACTCACATCCGGACCGATCATCATCAGAGAGAGAATCACTCGCACTCCTACAAATCCCAACGATGGGGATGCAACTGTGGAGTTAGTGGAGAAGAAGCTAGAAGACTTCACTCCAGAAGAAGCCAAAGTGAGCCAGTTGGACATCTGGGCTCAGAGCACGATCATGTCCATAGTTGGACAAGACTATCTTCCTTGGATAGAAGAGTGCGAAACCGCTAAAGAAATGTGGGATATCTTGGCATCTCTGAGTGAAGGAAGCGACGAAACAAAGAAGAACAAGTTCTCACATGCATGTCAAGACTTTGACAACTTCTGTCTGAGAACTGATGAAACCATTGATCAGTTAGAGCTTCGGTTCATGGACATCATCAGAAGGATCCAGTCTATCCGAAGAGGAAAATATACTTTGAGAGAAATCAACCTCAAAGTATTACAAACTCTACCAGCTGAGTGGGATACTTTCACCAATATCCATGAAAGCCGAGCTGACCTTGGTGAGATGGGAACTGAAAGATTGTTCTCAATTCTAAATGGAAATGAGTACAAGGTGAACCGACGAAGGTCAACTCAGTCCTCGGTTCAGACGAGTCGACATGAGGATGTTGGTTCAGCCACAAAGTCAGTAGCACTCCGAGCTGACTATTCAAAGCCGCGAACATCAAGGCCAACAAGATCAGCGGACACAGCTACGAAGGAGCCAAGCAGAGAAGAGCTGCAACAGAACATAGCCGCCCTATCAAAGAAGCTAGCTAACATGGACACTCGGTTCGGAAAATACAAGAGGTTCTACAAATCTAACCGAACTCGAGACAACTCAAAGCCTGTGAACAACAGTTGCTTTGAATGCGGCAAGGAGGGACATTTCAAAGCAGATTGTCCAGACCTCTCGAAGAAAGAGAGAGAAGCGTTGAGGGCCAAGCAAACTGGAAAGAACAAGGCCATGGTTGCAGAAGAAGCAGCTGACGACATGGACATCTTCACTGACACTAAAGATGAGGATGAGCTGACTTCCACCAACAACGCTATTAGTCAGGATCAATGCCCCATGGCACTTGGAACCAACCAGGATGATACTGAGGTACACTCTAGTCCTTCTAATTTAAATTCTTCCAATATTTCTAACATGCAGGAAAAATTGGATGAAGAGTTGGAACCCTCCTGGAGTGACTTTCAAGAACTCAGTGAGGAACTACATCAGCAATCGGTTGAGTTTAAGAGTCTTCAAGAACAGTTCACCAAACTTGAAGAATCCTTAACCGAAAAGGACGATCTGATTAAGAGCCAAACTGAAGAGATTGATAATCTCAAAAATCAACTGAATACGGCCAACCGAACTAATACTCCAACCGATGAGGAGTTGAAGAAGCAAATCCAGGAGCAGCATGATCAGTTGAAAAAGCAAGAGGCTCAGATCGACCAGCTGATAAAGAAGTCAGACGGACAGACCGATCATATAGCTGGTCTCCTCAAGGAGTTGCAAACTGAGAAGGACAACTTAATAAAGCTATATCAGTCATCCAAGATCATCGAGAACCTCATCAGTTACAGCCGACAGATGGATGACGTGTCAGGACTCAGTTATGATGTGATCAAGGATACTGGAATTCCTCCAGCGACCTTCATCAAAGCTGTGGAAGTCAAGGTTGTCGAACCTAACACAGTTGAACCTGAATCTCCCCAAAGTAATCCAATCTCCACCTCTCAGCAAGCTCAACCGACCAAGGGAACCACAACTGAGAAAGGAAAAGGAGCAGTGAATGGAGGACAAAACATTCCATCGGTTGGGACATCAACCGAGGGGGAATGTTCCAAGTCTCAGAAGAGGAACCAGAGGCGTCGGAGATACAATCGAAACCGAACTCAGAACCGACCTCTGAACCGACCTCAGAGCCAACATCAGAAAGAATGGAATCGACCGCAGAACCAACAAGGATCCAACCATCTGAATCAACAGAGGTTCCATCATCAGTTCAACCAGAGGTTCCAACCGAGTCAACCGATGAGGAACAGTTCAAACAGCTGGAGATATTCATGCCACAACATGAACCAACAATAGGGCATGAATAGCTATAGACAACATTCAGGGAGTTGGAATCAGAATCAGCCACAAAAATTCCAACATGGCGTCCGACCTCAGCGACAAATCCAACAGGATAAGAATCGCCATCAAAACAGGGGGAAAGCCTCTCCTCCTAAAGCTCACAATGGGAGAAATCCATCTCCTCCCAAGAAACAGAACATCACTACTAACAACAAGCCTAAGGATAACCGAGGTGTTGTTATAGTTGATGATGAAGGAAAAGTGATCTGGAATGATAAATCTATCCGAGTATACAGGGAAAAGCGAATCACAGTTCAAGGGGGAACTGGTTCTAACCCTCCAGGACCCAACTAAAATTGAGGATTTAAGCGAGTTTCTCTGTGCAGGAACAGAAGAAACAGTTGAGGAAGAATAAGGCATCACGAACCATGTGGGTGATGGATAGTGGATGCTCGAAACACATGACAAATCTGAAGGATTTGCTTGGGAGTTTCGTGGAGAAAGAAGGACCCTCAATTACCTTTGGTGACAACTCAAGAGGCCACACCAGAGGTTATGGTACCCTTGAAACCAATCACGTTTCGATTTCTAATGTTTCTTATGTTGATGGATTGAAGCATAACTTGCTCTCCATCAGCCAATTCTGTGATAATGGTTTCTCTGTCAAGTTTGATGCACAGGGTTGCAGGGTTAAAAATGTTGGAACAAAGCAGGTCATATTGTTGGGAAATCGATCACCAACCGGAAATGTCTACTATGCTGACTAGAACAGTAGTCCTCCTGACACCTGCCTATTATCAAAGAGCAGTTCAGATGTGAATTGGCTGTGGCACAAAAGGCTCAACCATCTGAATTTCAAGACTATGAACCGATTTGCTAGACAAGAACATGCAAAAGGCATACCAAACTGAGTGTTTTCAACAACACATATCTGCAGTGCATGCCAGTTGGGAAAGCTCGCTAGATCCTCCTTTCGGTTGAAATCAACTCCCTCAACCGACAGAGTGTTACAGCTGATCCACATGGATCTCTTCGGGCCAGTTACACCAAAAAGCATGAATGGTAACGAGTATACAGTTGTTGTAACTGATGATTATTCCAGATACACGTGGACCATTATCATGCGTCACAAGAGTGAAACCCGAGATGAGCTACCCAAGTTGATGGATCGGATATCAAACCAACAAGAGATGAAAATTATTTCTATCCGATCAGATCGTGGAACCGAGTTTCTAAATGAAACCATCATCGAGTACTGCGAGAAGCATGAAATTACTCATCAAACATCAGCTGCGCGTACTCCGCAATAGAATGGAGTAGCCGAGCGAAGGAACCGAACGCTGAAAGATGCAGCTACATCCATGTTGACAAGCTCAGCTCTGCCAAAGAGATTTTGGGCTGAGGCCATCAACACAGCCTGCTACACCCAGAATCGGTCTCTTCTGACCAAGCGGTTGGGAAAGACACCATACGAGCTATGGAGACGCATGAAGCCTGATATTTCATATTTTCGCGTTTTTGGATCTAAGTGTTATATTCACAACAATGGGAAGACTCAGTTGAAAACTTTTGATGTCAAGGCTTCGAAAGGCATATTTCTCGGATATGCCGCTCGAATCAAGGCTTATAGAGTTTTCAACAATAGCTCTCGTGTTGTGGAGATAACACCTCATGTTAGTTTTGATGAATCTACTTATGAGTGCAGGGAACAGGCTAAAGGACAACGGGCTGATCCACAAGTTCCACCTGTTCTCACCAGATCGCAGGCTCTAAGGGAAAAGAATCTAGCTGAACCATTGGTATGGGCAACCGAGGATGATGATCCTTACTCCTCTGAAGATGAA
Organism: Schizonepeta tenuifolia; assembly: GCA_029490685.1. NCBI lineage: Eukaryota > Viridiplantae > Streptophyta > Magnoliopsida > Lamiales > Lamiaceae > Schizonepeta > Schizonepeta tenuifolia. Next base: position 133,376,023 of record CM055955.1, read on the forward strand.
TGCGAGGACCCTAGCTCATCTTTAGGGGAAACTTCAGCTGATGTCACTCCAACTGCATTAGCATCCGAAGCCCAACCAAGCCCGGTTCAAAATATTGTCAATGTTGAGGATCCAGACTCAACAGTTGATCAATCACCAATTTTGAAGATTCCAGCATCTCCCACAGCTCAAGACTCATCATCAGTTGAAATCACGAAACAGCCAATGATGGAAGAAGAAGGAAGACGCAACAGAAGATGGTATGAAGATCATTCCACTGACAACATCATCGGGGATCCAACCGAAGGTGTGCGTACAAGGAGCAGAGTTGCAAATCCAGATTCGACTGAGGAAGATTCCAACACTTACGCTCAATATGCTGAGGAGCTGGCAGTTCTTGAGGAGTTCGAGCAAGCAGGAGATGTTGCCATGATATCTTGCTTCGTAGCTGATGTGCCAGAACCAAAGAATGTTGTGGAAGCTCTCAACTGTGTTCACTGGACAACAGCCATGCAAGAATAACTGAACGAATTTCTACGCAACTGTGTATGGGAGTTGGTAGAAAGACCAAATGGTGTCAAAATCATTGGATTAAAATGGATTTTCAAGAACAAGAGAGACGCCATTGGATTCATCGTGAGGAATAAGACAAGGTTGGTAGCTCAGGGATATTGCCAACAAGAAGGAATCGATTTCGAGGACTCCTTCGCGCCAGTTGCAAGGCTGGAAGCCATCCGAATCTTTCTAGCCTATGCCTCATTTCACAAGTTCAAGGTCTATCAGATGGATGTGAAGTGTGCCTTCCTCAACGGTGATATCAAGGAAGATGTATATGTTGAACAGCCTCCCAGTTTTGAAACTGGAGATGGAAGAGTGTACAAGTTGAAGAAAGCAATCTATGGATTGAAGCAAGCACCCAGAGCATGGTATGACACTCTTTGTGGTTTTCTTCTGAACTCGGGGTTCAAACGAGGGTCAGTTGACAAAACCCTGTTCACCATCAAAGTTGGAGAAGATATACTTGTTGTGCAAATCTACGTCGACGACATCATATTCGGTTCCAAGTCGGAGGAACTGTGTGAAAAATTTTCAAATCTCATGAAGGAGAAGTTCGAGATGTCGATGATGGGCGAGATGAATTACTTTCTTGGATTGCAAGTGAAGCAGTCACCAGAAGGGATTTTCATCAATCAGTCCAAGTATACAAAGGTGCTCATCACCAAGTTCGGATTGCATGCAAGTAAAACCACAAAGATCCCGATGAATACTAATTGGAAGATTGAACCTGGAACTGAGGGAAAGCTCGTGGATGCCAGTAAGTATAGAGGGATCATCGGTTCTTTGCTATATCTAACTGCCAGTCGGCCAGACATATCTTACGCGGTTGGAGTGTGTGCTCGGTTCTAAGTTCAACCGAGGGAAGCTCACATGTTGGCAGCAAAGAACATCATCAAGTATCTGAAGGGAACTGTAAATGTTGGGTTGTGGTATCCAACCGACGACAATATACAACTGATCGGATACTCATATGCGAATTTAGCCGGAGATCGGTTGGATAGGAAGTCCACATCTAGACACTGTCAGTTCATGGGAAGCAAGTTAGTTTCGTGGTTCTCCAAGAAACAAGCATGTGTTGCCACTTCTACAACCGAGTCAGAGTACATGGCTGCGGGTAGCTGTTGCATGCAAGTGTTGTGGCTCAAGCAACAGCTGAGAGATTACGAAGTCACAACTAGACATGTTCCTATTCATTGTGATAGCTCAAGTGTCATTGCTATATCTTTGAATCCTGTTCATCACTCTCGGACGAAGCACATTGACATCCGACATCATTTCATCCGAGACCATATTGAGAAGAAGGACGTATCCATGGAGAAGATTCCAACTGAGATTCAGAGAGCTGATATCTTCACCAAACCTCTAGCCGAAGCGCGGTTCAAGATGTTATGTGATTTACTTGGATTGTTGGATCCATCAGATGAGGAACCAGCTGAAGTGAAGAAATAGATATCCATCTGAGGGGGAAGCTCAGATGAAGGGGGAATCTCAGATGCAGATCACCAACCGAAGACATCAGATGCGGATTGTCAACCGAAGACATCAGACGTCAGCTGAACAGACGAACTCGAGTCAGCTGATGGTATGCTGTTGGATCAGACGTCAGCTAAACAGACGAACTCGAGTCAGCTGTTGATGGTATGCCGCAACATTGGAACACAGTTGATTCCAACATCAGATGACAGGTGAACACAGCTGATTCCGACATCAGCTGGCAGGTAACATTTATGGCTGAAGGTGTTATGATCTTAAATGAGAATATTTGAAATAAATTCAAACATTCCTGAGCATGTCAGTTACATTAAAATAGCCATCATGTCGCATTTAATGTAAAGTACGGCTGAACATCAATAGCCTACTTTATAGTGCGACTGGGCTGATATGAAAAACAGTTCACCTTCTCACGCGCTGATTGGAACTCGGTTCGTGACGTCAAGTCAAAGTTAGTCAACAGTCACGTGATCACAACCGTTAATGGATTCGCGCCATTCAACCCTAGCCGTCGATTTCAACCGAGCCTAAAACCTATAAAAGGCGGAAAATCAGGAAGTGATCTCTTACCTTCCTCATTCGTGTTTATCTGCAGTAACTGTTCACTTTCGTCTTCAATTTGTCTCACCAATTTCTGCAAAGTTTGTTTCCTTCCTTCTTATATATATCTTCTCAGACTCATTAAATGGCACCCAAAGGAAAGAAAATGGCTTCTTCCGGACCCTCTCTAGTCCCCACATCCTATGAAGAATCATTCGACTTGCTTGTTTCGGAGATACATTTTGAGCAGATCCTTTCAGAGGATGAATTGGAGTCGCCGGTGCTGTCTCCCCTCGCTGACATTCTCAGGGAGAACGGCCTACTAGAATGGGCGAAGCTCTTCCTCTCCCACCTGCTCAGGCACCAGGTCGGAGAGTTCTACGTAAATCTGCAGTCGTCCATCGACAGCAGAGATGGCGTCGTTACAGAGGTTTCTTGTCGATAACGCGACGTTCCGGCCAGAACCATCCGCCGTGTGACCGTCCCCATAGCAGTTTCCGATTTCCTCCGCCAAATCATTCTCGTAAACCACACCGCCACTGACACGGTTGAAAATATAACCAATGCGGATGCCGATGCGTTTCTGGAAAGTGCTCTGATCACCACGGAGAAGTTGAAGAGCAATATGCAGAGGATCAAGTTAAAGCCAGAACACAAAGCTTAAGAAGTTGCTGGCCTTGGAACACAAACATGAGATCAATTGGTTCCAGTATTTTCTAACCAACTGATCTTGGAGAAGCAGAAGATCTCCGAGACCACAACCGAATCAGGGGAGAAGTTGTTGAGTGTCAAGGGAACTCTCAACTTCGGTTGCAAAATCTCCGCTCTGATCCTGCTCGCAACCAAGGGTCAGAACATGGTCTGGGAGGACTGCGAGGAGACCCCCGTGAAGAAGTTGATGCTGTTCCCAACAGCAAAGAAAGCTCAAGAGGTGATTAGGAGTGTTTATACTCCTAAGGAGAAGAAGGTTGCTGGGAAGACAGCTGAGGCAAAGGATACAACTGAAGAGGTACCAGCTGTCAGCCGCCCCACAAAGTCGAAAGCTGCTCGCCGACAACGAGCTGAGTCGGAGAAGGAGAAAGCTGAGGAGCCTGCCAAGAAGAAGCTGAGAGTTCGCTTCAAGAAGACGGTGGCAGTACCAGCTGAGGAGGAGGTACCAGCTGATGATATGCCAGCTGAGAGTACGCCAGCTGAGGAGGAGGTACCAGCTATGGAGGCGCCAGCTGAGACGGTACCAGCTGAGGAGCCATCCGAGTCGAGCCACTCAGCTGAGGCAGCTGCCTTCGAGATCGTTCCTCGCGCTGCTGATGAGGCTGATGGGATGGAAACGGACCTGACCTCGCATGCTTCTTCCTCCTCTGAGGAAATTGAAGACATTCCCACCTCCCCCACGGCAGGAGCTGATGCCGTACCACCCCAAGAGCCTCTCGCTCTCTCAACCGATCAACAGCCAGAGATTCCGAGTTCACTGCTCGATGCCAACATTGAGACCATCTCTTCGGCCAATGTTGATTAACCTGTTGATACCCCACTCCTCACAGAATCCAATATTCCGAGCTCCCAGCTCGATGCCAATGTTGAGACCACTTCTTTGGCCAACATTGATGAAACCTTTGAACCGATGCCTTATGAGCATCTATCCCCCTCCCCAATTGATGACGAAGCTGATCGTCAGGCTGTTGCGATGGAGCATGAAGGCAAGGTGGCCTACTACTTCCAGAAGCTGCTCGGGATGTTCCCAGAAGCTCGTGACATGCCGATTTTTGCTACGCTTGGGACCGAGCTGCTGTACCAGTTCAACCTCATCTTCAGTCACTGGTATGTGAAGGAAGATACCGTAAGGGTACACAGCTGGAACCAGCTGAAGGCAGACGAGTCACGCATCCGAGATTATTTCAACTACACTAATCTGGAGGTGGCCTACAACAACAAGGTTGCGCTGCTCACGCGTTGTCTGGACCTGAGTAAGGCGGAAGGCACAGATACCCGGGAGACAGCTGGACAAGACTGTATTGACTTCCTCGACAACATGCTAATCAAGTCAGCTTAGTTCCTTAATGATCTGGATGCAGCCGCCACCACAGCAAAGGAAGAAGAAGAGGAGCTTCAACTGTACCTGGCCAACCGTCAAGCCATGGTTACAGTTGAGCAGCCAGCTCTGATTGAACACCAAGCTCCAGCTGATCAGCCAACACCCTCAACTGAAGAAATCTGTGAGCTGATAGCTGAGAGGGTGAACCAGCTGAGGACGGAGATGCTTGCCAACTTCCAGCAAAACAAAGAAGACCAGCTGAGGATGTTGGAAGCACAAGAGGAGAAGACCAAGCAGCTGATGGAAGAGAATGTTTCACTGAAGATAAAGCTGGACGAACTCTCCTCCTCCACCAGCCAAGACATTTCTGACGTGAAATCAATTGTTCTGGGGATCAAGTCTGAGCTGAATGTCTTCCAATCCATTTCTGATTCCAACCTCGCCGAATCACAACAGACTCAGGATGAAGAATGGGAGTCTCGGTTCGAGTCACGCTGGGCTGAGTTCGTTGCTTTCCAGACTGAGATAGCTGAAACATTCACTGGATTGAGGAAAGCCGAACAAGAGCGCCATGACTCCGAACTGGCGAAGAAGGTCGGAATAGAGTGCGCGGTCGATGAACTCTTCAACCGCATCCAACAAGCCGAACAACAACTCACCTCTTTGGATGGATCAGTAGCAAGCCTTGTTGCTGATGCCAAAAAGGAGAAAGATAAAAAGGGGGAAGAGGAGTTGCAGGTGGATGTTGAGATGCAGGGGGAAGATGAGACCCAGGCTGAGGAAGCTGCAAAATCTCAGCCGAGGAGGAAGACTGCCCAGAAGAAGAAGTCCGCTCCCAAGTCAACCGACGTAGGTGGAACTGAAATGGAAAAAGACTTGGAGCAGGCGGAGAAGTTTGGAGTTTCTTACAACTCCATAGCCGAGATCGCAGCCGAGCTTGATTCAGAACTCGACGGTATCACAACCGAAGAGTGCATTGCTGCTGCCAAGGCTATGGATGTTGCAGAGAAAGATTACATGAATCCTAGCTGGATCAAGAAGTTCGCTGCCAGCCAAGCTCGAAGAGTCAACCAGTTCGAGGAGGAGCTGACCAAGATAACCAAGAACCTGGATAGGAACATTGCCTCTCGCAGCCGACGCTGCATTGACAAACATCAGGTTAAGGCTGAAGCTCGGCTGAGGCAACAGAGGTTGCCAGGGAAGGTCAAGGTCCAAAGTCGGTTCAGGCACGTGGACAAGTGGATGCCAGTTGAGTGGAATGAAGACTGAGAGTTATTCAAGTAAGAGTTCGTGAATGACTTCTATTACAGAAAGGTCTTCTCAACTGATGATCCGAGGAAAGAGTTTAAGGAAGCCCTGACCGAGTTGCACTCAGTGGACCCGGGCATGTTCAGCCAGTTCAGACGTGCAATGATAGATGCAAAACTGGATCTGAACACAGTCCCGGTTCCTAAGAAGGTTACCTATCTCCCTCCTTTCCTTCCAGACTCTCGAAACCCCAACCGACAAAAGATATCAGCTGAGGCAAGGCAAGTTTGCAAAGAGCACGGGGTTGACATAGCAAAGGAGTCAGAAGCAAAGAGAGAGATTTTTGTTAGAATTTTTAGCAAATATGGGCTTAAGTTTTAGCTCAGTTAGTTTTTGAGCAACTGATGTATCTTTAGTCTTTTGTGCTTATCTTGTAACCATCAGTTGTAATAAAAACTATTCAGTTATACGATTCAACTTGATGTACAATCTCTCATTGTCCAAGCTCTGAATTGCAAAGTTATTTCAATATCATGTTATAACTGTGCTAACCCTTTGATGTTTTAATCTTATAGACTGTCTAGAATTTCAGCTGAGATTTTTGATAAGTCAGTGGGATTTAGATCAGTTTGCTTTGTAAGAATTTTATAAGGGTTTTGGCATTATCAAAAAGGGGGAAATTGTTGGAAAATTTGTTAAAGTTTTGATTGATTCCAAAACCAAATGACCCCAACCGAGTAGATATTGCCAGATCCTAATGTTAGTAGTTAGGCTCGCTGTTTGAGCATTGTTAAGATTTTATCTTTACAGAACTCCAGTTGAAGACGACAACAAGGCTTCACTCGGATAGAACATCAGTTGTAAGAGAGACAACTGAGCGTTCAAAAGATAGAACATCAGTTGTAAGGAAGACAACTGAGTGTTCATCAGATGAGAATTAAAAAGCAGGAAGATGCCAAAGTCAACTAAGGAAGATGCAAGAGAACATTAGTTGTAAGTAAGACAACTGAGCGTTCGGAGCCAACTGATCAGTTACAAGAAAGACAACTGAGCGTTCAGTTTCAAAACATTAGTTGTAGGACTCGAACCAAGAAAATCAACAGCATGAAGTTCAAGTCAGCTGAGAGTTCAACTGTTAGCATTCAGATATAACATCAGCTAAAGAACAAGTCAGATGAAGATCGAAACTCTCAACCGACCATCCTTTGTTGAAAGACTAATGTTGAGATTTGAAATTCAAACAAGGAAGTCACGTGAAGGTTTGACTCTCTGTCATTACCTCATTTGGCCCAACACAAGGCTGTCTCAGATGGAAAGCAGAAGCATGCAGTTGCCAAATACGGAAAGTCTGCAGAGATGAAAGACAAGCCATCGCTTTCAAAGAACAGAGATCAAAAGCTCTTCCAACAGCTAGTTGATTCTCTCCGCCTATAAATAGAGGCCTTCATTCATTCACCACGAGAACAAGATAGACAAGTGCGGGAAGAGACCAAAGAGCGAAAGAAAGAACCAAATACTTCACACGAGCTGAACTGCATTCAATCTCTTAGAACATCATTAGTTGAGAGTTCTAGAGTGTTAGATTCTGTCTTTGTTTGTTTTAAATCCAACCTTGAGAACATCACTAGTTGAGAGTTCGTAGAGTGTTAGATCATAGCTCACTTCTTATTCAAGCTATTAGTTGGAACCCCACCCTTTCTCACATCCTTTCAAAAGGATTGTTAGGACCCTACTCTTCCCGGAATTGAGTAGATAGGTTGATTAGTACCCGTAAACTAATCTGTAAGGTTGATAAGTACCCGTAAACTTATCTCAACGGTTGCAAAGCCCGCGTAAGCTTTGTGGTTTGTCCAGAAGAACTTGGACTGAGTTGTGTGGACTCACAACTCCCCGTGGACGTAGGAGTTATCTCCGAACCACGTAAATTCTTGTGTGTTGTGTTTATTTTTCAGTTCTTATTGCATATTCAACTGACTAACTAACCTGCATACAAACTGCATTCTTTCATATCAACTGTCTTGGTTATTGAGCAACCTTGCACTTAAGCGTGAGTTGATTTTATACGAGTTAATTTCCACCACATTCCGCACAGCACTTCACTTCCAGCTGAGTGTTTCTTACTCAGTTGTGATTCCAACTGAGTTGCTCTACTCGGTTGTGTTATTTTTAAGGGGTTGTTTTTAAAAATCTTTACTGGTGTATTCCCCCCCATACACCAGAACTCATTTCGGGACCATTAAAGTGGCTTCTTCTTACTTCTGTCGAGAATAAAAAAAATATATTAACAAAAAAATACTCCCTCAGTTCGCGAAAACAAGTCCTACTTGCACTCTTTTTTTTGTTCACCAAAACAAGTCCTACTTACGTTTTCCACTCACATCAAGTGGGACCTATAACATCTTTCACTCTCATTTAACTTTTTCCACTCACAATATGTGGGACCCTTATTCCACTCATAACAATTTTAACTCTATTTTATCTTTTTCACTCACAACAAGTGAGACCCTTATTCCACTCACAATAATTTTAACTTCCAATCCACTTCTTTCACTCTCAATAAGTGAGACCTTAACTCCACTCACAACAACTTTATCTGCTTTCTTAATCTCCGTGTCCAGCACACAATGTGACTTGTTTTCGTGAACGGAGGGAGTAGTTAAGTATACCACACAAGTATATGTATAGAGAAATTACCTTAATATGGTTTATCATGAATATATACTATACGTTTACGTTTTGAAATATGTAGATGCAGTAGACCTTTTTGACGGATCATGAGTGAGAATAGAATTATGTGCCAAGTTTTGGTACCTCGAAAAGATTAAAGAATTCACATGAATTGATTGAGCCTAAAAAATATTTAAGAATTTTAAGTTTCCCTATTGAAAGATTGGAAGTTACAAAAGTGAAGAAAAAAGGCTGCACAATAACGTGTAAAATCACTTATGGACGAAATAACAAGATTAGTATCACATATTAACAAGGATATAAATACATGATAGGTATATTAATAATATATTTCTCTCACATCATAATATAATATATTATCAATAAGGTAAGTTTGTATTTCTTATGGCATATTATATATTATATCTTGTACTCCCTCCGTTTATGAAATGGTTGTCACATTGTGGCCGACATGGGTTTTAAGAAAATGGTAAGTGGTAGTGAATTATAGTGAGTATTGTGGTGAATGGATTAAGAGTCCTACAATAAATGTGAGTAGAGTAGCAAAAGTGGCAACCATTTTGTGGACAAACTTAAGTAGCAAAAGTGACAACCATTTCGTAGACGGAGGGAGTATTACGTTATTGGCCCTAATTTTGATAAGTACTCCCTCCGTTCACAAAATGAAGTTCTATTTCATGTTTGACACAAAAATTAAGAAAGCTGATAAAGTTATTTTGAGTGGGTAAAAGTTAAAAAGTAGGGGTAGTGAGATAATGACAAGAAAACAGTGGTAATGACAAAAAAGAGGTGTATTGACCAAAAAATAGGAATAAAGTTGTTGGGATGCCAAAAAAGTAGAAATAAAGTTGATGTGAGGTGAGATCATCAATGCCAAGGGGTATTGATTTTAATAAAGCAACGAGAGTATATTGGTAAAAATAATGAAACAGGACATTATTTGGTGAACACAAATAAGAGATGAAACAAGACATCATTTCGTGAACGGAGAGAATAGTAAGGATATTTTAGGCGATTCAAATTTTGTAAAACAAGACTCTTTTTATATAAGTATAGATTAGTTAAATCTTATCAATTAAACCAAACAATCTTAATACTCCCTCCGTCCCGTCCATAGTGTAACATTTCTTTTCGACACATATATTAACAAGAAGAGTATTATGAATAAAGATGGTGATTAGTGTAGTAATAAAGTGATATAAATTATTTTTAAAGTAAATAAAGTGTTGTTGATATAATATAAAATGATTTTAAAGTGCATAAAGTGTTACTAAAAATGTGATATAAAGTGATTTTAAAGTGACTAAAATAGATAAAATGATTTTCTAATTATTTACATAAAAGGAAATGTTACAAGATGAATGAGACACTCCAAAATATAATATGTTACAAGATGAACGAGACAGAAATAGTATATCTCTAGCTAGTTTAAATGCAAATATTCAAATTTTCCGCAAAAGGAAAATTCTATTCGTTCATACTGTGACCGATTACACGCGTCAAAAGAAGAAAAAATAATTTTAAAAATAGAAAATAATCACATTTTCAATTAGGTTTCATGATTCTCCAATTAAAATAGATTTACTTTCTCAGAAATACAATATATATACCATTTGGTTCATGATCCTCCAATTAAACTATACTTACTTTTCCAAAAATATAATATATATACCATTTTTAATTTGTATGATTATACATAATGTGTTTAAATAGCAATATAGATTGAAAATAATGAAATTAAGATATGGGATCAAGATGCCGCTCTTTTGGCATGGCTGAGGTACCACAAGTCTCTCCTTAATGAGAGGTTTTGGGTTCAATTCCAGCTTGCAAGCAGTGTAGTTTATTTTTAATCTTATGGTGAAGTAATTGTCCCACTCTACGTAGTGGTGTAGTGATCCCACATTGTAATGTAGAGGTCCTATATAGAGAGTAGTTGTCCCACTCTGTGTGATGGTGTAGTGATCTAACATTGTGGTGTAAAGATCCCACTTATATAATGGTATAACGATTTATTTAATTATATTTATGATGTCGTGATTTAATATTGTAATGTAAAGATCCCACCTATATGATAGTATAACGATTTATATGATTATATTTGTATATAACTCGTCGTAATTACGTAATAAAAATAAAAGATATGGAATCAAGATTCAAATCTAGCAATTATGCATAATGTTACGAACCAAACTCGTCATAAAATTGTGTGACGAACCACCCTCCACGACAGCTCCGGAGCTCTTCTCTCTCATCTCCGCCGCCCTCTGTCTCACTAAACTCTCTCTCTCCATCAGCCGCCCTATCGCCCTCTCTATCTCCTCCGAACCCACAACCATCCCACTATCATCTCTATAATCCATCCTAATCTCCACCGCCACTCCCATCTCCGCCACCGCCTGAAACGCATTCACCTGCTGCTCGGCGTACAACGGCCACGCCGCCATCGGCACGCCGTACCACAGGCTCTCCAGCACCGAGTTCCACCCGCAGTGGGAGACGAAGCCTCCCACGGCGGCGTGCGACAGCACCGCCGCCTGCGGCGCCCATCCGATCACTTTCCCGATCCCTTCAGTCCTCTGCAGGAATCCCTCCGGCAGAATCTCAATTGGGATCGAAGAATCTCTCTTCTTCCGCCGCCGCCGCAGCGACCATAAAAATCTCCGGCCGCTCGACTCCAGCGCTATCGCCAGGTGTTCGACCTGGGCCTCAGAGAGAAATCCCTCGCTCCCGAAGCAGAGAAATACTACAGAACTTCGAGGCTGTCGATCTAACCAGCTGATTACATCGGAAAATGTGGATTCTTGCTTGGAATCGAGGTTGAGGAGAGGTCCGATGGGGTAGATTGGTGGGATATTCTCACCATTTGAGTTAGAGAGATAATGGATTATGTTGGGTTCGAGTTCTTGAAAGGTGTTGATGAAGATTCCGCTGGTTTTTCGAACTCTCCGAACCGTCGACATGACGACGCCGGAGCCGCCGTTTCTGTCCAACATCGCCGACGGCAAAACCTTGGCCGGAACGGGGTTGAGGAATCCGCCAACTTGGAATTCTTGGTCGGAATCCTTAAACTCCGTTATATCGACGCCGTTTTCATCAGTTAAGCTCTGCATAAACAGCATGAGTGAGAGAAAACCCGCGCCCGATGTGAAGAATACGTAACTAGGGATCGAGAGTTCGTCGGCGACATCGATCATGCTCGCACAAAACATGTCGACGACAAGTCCGATTACTCGGACACTCGTCGACATAATGCCCAGAACCGCCTCTCTCACGAGCGGCTTGTGCCTATCGACGCGTTCAACTGACTTAATAGGAGCCAGCTCCGACTTTGTTTTAAAGTCGGAGCTGAAGCTCGTGCCCTCCTCGAATTCGGGGAGATTGAGGAGCCTAAGGCGAGGGTTGGAGTGGAAACGGCTCGAGTTTGTGTATTCACGAACTATGGGATCGTTTATGAGGAGGAACGTGATGGAGAGTCGTGTGTCCCGATCGAGTATGTGTTTTCCGACCTCGATCGCGGAGGTGATGTGGCCGATCCCGGGCCCTGGGACGAAGATTAGTCGAATATCTTCCGATGACATATCGGAGTTTGAATCCCAGCTTGTCTCAAATAAGTTGGAAATTGTTATGTAGTGTAGTAAAATTTGAGATTTAGTGGTTGATGCTGTATATGCTACTACTACACTCAATAATATAGATCGTGATACATGACAATGGCACTAGAGGCATTTTGGGGCCACTCATTACATTATTGAATTGAGAACCACATAGTATTCATTACTACTTAGATCGATCGATCGTTCCAACTAAACCAAATTAAAAAAATCTTGAAGATTCGTGAATCAACATTAAATGTATATTCTTGAATATTTTTTAATTGGCATAGTTCCCGAATATTCAATTTAAAGCTGTCGGCAAGGCGGCAATCCAACCAAAAAACAATTTATTTGTCTGCCTGAGAAGTTATCCAATTGAAAGCGGCCAATGTGGCTGGCTGTGATTGGGCGACGATTTAACCGTTGTCCTTTCAAATGCCCCTTTTCTTTTAGATATAATTCTTAATTTTTACCTAAATATTAGTACTCCATTTCCAATCATCTTCACTTTATTCTTCACATTTTTCTCTCGAATTCTTCTACTTTTCTCTTTTATTTCTAACTTTTAGCTATGAACGGATCTCAATTTCAATAGATCTTGATTCTCTCCTACCAATATAATAGCTAGGGACATAATAGGTAAACCGATTTTTATAAACAACTCATTTATAATAAGTATAGATTATATAAATTTTTTAGAGAAAGTATTATTTAAATATTGTGAGTTCACACGACGGGTTTTTTCTTTTGTTTTCTTTGGTAATATGAATTTTTTTATTTCACCAACAGTCAAGCTAAAACCAACCTCACAAACTCAGAATCCATGCAACTACAAAACAAAAACAAATCCTAGCTTTTCAACATTCACATCAACTTGCAATCTTTAGCACATCTAATGCAATTTGTGATGCAATCTAAGATTGAAGATCTAAAGATTTTATTTATTTTATTTGAATTTTTGTTTTTATTTATTGTAGGTCAAAAATAAGGTTTTATTTTAGTTATTTTGGTAGTTTTATATTTTATTAGGTTAAGAATTTGTTTCCTTATTAGTTTAGGGTTTGTTTCCTTATTGATCAAGGAATTGTTTCCTTACTACATTAGGCATATGTTTTCTTTAATTTAAGAAATTGTCTTTCCTTATTAGAGCAAACACTCTATTGTATTCCACCCCTATAAATAGGTCTAGTAGGGCATGTATCAAATAACGATTTGATTAATAATATTTTGTGAGTTTATCTTCTTCAGTTCGTTCACCGAAGTAGCGGATTGGCGGTATGCCACCGTGATGTTCATATCGACGTATCGACGAGTCAACCATCCCTCGTTCGTGTGTCATCGTCCCCGAGTTACTATGTCGTCTTATCGTTGGGTTTTAGGAAACAGTCGTACGCCTAATTCACTTCGAGAAACTGATTCAGAGGTTTTGGGATATTCCATCTTATCCGGTTTGGTTCAGATTTGGTCTTGGGTGTATACTATTCACGTCGGCGTTTGCAACTCTGGCGAAGATCAAATCAATTTGGAGCTAGCATTGTCTTATCATAACTTCAAATGCATTCTCTTTGACTTGAAATCTTCTCTGATTCCACTCTTTCCAGATAAAGTAAATGTCGTGGCAAGATCAACTCGATACATTTTTTTGTTTACCCATTTTTGATCCACATTGTGTCTCCAAATTCCTCATTTCTTGCTCTTAGTCAGTTGGAACTCTTGTATGCCAGTCCAATCAGTTATAACCTGCCAAACCCTTGCGAAGAATTCACAGTTACGAACAAGTGATTAATCGTCTCATTTTCCTTTTCACAAAAGCTATAGACATGATCCACATGGATCCTTAGTTTCAGAAGATTCTCATAAGTACTCAATCTTCTCAAAATTGCTAGCCATGTTATGAAGATTCTCTTTAGTGCTAATATTGCATTGTTATTGAGGAGTTTTTGCCATGCCACTTTCTGCACAACTCCTCTCATCTCCACGTATAATTTCCATATTGAGAATGCATGACCCTCAAGAAATTTATGACCTTATGATAATTAAGACAAATATTCTCTAGCATCAATGATTTTCTTAATAACCCAAGAGGTCTGCTTAGGTTGATTCATAGGTTGAAGTTCATGGTTTTTTATATAATAACCATGAACCCATTGAACCCATGCTTTATCTTTCTTCTGAGATAGGTTCCAAAGAAGTTTACACAGAGCAACTTTATTCCATAATTTCAATTCCACTACATTCCATCCTCCTATTGTTGAGGGTGAGCAGATTTGATCCCATGATACAAGTGTCCGCATAGAATTCCCAGCCGTTCATGTCCAAAGAAATGTCCTACAAGCAGCTTGGATCTCTTTAGTGACATTCTGAGGCAACAAAAAAACTTGACAAAAATATGTTTGGATACTGAAAAACACTAATTTGATCAGTTGCATGCTTCCATCATCAGTTAACATCTTTGCAGACTAGTAGTTGGTTCTTGTTAAGATTTTCTGAATAAAAGGTTGGCATTGTAGGGTGATGAGCTTCTTTGATGAGAGTGGAACTTCTAGATACTTAAAAGGCAGCTCACCTCAATTCAGTCCAAACTTTTGGAGAATTCCTTCCTATACAACACCTCCAACCCTAAAAAATATATGTTGTTTTTAGCCTAATTGGCTCTCAAACCTGATGCATCTAAAAATATTGGGAATGCTTTGATAAGCTGTCTCAGAGATTGAGGATCTCCTCGAGAGAAAAACAACAGATCATTTGCAAACCACACATGAATAAGCTTAAGTTTTTTACATCTAGGGTGGAACTGGAAAAGCCTATCAGTCTTAAGCTCTTATAGACATTTGTTAAGATACTCCATGCATATTACAAACAAGTAAGGCGATATGGGATCATCCTGTCTGAGTCATCTCCTTGCTGGAAAATGTATTGTCAACTCTTCATTGACATTAATAGTATAGAAAACAATGCTCAAACATACCATAACCCAACTTACAAATTTATATAGAAAACCTAGTTCCAACATAAGATATTTCATGAGTGGCCATTGAACTGAATCATATGCTTTTTGGATATCAATTTTCACCACGCACCTTGGTGAAATATGTTTTCTTTGATATCCTTTTACTAGGTCATAGCTCAACAAAATATTATCAAAAATCACTCTACCTTTAACAAATGCTAACTATCTCTCTCCAATAATGTGGTTCGGAACCTTCTGCATTCTATTAGCCATGGTTTTAGAGATGATTTTGTACAACACTGTGCAACAAGAAATTGGTCTGAAATCTTTAACTGTGCTGGCATTCTCCTCCTTTGGTAATAAAGTGATCGAAGCTTTATTCACTGGTTTGGGTAGAAACCAATCTGAAAAAAATCTTGGACAACTTTAGTTATCTCCTCTTCTATCACTTCCCAAGATTGAATAAAGAAATGTGCACTGAACCCATCAATCTCTGGAGCTTTATTAGGATTCATATTGTGTATAGCTTCCTTTATTTTCTGGGGGTAATATCATTGCATAGTTGTTGTTGGTGAGTATGTTGAAGGATTGGCCCTTTAGCAATGATATTCCTATCAACCATAGGTAAGGATGTAGTTGTACTACCCATCAAACTCACATAGAAATCTCCAATTTCATCCTTGATCATATTTGGGTATAACATCTAGTTCCATCAACTTAGAAAAGGATTTTAATAGCACTATAACTCTGTCTGGCCTTATTATAAATATGAAAGGACTTGGTATTAGAGTCACCCAACCTAATCCAATCTGCTCTTGACTTCTTTTGCCATATTTGTTCCTCAACATTGCTCCATTTCTCTTCCTACATCATTTCCTTTTTTTTTTGGATTAGTTTACTATTGAGCTAGTCATCTGCTAGCTTCTTCTGGATCTCTATCAAACTTTACCTTAAATAACTCACTTTTTCTATAGTTTTCTTAAATGTGTGTTGTTGAGATTCTTCAAGGGTTGTTACCAAATGTTTAACAAATTATTATTGTAATACTGTTGCTACCAAATCTCTGATAATAATGGCTTAAATGTAACATGAGAGGTGAGCACATTTAGAAATTTAAAAGGAGTATTCATCTGAATGCCTTCAGTGATGAAATTAATGAGCTGAGGAGAGTAATCTGAAATACCTTTGTCTAAAATCTCAACCATGCAGGTGGGGTATAAGTTTAACCACTGAGCATTGGTCACACATTTGTCAATGGGTGATAAAATCCTATCCTTTTCTTGCTGATTATTACACCATGTGAAATCTCCTCCTACCAATCTCATTGTTGTAAGTCCATTATTTCTCAAAAATTGTGAAAAATCCTTGATCTTATGCTGAGTTGCTCTTGGAATCTGTCTTCTAATTTCAAGGCAGTATTGAAATCTCATCCAAATAAAAGAGGACCAGTATATATTCTGACTGATTTTTGTTTCCATGAATTCCTATAATTCTTTTCCTATTTCGAAGGTATTGAATGCATAAATTGCAACAAATCCTTTAATAAGGCCAAATACCATATTAGTGATATTATAGTGGATACTTTGTGCATGAGATTCTACCACTGTAACAACCACCGTTCTAGGATTCCAACCCACCCATACTCGACCATTTTATGCATGTGAGTAAACTCCCAATTCCTACATAACTTCTCAAAGATACCTTGAAACTTCTTGTTCGTCACCCTTGTTTCCAATAGTGCTACTACATCTATTTTATTCTTTTGTAGAAAGAGTTTAATATCTTTCTGATTAAAGGTTTATTGCAACCCCTCACATTTCATATGATGAGCTTCTTGTTTGAACAAAGAAGAAGAAGTCCATGCCCTTTCCAGTATGGAACTGATCACCAGCTTCCTCAAACAATTCATAGGCATTATCCATTTTGATGCAGTTTGATCCAATGGTAAGCATAATATTGGTGGTAGTCTTTTTTAGTTAGACCATCCTTTCCCATCAGTTGCATTCGCTTTTGTCTTTTCTCATAAAATACATCATATTACACCTTTTTTTTTTCAATAATGAGGAGCTCAACTCGGCCAATCTCCTGGAGAGAGCGATGTGCATGTTTTTTTTCGTTTGTCAGTCACTATAGTTTGTGTTTTTGCAGCTTGGACATTTGGAGAGTTGTGACAGGAGCTTCAGCTTGTTTTTGTTGCCATTGTTGTTTTTGTTGTATTGGTCATTTCGGTTTCTCCTTTGCATTGCAATCATGCCCAACCCTTTGACAACTCTTGTAAAAGGGGGGATCCAATCATATATCACCTTCTGCTCTATTTGCTTCCTCTTCTCTCCATCAATCATGATGTTGTGTTGTATAAGTTATGTAATATCTACTTCCACCAACAATCTTGCAAAGGACACTACAAGAGAACTGGTCTATTGTGACACATACGCATACGACTTTATATGTAAATGTCGTAAAATTACCACATTTATGCTCGTTATGTTGTATATTGCGTCAATTGTGGGTCACTTTAATATTGTGTTACAATTTTGTGACAAAAATGCAACACTTTCTACAATGTCATTAAATTGCGCAACTTATTTGCGACATATCATTAAAATATCATAATTATACAACACTAATAGAGTAGTGTTGCAATCAGTGTTGTATATTCGCGTCACTTAAATAATATGTCACAATTTTGTGAGACAAATGCAACACTTTATTTTATGTCTCTGAATTGCGACAACTTATTTGCGACAAATCAATAATATGTCATAATTATACAGTACTAATCAAATAGTGTTGCAATCGGTGTTGCATATTCGCATCACTTAAATAATGTGTCACAATTTTATGGCACAAATGCGACACTTTATTTTATGTCTTTGAATTGTGATCATAATTATCCAACACATACAAAATAATGTCGCAGTAAGTATCATATATATGCATCAATTGTACGTCATTTAAATAATGTGCATATTTTTTTTGACACGAATGCAACGCCCTTTTCTTATATCATTGAATTGCAACAGTTAATTTGTAACACAGTAAAATGCCATTGTTATATACAACATATATAAAGCTAGTGTTGCCGTATATATCTGCGTCAATTGAGCACTATTCTAGATATTGCCACAATTTTGTGATAGAAACATTTGTTTATATATTTTTGAATAAGACAATTAAGTTGGAAAAAACTATGAGAACAAAATAATACTTTAATTGCACAAATAAGTAACATGAAATTAATATAACTATGAGATGAAGAAAACATTTTAAAAGTTACAAATAAAGATAATTACGAATTTAAGTACATTGAAGCAAATGATATTAGTATTGAAAAGTATAATGTTATATTATATTTTATTCATATATACACATACAATCTGTATAAAATTATCAATATTTTTTTTTAATTTATAAAATTGGACTTTAATGAGCATACAATAATCAGTAATTTATAGCACATTAAACTACTCCATTAATAAGGTTATAAATACAAAAAAAAAATTGTTAATATAATCAGTTTAGTAGGTTATGTCGAAAAAAATAATACTAAGATTTACATAATAAACTAAAACAATGAGAATTTTAGAAGGAATGGGATAAAACTCCGACGTTTCTCTATCATATTCACTCTTCTAAAATCCCCAAATTGACAAAACCCTCGTTACATTTGTCATCTCCCTACATGTTGCTTCATCGTCTGGCCGTCCTCACACCGTCCCACACTACTACGGGTAGGTGAAGCAGAATGAGATAACGTCGTTCTCGGTGAGCAAGATGAAGCGTGATGAAGGAGAGAAGACAATTACTATGTGAAACGGGTTACATGATTCGGACTATCCGAGAGGAATTTCTTGAGCTTTTCTACCGAGAACTAAGCTTTGATTTATATAGCTGAATATTTTTTCTCCATCTTGATTGTGATCTCTCGTTATTGCAATTTGATGAATTTGTGTTCAAAATTGGCAGATTACTTATGAATAGATTTGTGATTGTGATTAATATATAATTGTAAGAATGGTTGTGTTAATGCAATAGACTTAGAATGAGTGCTTGTTGATTAAGTTGGTTGCTACTTTTGAACTGTGGTGAGCTATTAATAATTGTTTTGCGTCTTCCCTGAATGATAATGCATTTGAAAAATAGAGTGCTCTTGCAGTTTCTGACATAGTGCAGATAAACATGCAACAGTTTTGATAACACTTATAGTGATCTGGTTTTAATGTTATGGGTTTAACTGATTGTTCTTGCTATAATTTTTTATTTAACTAAACATGATTTAGTTTAGTTGGGTTTATCTGGATATTCCATTAAGTAGTTTAGGTATTTCTAGATTTTGGTTGCCTTTATCTGGAAACATACATTTGAAAGAGATGAAGAAGTGATTTTTTACTATCAGTTTTGAATGAAGTGTTTGCCAAAATCAAACAACCAGTATGTATAATTTCAAATTGATTGAACTTTTTTTTTGTCCATATTTTTCTTTCTAGTTCATTTAGTTTGGTAATGGTGATGATTTGACTGAAAAATTTACAGCACGACAAGCATGTATTTATTAACTCGTAGAAGTTACTTGTAATTGCTTTCTATATCATTTAGCTTGGCAATGGTGATAATTTGACTAAATATTTCACAGCACGACAAGCATGCATTTATCAACTAGGAGAAGTTGAAGGTCGTAACTGCAACGCTAAGTTTATTATATATGTTATAGAAAATCTCATTGAACATGAAAGTATCAGTAACTATATAAACTTATAATATATGTGGTAATTTCATTATAAATAGTTAATATTGAGATTATAATAGATTGTTGTTTGATTTATTTTAATGTGTTACTAATGCGAAGTTAGGAATAGTGAGCTCGTTGTAGTAAATCTCTTATTTTTAAGAATAAAATGTGATTAAAAAAAACATTTAGGATGTATATTGATTTCATTTTACATGCATCCTCAATGGTAACACAAGAAGAGACTGTTGTGATAAATTATATCATCAAGGTAACAAATCCAAAAAATTCACTTCTTGAATGTACTAGCTAAGAGTCACTAGATATATTCAATGACAGGTTTTGTAAATGTGGGGGTTTTGCAGGTATTGAAGGAAAAGCAATAGAGAAAGGGAAGGAGTGGAAACAGAGATAAAATAGAAGACATGTGACATGAATATGTTTTGGTGGTTAAACAACAATTGTAAATGATGATTTGTGTCAATCAGACTTTAGTTCTTACAATGAATAGTGTGAAGAACGATGGTACTTTGTAACAGAATTATTTATTATTAATAAATATTGAGTTTTATTTATCTCTTGTCTTTAAAATAATATATATAGTTTTGGTGGCATAATCTAAGCTGACGTCGAAATGTCGCAAATTAAACTTTTGCGACATTAAATCAATCACTAATGATGCATAATGTGTCATGTATTTCACATGACATGTGATATACTGTCACACAAAGTATCGCTTATGTTGCGTCATAAATGAAAAAAATAGTGTAAAATTGCCACATAAATTTTGTGCGACACAATCTAAAATGACGTTGAAAATATTGCAAATTAGGACATATGTCACTTCAACCTAATGACGCATAATGTGTCGCAATTGACACACGACAATGTAATTAATGACACATAATGTGTTGTTATTTTTAAATGACAATTAATTTAGTGTTGTAAAAAGTGTCATATATGTTGTGACACAAATGAGAAAAAGCGTCTTAAATTTGCTACATACCCTTTTGCGATACAATTCATTATGATGCAAAAAATGTCTTAAATTAGCTTTTGCGACTTTAAAATAGTCGTTAGCGACACATTTGACATGTCTCAATAGCCTAGATTTCTTGTAGTGGGAAATCATATTTTGTGATGAGGTGCATTCATTAGTACAGATATGTTTTCCTATTAAGCTTCCAATTTTACTTAGAGACTGTGCTCCCTAACAATTAAGACATAGATTTGGGAGTTGGATCCACAGAGAGATCACTTTCAATATATTTATTTCTCAAAGCAGAAATTAGATTCCCAAGCCTTCACGATAACAGGTACACTAGCTATGGTTGAGGCCATTGACATATAAACTCATCCCTGTCTTCTAAGCTTTTGAAATGAATCACAAAATAATCATCATTATGACGATTTCCAGTTTATAGCTCAAATCACACTGCTTCATGAGATATGTATTCAAATATGTAATGGTAGGAACCCGCCAATCACATAAAGAATATAACAGTAGATTTCCATTTCTCATTCTCAGATTCAAGATCAACTTTTTGTAAACAAGCAAAAGGAACACCATTATGAAGTGTTGGAGCAACATAATCAAGTTTCATACCTTTGATTGGTTGTATGAGCTTCTCTGGAATTTTTTCTTTTTTTAGACTTTTTTCCTTGATACCATCTGGAGATTTACTCATTTCTAGCTTCATATTGACCTCAGCAGCCTCAATTCTAACTTAGATTTGAGCTGAGCCTCAGATTCAATTGTTACTATTCCATTAAGAATCTCATTTTCTTTTGAGCTAGCTTCAGTCGATAGGGTTTGCACCATGTTGCTACTTCCTTCTATTGTTTTTTTACTTCCCTGCGACGTCGATCCTACCGGAGTGGTTACTATAGTCATACTGATGATCGGATTCTTCCTCTGCCGTCCTTATGGCCGGCCATTTCTTTGGTTATTAATTATTTGAACGACTTCTTTTGTTCATCTAAAGTGTCAGTCTCTGTAACTTTACTGAAGTTTCTGTTAATTGTCCTAATTTTGCTATCGTAATTGGACCCCCCCCCTCCAAATTTAAGACTATTTACATTCACTGCCACCCATCTACCACCACAGCCAACACTTGATACAGATGTTGGGCTAGACTCACTTGGGCCAAGCAATGAAGGAGAAATCGAGGCCCAATGTAGCAACATCCCAGTGAAAGAAAAGAAGCCCACTCGTACGAAGAAGATGCCAGACTGTTTTAAGGATTTCATTATGAATTAGCAAAGGGAAACATATGTTCTTGGTCCCCATTTTCTGTTAGGGTTTAGCTGGGTTTTGCAGAAACAACTTTGTTGTATAGCGTAGTTAAATAGTACTCCCTCTGTCCCGTTCTACTTGTCTCACTTTCTATTTTGGGTGTCCCACTCTACTTGTCTCACTTTTCAATTAAGGAAATAATTAAGAAATCACTTCATTCACTTTATATCACCTCAAAACCACTTTATATCACTTTATATCACTTCAAAACCACTTTATATCACTTTATATCACTTCAAAACACTTTATCAATTAAAAAATACTTTATGTCACTTTATTAACTACACTAACCATACCCTTTATATCTAATCTCTTTTTTCTTAATCTTCGTGCCTGTCTCAAATGAGATAAGTTGAGTGGGACGGAGGGAGTAGGAGTTTATACTGTTTTTGGTACAACATAATGAAATTTCCCCTTTTCCTTTATCTTTCTCTCAGTTATTTGGAGTAGGCTCGCTCGAAGTAGCCGTTTCTTTGTTTGTTCCTATCAATTTGATGCTTTTATTGATTTTACTCTCTTCATTGGCCAAACCCTGATATGTTATCTGATCTCAACACCACCCTCCAATCCATACAAACCCACCTTGAAAAGCAACAAGCTCACTTCGACAGCCAGATTTTTGCCACCACCACTACCCTCACTAAATTCCTGAATGTTGTGGATAAACGCTTTACCAATCTCACCCTCACTGAATCTTTCTCGTCATTGCAAGATCATACGCTGCCACCACCACCACCACCGCCTCTATGGCCCCCACAATCACCACATTATCCTTTTCCTTTTTTGCTCCATGAAGATGGAAGTGCCGAGCTTCGACGGCTCCAATCCAACAGGTTGGATCTTTTGTGTGGTGGAGTTTTTTGCCTACCATCAAATTCCGAAAGAGCAGCGCCTGCGCATCATCTCCTTTCACATGGAGGGCCACGCTGCCCCCTGGTTTCAATGGATGAAATCCAACCGCCTTATCTCTACGTGGCCAGTGTTTCTTCATAGCGTTGACATCATTTTGGTGCCTCTCTATATGACGATCCGCAGGAAATCTCTCTAAACTCACACAAAAATCTACTTTTGCTGCATTGCAAGCAGGGTTTAAGAATCTCATGAACAAAGTTGAAGGTATTTCAGAGACCTTACTCGTTAGCTTCTTCGTCACTGGTCTTAAATCGGATATCCATCGCAAGTTGTCCTTTTCAAAGCCGGCCACGCTCATGGAAGCCTTACACACGATCGTTGAAGCCGTGCATAAGTGGCGTCAATATATTTTGGGGCATATTTTGTCATTCGCACCGATCAAGAGAGCATTCGGGAATTACGACAACAAACCATACAAACAACGGAGCAACAAAAATATGTAAGAAAATTGCTTGGTTTTAATTTTAGAGTTGACTAGCACGTGTTCTTCCAATCTTGCAGCGGATGCACTATCTCGCTGCCCTGATAAGCAGCCGCTGGTGGAAGATGGAATAACATATGTTGCACAGGTTTTTCTTACTAAGAGTTCTCCGGTGGCAGTGTTGTGGGATCAACTCAGGAAAGAGAACACCACTTGTGAGGATCTTCAAAACCTCCACCAAAAACTCATGTTAGGACAATTGGGGTCAAAGTATGCTGTTGTGGAAGGTATTCTCACCTATAAACAATGCTATTATATTAGTAAAACGTCCTTTCTCATTTCTCATCTTTTGTGAGGCCCACGCGACCCCGATGTCCGGACACGATGGAGTTAAATGAACCTTCATACGATTAGATTCTACCTTCTACTGGCCAAACATGCATGCAACAATCAAGGAATTTGTGGCATTATGTTTGATATGTCAGCAGACAAAGTACTCAACACAGCTTCCCGCCGACCTCTTCCAACCATTACCAGTGCTAAATAAAGTGTGGGATGAGATTACGATGGATTTTATAACAGGCTTACCGCCCAGCCGAGGTTTCACGGTGATTTTGGTTATTGTTGATCGCCTCACGAAGTTTGCTCACTTTGGATTATTGCTTACCTCTTTCACCGCTGCAACCACATCTTCTCTGTTCGCGGATATAGTGGTTCGTCTTCATGGATTTCCAAGCACCATCATCTCGAATTGAGACCCCGTATTCATAAGCAAATTCTGGCAGCACTTGTTCAAGATCAGTGGCACTACGCTCCTCCGCAGCACCGAGTACCACCCACAAACTAACGGACAAACAGAGGTTGTAAATCAGACATTGGAGCAATACTTGAGATCTTTTGCCCTTGAAAAACCCACCACATGGTCTTCTCACCTTAGCTGGGCAGAGTTCTCCCATAATACATCATATTGTAGCACCATTCGTATGACGCCTTTTGCAGCTTTGTATTGGCGTGAACCTCAAATGATTCCAAGGTATATGGCCGACACCACTCATATTCAGGCCTTGGACGAGCTTCTACAAGAGCGTGATGCTCTGCTCGCAGCTAAGAGAGATTCTTCACTAATCGCAATTTCAAATGGATAAGCAGGCTAATCGGCAGCGCCGTGATGTCGAATTTGAGGTGGGCAGCAAGGTCCTTGTTCGTCTCCAGCCCTATCACCAGACATTAGTTTGTGGCCGCCGACCACCCAAATTGGTGCAGAGATATTATGGCCCATTTACAATCGTCGCAAGGATTGGCTGTGTAGCTTATCGCTTAGACCTGCCCCAGGAGAGTCGCATACATCCTGTCTTTCATATCTCAAAACTCTATCCATTCAAAAAACAGATTGCGACACCAATCTGTATATTGCCAACTAACTCCAGTGACTCAAGTCCGACACCAATGCCTCTGGCAATCTGTGGCAAACGCACTATCATTACCCAAGCCGGTCCTCAGCAACAAGTCTTGATACAATGAAGTGTGCAACATGGGAGGAAGAGATTGGATTCAGGCGCATATTTTCTGATTTAAACCTTGAGGACAAGGTTTTTTCTGAAGGAATGGGGAATGATACAGATGTTGGGCTAGACTCACTTGGGCCACACAATGAAGGAGAAATCGAGGCCCAATGAAGCAACGACCCAGTGAAAGAAAAGAAGCCCACTCATACGAAGAAGATGCCAGACCATTTCATGGATTTCATTATGAATTAGTGGTCCCCACTTTCTGGTAGGGTTTAGCTGGGTTTTGCAGAAACAACTTTGTTGTCTAACATAGTCAAACAGTAGGAGTTTGTACTGTTTTTTGGTATGACATTAATAAAATTTCCTTTTTTCCCTTATCTTTCTCTCTGTTATTTGCAGCAGGCTCGCTCGAAGTAGTCGTTTCTTTGTTTGTTCTTATCAACTCCCCAATTTGTGGTTGATGATCGACAATAATCTCTTCACGACCAACAACGACCACTGTCATCGATTCTGAAATGCCGCCGCTCTCTCAACAAGTCCCCGACCTCTCTTTCTTGTGTCATTTAATCTTCTACGATGCCGCCAGCTGTACCTCCGCCTCCCTTTCCCGAAACCTAGAGCACCAAACCCAGATTCATGGCATCCGTTCCCAAAAATGATAACTAATAAAAATTAGGGCCAAATCTTGGATTAACAGAGGTGAAGGCCGTAAGATCTTATATAAAATTGAGTTTTGTTGTCCAGAATAGGCCGCGGCAAAGAGCTCGCCGCAACCTTATTCAGAAGTGGAAGACATCGCCAGCGGCGTGGACCAATTCAATAAACGTTTTGGAATTGTGAGACAATTTTCGAATATTGTTGATGTATTTTGCTGATTGGTTCTTGAATGCAGCAATGGATAGAGACATAGTTCGGCTCACTGTTGTTTTGGAAGTAGACAAAATTGGTATCGACTCGTCATCGCTGGAGGGAGTGATGGGAACGGCTAAAGAAAGTCGAACCGACTTGCCTACGGATCCTTTTCGGATATCTAACCTGACATACAAGAATCACTAGATAAATCATACAAGAATTAGAGGTACCGTTCTCTTGGATTTGGAGGCCATGAAACGATTCCACTAGTTGATCTTCTAGAGTGTGTCCCGTCTCGATCTCGGATGCCACGTGGTTGACAATCCTCCAAGATCCTCAAGCCACTCCAAACCCCCACTCATTTCCCTCTCTATCCCTTGTGGTATGTGTTACAATGAGGACACACTTAGGGTTTACTTGAGAGAGACCTTGTAGTTATAAGACAACTCATGGGCCAAGCCCATTATGACTTAGTGAGGTGGATTGGGCTTGAACATAGAAGACCATATGTGCCACTCTAGGGAACTACTAGAAAACTAGGGTTGAGCCTCTTATATACTTGTACACCATTATTCAAGACCAGAATAATTACAAGTATATAATCACTAATTTATTCCACTAAAGAATTAGTGATGAACTGCCGCTCTAGTCCGCTGATGAATCAGGGCTTCTAGTTTTCTAGTTTTGACTCTGACAATCCCCATGTTTAAGATGTCAAACATTCATTAATTAATTAAAGCTTCTGATAGCTTAAATTAATTAATATCTTTAATTCCTTAAGTAGTATCACTCAACCTTATTATCGTACCGGATACAAAATCCACCTGCAGGGTTTAGTACGATAAACTTAATGAGCTTCTTAAGGGAATATTATCAACCTGGGATCACTAGGACATGATTTCCTAATACAGTTAATTAAGTATCAAAACAAATATTGTTGTCACCCAAGATACAGAGCATATTGAGTTAACGCATAACTCTCACCCATAGTAAGTCAAAGTGACACACAGATATTTGATCACACTTAATCACTTATTAGAATTCAGATCTATCGAGTCACTGAGACCTTGGTTCTTCTC
Organism: Schizonepeta tenuifolia; assembly: GCA_029490685.1. Lineage (NCBI taxonomy): Eukaryota > Viridiplantae > Streptophyta > Magnoliopsida > Lamiales > Lamiaceae > Schizonepeta > Schizonepeta tenuifolia. The sequence goes on from CM055955.1 coordinate 133,402,899, forward strand.
AAACGGTCAGAATAGAAGAACACGTCTCACTGCGATCTATTCAATACATAAACATATGTACTAGCATAAACAAGTAGTCAAGACAAACTACTTTCTGTTATATGCTACAGTCTAAACCGATAACTTGTCCAGAGTTATCTCGACTGTGAATAACTATTAATATCTCATGAGAAACTGATCAAATGATCTTCTGTGATCTACAACACACCATTTGATCTATAACATGAGATAAAGGGACAAAAGATATTATGCGACAAACAATCAAATCAGATATGGGAGAAAACAGCGAAAATAGAAACCGTGTATACCAACAATTCTCCCACTTATACTAAAGCAAACTTTTAGTATACTCGTGGCTACTACAATTATTACAACATATCTCCCACTTCTACTCAAAGTTCTATTGGCAGACATCGTAAACCTAGCCCTTCAACATGCTTGTCGAAGATCTTAGCCGGAAGGCTTTTCGTAAAGGGATCGGCCATGTTATTCAACGATGCTATTTTGGCTACAGCTGCATCTCCTCTATTTACGATGTCTCGTATAAGATAGTACTTTCTCTGTATGTGTTTACTTGCCTTATGGGCCCGTGGTTCCTTCGAGTTTGCCACTGCACCAGAGTTGTCACAATAAATTGTGATACACTTAGGCATACTCGGAATCACATTCAGGTCCATCAAGAAGTTCTTGAGCCAAACTGCCTCCTTAGCAGCTTCCGAAGAAGCCACATATTGGGCTTCCATGGTGGAGTCAGCAATGCATTTTTGCTTTGCACTCCTCCATGAAATTGCTCCACCTCCCAACGTAAACACATAACCTGAGGTAGACCTGCTTTTATCCCGGTCTGCTTGGAAATCTGAGTCCGTATACCCAAGAGGAAGTAAACTGTCTGCCTGGTATACAAGCACATAATTCCTAGTCCTTTTCAGGTACTTGAGAATGTGTTTTGCCGCAATCCAGTGTCCCTGCCCTAGGTTAGACTGATATCTTGCCACCATGCCAACTGCATAGCATATATCAGGTCTAGTACACAACATAGAATACATGAGACTTCCAACAGCAGAAGCATAAGGAACTGTCTTCATGTCATCTATCTCTTTTTGTGTCTTAGGACACATTTCCTTAGATAGAGGAATGCCATGTCTAAAAGGAAGAAAACCTTTCTTGGCATTTTGCATGCTGAAACGAGCTAAGATTGTGTCAATGTAGGACGCCTGAGATAAGCTCAACATTCTTCTCTTCCGATCACGATTTACTTTGATCCCGAGGATGTAAGCAACTTCTCCTAAGTCCTTCATTTGAAACTGCTCGGAAAACCATACCTTTACGTCTGACAACACCTTCTTATTGTTGCCAATGAGAAGAATGTCATCTACGTACAGTACTAAGAATACCACCACGTTTACGTCACCACTAAGCTTGTACACATAGCTTTCATCAAGACATTGCTCAAAACCAAAAGATTTGACAACCTCGTCCAAACGTTGGTTCCAAGACCTAGAAGCTTGCTTTAGTCCATAAATGGACTTCTTAAGCTTCCACACGAGATGCTCTTGGCTTTTCTTAACATAGCCTTCAGGTTGCTCCATATAGATGTCCTCATCCAGATATCCATGAAGGAAAGCTGTCTTGACATCCATTTGCCAAACCTCAAAGTCCATGTAAGCTGCTATGGACAGGAGAATCCGGATCGACTTAAGCATGCTACAGGCGAGAAAATTTCATCATAATCGATTCCCTCTTTCTGAGTGAATCCCTTCGCCACCAAGCGTGTTTTGAAGGCCACAACCTTCCCGTCAGATCCTCTCCTATGGCTGTAGACCCACCTGCAACCGATGGCTTTCTTGCCTTCAGGAAGCACCCGTAGGTCTTTCACATCCATATTTTCCATCGATTCAATTTCAAAATCCATAGACTTATGCCAAGAATCTGTATTCGTGTCTTGAACTGTTTTCTTGTAGTTACAGGGAATGATTCCAACAACCTCATTTTCTGGGAGTGTTTTAGAAGACTCTCCCACGAGGGTGTAACGCTTTGGCAACACAATTGCCCTCCCACTACGACGAGGCAATTCAAGTGTATTAGCGATGACACGTTGTGCAGTGTCTGATGGTATATCATCTTGTACACTCGGTATAGGAATCTGAATGTCTCCTTTCATTTCCTGAAGAACAATATCACTCTTAGTTTTGTGATTATTCACATAGTCTTCTTCCAAGAATCTTGCGTTGGTGCTAACGACTTTCTGATCCTTAGGACTAAAGAAATAACCACTCTTCATTCCTCTAAGATATCCTACAAACAACATCACCTCAGTCCTAGACTTCAACTTATCAGCTTTCTTGTTCAGCACATGTGCTGGACTTCCCCAAATCCGAATGCGGTTCAAGCTGGGCTTGCGCCCTGTCCACAACTCAGACGGAGTCTTTGGGACTGATTTGTATGGTACTAGATTGAGGATGTACGCCACTGTTTCCAAGGAATATCCCCAGAACGATACAGGAAGTGTAGCAAAGCTCATCATTGATCTAACCATTTCCAGTAGAGTTCTGTTTCTTCTTTCTGCTACACCATTCTGTTGGGGAGAAGCAGGTGCAGTCAGCTGGGAAGTAATCCCATTATCTGATAAGTATTGCCTAAACTCATCGCTCAAGTATTCTCCACCACGATCAGATCGCAGAGTTTTGATACTTTTACCTTAACGCTTTTCCACTTCCACCTTAAATTGTTTGAACTTGTCAAAACATTCAGACTTGTGGCGCATCAGGTAAATGTAGTCGTATCTTGAGTAATCGTCAATAAAACTGACGAAGTACTCATAGCCACCTCGAGCTTGAGTAGACATAGGCACACACAAATCAGAGTGAATCAATTCCAACACATCATTGGCTCTATTCCACTTGGCCTTAAAAGGCCTAGTGGTCATCTTTCCCTCTAAGCAGGATTCACAGACTGGGATTGGTTCAACTTGGAGAGATTCCAAGGAACCATTACTAACCAGTCTTTGGATCCTTCTAAGATTGATATGACCCAACCTTAGATGCCATAGATATGTTTGATTCATCTCAGAAGAAACTTTCCTCTTTCTGAGGTTAGAAGACGATGAAACAAGGGTTTCAGTAGGAGTATCATGTGCACAAGTTATAGTGTAAAGACCATTATTTGACATGCCAGAATAGATAAGAGAGTTATTTCTCATGATAGTCACAGAGCTACCAAAAATAACAGAGTATCCATTCTTAGACAATTTCGTAACTGAAATCAAGTTTCTACGAAATTTTGGCACATACAAAATATCTTTAAGCACTAAAACAGAATCGGAATTCGGGAACTTGAGCCGCACATCTCCCACTGCAACAACTACTACACTTGCAGCATTGCCCATGGAAATGGTAGTCTCGCCCTCACTCAGCTCCCTTATCCGCAGGAACCCTGCAAGGTGTAACTAACATTTGCTCCCTTATCTACCACCCATAAATGGGCGGAACAGGTTGCTAGACATGTTTCTGTTACAAGAGTGAGATGCGTACCCTTGTTGTCCTTCTTCAGAAGGGGACAATCGGTCTTCCAATGTCTTGTTTGATTGCATTTGTAACATTTCCCCTTAGGCTTTTTAACGCCACCAGAGGGACCTACTCCACCTGCCCTCTTGCTCCCACTAGCCTTCTTACGTTTAGGCTTCCCATTCTTTCCGCTTTTGAAGCTAGAAGAAGAGCCTTTAGTAGAGATCAAGGCTTGTGGTGTCTTCCCCATTACACCTTCCGCCACCACTAAGTCATTAAGGAGTTCACTTTGGGTGTACTCCCTTTTGCTCATGACATGGTTGAGTTGGAAGTTCTCAAAAGACTTGGGAAGAGTGTGCAAGATCATGTCGATCTTGGTGTCAGCATCAAATAGTCCACCGAGTCTCATTCTGATACTGAAACATCATGAGACAGTGCTTGTGGACAGATGTGCCCTTAGCCATTCGAGATGGTCCCGTCATCAGCTGCTTCCTCTGCAACCATGGCCTTATCTTTTGCGTTTTGCTTGGCCCTCAACGCATCTCTTTCTTTCTTTGATAGGTCTGGACAGTCAGCCTTGAAATGTCCCTCTTTGCCACACTCAAAGCAGCCGTTGTTCACAGGCTTTGAGCTGTCTCGTGTTCGGTTGGATTTCTAGAACCGCTTGTACTTTCCGAACTGAGTGTCCATGTCAGCTAGCTTCTTTGACATGGCGGCAATGCATTCTTGCAGTTCTTCTCTGCTTGGCTCCTTTGCAGTTGTGTCCGCAGATCTTGTTGCTCTTGATGTTCGCAGCTTGGAATAGTCAGCTCGAAGGGCGACAGTCTTTGTTGCTGAACCAATATCCTCATGTTGACTTTTCTGAGCCATCGACTGGGATTTTTGTCGGTTCACTTTGTACTCATTTCCTTTCAGAATTGAGAACAATCTTTCAGTTCCCATTTCTCCTAGGTCAGCTCGCTTTCATGGATGTTGGTGAAGGTATCCCACTTAGCTGGAAGTGCTTGTAACACTTTGAGATTGATTTCTCTCAAAGTATACTTTCCTCTTCGGATAGACTGGATCCTTCTGATGATCTCCATGAACCGAAGCTCCATCTGATCGATGGTTTCGTCCACTTTCAGAGTGAAGTTGTCAAAATCTTGACATGCATGGGAGAACTTGTACTCCTTGGTTTCGTCACTTCCTTCACTCAGAGATGCCAAAGTGTCTCACATCTCTTTAGCAGTGTTGCACTCTTCTATCCATGGAAGATAGTCTTGTCCAACTGTGGACATGATAGTGCTCTGAGCCCAGATATCCAGCTGGCTCACTTTTGCTTCCTCAGAAGTGTAGTCTTCTGGGTTTTTCTTGACTATCTCCTCAGTTGCATCCCCAAGGGTTGGATCTGTAGGAGTACGGATGACCTTTTCCGTGATCTTGATAGGTCCGGATGAGAGTACTTGTTGCATTCTGTGATGCTTGGATAGTAGCATCTTCTTCATCCGAGTCCTCCAGGCTATATAGTTCACAACCGAGAACATAACCACGATCTTATCTTTAATATCCATCTGCACACAACAACAGACAACAAATGCAAGCAGATATGCACTAGCGTGAAAAAGGATCTATTCATTTGACCACTGAAGAAAACACCTCGATTCACACCTCGTGAAACAGAGACAATAGTCTTTTTGAACCACTGCTCTGATACCACTTGATGGTCCCGATACGAGTTACTGGTGTATGGGAGGGGGGGAATACACCAGTTAAGATTTTTCAACTTTGAAAACTTAACCCCCGAAAAACTTCAACTGAGTAAAGAAAGTCTCAGCTGGATTCACACCTGAGTAAGAGAACTCAGCTGTGAGAGTGGTGCCGTGCGGAATGTGGTGGAAATTATATTCTTAAAATAACTCACGCTTTTGTGCAAGGTTGGTCAATAACCAAGACAGTTGATATGTAAAGATGCAGTTTGTATGCCGGTTAGTTTGGTCAGTTGAATATGCAAAAAGTAACTGAACAGAAATAAACACAGACACACAGGATTTACGTGGTTCGGAGAGAACTCCTACGTCCACGGGGAGATGTGAGTCCACACACCTCAGTCCAAGTTCTTCTGGACAGTTCCACACAGCTTATGCGGGCTGTGCAACCGTTGTAATAAGTTTACGGGTACTTATCAACCTTTACAGTTAAGTTTACGAGTACTTAACAACCTATGTCAAGTTTGCGGGTACTTGACAACCTATGCTAAGTTTACTGGTACTCAGCACCTATCTACTCAGTTACAGGAAGAGTAGGATCCTAACAAACACTTTTTAGGGTGTGTATGTGGGTGGGTTTTCCAACTACAACTCGAACACGAATGTGAGCTGGATCAATGGCTTGAACGAATGAACACTCAAACTAAGATCTAAGACAGATTATAATTCTATGAACCCTCAGCTACTAATGTTCCACCACTCGGAACTCTCAGTTGCTGATGCTCTTAGAATGTGATTTTGCATATTTTCTTTGCTCTTGTTTCTCTCGTGGGTGCACTTCAAATTTTCTGTCTACTTTTTACTCTGTTGAATGAATGAATGCCTCTTTTTATAGGCGGAGAGAATCAACTAGCTGTTGGAGGAGCCGTTGATCTCTGTTCTTTGATAGCGATGGCTTGTCTCTCATCTCTGCAGACTTTCTCGATATGGCATCTGTGCTCTTCTGCTTTCCATCTGAGACAACCTTGTGTTGGGCCAAATGGGGTAATGACTGAACGGTCAAACCCTCACGTGATTTCCTTTTTGAATTTCAAATTCAAACCTTTCTGACAGTCAACCTTGGTTAGTCGGTTGAAAATCTTGATCTTTATCCTAGTGGTCATCAGCTGATGTTCTATCTGACTGAACCGTTGAACTCTCAGCTGACTTTCAACTTCATCCTTTTTGTAACCACTCTGTTATACCTTCCCCCTTGGTCGGATGGCTTTCTGTAACTGATGCTGAACCATTGGCTTGAACTCTCATTTGTATATAAGTCTTCTTTCTTTTTGGCATAACTCTATCATGAGTCAGAGTCTTGTAATTGATGTTCCATCTGAACGGTTTGACTTGAACTCTCAGTTTCAACTGATGTTCCTCATCTGATTTTTCATCCTGGGCTGTATCCGAGTGTTGCTATGTTGCCTTCTTCAGCTGGAGACCTGTAAAGATAAAATCTTAACATTGCTCAAACAGCGAGCCTAACTGCTAATATTAAGAGCTGACAACATCTACTCGGTTGGGGTCAGTTGGTTTTGGAATTCATCAAAACTCATACTAATAAATTTCCCAACAGTTTGCTTTACAGTATACACCAACAGGGAGGGGTTAGGATGAGTTGCAGATAAAGAAAGAGAGATACGAGAGAGAGTCGAGAAAAAAAGAGGTGTAGAGTTGTTTTTTCTTCGACAGTATCTTTTTGTTTTAAATGCCAACTCAATTATAATTTGCCATTTGTTTCCTAAATCCTAATTTTAATGCCACTTGAGTGCCACACGAATGCTACACATATCTATTTATGCCCTGTAAGCAAATCTCCAAATTTATTTGCGTCGACCACCGAAAGCAAAATCAGATTCAATGTAATTTACAGGCATAAACTTTGAGGTAATGAGCAAAATCATAATTCGTTCAAAGTTTACCAACCCTAAAATCATAGAGTTAACTTTAGAACTAGTGCACCACACTAGTTCAAGTGCTTGTTATCAAATTCCAAAATTAAAAACTTATTGTATTTACTTTGATTGTAAATTTATTATTGAATTATAACATAAACGAAAAGTAGAATTACATTATCATTTTCAAACCTGATCACTATTACATTTTATATGTGATATCTCCTATTGCATTAGTAAGAAAATGACATGTGGTATGACTAAGGGTTCAAAATTTAGAGTATTATATTTTCCTTATATATTTGCTAACTCTTGAAATCTTCGTTACGCCATATGACATACTTTATTTAAACAACAAAAGATGTCACATAAAAAAGCAAATAGAAGATCCGATCTGATCATTTTCACCCATTTTTATTACTCTCTCTGTCCACGAAATTGTTGCCACTTTTGCCATTTAAGTTCATCCATGAAATGGTTGTCACTTCCATTCATAGTAGTAGGGCCCACAAATACATTATATTTAACCTTAACTTCACTCACATTTATTGTAGGACCCTTACTCCACTCACAACAATACCCACTATTATCCACTACTGCCTACCATTTTTTTAAAGTCCGTGTCATCCACAAAATGGCAACCATTTCGTGGACGGAGGGAATACATTTTATCTCATATGGTCTCCCTATCCCCCCTTTATTTTTATGTGTTTTGTCTCATGCATAGGAAAATATCACACCTTAAGTTAATATTTTCCACAATTAGAGTAAAAGGAAGGGAAGTGGGTTGCCTAAGAAAAATATCATCATGCACAAGAAAATTTAATTAATATATTCCGTTCGACCCCCAAATTATCACAAATACTTATATGCAACAGGTCGCACCCCATGCGACAATGCGTAGGGCGCGTGGGGTGTACGCGCCCTATATATTTTTTTCTTTTTTATTTAAAATTTCAGATTTTTTCCCCTCTTTTTTTGTTTGCCACTTCTTCTTTGGTCAAGAGTCGAGCGAGGGGAGCCGAAGGTCTCGGAGCGAGCCGAATAAATCTAAATTGTTGCCTGACGATTATCCTTATATTAGTAATCGTAGCAAATGTGAAACCGTAAAATCGGAGTCTTCGACTCCGTCCAAAAAAAATTCAAAAATTAAAAAAAATCTAATAATAATAATAATAATAATAATAATAATAATAATAAGAATAATAATAATAATAATAATAATAATAATAATAATAATAATAATAATGCACCCCACGCGCCGACTTGGGTGCAGGCGCGTGCACTCCACGCGCAGTCGCATGGGGTGCGGCAGGTTGCACATGAGAATGTCTGCAAAATTATGCATAGTCTTCCTTTTTCATCTGTCCCCCAAAATTATGAATAGTCAATTTTAGGAAATAACTCTTCACTTATTACTCTTATAATGCGAGACCTCATCTCCACTTACACTTACTTTTTCTCCACTTACATATAGTTTTTCTCCGCTTTCCATAATTTTCAAACCCGTGCCCCCCAAAACTATACATAATTTTGAGGTTCGGAGGAAGTAATAAACATGTAAAAGAATGAAAAGGTAAAAAATTATGTCAGTTTGCAAAAAATATGTTGTAATAGCCTTTTGGAATTTTTTGTGACTTTTATACCCTTCTAGGAATACAAGAAGGTTAACTTTAATTTGAATCATGCACGAAGACTAACTTCATGTATGAATCTCCGACGGTAAAGTTTTCTCACACCAACAGTGGCGCGGTGGTGTGATAGCCGGCGAAAAAATTTCCAGCAAAATTTTACGAACAAAATTTGAATCATACACGAAGACTAACTTCATGTATGCATCATACATGAAAAGTTATTTTTCGTGTATGTATCATACATGAAAAGTTATCTCCGTATATGTATCATACATGAAAACTAATCTTTTTGTATGATGCATACATGAATGTTAGGCTTCGTGTATGATGTATACATGAAAATCAGTCTTCGTGTATGATGCATACATGAATGTTAGTCTACGTGTATGATGCATACATGAAGTTAGGCTTCGTGCATGATTCGAAATTTCACCGAAAATTTTTGCCCGATTTTTTCGCTGGAATTTTTCGTGTATGATGCATATATACATGAATGTTAATCTTAATACTCCCTCCGTCCACGAAATGGTTGCTACATTGTGGATGACACGGGTTTTAAGAAAATGATAAGCAGTAGTGAATTATAGTGAGTATTGTTGTGAGTGGACTAAGGGTCGCACAATTAATATGAGTGGAGTAACAAAAGTGGCAACCATTTAATTGACGGAGGGGGTATAATGTGCATATATGATGCATACATGAAGTTAGGCTTTATGTATGATTCAAATTTTCGCTGGAATTTTTGGTCAGAAATTTTTCGCCGAAAAGTTTCACCGGAAGTTCATACATGAAATTAATCTTCGTATATGATTCAAATGAAAGTTAGCCTTTTTGTATACTCATTAAGGATATATTAGACTTTTAACAACTCAAAGTGTTATTTTGAAATTAAAAAAATGGAGGTGATATTTTAAATTTTTTATTTAAAAAAAAATGTTACTTTACAACGTTCCCTAAAAAATTATTATCATTTTCACCATTTTCCATAGATATCGTGATTATTGACAATGACATATAGGCCTTAAATTTACAAATGAAGATAATATATAATCACAACAAAGGGCCTCTACTTTGCACCGAGGGGATAACAGTTATTGGTGGAAAAATCATGAAGAAATGTCAACTCGTATTCATCCCATCTTCCTGGCTGAGCCACCTCATCCCCACCGTGGAGGCGGCCAAGCTCCTCCTCCACCGCAACTGCCATCTCTCTGCCACCGTGCTCCTCCTCCCTAGCGCCCCCAAAGACATAAATGCCAAAACCTACATACAAAACACCTCCTCCAATCCCATATATTCATCTAGGTTAAATTTCATAAACCTCCCTTATCTTCCACACACCAACACACATTTCTTCGAACAATTCGACGTTCAAATCCCCAATGTCAGAGATGCACTCTCAACTCTCACCAAATAAGACACATCTCAGCTCGCCGCCGTCGTGCTCGACATTTTCTGCACGAAATTCATCGACATCGCCGGCGAATTCAACTTGTCGGCGTACCTTTTCTTCACCGCCGGCGCTGCCTGCTCGGCCCGTTCCAGCACCTCATCTCGCTGAAATTCAGAGATGATGAGTATCTTACGGCGTTCGAGGCGGAGCTATTGGTGTCGTGCTTTTAACTTCCCGTTCCGGTGAAGGTATTGCCGGCGGTGTTGGTGGAGCAACATTTCTTCCCTTACATTTTCTTGAATCACCTCAAGAGAGTGTCGGAGATGAAAGGTGTTATAATCAATACATTTTACGAGCTTGAATCCAACACTGTCGTATCACTGCTCTCCGATAAGATGATGACGGAGATTTTTCCGATGGGGCCCGTCTTGAAAAAAGGCGGCCAAACGTAATGATTTGAAGGAATGGCTTGATGATCAGCGCGGAGAATTCTGCGGTTTTACTTGTGTTTCGCAACTATCGGCAGTTTCGACGAAATTCAAGTGAAAGAAATTGCGAAGGGTTTGGAGAATAGTGGGAGTCGTTTCCTTTGGACGTTGAGGAAGAGGATGGGAGAGAATATTGCGTTAGTGACAGAGTTTGAAGATTTTGAGGAAGTTTTGCCGGAGGGGTTCTTGGAGAGGACTAAAGGGGTGGGGAGGGTGATCGGATAGGCGGCGCAGGCGGCGGTGCTGGCCCATGCGGCGGTGGGAGGGTTCGTGTCGCACTGCGGATGGAACTCGACTCTCAAGAGTATATGATACGGAGTGCCAATGGCGACATTTCCTCTGCATGCAGAGCAGCAGATGAATGCATTTTTGCTGGTGGAGGAGCTGGGGATAGCGCAGGCAATCACGATAGACTACCAGATGGATTTCACGGGGGAAAACCCGCTGGAGGTTGTGGGGGCGGAGGACATAGCGGCAGCGGTGAGGTGGCTGATGGCGGTGGAAAGGGGTGGGGTGATGGGGAAGGTGGAGGAGATGCAGGAGAAGGCGTGACGTGTATTAATGATGAAATTATTGGAACCGATTATTGAAAACTGATTCGGTTTTTCCTGAGGATCTATTATGGATATCTAACAAATACATATAAAATCCACACCTAGCATGCTCCTACGTATTTAATTACATTCGTAGGAAGTTCATATGAAATACCTGCAAAGTTAGTGCACAACGACTCCAGAGTGACCTACCGAACTATTCCCGGCTAGAGCTCGTCGGTGGATGCGATCGAACTACGAACTCTCTCTCTCACTATGAAAACCGACGCCCACTCTCTCTCTCTCTCTCTCTAGGGTTTTATTTCTTTGAATGCAAGTAAGTAATGAATTTTATGAGCCTTGTATTTATATATAAATAAGTACTCATATTCATCGAACCTAGACAGCCCTAACGGGCAGTAGAAGAATAGGCGCCTAGCCCACTAGAGACGCAGGCCATTGGGCCAGTTCAGGGATCTACTAGCTTATATAAGATTAGCCTGATAATATCCGACTTAATTAATTCAGCCCAGAATATAAATTAGATATAAATATTAATTCATTCCACTAAAGAATTAATATTGACTTACCCTCTTATTTATTTAGTTGAGTCAGGGCTAGTATTAGATTTAATTAATCTCCATATTTAAGATTATCGAATATCCATTAATTAATTAAAATACTTCTGACAACATTTACTTAATCAATTAATTATTTACTAATAAATAATTATCTCGAGTGCTACCACTTAAACTTATTATTATACCGGAACTAATTCCACCTGCATGGTTTAGTGTAATAAACTTATTAAGTTCCTCGAGTGGATATCATCATCCCATTATTCATAGGACACAGATCCTTATTGCAGCTTCATCAATATCAAATAAGAACTGTCATTGCCCAAAATACGAAATATTCGAACAACTGTTAAGTTCTCATTTATGATAGATCAAAGCAATAGTCAGACACTTATTCATACTGATAAGCGCAATTAAGGTTAAGACTATTTAAGTCACTGAGATCTTTAATTCTTAATATGTCAGAACAAAGAATTAATCTCATTGTGATCCTTTCAATACGATTAACGTACTAGCATAAATAAATAGTCAAGATAAACTATTTAATACTATTATGCTACAATCTAAACCAACAACTCGTCCAAGTTGTCTCGATTGTTAATATTAGTTTATATCTCATAAGATGCCGATTATATAATCTTTTGTGATCTACAACACACTATATAATCTATAATATTGAGATAATTGGACAAATAATTAATATGCAATAATAAACATTTCAGATAGAAGAATTATAGTGAAATAAATATCAATTGTATATAAGCAAAAAGTCTTGCTTTCGTATACAACCCTTCCATTCTCCCACTTATACTAAAGCAAACTTTTAGTATACAATGAGACTAATATTCTTATAGCAATCTATTACAACTTCTCCTACTTATACTCAAAGTTTAACTTAGTGTGGGAGGAAACGCAGCCCATGCCTTTAACATGCCCATTAAAGACTCCAGCTGGGAGACTTTTTGTAAATGGATCAGCCAGATTATCAACTCCTGCAACCTTTTGCACATCCACATCGCCATCTTGAACAAGAAGCCAGATGTAGTGATGCCTTGCATCAATATGCTTAGTCGTCTGATGAAATCTAGACTCCTTGCAATTTGCAATTGCAGCCTCGTTATCACAATAAATCGTGATACCTCTCGGCAAACTAGGAATCACATCAAGCTCCGCCAAGAAGTTACTAAGCCAAACAACCTCTTTAGCAGCCTCAGTAATAGCCACATATTCGGCTTCCATAGTAGATAATGCAATACATTTCTGCTTCACACTTCTCCACACAATGGCTCCACCTCCTAGCTTAAACACATAGCCAGATGTAGAAAACCGTTGATCTTTATCTGCTTGATAATCAGCATCTACATAACCTACCGGAATCAGATAACCAGATTGATATACCAACCCATACTCTCTAGTCCGTTTAAGGTACTTGACTATATGCTTTACAACAATCCAATGATCGTGACCAGGATTAGCCTGATATCTAGACACCATGCCCATAACATAGCAGATGTCAGGCCTTGTACTCTGCATTGCATACATGAGACTTCCCATAGTCGAAGCATAATGAATCTTCTTCATGTCCGGTATCTCCTTAGGTGACATAGGATACATCGCCTTAGATAAAGGAATGTCATGTCTGAAAGGTAAGAAACTTTTGTTAGCATTCTGCATGCTGAAACGCGATAACACAGTATCAATGTAGGCTGTTTGAGACAAACTCAACATTCTTTTATATCGATCATGGCCGACCTTAATTCTGAGAATGTATGTTGCCTCTCCCAAATCCTTCATTTGAAACTGCTGGGATAACCATGCCTTAATCTTTGTCAGTACATTCACATTATTACTAATGAGCAAAATATCATCGACACAAAGCACTAGAAACACTAGACTCCTATCAATACACATCCGATAAACACAACTTTCATGTTCACATTGCACAAAGCCATAGCTCTTAACAACATCATTGAAACGTTTGTCCCAGGAACGTGAAGCTTGCTTAAGTCCATAAATGGACTTCTTTAGCTTCCACACAAGATGCTCTTCACCTTTCTTTATGAATCCTTCAGGTTGTAGCATATAGATGTCCCTATCTTTCTCAAGATACCCGTTCAGAAACGCGATTTTAACATCCATTTTTCAGACCTCGAGATTCATGTGAGAAGCCATTGCCATAAGAGTTCGGATAGACTTAAGCATAGCTACTGGCGAAAATGTCTCATCGTAATCGATTCCCTCTCTTTGGATGAAACGTTTCGCCACTAGTCTTACCTTAGAGGCCGTAACCTTTCCATCCGATCCTCTCTTTCTCTTATATACCCACTTGGAAATCATACATGACTCCCACTCAAGATCATCAGGATCTGCTAACGCTTCAGAGTAAGTCCAGGGATCTTCTTCGATCACTGCTAATTCCAATGAATCCTTAGATTCATTAAGTAGAGTGTATCAACTAGACAACATTCCTTGAGTCACCCTCTCACTACGACGAAGTTCTATAGCAGATTCAATATTAATTGTTTGTGCAGGTTCCGACAATTGCTCGTCTTGCACAATTGGTGCACTAATCACCTCCTCCCATCTAACTTCTTGAAGTATGATGTCAATTCTCTTCCTATGGCCAATCACATAGTCCTCTTCTAAGAATCTTGCGTTAGTGTTAATAACGACTTTCTGATCCTTAGGGCAGTAGAAATAGCCACCTTTCGTTCATCTAGGATAGCCTACAAACATCATCACTTTGGTTCTCGGACTCAACTTGTCAGCTTCCTTGTCCAAAACATGTGCCGGGCTACCCCAAATTTGGATGTGGTTAAGACTAGGCTTGTGCCAGACCACAGTTCGGACGGGGTTTTAGGCACTGACTTTGAGGGAACCAAGTTTAGCACGTGAGCTACTATTTCTAAAGCATATCCCCAAAACGAAATAGGTAGAGATGCATAACTCATCATAGATCGAACCATCTTTAGAAGTGTTCGATTTCTTCTCTCCGACACACCATTCTGTTAGGGTGTTCCAGGTGTATTCAATTGGGATGTAATCCCACTTTCCAACAAGTATTCCTTAAACTCGTTGCTGAGGTATTCGCCATCGCGGTCAGATCGCAACAACTTGATACTCTTATCATGTCGCTTCTCTACTTCCGCTTTGAATAGTTTGAACTTCTCAAAACACTCGGACTTATAGCGCAACAGGTATCTTGAGTAATCGTCAATGAAAGTGACAAAATACTCATAACCTCCATGAGCTTGAGTAGACATAGGTCCACACAAGTCGGAATGAATCAATTCCAACACTTTCTTTAGCTCTATACCCCTTGGCCTTAAAAGGCCGAGTCGTCATTTTTCCCTCTATGCAGGATTCGCAAATTGGGATGGACTCGACTTGTATAGAACCCAAGACCCCATCGGAAACCAATCTTTGGATCCTCTTTAGACTGATGTGACCCAATCTTAGGTGCCAAAGAAGAGTTTGATTCTCTTGAGAAGAATTCGATCTCTTCTTTTGGTTAACAGTTAAAACATTACTTGAAGAACTCATAGCATGTGAACAGTAAATAGTATAAAGAGAATCAACAACATGTGCATAATCAATAATCTTATCATCTTTCATAAAAGTCGCATGACCCTAAAAAAGAATAGAATATCCGTCTACCTCTTAATTTTTTCAAAAATTTCATTTACCTCTTAAAATATTTGTAAACTAATCTGATACTCGTTATACTGTGTAATTGTAAATGACTTGAAAAATACTACCTTCTTTGTTCATCATATTTTGATATAGTATTTCATTTTGGGATGTCCATAAAAATTAGGAAATTTCATGTTAGGTCAGTACTCCCCCTCACAATATATGGGACCTTACTCCACTCAACTTAAATTTACTAAAACCGGTGCCTCCACAAGCTATGTCCAAATATAGTGGGGGAAGGAAGTATAATATTGTTAAAAAAATTATTTATTATGATTTTGATAGATTAAATAGATAATAATGTATCTTTCAGCGAAGAATTCTTTTACGGTGACATTCATTTATGTAATGGACTTATCCTACATTAATTTGTTCTAACTTTATCTTTTTATAGCCATATCTTTCCAATTAAATATCACTGTAAATTGAAATATGTATACATAAAAAAATGATATATATTATATTATGTGAATTTGTCATTATACTATATTGATACAAATGAAACTAAAAGAGAAGAAATTAATGCGTAGTTCTAATAAAATTAATATTTTATATTTATTATGTAATTTTATTTATTTAACGAACATTTTGATCATAATTTAACCGGTAGAACCAATCAATGACCCGGTGATGCAGATTTAACCTCATTTGATTTTAAGAACATTGTTCTAGGTGCCCATCCACCATACCATTTTTTTTTTCAAATTTTTTCATTTTTTTTAATCTCAATTTCATTCTACTTAGGTTTTAATTTATTTTATGATTACGAATTATTAATCTAATTAGGATTCAACATTATTTTACATTAAATATACAGTTTTTAGATTAATAATTGATAATTAAAATTGATTAAAAAGGGTTTTTATTTTTCAACTTTGATATTTAAAGAAATAATATTTATGATATAATACTTCCTCCATCCCATTCATTGTGTCTATGTAGTGGCCGACATAGAGATTAAGAATAAAAAGTAAAAAAATAGAAAGTAAGTAGGTACTACCAACATTAAAGTATTTAATTTGAAGGGCTAAATTTTTTTTTTATTTGGACATAGACTGGGATGTCAATTTAAGAACATCCACAGCGAGATGTCGATCGCCGGGTCGAGCGCCGCTCGACACAGGAGGTGTCAACACCGCTGTGGACAGCTCGACTTTGGCGGGGTCGACGGCTATGTTGATGGTGGTGTCGATTTATTTACACCGCCATCGACTTCGAGTTGGCAGCAAATGGGGACACGTGGCGTGTCCCCATTGGTCGGTGCTATTTTTTTTCTGATTAAAAAAAATAAAAAAATGTGTGCAACGGCTACTCTAACGGGTATATCAACGGCTACATCACATAAATTCACTATATATACCCCTTCATCCAATTCACACACCACACCAAATTCTAATCTTCATCCATTCATTCATACAAATTCGAAAAAAAAATTAACTTTTTTTTCCTACAAAAAATATGAGTTGGCTGGGTGCGAGCTTCAATCATGAAGAAGAGGGGGAGCATCGCCGCCGACGTATCGAGGTGGCTCAGCCAGCCATGGAGCCTTACCAACAATCCCTCGGGTCTAATTCGTCGGATGACGAACCAGATACGAGGACGTACCTGCACCGGAATCGCAAGGAGGCTGAACAACGCCTCTGAAGAGATTATTTTGATGACCACCCTATATGGGGTGATGTTGTCTTCCGCCGGCGGTTTCGAATGAGCAAGAGGTTGTTCTTGAGAATAGCTGAAACTCTTGAGGCTCGGGAGCATTATTTTCAGCAACACCTGGATGCCATTGGAAGATTGGGGTTTCACGTCTTTGTGAAGTGCACCATTGCTCTGAGGCAAGTCGCCAATGGTGGAGTAGCCGATCAGTACGATGAATATCTGCACTGTGGCGATACAACGGGCAATTTGATCCTCAAGAACTTCTGTCGGGCCATCAGATCTGCTTTCGGCGACTACTATTTGAGGCGGCCAAATGAGGCAAACATCGCCAGGATCACTGTATTACATGAGAGGATGCACTGCTTTCCCGGGATGCTTGGAAGCATCTACTGTATGCACTGGGCATGGAAGAATTGTCCATCATCTTGGAGAGGAATGTACACTGGACGACATCGTCATCCAACACTCATCCTTGAAGCTGCCGCCTCCCAAGATTTGTGGATTTGGCATGCTTTTTTTGGTGTCGCCGGCTCTCTGAACGACATCAATGTGCTCAATCAGTCCTTCCTCTTCAGCGACGTCCTCAATGGGAGAGCGCTGTCAACTGAATTCACTGCAAACGGCCGCCCGCACCACATGAAATATTATCTCGCCGACGGCATCTATCCGAAGTGGGCCTCCTTCATGAAGATGCTCAATGCACCAACCGATCCGAAGAGATCCCGATTCGCTCGGATGCAAGAAGTTGCGCGTAAAGACGTTGAACTTCTGTCAGGCCATCAGATCTACTTTCGGCGACTACTATTTGTGGCGGCCAAACGAGGCAAACATCGCCAAAATCATTGCATTGCACGAGAGGACGCACGACTTTCCCGAGATGCTTGGAAGCATCGACTGTAAGCACTGGACATGGAAGAATTGTCCATCATCTTGGAGAGGAATGTACACTGGACGACATCGTCATCCAACACTCATCCTTGAAGCTGTCGCTTCCCAAGATTTGTGGATTTGGCATGCTTTTTTCGGTATCGCCGGCTCTCTGAACGACATCAACGTGCTCAATCAGTCCCCCCTCTTCAACGACGTCCTCAATGGGAGAGCGTCGTCAACTAAATTCACTGCAAACGGCCGCCCGCACCACATGGGATATTATCTCGCCGACGGCATCTATCTGAAGTGGACCTCTTTCGTGAAGACGCTCAGCGCGCCAACAGATCCGAAGAGAGCCCGATTCGCTCGGATACAAGAAGCTGCACGTAAAGACGTTGAACTTCTGTCGGGCAATCAGATCTGCTTTCGGCGACTACTATTTGAGGCGGCCAAACGAGGCAAACATCACCAGGATCACTGCATTGCACGAGAGGACGCACAGCTTTCCCGTGATATTTGGAAGCATCGACTGTATGCAGTGGGCATGGAAGAATTGTCCATCGTCTTGGAGAGGAATGTACACTGGACGACATCGTCATCCAACACTCATCCTTGAAGCTGTCGCCTCCCAAAATTTATGGATTTGGCATGCTTTTTTCGGTGTCGCCGGCTCTCTGAACGACATCAACGTGCTCAATTAGTCCCCCCTCTTCAGCGACGTCCTCAATGGGAGAGCACTGTCTACTGAATTCACTGCAAATAGCCGCTCGCACCACATGGGATATTATCTCGCCGACGACATCTATCCGAAGTGGGCCTCTTTCGTGAAGACGCTCAATGCGCCAACAGATACGAAGAGAGCCCGATTCGCTCGGATACAAGAAGTTGCACATAAAGACGTTGAACGGGCTTTCGGCGTCCTTCAAGCTCGTTGGGCAATTATAAAGGGCCCTTCTCACTTGTGGTTTCGAGAACATTTATGTGACGTCATGTATGCTTGTATCATTCTGCATAAGATGATCATTGAAGATGAATGACCTAGAGCAACTCAATTAAATGTTGAATCAAGCGAACGGGGCGAACGACAAGTGAACCGGACACCAGTTAATCAAGGTTTACCAACGCCACTCCACCAATATATTGAGAGACAAGCTCGGATTCATGATGCACGTGCCCACGACCACCTTATGGAGGATATGATTGAACAGATTTTGAGACGTTCGGTCCACTCCACGAGTAGTTGTTGTGCTTATTTTTTGATTTCTTAAATATTGTAGCTTTTTTTTCCTATTTGTATTTTTTTCTTAATTATTTTTTTTTTAAATTCAATAAAATTGTCATTTCGTAATTTTTGAATTTAATTAAATATTTTCTTATAATATTTATTACAAATAAAGATAATAATAACAAAATAAAATCTATTCAATCATTGCCAATGATTATAGACCTAGGTCTTACTCAACTACACAAATGTGGAAAAATCAACCTAAGTCTTACTCAACATCACCAATTATTGAAATCACACTTTTCGGCGATAGACTCGGAGTCTAACAAGACCCCGCTGTGGATGCTCTAAGAAAGAGATAGATACAATGAATGGAGGAAAGTGAGTTAAATTTATTTTATAATAAAAAATTAAATTATTGGTAGAGTGAGCTTAGTGACCGAAGATAGCTGCGGGACAGAAACATCGTCAGAGTGCTCGATTCGAGGTCCTCCATATTTTGTACCTGTGCGTCTTTGTCTTCAAACCTTACAATTCCACACAGAGGTGGGGGAGCCTTATCTACATGTATAACACAAAATAGTATACGGACCTCTCCTTTATTTCTTTTGCATGTCATCGTTTTATTTACTCGCATCACTTCTAAGTTCGACACATTAAAATAGATTCAAACTTAAGAAAACTTACAAAATTTTAACCCCATTACAGTGGTTAATTAATACTAGTGTGCGCGATTAATTTCGCCTAATTACTGTATACATAAATGAAAAGAAAAGCGCTAGCATAAATATACTCCTATGATCCTCATATAAATGAAAAGCAAGACAGAAACTATGCTCTCCATAAAACTAGAAATCAATCTGAAATTGTAGATAATTATACATATGATATATGATCGTCATTTTAGTATGCATTATTAATATATAAAAAATGCAAAATATTAATATTATTTTATTAAAGATAATACAATACTTATCATGAAAATGCATTTTGCTAGTTTCTAGGTTTCTACTGAATAAATAGTTTCTATTGGATATCATTTATGTATTTATATATGGTCTCATAGCGAAGAACAATTAGTGGTGAAGAAAATGAAGAAAGCCGAATTAATATTCATTCCTTCTCCGGGGCTGAGCCACCTCATCCCCACCGTGGAGACGGCCAAGCTCCTCCTCCGCCGCCACCACCGCCTCACCGTCACCATACTACTCATCCCACAACCTCCCAAAGATGCCAAGATCGAGAGCTTCATACAGAATACCTCCTCCTCTCACCTAAGATTCATAAATCTCCCCGAGATAGAAAAACCAACCTTTGATCGCAACACACATTTTCTCTTCCATTTTATCGACAACCAAACATCTAACGTCAGAGATGCTGTCTGTAATCTGATGAAACAATCTGATTCTCAGGTGGCTGGTTTGGTTCTTGACATTTTCTGCTTGGAATTCGTCGACGTCGCCTCCGAATTCGGCCTCCGGTCGTACCTTTTCTTCACCGCCGCTGCGTATACTCTCGGCCTCTTCCAGCACATTCTCTCGCTCAAGTTCGAGGAAAATAAGGATATTATTCAGCTCAGAAACTCGGACGTCGAGCTGCCGGTGTCGTGTTTCTCCGTTCCGGTTCCGGCGAGGGTGCTGCCGGCCGTGTTCGTGGACGAACATTTCGCGCCGGAGGTTTTCTTGAATCATGTCAAGAGATTGTCCGAGGTGAAAGGAATTATTGTGAACACATTCTACGAGCTCGAATCCTATGCTGTTGAGTCGCTGCTGTCTGATCGGAAGGTGCCGGATATTTATCCGGTGGGACCAGTTTTGAATCTGAACGGCGGCGATCGGTCGGATATTGATGAAGATGTGAAGAAATGGCTGGACGATCAGCCAGAGAATTCTGTGGTTTTCTTGTGCTTTGGAACTATGGGGAATTTGGATGCAGCCCAAGTGAGAGAAATTGCTCTCGCTCTAGAAATGTGTGGATGTCGATTCTTATGGTCGTTGAGGAAGCCGGAAATGATGAAAGGTGAGAGAGAGAAGAACGTGACTGAGTATGAAGATTTTGACGAGGTTTTGCCGGAGGGATTCTTGGAGAGGACTAAAGGGGTAGGAAAGGTGATAGGATGGGCGGCCCAGGTGGCGGTGCTGGCCCACGCGGCGGTGGGAGGTTTCGTGTCGCATTGTGGATGGAACTCGACTCTTGAGAGTATATGGTTCGGAGTGCCGATGGCGACTTTTCCATTGTATGCGGAGCAGCAGCTCAATGCGTTCTATTTGGTGGAGGAAGTGAGGATGGCGGAGGCGATCACGATAGACTACCAGATGGATTTCACGGGGGAGAACCCGCCGGAGATTGTGGGGGTGGAGGTGATTGCGGCGGCGCTGAGGCGGCTGATGACGACGGAGGGGGAGGGGGAGGGGGATAGTGGGGTGAGGAAGAAGGTGGAGGAGATGCGGGAGAAGGCGAGGGCGGCTTTGGTGGAAGGTGGATCTTCTTACAATGCTCAAGCTCTTTTTATTGAGGATGTTATGAGAAATATTGATTTAGGTGTTTGATTTAAGTTTCCCCTAAAAAAAGGTGTTCGATTTAATTTTTATTGTGCATTTTAAATTCTAGTGTCATGCAATATATGTGTGTATTTGCTTAGGGTTTTGAATTTACTTGTTTATTATTGGATAATTTGATCAAGTACAATATCTATATGTACGTTCATATGTTATGTTTTGCTTGTTTTAAACTAATGAATTTCGTTTGTACACTTTCTTTTGTTTGGATCATTATTTTCTAAATACATTCTTAAACTGGGTTTTCGTTTCTCTAAAACAAAAAAGAATCCCTCGGTTTTTGAAGGAAACAAAAACTTACCCAGTTTGGTATAAACTAATTTCGATCCTATGTTTTCCTTTTCCTTTTTATAGTTCTAGTTATGTAAGAGCGCGCTTGTATAATTCTGATATTTCAACTTTGTAGGATATATGGAGAATGCCTTGAAAATATGTTAAGAACATTTATTAATCGTTTACTTCAAAAAACACATATTGATCGTTAGTGTCATAACTATAGATTCGATCTAAGCAATTTTAGTGTCTCACTATTAAATTTATTAGTTTACTAGTAATATTTATTATACAATAAAAATTATTATCGTAATGAGCAATCTATAATTGATATTTAAGTTAAAAAGTTATACAATATTCTAAGTATGAGTGTATCCAATCTTAATAAGTAATTATTACTTGATGTCAAAAAAATAACAAATTATTAATCATTACATTAAAATTAAATACTAAAACTAATTATACAGGATATAATAAATCATATAATTAAATTCGGTGGGAACCGATCGATATAGGATGCATGTGCCATATGAGAGGACAAGTATGTAACATCGACACACGTGTAATTAGTTGGGCCTTCCTGGTCCTATTGGGAACAGTATGGGTCCATAAAACTTCATCATGGCGTACTAATTGATAACTGGAGATTTCTAGATCTATCTTGTAATTCTTGTCCATTAGTAAAGCAAATGAGTAATTGATTTGTTTCTACCTTTTATAACGAGGAAAATAATAAAAAAATATCAAAACATAAATTAAACTTCTTTTATAGCTTCCCTTTAAAACACTCTTTTATATACCAAAATTCTGTAAAAGTACTAATATACCTTTAGTTTTCAAAGTTAATCGTGTCAGATTTTTGACTCCGTACGTGGTCACGATGGGGTGTTCACGATGGAAATCCCATCGTGAGGTCACGGTGGCAGTCCCATCGTGTGGTCACGATGGCACTTCTATCGTGACCAAGACTGATGCATGCGAAACTCATTAATGTATCTGCACATTTGTAATACTCCCGATCTTTTATAAGTCTTTAAGTTCGTCCTAATTGAGTTTATGAGCTTAAATGTGCCCTCTTGTATGATAAAATTTCCAAGGAAATAAAGTTTCTTGCAAATTACCAAAATACCCTTGAAGTCATTATGCGATTTCTTTTGTTTCGGTTATCCGAATTGAATGTGAGATGAATTGATTGAGCATGAGTATGTGAGTTTGAGTTTGAGTTCGAATTTCGGAAAATTCTGAGGAGATTTATTTTCAGTGAATAGTAACCGACGACAAGAATCCACTATTCACCGACTGTTTCCAAATTTTATCAAATTAGTGTATTTTGATTCTAGAATTTATTCTAAGACCATTGATGCACGTTTGAGAATTTTCTGAATTTGTTTGAGTCGAGTTTGAATTTTATTTCTTTGAAAGAACGAATATGAATAGTAACTTTTTACGTTTTCTTCGTTATTCGGAATTTTGATCCGAAACTTGGATTCCTAGTATCCTTGATTTATTTGGTGATATTAGAGACGAAGTAGAGAGAATTCCGATGTCGAGATAGAATCGTAGTGAGTTTTAAATCGTTTGAGAGTTTAATGAGAAATTAGGGTTAAATTGCACCGGATAACTTTTTCTTCCGGAGAAAATTATATCGCGTTTTTGACTACCGGGTGCAACTAATTCAAATAAAAACCTATCTTACACTCATTTCTCTCACTCTCTCACGCAACACCCTCTCTCTCTCTTAATCATTTCTCTAAATTATTCTCTCCAATTCTCTCTACTCTCTCTCTCCCCCACCCATCTCTCTCATCTCTCTCCCTCACGGAATTTACACACACACACACTCCATTGTTGAGTCTCCTTCAAGCTCCAAGAAGATCCCTTCCGATCATCCATCGACTAATCCGTTAAGGTATTCGAGATCCTCTTGTCGTAATGATCAATCTAAGACTAGGTTTTATTCATTTCTTTCTCTTTTGAAAATCGGCAGCTTATGCCTCAAAGATGGAGCTCGACTTTTTCTTGTGTGGATCGTAGAGTTTCGAGGATTAAAAGCCCTTTGGTTGATTAAGCCTTCGAGTTTAAGTAAGTTCTTTTGATTCTAGTAATTGAAGTCAAGGAAAAACCCCTATTTCATCTCTCTTTTAATCGATCAAAATGATCTTTCCTTCAAGGATAT
The DNA here is from genome assembly GCA_029490685.1 of Schizonepeta tenuifolia. Classification (NCBI taxonomy): domain Eukaryota; kingdom Viridiplantae; phylum Streptophyta; class Magnoliopsida; order Lamiales; family Lamiaceae; genus Schizonepeta; species Schizonepeta tenuifolia. The sequence continues at coordinate 133,427,098 of CM055955.1, forward strand.
CGAAGCCTCTCTTTCTAGTGTGAATCTTTAATCATTTGAGTGATTTTTATGCAAGAAAGTAGGAGATAAAAATCGATTTTCTCTCCCCTAGGAAATCTGCCCGAAAATGATGTTAAGGGTGGAGTTTTGATTTTTGTTTTTATTTTGAGCATGATCAATATGATTATTGTATGTTTATGTGTATGAGAATTTAAGGAGAAAATTAAAGATATGCATATACATGTTAATACCGAAAAATTTGAGGAAATTTAGGAATTTTCATGTTGATGATTTAAGCTTGATTTGAGTAATGGATTTAAGTTTAAGATGATGAAATAAGAGTGTTTGTCTAGGAGATTGAATGAGAAAAATTGATGAAGTATATATATATGTATGAGAACCGAAAATTTGATGAAAAATTTAAGAATTTGATTTTTATGTTCTTGATGTTCTTGATGAAGTTCAAGATGTTCTTCATGATGTTCTTAATGAAAAAGATGATAAATTGTTGATATGAGGATAGATGATGCATGATTTGATGGAATAGAAATTATTAAAATAAAAAGAAATATCAAAATGAAATTTTAATGTTTTTTAGGAATTTTCCTTAATTAAATTCTAAATTAAAAGAGATGATCAAGTTTCATCGTTCTTGATGATTCGTATTCGAGTTGATGAAAGTGATGAATCGATGATGAAGATCAAGTAAAAACAATTAGAGTTTTTTTTCGAAGTTTATGAATTCGATTCAAAACGAAGAAGTTATTGAGAATCGAAATTGTTAATGGAAAATCAATTTTAAATAATGAGAAATGAGAAATAATGCAAAGAAAATGAAAATGAGAAGAATAATCGAGTTAATTAAAAACAATTAGACGTCATTAGAATTTTTTATCGAGTTAATGAGTTTTCAAGCAATGGCACATTTCACGAGAAAAAGACGAAAACTTTATTTAATAAAGTTAGTTTCCATTCTCTATTAAATAATGAGAGTTATAAAATTATTAAAAGAAAATGAAATTAATTTCATAAAAAGATTAATAATTTATATTTTCTTGAAACCGAACAGAGTCGAGTCTTGATTGAATAACCGAGTTTTGGATGATTAACCGAGTTTATAATTATGATTAAATAATTAATTTAATTTACTAGAATTTTCTAGAATATATTATTATTATATTTGGAAATTTTTTTTTTCCAACTAATTATTGAAGTCGATCGTTTACGTGTTTGTGAATGTTCGATTCTTGATCTGAAAGCTTGTTTGTGAATGATTTGAGATGTCAGAAACCGAGAATTAATTTCATAATTTTCTGAGTTCGTTTAACTCGAGAAATCGAGAAAAATGAGACATGAAGTGAATAGTAACTTTCTGTCTTATGTGAAATATTTTATTAATAAAATATTTAGATATTTTTTTTTAAAAGTCAAGTACTTGAGTTCAGAGTCTGTTGGTTTAGTACTTGAATAGAATCGAGAACCCGAGAAGGATCGATTTAGATAAGTCGAGATAAGTTGAGAAACCCAAGTCATTTAGAAGTCCTTCAGCCGAGCGTTAGAATTCGTTTATCGTTTCTGAGAAATAGAATTCGTCCTTACAAGACTGTTAATCTTGAAGGAACGAGTAAAGTTCGATAGTAAGAAGCGAGTGGAGTTTAGAAGTAAGAAGCAAGACGAAACGAGGTATTCCGAGCAAAATCACCGGATGCCAGGTGGGCTTTCTGAACCAAAACTTAACGATGAATGCGCAATTTATTTTATTATATATGCTTTTATTTAAAGTTAATTGACTTGCCTGAGTTTTATGTTTTGGTATGTAATCCTCTACTTTATATTATGAGTTGAATGAGTCCTGTGGACGCACGGGATTAGGTCCTGTTCAAAGCGGGACATTGCATGCATTAGATTAGGTGACGTGAGCCTTGTTACAGTCTAGCCGGTCGTAAAGTAATTGTGAGCCTTGCTTCAGTTGGGCCGGTTATGTAAAGACTGTGAGCTTTGCTTTGATTGGGCCGGTCACGGTGCTCGAGGAGGAGGCCTACTTCTCGACACCACAAGAAGACGAGATGCGTAGATGGATTCTTACCCGAGGAAATGACCGGTCGATTTACAAATAAAACGAAAAAGTTTTTAACTGTCACAAGTCGTAAATTCTTTAAATAATTTATCTAACGCTTGTGATGCAGTGGCAAGGCAAGTTCAATTATATAGCTCTATCGAGCGAGTTTTTAAAATATTTTGGCATGTGTTCACTGAGTACGAAGTACTCACGCCCTGCATGTTATTTCTAAAACGTGCAGGTTAGCTCGGATGAGGAAGGATGCGGTGTGCTTGGGGTGACTCGTTGCGATTCACTTTCTAAATAAATGTTTAAGCTTGAGGTTATGTGTCTTCACACATATAACCTTGGGATTCTAAGTCGATGATTATATTCCGCTGCAACTCCATCATTTTAAAATAACTTAGCCTTGCATGCTCGGTCCCTAAAAGATGAAAGAGCCTGTGAGCTCAAGTAATTTCTTAAATCCTTTGTGAATTCCACCTAATACTAGCTGGAATCATCTAACGTTTCATCGTATTCCTTTCACCACCACTTGACGATAGAAAGTTAAAAATTGGCCCACTCACTTTTTGAATGCAAACATTCATTGATAACCAAACCTAATCCTTTGATTGGATCGATATCCAAAATCTTGACAAATGTTCGTTTCTTGATAAATCATTAATTGATAATCCACTTTATTTGTGAGATTGTTTGGTTGTCGATGTTATTCTTCAATTATCGAGCATGTTTCTTTGAGTAAAAGTTCGTTGTTCCACCTCACTGCCCCTTGCTTTCTAGTCGTTTTAATACATTAGAAATTGGGCTGTGACAACATTCGATTTGGTGAATATTTTCCGGTGTACTAGATAATAAATGAAGCCACTGAGGTTAGTGGTGGTAGTAATGGGGAAGAATAATCACATTCAAACTCATAACCTCACATTCAAACATATACACAATCAACAAACATATTCACACCCAAAAAAAAAAAAAACAAAAACGAATCATCATTCCAAGCATCAAAGATCTCGTCCAAGAAGAACGAAAGCATCAACGGGGGCTTCGTGGCGTGCCTTACTTCATACAAAGGTAAGCATAATATGCATAATGTTTGTTCATTTGATATAGTTGCTGCTGAAATTAGGGTATTATTAGGGTGAAATTAGGGTTTTCAAAGTATAATACAAGATATGCTTCATCTTATGTCATGAAATATGTTATTTTGTTCATATAATGGTATCTTAAATTAAAACTTCATGGTATCGGGGGGTTAAAAGAAGTTGAAATACCTAGTTCTAAGCTAACCATGAATTCTGCTATGGTCACGATGCAGAAGTTCACCGTGTTCACAATGGTGATCACCATCGTGAGGTCACGATTCGTAAGGTCACGATGACAATTGTCATCGTGAGCTCATGAATCGTGACCACCACAGATGTGTGCTAAACAAGTATTTTCATTAATTGTTTACACTTCATTTTTGTATATTTTCTAAATTTCAGATGTCTTTACGCCGTATTATTATATATCACGGCGGTCATTGGGAGCGATCGACATATATGGACGGGGATTTATTTGTTGTCTACATCGACCCCGGTACGATTAATCGTGTTAACCTTGTGGAACTCATTAGAGAGGGTTTGAATGGTGGGAAGGAGACCGAATATATGTTATGGTACCTCACAATCATTAACGGCATGAAAGCAAAAGTGTTATTGCGGAGCGATTTAGAATTACTTCGATAGTTAGCGGACCCTAAAGAGGATCCGGAGGTTTATGTGATTGAAAACCGCGCGAACTCCGCCCCCGAAGTTAATATGAGAGGTAGCACCTCGGGTGCATAAGATGATAGTGACGATGATGATGATGATCAATATGATGAACATTATGAGGAGGATGAAGCGGTGTCTACATCCAAAGATGAAGAGGAAGATCGTCGTAAAGATTTGCTTGAATCAATGAAAGAAGAGTTTTATGCTTGGATTGGACAACCGGCACAAATGGATAGGCTCATGGGGCAGCGACACTTTTCATCGGACCATCAATCAAAAAACGAGGTTGAGCATGAGCGTATACAGCGCAATCGGATCATTCCACATCCAGACATTGAAAGCGTAATACCGTTGGCGTGGGTTGAGCGGCCTATCGTCATCAATGGTAGTCTCGAAGTAGGGTCCATATTTCGATCAATGCAAGAGTTGAGGATAGCTGTAGGAATGTATCATTTGGAGCACTTTGTAGAGTGTAAGACCGATCGCTCCGCTTCGAACCGTGCAGTGTACCTATGTAGGAGTGGTAGAAAGAATTGCACGTTTAGGTTGTGTGATGTGGAATGTGCAACTCTTTTTCGGATTACTAAGTTGTCATTGGATCGCAGTTGCCGATCAGATTTAAACCGTGCTGCACGTGCAAGGTCGGTGAGTAGCGAGGTGGCCGCGTTTTATTTTTCGAAATTGATAGATGAGAAGATCGTTCTGAGGCTAAAGGAGATGATGGCAGAGATGCGCATGCGATACGGCGTTCAAATGTTATACAACTTTGCCGTTCGAACAAGGCAGCTAGCGATAGAGAGAATGTACGGTGACTTCCCCTCGTCATATCAGAAGATTCCGTCGTATTTATATTTGTTTAAACAACGTAATCCTGGGACTGTATACGACTTGCAGACGACTAGTGAAGGAGTGTTTTGTCACATGTTCCTTGCCCTTGGACAGTGTATTAGAGCATTTGAGCAGTGTCTTCGACCTCTGCTCATAGTAAACGAGACTCATCTTAAAGGTAAAAACAAAGGAACCTTATTTGTTGCCTGCACGAAGGATGGGAACGAGCAAGTATTTTCGCTTGCAATTGGCCTTGGTCCGATAGAGAACGATGAGTCATGGACTTATTTTCTCTATAACCTACGCAAATGCTTCAATCCACCCGAAAATTTGTTGATAGTGAGCGACCAACATAAGAGCATTAGAAATGCAGTTTGAACCGTCTATCCAAATGCATTCCACGGATTGTGCTATCACCATCTGCAGAAAAATTTGACCCCATACGGCAAAACTGTGGCCACACTCTTTTATGAACCAGCATTTAGTTATCGCCACGAAGTGTTTGAAAACTTTTTCGAATTGTTGTACACTGTAAGTCCTAATGGTGCTCACAGATGACTTTCTCAAATTGGACCAGAGAGGTGGGCTAGACCAAACTGTCCTGTGCGGCGCTATGGATTACTGACATCCAATGATGTCGAAGCCGTGAACAGTGTTTTGTGATGGGGTAGGCGTTTACCAGTGTGCTCATTACTTGAAATATTTCGCCATACATTGGAGGATTGGTTTGACGAGCGGCGTACCGATGCTGAATCGAGAGATCATGTGTTGATTGTGACTACATTCAACAACCTTTCTCTATCCGTGCAAGCGAGTCTCCCTTTTCCTGTTCGAGCAATCACCGACCATGTTTATAAAGTAGACGAAGATAATCAACAATATCAAGTCGATCTTTAGAATTGGACGTGTGATTGTCGTGTCTTCGATGAGGATAGGATTCCATGTAAGCATGTTGCTGCCGCTATAAGGTAAAATCTATATTATTTGTTATAATTTTCTACTATTTTTATATTCATTTTGTATGAAGTAATTCCATTTTTCCTATTCTAACAGGCGGGCCGGCATTGATTTGAATGTGTACGATTTAGTACAGAGATATTTCAAACAAGACGGTCTAAGACAGACTTATGCTGAGCATATCAATCAAATACCACACCCCGATGAGTGGAATGTGCCGCCGGAGATCAAATCAATTAGGGTTTATCCTCCAGAAGATGTACGTTAGGCCGGTCGTCCAAGAACGAGTCGCTCGGTCAGCAGTTGAAGGCACGAGAGCACGACGCCCTCAAGTTCTCTCAAGGTGCGGTGGATCTGGGCACAACAGAAAAATATGCACGACATCTATTCCCCCTGGTGGAGTCGATTTGAATATCCCTCTCCAACAAACAAAGGATGAACAAAATTTTCATGATTTTGGGGGAGTAGAATCAAGTCAACGACGCCGGAGGAAAAAAAGATATAGCAATTGCCGTCGTGAGGGTCATGATACTAGGGCATGTCCTGACCCAATTGAAGATGAAATATAGGAGTAACAGAACTTGTTGAGTTTATGGCATTGTATTGACCTTTTTAAACCTTTAATATCTGTTTTTATGTTCAGAATTTTTGAGACAGGTATTATCTGCATACATGGATGATATTTGGTGAGTCCCTGCCTTGATCACGATGACAAAATCATCGTGACCTCACGATGGGATCTCCATCGTGAGGTCATGATGAGATAGCCATCGTGAAGTCACGATGAAGGAACAGCCGTGACCTCACGATGGTCACTCCAATCGTGATCTCACGATGGTGATCCCATCGTGATGAAGCCAGATTTCCCGATAAAGTGGGACAGAATCTCAAACTTTTTATTTCAACCATACGTACATTACCTTCTTTTCACCCAATATCCAACATATATCATTATTATCTCATTCCTATCTCCCTCTTCCCTCTTTTCACTACCTCCGCTTCTCTTGTCCACCGCCACCGCCGCCTCCACCGCTCGTTTTCAATCGGAGCTACGTTTTTTCGACCCCAATGTCACCCAATTATAGGAGTTATGAAATTATGTTTGCTTTTATATTTTGATGAATTGATTATCTAGTATTCTTTTGCAAGAATTCTAAAATTTTGTTTGATATGTTGATGTTGTTGTTGTTTTATGTTCGATATATGTTGTTTTTTAATTTGGTTTGCTATGTTGAATTTAGAATAATATGTTGATGTTGTTGATATGTAAAATTTTTTCAATTTATGTGTCAATTGTTGAAGTTGGTTGGAGATGTTGATGTTGATAATGATGTTCGATTTATGTTTTCCGCATATGTATTAATTAAAGTGATTGGTTGAACATAAAACGTGGCAAATTATTGAATTTAATTGGTTGATGTTGATGTTCATGTTCGCTTTATGTTTTGTCGCATTTGGATGATTGTAGATGTCGACCAACCCATCCGGTTCAAACTTGTGTTGTCTATCAGGAGACAAGCCCTTTTTCGATGTTATCCTAGCCAACTCACATGTTTTGGCCCCTTGGTATTTGGTAAGAATTTCTACCACTAAACAAACAATTAATTTGTTTTGTATGACTTTTAATCAATGCTTTGTGTGCAATATAGCATATACCAGCACATATTGTTTGTATATTTCCTCGTGTAGATGTGCCACTGGTTGTCAATCATAATGGAACCGAATGTCAGTTGATGTACTTTGGATCTTTGAAGAAACCGAAGTTTGAGTATGCAGGGGGAAACAATTCACACGCACTTTCGTCCTCAAAGTAGATGATGCCGTGATCTTTGAGGTGATGGAGTCGACACAGCAAATTATTAGATGCCGGGTATTGATCCTAAGGGACACTGCTTGGTTGCCGCCGGAACATGAGGCCTGAAATAAAGCAGCTTACGATGGTGCGTCACCTTCCACTGCTCTAGATGTCGACTAGCGTGTTGGTTGTAGTTTAGATTTGTTTAAAATTTATCTTTGAACTTTATTCGTATTAAACTACTAGACTTATTCTGTATGAATTTGTATTAAACTACTAGATTTGTGTTGAATTTGATGTTTTGTTTTATGCGATGCTAATTTGATGAAAATGTTATTTTTTTTCGAGTTTCTGGACAGGTCACGATGACCACGCCAACGTGACCTCACGAACGCATCATCATCGTGAGCTCACGATGGGTGATGCAACGTGACCTCACGATAAAGAAGCCACCATGAGGTCACGTTTGGCGTGGTTATCGTGATCACGATGACATTCTCACGACCAGGTTCATGATGATATTTTTATCCCGTCGTGAACTAATAAACCGGATCAATTACGTCGAAAACAATGATTAATTAGTATTGTAATGTTACATTATGTCTTAAAAAATATTTGCACATCATATTTTGTGGTCTTATATGAAAGAAACACTAAATGGGTTAATGTTAGAGGTGTATTGTTTATCAAATGCAAGAGTCATTGTATATGTAACATATAGTAATGTATTCATTGTTGTGTCACACATCTCGCCAATACTATAATTGTGTGTTTAAATGTGTAATTTTTCATTTGTTGATGTATTTCAATGTTAAGTAGAACATATTTAACACGTACCAAAATAATATAACCGGTTAAAACATCATAATTAGTCAAAAATCCTAAAGTCACGATGGGGTTCAGCGTCCTCATCGTGAGCTCACGACGGAATGTATCGTGACCTCACGACTGCCCTACCATCGTGACCTCACGATGACATTCCATCGTGAGCTCACGATGGCATTGTCATCGTGACCTCACGATGGTTGGGCTGTCGTGACCAGACCCGAGAGTGAGATAATTTACCTGCTCAAAACTATTTCATTCATGTAGTCGATAAACTAAGAAACTATACCATTAAAATAAGATCCAAATACATGTTCCAAATACCATAAACTCGATAAACTAACAAAACTACCCCATAAAATAATATTGAAATACATAAACTAACAACTACACGAGGAAATAAGATTCAAAAGTTATGTTTCAAACACCATACATATACATAAAACTAGACGTTGTCAAGTACAGCAAGCCAATAAATCCTAGTTGCTACGAGCCACCGATATCTTTGAATGTAGCGTTTGGTGATGCTCTCCCAATATCTTGGCTTACTACTAATTAAACGATCCAAATACATGCATGCAAAGGGGCCGCAACTGTGACTGTCTGTCTGGGCAAACTGGTCTTTGATCGGCATCTTTAAAAGCTTCATTTCACCATCTCGCTTCGTCATTGTTGAATTGTTATTCCAATAGCCTGAGAGAGCTAGTAGATGAGGAACGAGACGAGTAATGGGCTTGAGCTCGTAATCAATGGGTGCGATCCTTTGCTGATCATATTCGTGTGACATTGAGTCGTACAACTCAACCGTCCAATCAGCAATACTTATCCGAATCGTGACCCAATGATTTTCAAAGACATTACACAAAGCACAGATCTGTTTCAATAAAAAAATAGAATAATTTAAATCAATTATCGGTAAGAAACTTGAAATATATTTCATTAAACACTTACATGTTTGCAATTCGACCATGGAACAGAATTTGGATAGTCTAGCCCGTACACAATGTGCTCTAATTCCGGATGCATCTTCCAAAGCTTATACGAGGGCTTTCCCTTTATATGCATGAATTTTGTATCATCCAGATGTAGGAGTTGCAGCTCGGCGCGCAAAACTTGCTATCAAATTGACAACATACAAGATTAATATCATTTTTCAATATTTATAATAAAATATAAAGAATATATATATTAAAAACTTACAAGTAACTGAGTGCCGATGATGATCGTGTTAGTTAGCCTAATATTTGGAGCAGTCCTATTATGCATTCAGATCCTCGTGCGAACCGAAAGCACGTAGAGGTCTATTACCTGAGACAATATAAATTTCAAATCAATTTCAATATAAGTATAAACTTATTATATAAAATTACTAACTTACTTCTTGACGGAAGTCCTCCCTCGGATCCTCCACCAGATCAAATAATTTGTTTGTTAGACGATGACCCGTCTCAATCACAGGCACATAACACTCATATCACTGCCTCCTAAAATCAGTATACATCATCCTCAACTTCTCTGTTCTACTTGGAGTTGCACCCTGAAAAGGGGTGCGGACAGCAGCAGACGGTCTACGTTGCCGAGGACCGAAGGCAACATCACCTACCTCCTCACCACCCCCCTCATCTGGCTCCTCATATTGAGCATCATTCTCGTTAACCGAATCATCTACAACGTGCTATTGGGGAGTGTGTGAGCTAGAACCTTGATGCTCACTCGGACCATAGGTCAGCTGCAAAGGTGTATGGTAAGGGGGCAGCTGCGACGTCTGGTGAATGGCCTGCTGCGGCGTCTCTAGAATGGGCTGCTGCACTATCGCGTAAGGGGCCGACATCGGCATCGGCCAAAAGAGCTGGGAAAACAAGTCCTGACCAATCTGCTGTGAGGACTGCGCCTCCTGATCGGCTTGGAACGGCCCAAACTGCTGAAACGGCTCATCACGAACTGTAACACCGATTTGAGGTTGCTGAGAAAGAGTTGCAAAGTCGTGAGGAGGGGCCGGCTCAGAGTGGTGGAAAGTCTGCCGGTGAGAGTAATGGGAAGGCACCGAATCAAAGTGGTGGGAAGTCTGTCGGTGAGAGTGACGGGAAGGCACCGGATCCGAGTGGTGGGAAGTCTGCCGGTGAGAGCGGCGGGAAGGCACCTGCTCAGAGTGGTGAGAAGTCTGTCTCTCGTCGTGGTGGGACCCAATTGCAGAATGGTATGACCGAACTGGAGAGTGCTGGGGCTGAACTGGAGAGTGCTGGGGCCGAACTGGAGAAGTCTGCATGTGACTAAAACCTGCAACATAAGAGTGACGGGCCGGATCCAAGTCCTGGTCGACCCTACCAGTCCGCATCTGAGCGTCGAATGCCAAGGTAGAGTGACGGGCCGCGTTCAATGCCGTCCTACGACTCCTATGTGACTGTTGTGGAGGATTGTCTGGACGCCTCATAACAAAAAATTGACTCATTCTCCGAGTCAGTTTAGCAAGGAAACCGTTGTCAGATTCGTCGTTCAAAACGCTTCTCAATCGGCGCTCAATCTCATCCCTCCTGCTGCTCGTGCCCTCATCATGGAGGGGGCATGGTCGTTCGTGCAAACAACAGACCCTGTCTGGCTCTCCCGAGGGCCCCCACTGTGATGTACGAGGTGGTGAACTGCGAGGTGGTGAATTGCGAGGTGGTGGGGTACCCTCCCGACGACGCTTCGATATCTGTCGTGCCGGGTCACCACGGACCACCCTTGCTGCTAACTGCTTCAACTTTTCCATAGTCTTCTGCTTTGCATTCTTTGTAGTCGGGTTATTTCTAGAAGCAATTTGTTTGGGAGGTATATATCGAACATCAAAAGGGTCTCCATTTTCGAAGCACAACATGTAATACTCATAACGCTCTGCTTCCGTAGCTTCAAAACTTTCCAATACATGAAGCTGCAAAGGTAATGAAAATGTAATATTAGAATTTTAGAAACTAATATAGATAGCATCATTGAATGAATGAAAAACATTATAAGATCCTAAATGTACCCGTATATTATCGAAGAATTGACTGAAATCAACTTTCATCACTCTTGTGGCCCACATCAAGCACCGGGGCACTCTCTCGATGCGATCTTTGATTCCACATCGATCCCCTAAAGCCGGAATCATCTCATAAGTCCAAATCTGTAAAGCCGAAATCGGACCATAGAGGTGGTAGTCATTGGGGACTGTCTGGGCGTTGTACACATAGTGACACAGTGCTCCCCATGTGTACGAGCTCCAAGGGAAGACATCTCAAGTCTCGAAGTCTTCAACGAACGTTCATGCCCAATCCTCTATGGTGGGTTTGTCCCGACATAGGAGGAAATAATAGTAAATGAGCAAGTTGGCCGCCTTCAAATAGTCATCGATGTCTCTCCCAAGTTGTTTTCTGTTGAAGGCGTCGCGCAACTCATTGGTCTTTATCTCTCGGCCGTTGAAAAATCTGTAGTGAATGCCAGTTCTAGGAGGTACATGAACTGCATGTGGATTAAATGTAGAGTTTCCAAAGTGAATCCCGGTGATGAGAGCATATTGCACTGCCGTCATACGAATGGTCGTATGACCAAGATAAAACCAAAGCTCGTTCTCTGGTACCCGATTAGCACCAATCCCTTGCAACTGTCGGGCTATTGTCAGATTTAGTGCATTACTTGCACTCTGATTTCTTCTCGCATCAATCAACCGCCCAACAACACCAGTTCTTAGGAATGCCTTGATGATCATCGGATATTTCAAATAAAACTCTCCTAATTTCATCAAACACGTCTACTCTCATGTAAAGGTTCACTTTAGGAGACGAATAGAGCATGACGGGTCTAACAAATTGATAATGTTCGTACAAAATCAATAAAACCAAGTATTAAGTGCATGGTAACGTGTTATAATTTAACAAACCAACATAAACACAAGAAGATGAAGGACGGGGGGATAGCCCGTGGCCATGGTCACGACGGGAGGAGGGTCGGCGCGACGACGGCGAAGAGTTCTGCCGTGGTCACGACAGCCCTCGCCACCGTGAGCTCACGATGGGCTTCCCATCGTGAGGTCACGATGAGGTTTCCATCGTGAGCTCACGATGGAGTGTCATCGTGGTCTCGCGATGGTAACCTCACCGTGACCTCACGATGGAAAGCCCATCATGAGCACGGCTGAGCCCCTTTGCCGTCGTCTTCCCCACCTCCATCGACCCCGTAAGAACACCAAACCAACACAACAAATGTCGAATTACCCAACACCAACAAATTTAAAAATCTCGAACTCTATACACCAAAAACAATGTCGAAATCTTCCACGTGAAAATCCTAACTCTAACATATAACAATTTCTAACATGTAAAACTAAATAAACATGCATTCAATCGAAAATTTAAGCATGAATTTCGAAAAAAGAAATGGCACTAACCGGTGGATTTGGGACTCGAAAATTTGAATTTTCCTCCTCTTCGCCGGAGGATGTCGACGGCCACTCATTGCGGCGGCGAATGTGGCGGCGGTTGCTCATGTTCTTCCGTTCACGACGATCAATTGATCGTGAGGAGGAGCTGTCGTGAGGTCGTGAAGGAGGGATGTAACGATGAAGATGGAGAGAGAGAGAGAGAGAAAGGTCGGTGGCGGTGGGGGGACCGATTTGGGGGAGAGAGAGAGATTGTCGGCCCGGTGGGTGGACCGATTTGGGGGAGAGAGAGAGAGAGATGGGGACAACGGGTGGGTGGGGGTAGGGTTTAGTTTTGTTTTTTTGTTATTTTTTTATTTAAATTTTATTTTATTATTTTATAAGTTTGAGGGTATATTAATCTTTTAAAGATTTTTGGTACGTAAAAGAGTGTGCATTATAAGGAAGCTATAGAAAAATAATATTTTATATTGTGGTAATTAAAAAGTTGGATCCCTTTTATAATTTTCTTTTGTTGCTACCCTCAAATGATAGTGTTCTAGATTTACCTTTTCATAGATTGATTTGTATCATATTTTTAACTCAAAATAAAATTTAATTAAATAGGGTTAATCCAAAAATTCTGTTTTAATTAGCACAACCCCTTTTAATTAGTTGTGCATGCATGCAAAATATATGAACAGTGAACTCACGAATTTCAGTCTACAAAATTAAAGTGGGTCAAAATCAAATAATTAATGCTTCGACTTACAAATCTGATTAGTATTATATATTTATTTTATTTTATTTGTAACACGACATGCAAAACTTGAAAATTCTTGAATATTACTCTCCGGCGTCATTATTATGTTTGAAAAACTAAATGATTGATATTATCGAATTGGCTGATTAATAATTAGCCATCTTAAGCATGATTATTAAGAAATATGAGTAAAAAAAAAAGAGTAAAAGGCGAAAAAATGTATAGATCCTAATGCTTTTAAAAAATTTAGTATTTTCATTTTTGAAATAAGATTATGTTAATAAGACATACAAAAAACGAGAAAAATGATCGTGCTATCGAGACAGGGGAGTATATCATTTTTAAATGTTATTCATTCCGTCCACGAAATAGTTGTCATTTTTACCATTTAAGTCCGTCCACGAAATGGTTGTCACTTTCATTTATAGTAGTTAGACCCACATAGTGTATTATATTTAACATTATATTTCTCAAACCCATTTTGATTGAATTCACTTGACAGAATCTAATCAAGCAGAATCCAATTTTGCTACAACGCAATTCAGAAATACAAAATCTATAAATGGTCGTCACTTTTACCATTTAAGTCCGTCCACGAAATGGTTGTCATTTTCATTTATAGTAGTTAGACCCACATAGTGTATTATATTTAACATTATATTTCTCACTTCTTCACACACATTTATTGTGAGACATTAAATCCACTAACAAAAATACCTACTATTATCCACTACTACCACCATTTTCTTAAAACTCGCGTCGTCTATAATGTGACAACCGTTTCGTGGACGGAAGGAGTATAATTCAAGAAATAATATTCAATTCAACCGACAGCATTTAATTTTGTCCGATTTACAAAATTTCATGGTCACATGAAAATAATTAAAATAGTTAAATTAGCTTTTCTAACTACTTTTCATCACAAATACTCGCATGCGACCTGCCGTCACCATGCGACCTCAACCACGCGCTGTTTTTTTTTTCCTCCTCTGTTTACTGTATCTTCAGTTTTCAGTTTTCAGTTTTTTTTTTTTTCAGATTGTATTTTTTTTTTTTAATTCTTTTTTTTTTATTTGCCTCTTCGTTTTTTTGTTTGCCGTTTCATTTTTTTGTTTGCCGCTTCTTCTTTGGTCAAGATTCGAGCGAGGGGAGCCGAAGGCCTTGGAGCGAGCCGAAAAAGTCCAAAATGTTGTCCGCCAATTATCCTTATATTTGTAATCGGAGCGAAGGCGGATACGAAAAAAAAAACTGAAATTTAAAAAAAAAACTGAAAAAAAAAAGATCGGTCAACGGGTCAAACCCGAGTTGACCGGGTCGATCCGGCCGGATCCGGTCGCATGGATCCGATTTCACTTGACCCGGTTGCACAGGAGATCATCCCACTTTTCATACCCTTAATCGGTCACCCGGCCCGAATCCGATCGCATGGATCCGGTTTCACTTGACCCGGTTGCACAGGAGATCATCCCACTTTTCATACCCTTAATCAAACTCTCCAACTTATTTTCACTTTTATATTTAATTATATGCATAAAGAAATCACAGTCAAGCTAAACGCACGCACGAATGAACGCTAAAGTAAAGTGTAAAATTGGATAACCATAAAGTGATAAGTATTCATTATTTAATTTTAGTTGTTGGGTTAGCTAGCTAGTCCGAAGAAAAATTAAAACTTATTCAAATTTATAAAAGTTAATAGAATAACTTATAGGATCAGATTGCTAAATAACATGTGATCGATGCAATTAACTCGAGTGAAGCTAATGAGTCGGAGCTCGGTGTTTTTGCCGTGTTCTGCAGAAATAAGTTAGTTGTATAGCCAGGTTTGAAAATTAAGTTCAACAAAAGCAATTACTCCTCATATCACTATTGATCACCAGAATTCCGTAATAACATATTAAATTCATCTTAAGGATGATTATAGCGGGAACCCAATCTTGTATATTGGTGGATCCCAAGAAGTTGATTCAATGGGACAATGAAGTTATAAGAATCCGTGTGTTAAACACTCAAACATACTTATTCTCTGAGAACAGTGAGTGTTTGTTTACCTACATGTGGTGAGGTTAAGTATTATGACTTTTAATGATTCTTGGATACCTCGGAGAGGTCAATTATAGTAGGATACTTGGGAATAAGAATCACCTATATAAGTGTGAAGTGGGGGCCGCTTCAATTGATTCACTTATGAATCCAAATGGGTGTTTAAGGCTGAAAATGAAACAAAACGTTAGAACGGACGGAATTGAGATGATATTGCGTCAATATTGTTGTCTCGGTATACACCATGGAGGACTAGTTCGAGGTTTTCATAACCACTATACCGTTGGTATACTCGATGATGCTGACTATGGATAGGTTCAAGGTCACAAGCCACCTAGCCAAATGCAATACTGTCTTTTGAAGACTGAAATTTGCATTTGCATTCATTTTGAATTGGCATTCTCACATCTCTTGAGGACTGGACTTTGCATTTCCATTCATTTTGAATTGGCATTCTCACTCGTGTGGGGGATTGTTGGAAATGGTTTATTGTTAACCATTAATTTGAAAATAAATATTGTTAATTAAATATTTATTATTTAATAGAAATATTTATTGAATGTTAATCTACACCGTGAGTAGATGAACGTGGTATATTTAATATCTCTAAACCGATTTCCGGTGAGTGAGACATTGTATGCTAAAGGTTGGATGTTGAAGTAGTAACTGACATGTTATTAATTATAATACATGATAGTTGTTCAACATCGGTTATATGTGAATGATTTGACTAACATTTAAGGCTATGTCTGTATGAACTTAATAACTTGTTGAGTTGGTGTGCATGGGTGCCCTCCCGCGCACGCACACACGCGTGCGCCGCCGACACCGTCCGGACGGGCTCGGGCTCGGGCTCGGGCTTGAATCTTGGCAATTGGTGCTTTGGGCTTATCTTTTTGGACCAACTCCACGAGCTCATTTCATTTATTTGTTCAACCCATTCCTTAAGCCCAGTCGTGTGAAGCCCATCGGCCCATGACCTTTGGCTTCTGTAACAGCTAAGGCTGTTTATATCCGATCACCTCTTCACGTCCAGAAACCGCCAGCCATTCATGGCAGCGTTAATGAGACGAGCCCCTCCATATATCCGAGCTGCTATATAAGGAGGCATTGTCATTTGCATTCCTTACTCAATCGAAGCATTCTCTTCTCTCTAAAGCATAAGCAAATCATAGCATATCATTCCAGTTCAGTCTTCGTTCTTGTCCAGTTCGCCGGTGCTCAGTCCAATTTGCGGTGCTGCTATTGCCGAAACGTTAAGATCGTTTTAACCTTTGGGGACGAGCCGCCTTTCTGTGATCACTACAGGGGCGTATTCTCGTCTTGCGGGCAGAAGTTCTACTTCGAACGATTTGGTTTTCTCAAATCTTGTTGCTTCAATTTCATTGTAATCTCAATAAAGTTCCGATTAGTCATTAATATACACATACGAGTACCCTATTGCTAATACGCAAATGTATAGTGCACGCGCCCACGCTCCCATTATGTAGTATGCAACGGTTGCACTGAAACCCAACTCATTTTTAATCGAATTAAATTCGACCATGATTGTATTTAGCTCGGATTGATGACAATAGTATAGAGAGATATGATATTTTCTAAATACTTTAGCAACTATGACCATTATTATAACTTTTTGACCTTTTTTTTTTAGGGAAATAACTTTTGACTTGTCTATTTGTATAAATACTCCCTCCGTCTCGTTCATAATGCAGCGTTTCTTTTTGGTATGAGTATTAAGAAAATGAATATTAAAAGTAAAGATGGTGATTAATGTATTAATAAAGTGATATAAAGTGTTTTTAAAATAAATAAAGTGTTGATGTGATATAAAATGGTTTTAAAGTAACAAAAGTGTTACTGATGTGATATAAATTGGTTTTAAAATAAATAAAATAGATAAAATGATTTTCTAATTATTTCTATAAAAAGAAATATTGCAAGATGAATGAGACATCCTAAAAAGTAATATGTTGCATTATGAACGGGACAGATAAATTTTTTTTTTCTATTAACACACACATTACATCGTTAATGCATTAATCATTATTGAATTGTTTACGTGCGTTTAACACACATACTAGTAGTATTTATACTCCATCCGTCTCACCGAATACAGTCTATTTTTCATTTTGGGACGTCCCACTATACTTGACCTGTTTTCTTTAAAGGAAACAATTAGTTTATATACATGATCCACAATCTCATCTAAACCCCACTAACCTACTCCACTACACATTCAACCATCACATCTATAACTTTATTAGCATTATAAAATATTGCATTCACATTACATTAAACACTTTCTTTATACTCCCTACGTCCAATCTTTGTATACCCATTTGGGTGCTGACACGGGTATTAAGAAAATGTGATAAAGTGGAGTTGGTGGGATAAAGATGTATTTGAAGGGTAGTAATAAAGTGGTAGTTGGTGGAATAAATGTTGTTAGTGGTGGGCTCATAGTGAAAAAAATGGTGATAAAGTGGTAGTTGGTGGAATAAAGGTGTGGGTCAAAGTAGAAAAGGGTAGAAAATAATACTCCCTCCGTTCGAGCACAAGTGTCTACTTTGCTACAGTACGAGTGTTCGAACACAAGTGTCCACTTTGCCTTTTTATACAACTATACCCTCATATTTTTCCTTTATTTACTATCATTTGTCATTGATGACCCCACCTCACAACAACTTTATTCCTACTTTTTAGCCATCACATCAATTTTATTTTTACTTTTTGGTTAATACCACCACCTTTTTTATCATTACCACTGTTTTTTTGTCATTATCCCACTACCCCTATATTTTAACTTTTACCCTACTAAAAACAATTTTATTAGCTATCTTAATCTCCGTACCCAGCACAAACTGGATACTTGTGCTCGAACAGAGAGAGTATGAATTAGTAAGGGTAGATGAGTACTTTTATACAAATGGGTTTAGAAAGATTGGACAAATAAAATGGGGCAAGTGAATATACAAAGATTGAATGAAAGGAGTATTCAATATCGTTTTTCTTAGTCTTCGTGTCCATATGAACTAGACCGTATTTGGCGGGACGGAGGGAGTATGATTTATGAAGCACCTCAATTCCGGTAGACCGGCACAGTATGAGTATGAGCAGATTACTTCTCTAGAACTAGAAGAAAAACACAGAGAAACTCTCTGTCCACAAACTCAAAGATGGCTCAACAAAAATCAACCCTCATCTTCATACCTCTTCCCGTCATCAGCCATCTCTTAGCAACGATCAAGTTAGCAAAACTTCTAACCGATCGCGACGACCGCCTCTCCGTTACAGTCCTCATCCTTAACCTCCAATCCGACAACAAAATCACTTCCTACACCAAAAATTTCCCACATTCCCGCATCAAATTCGTCCAACTCCAACGACACGAATCCAAATCGGATGAGCCGCCCATCAAATCTCCCAAATATCCGATTGTTCAATTCGTCGAAAGCCAGAAGAATGTCGTCAGGGAGGCCATAGCCGCCGACCCGGAGCCGGTGAAGATCGCCGGAATATTCGTCGACATCTTGTGCTCCCCCATCATAGACGTGGCGGCTGAGCTCGGCATCCCGTCGTACGTCTTCTTCACCTGCGGCGCCGCCATTCTGGGCCTCATGTTCCACCTCCAGGAGATGATGGACGGCCGCGATTCCCGATCGTTAGCGGAGTACGTGAATTCGGACGCCGAGATCTCGGTGTCGACGTACGTTCATCCTGTGCCGGCGAAAGTTTGGCCGTCATCGGTTTTCGACGCCGGCGCCGGCGGATTCCTCGATCTCACGAGGAAATTGAGAGATGCCAGCGGTATTGTAGTGAACACTTTTCTCGAACTCGAGCCTCACGCCATTGCCGCCTTTGCCGGAGACCGCGGAATCCCGGCGATCCATCCCGTCGGACCGCTCCTCCATGATGAGGAAGAACCGGCCGAAGACGGGGCGCGGCGGCGGCGGGCGGAGATCCTCGGGTGGCTGGACGAGCAGCCCGATTCCTCCGTCGTGTTTCTATGCTTCGGCACTAATGGCTGCTTCGATGAGGATCAGGTGAGGGAGATCGCGGCGGCGCTCGAGCGGAGCGGGCAGCGGTTTCTGTGGTCGCTGAGGAAGCCGCCGGCGTCGAAGGAAAAGGCGGTGGGGCCCACGGAGTACGAGGATCCCGGAGAGGTGCTCCCGGAGGGCTTCCTCGAGCGCACGGGGGCGGTCGGGAAAGTGATCGGGTGGGCCCCGCAGATGGCGGTGTTGTCACACGGTGCGGTGGGGGGATTCGTGTCGCACTGCGGATGGAATTCGATTCTGGAGAGCGTGTGGTGTGGGGTCCCGATGGCGGTGTGGCCTATGTTCGCGGAGCAGCAGGCGAATGCATTCCAACTGGTGAAGGAGTTGGAGATCGCGGTGGAGATCAAGATGGATTATCGGAGAAACACAAACATGATTGTGAATGCGGATGAAATAGAAAAGGGATTTAGGGATTTGATGGATCCGGATAATAAAATCCGAATTAATGTCGATGGGTTGAGGGAGAAGAGTACAAGTGCCCTAATGGAAGGAGGGTCATCGTATGACTTCGTTCATCGTCTAATTCAAAATGTGACACAAAATTAAAAGTAGTTTTTTATCACCCAAATATTGCGATCAATCTTATATTATCATATTCCTGTTGCTAAAGTTCTATATAGAAGTTTTACTTGAATTCTTTTTTTTTTCTCTGAATAAGTTATACTGGATGTTAAAATTGTTTTTTGAATTTTAATTTCCAAGCAAAGCATCATATTGGAGACTTAAATTCCTACATATTTATTATTCAAAACATTTTGTAATATAAAAAGTTGACTCAGAGACAACAGCAGCTGAATTCAATTTCTTTTTTCCGCCCACACCAATATAACTTTGTACTACCTATCCCGATAATTACGTCAATTGTGAATTCGCATTACGTAGACTAGAATATTCTCTTCTACAATTCGCTATCAAAGATGATATAAATTGACGGTACCGGCCTCGTCTTGGGCCCGACCTAAGGCCCAATCTAGGTGGGCCTATACATTCAAGCTCGGCCCAAGAGCTCAGCCCAATTACAGTCGACGCCTACCTTGGAGACCAAGTCACGAAGCCCTACTTTGGGGGAGGATAGAATCCTACTATGAATGGGAATCGGATATGCATGTACTAGGAAACAAGATATGTATAAGGAATCCAAATCCTAGAGAGATTAGGGCTCAATTCAAGGCTTATAAATAGATGCTAGATTAGAGGTTTAGGGGCATTCAATACTCTTTGTACTCTCAAGTATAATAAAAGCTCTCTATATTCTCTCCGTGGACGTAGATCGCATTGATCGAACCACGTAAATCTTTGTGTCGTCGCATTATTGTTATTTACTGCTATCTCTGCAAACCCTAGATCTATCATTGGCGCCGTCTGTGGGAATAAGACGATCGACGGTTCTTTGGTAGCAGAACTATGACGGTGACGCGATCACAAAACGTCCGGGGAGACCAAAGCCAACGTAGGAACCCCGACGAAGCAGAAAGTCGCCCCACGAACAGGGGCAATCGCCAGAAAGATAGCTCGGTCCCAAAGGAGGGGCACGACAATAATCCTGTAGAAGAGGACCCTTTCAAAGGGATGCCCGCGCTAGAGGACATCCCTCAAAAGGGTCCACAAAAATCTGGATCGAAAGGAGAGGATCTTCTCGACGACTTCGACCTCGCCACTGCATATGCCGCGACTGAATTCGCAAGAGCGAATAGGGAGAGTTTCAAGCGCTTCCTCACCACAGCTAGGATGCCCCCAATATCCGAAGCTAGGGAGAGTTCCACACGGAAGTCCATACTCAAAACTCTACATCATTCCAAAACGCAGGAGCCCGAGCTGAGGAGAAAGCACGACACTCGGCGAAGCCCACTCCGCCGCCGGAGCTCCAGCCCGCATCGGAGTCCTAAGCAACACCATCTCCCAAGGCGATATCGTAGTCCAGGCAGGGACCGAAGTCCGAGCTATTCCAGAAGTTATAGCCCCAAGGTAAACCGACATCGACGGGAGGGAAGATCAGCCCGGCTCATCAGCCCGTTCACCGACGAGCTACTTGATGCCAAACTTCCCGCGACGTACAAGTTGCCCAACATACCACCCTATAATGGGCTGGAGGACCCCCTCAACTTCTTGACGCGGTTCAAATACAGCATGCACAATCAGGGCCTCACTGAAGAGCACATGTGCAAGTTGTTCCCAGAAATGTTGGTCGACTACGCCCGAGCGTGGTTCGACGGCCTGCCAACTGGCAGCGTAGGATCTTGGGTCTACCTCGAAGGAATCTTTAAACAAAGATTCCTTATGAAAGTCCAAGCGCGCCGAGACACGGCCTACCTCCTGTCCGTGAAGCAAAAGGACAGAGAGACCATAAGGGAGTACACCTCCCGATTTCTGCAGGAAAGCTTGAAGGTCGATAAAATCGACGATGTTTTCCTCATCTCGGCTTTCCGAAACGGGGTCGCTCCTGGGTCCCTGAACCAGGAGCTCGCTAAGCAGAAACTCGAGACGGCCCAGGAGATGTGGAGAATCGTGTACCAGTTCGCAGACGGTCAAGATGCGGACCGGTTGAAGCGGGAGGAAACAGAGAAGAAGAGGCCTGAAAGTGATCGGGGCCGGAACGAACGTGATCGGAGAAGTGCCCGCGAACGCCTTCAGCGGGGTCCTATCCAATCCCGGCTCGGACCGGGACCTATCCAGTCCCGGCTCGGTCCACGTCCGGGGTCGGAGCCCCCTCAGCGACCTCCCTTTGTGAAAACAAATGCGGAGATCTTCGCACTTCATGAGGACTGGTTCATGCGACCACGCCCTATGTCGGGGTCGAAACCTCGGGATAAGAACAAATACTGCTCTTTCCATGACGACCACGGGCACTACACAGAGGACTGCCGCGACCTCGCGGTGGAAATAGAGAGGTTAGCCCAAGAAGGAGCTCTGAAGAAGTACGAGGTCGGAGGAAAGAAGAACAGAAGGGGGAAGCGAAAGGGCGGACAGGGCCGCTGCGCTCCCGATAATAAGCGAGCTAAAACCAGTCATGACGAGGAAGATGACGACCCTCAGAATGGCGTGCCACAGTACGACGGGGTGGTGTCAACCATCTCCGGGCTAACCCCGGGCACAACCAAAACTAAGCTGAGGTCTGAAGCTCGCAGACCACCGATTCCATCGGAGGAGGAACAGACGAAAAAGAGGTTCAAGAAGGGCGAAACAATCACCTTTTCCGAGGACGATCCTGTACCAACAGCAACGCCCCATAATGACGCCCTGGTAATACAGGTCGGAGTGGCCAACAAAATTGTCCACCGCGTATTTGTTGATAGTGGGGCCAGCGTCAGTATCATCTTCCAACATTGCTTGGATAGGATGGGACTCGACCCAGCTCGGGTAAACTCAGCGCCCCTGAAGAAGTATTTAGAGAGCGGGGAGATTCCTGAGGACAAAATGGAAGCCAGGAAAATCCTGGCTAAATCCATGCAGTACATTCTCGAAGGAGGAGTCCTTTATCGAAAGTCATACCTGCAGCCTCTCCTAAAGTGTGTGGGACCGAGGGAAGCGGACTACGCACTGAAAGAAGTGCACTCCGGGTCATGCGGAAGCCACATCGGAGCTCGGATGCTAGCACAAAAAATCATGCGGTGGGGGTACTATTGGCCAACAATGGTAAAAGACGCGGAAGAATTTGTGAAAAAATGCCTGAAATGCCAGCTGCACGCCAAGGTGACCAGGGTACCCCAGACCGACCTCTCCACTATACAAAGCCTGTGGCCATTTGTGGAATGGGGCATTGACATCGTGGGACCGTTCTACCCGGCCCCAAAGCAAAAACGATTCTTAATAGTCGCCGTCGACTACTTTACGAAGTGGGTCGAAGCCGAACCTTCCACAAAAGTCATAAGTGAGAAAGCCGTCGAATTTGTTTGGAAAAACATCGTGTGCCGGTTTGGAGTTCCAAGAGTCCTCATCTCGGACAACGGGACGCAATTCACGAGCAAAGCATTCCAAGAATTTTGCGAAGGACTCAATATCCAGCAAAATTTCACCTCGGTCAACCGACCTCAAACCAACGGCCAGACCGAGGTCACCAACAGAACGATAGTGAATGGACTCAAAGCTCGCCTAGAAAAGGATAAAACGGAATGGATCTACAATCTCCAAAACGTCTTATGGTCATACCGGACTACACCCCGAACTCCCACGGGAGAAACCCCGTACCGTTTAGTATACGGAACAGAAGCGGTCATACCAGTAGAGGTCGGGGCACCAAGCCCCCGCACTATCAACTTCTCAGCGGAAGCAAATGAAGAACAGCGCCGAACCGACCTGGATTTACTCGAAGAGAAGCGGGAACTAGCCAGCATAAAGGAAGCTCGGCATAAACAGCAGATGGCCCGATATTATAATCAAAGGGTCAAACCCCAGCAGTTCCAGGTCGGTGACCTTGTGCTTAGAAATAATGAGATAAGCCATTCAGAGAAGCTCGGCAAGCTCGAGGCCACATGGGAAGGACCCTACAGAGTGCACGAAGTACTCGGCAAAGGAGCCTACAAAATCGCCTATCTTTCAGGCGAGCTGATACCCAGGACGTGGCACATCGCCCACCTAAAGAGATTCTTCGTATGAGCAACAAAGTCCTGCATATAGAGTCTTTAAGTTTTTCTTTTTCCTTTTCTTTTCTTTAAGTCAATGTTTTGTTTTTAGCGAGCTCGTCAAAACTCTCCTTTTTGTTTTGGTCTGTCTTTTCTTAATAAAGTTTCTTTTCGTCTTGCATACTCTTGTGTCTTTTAGTTTGCTTATACGAAGTATCCAATGCGCAAAGAAAACCCTTTTCGAGGTCCGAGCTCGTCTCCCTCCAAAAAGGAAGATCCCACGAGGTCAGAGTCAAACTCCCTCACATAGGATAATAAGATCTCAATCGGGGTCAGAACCAAGTTCCCCCGAGAGAATCACAATACGAGGTCTGAACTAAGGTTCCCTTGTAAACATAAAGAGGTCCGAGTTCTACTCCCTCATAAATGCAACATGCAAATAAAATAAGAAAGCTATCTTCACGGCGAACAGGAAGTTCAACGAACTCAATCTATACTTATTTATTTCTAACTATTTGGAAATGTTCGTATGTACATAAGTTACAGGCAAAAACGAGCTAGTCTACGAAGGAGGAGGTTTCTTGCTAAAGTTAAGCCACCGATCCTCAAATGAAGTAATTCCCAGGATGTCATCGATTGAAATCCGACCTCGAGCTCGACCTCGACCGCTTCCGGAGAAAGGACTCCGCCCTCGCGAAGTCGCCAACCTTGGCCTTGCAGCTCGACCACCTCGGCTCGGGCCGACCTGACGTCCCTGCGAAGCTGTCTTTACCTCGCGAGCAGGCACCGTTCGAGAAGAGGACGGGAGGTCGGCACCCGCACCCTTGGCCAGCAGCGCACGTAATTTTGGCCGGCGCTCTAAAATACACTTATACCTGCCCGCACTCTCTTTGAGCATGTCAAAAGCACCTTGGAGCAAAGGAGACTCGGGACCGACTGCTTCTTTTAAATCGATATAAGTCACCAAGTCTTCTTTCATCTTTAGCTCCGCCTCGGAAATGGTAATACCACCAGCACGTCGGATAATATCTTCGTACTCGGCGTGCTCCTCAGCGATCCTCTTGTGATCCTCAGAAACAGGGTTAGCCTGACCTTGGGCAGCTTCCAGTTCTTCCTCGGTCTGAAGAAGCCTGGCTTGAAGCAAATCAGCATGCTCTTGAGCAGCGATCCGCTTGACCTCGGCCTCCACGCCAAGCGCCTCGAACTTCATTCGCCATTCCTTCAGCTCGGCCTCAGTTGATTTCAACAAAGAACACTTCTCGGCAAAAAGCTCTTCAGCTCGGCGACATTTATCCATCCACAACCGAGCTATAGACTGTTGTTCAGATAAATCTTGAGATAGAAGACTTATTTGCTTATGAAGGGAAGCTATACCAAGGTTATTAGAAATCTACACACAAAAAGAAAGCGAAAATTCATTTATTCACAAATGTCTGAGTACAAGTTACAAAAAAAAGAAAAAAAAGAAATCTAAGGAGCATCGACCTCCTTGTCCTGAGAAAGTGGCGGCACAGAAGGGGGGTCCTGCGAAGAACCGTCAGCGCCAGCACCGCCGAGGTCCTCTCCACCAGCCGAGGCCTCACGCTCCTCTTCATCCTTATCTTCTTCTTCATCGTCGCGGAGAGAAGCAAAGGCGGCATCCAGGTCGGCATCCCGATCTACCGAGCAGTCAGCAACCTGCTCGGCAGATAGCAGCTCAGACGAGCCGGCCAGACTCTCCAAAACAGGAAGCTGACCGAGGTAATCCCGGACCACCCTGGCATACCGGGAAGGGAGAGCATCATCCCCGAGGCGCTCAAAGCCGTACTTCGCCACATCCAGAGCAGGGAAATCCTCGGCGGCCTTCTCCAAAGCGGCCATGGCGAAGTTCCCATTGATGAGTAGGGCCAAGTCGTTGGCTAGGCTGGAGAAGCTCTCCGACAACAGTAGCCTCTTCGTGTAGGCCCGAAGAACCTCCCCTTGGCTCGCCGCGAGCTGGGCCTCCCGATCCTTCGCTGCATGCAGCTCGGATTCCAACTTCTGGAATCGCTCGGCCTCAACCCGAGCCCTCTCTGCCTCCGACTCAGCCTTCGCGAGCTGAGCGACCAGCTCGGCTCTCGCGGCCTTCATCTCCTCCTTGGCCCCCTTCAGCTCGGCCTCAGCCTTCCTCGCCCTGGCGGTGACCACCATAAGCTTCTCATAATACTTGCTCTTCTCTTCCTCATGTACCGCGGACATCTCTCCAACGCGGCTCTTCAGCCACCCCCCGACCGTATCGATGCCCTGTCAGAGGAAGTACAATTAGCTACGCAGGCAAGAATTACAGGAAATATGTACTAAAGGCAAGGTCTTCACCTCGGGAAAAGGCAGGTCGGCCAACTTGTTTAGAGGAGCTGCCGGACTCGCGTCGCCGCCCGAGATCTCGAGAATCTCTACGTCGACCCGCTCTCCGCCCTTGGCTCGTTTCTGGGGTGGCATAGGGGGAGTAACGCGAAAGTTCGCCGCAAGCCCCGCCGCCTCGGCGCGCGGAGCTAGGTCAGAGGTTCCTCCGAGCTGACTCTGGTCGGAGGGGGAAGCGGATTGAGCGGTCGACCTCGCCCTCTTGGTACCGCGAGCTGCGGCCTTGGCATCGTCCCCCTTAATCTTACCAAAGTTCTTCACTGCAAAAACAAGCAAGAAAGGAGTAAGAACAACAAAAAAAAAATACATATATATAAAACAACCCTAAGAGGACTAGCGGGGCCTCACCCGTCGAAGGATCCACCATCCTCTGGGGCTCGTACGGGCTTAACCCCGCTTCAGCTAAGGAGTCTTTACTGTAGC
The DNA here is from genome assembly GCA_029490685.1 of Schizonepeta tenuifolia. Taxonomy (NCBI): domain Eukaryota; kingdom Viridiplantae; phylum Streptophyta; class Magnoliopsida; order Lamiales; family Lamiaceae; genus Schizonepeta; species Schizonepeta tenuifolia. The sequence goes on from CM055955.1 coordinate 133,453,895, forward strand.
AACCCTCAAAGGGACCGTGATCCCTCATCGCTCTCACAGCGGACCCTAAGGCTTTATCCACCTCGCCAATTACCCACTCGCGAGGCTTCTCTAACCTCCAAACAAAATCGACAAAACTATGGTGACGACAAAAGAAATACTTCGTGTGCCACCTATCCACCTTATTCTGAGTTCGCCCCTTGAACTCAGCTCGGGCGGTGGCGTAGTACCAGCCCGCACTCTTCTTGAAAAGGAAGAGCTCGTGAATGAGCTCGGCGGAAATTTGATAACCCTTATCAATCGCCGCAACACCCAAGTCGGTGAACTGCCTAAAGGAATTCGGCATTATCTGCCCTAATGCTAGTTCCAACCTCTTCTGGAGCTCGGAGTAGGGCTCGGGGAGGGGCACACGAAGACCAGCGTGCAGACTGTCCTCGTAAATAGTAACAAACCCCAGTGGGGGAGAGCAGGCCCTATCCTCTGGGCGCGGTTTTACTAAATCGGCATTCAAAGGAAAATTATAGGTTTGGGCAAGCCACCTAATCCTAACCTCATCTAAGGATGAGGGGTAATCAGCCACCTTCCCCTTCACAAGTGGGGGCACTGGTAAACTTTCAATAATAGGTTCAGAAGACTCTAAGGTAAAAATCCTAAACTCTACGCTGTCGGCGACGGCCCTTGCCGGAAGAGGGTCACTATTACTACTAGACTGAGAGGGGGAGGCTATACTTACTTGGGAAAGTGAGCAGAAGTCTTCTGGAGCGGTCGTGAATGGAAGTTTTAACGGCGTGAGCACCGGCGGCGCAGCGATACGGGAAATTGAAGCTTTTGCGAGGGATAGAGAAAAGTAGAAAAATGGTTTTCTGGGACGGAAAATTTTTGATATAGCGGCGGAATTGAAAAAGCAGGATAGGGAAGACGTTTCGAATCCCACACTATACGTATTTGGATCCCGCCGCTACCCATCGTACACGTGTAAACGTGGGCCCGTATTTCTCGGAATATGGACCGTCCCTCCACAAAATTCAAAACGGCCCGCTACTTTTCCCTCCCTTTAAGTTCGGATATGGGCCACGCCTACAAAGCGACCTGAGCCACATAACCAAGTCGCTGAGGGCCCAATTTAATCATCTCGTTCTACCTGCTAACTCAGCTCGGCAATTCAGTTCGTACAGGTGATTTACGCGATCAATCACCTCGGCAATTCGACCTCGTAGTCTACATCTACATGTCTTCTTTCCTCTTTTTTGGGGGGGGATGTGACGGTACCGGCCTCGTCTTGGGCCCGACCTAAGGCCCAATCTAGGTGGGCCTATACATTCAAGCTCGGCCCAAGAGCTCAGCCCAATTACAGTCGACGCCTACCTTGGAGACCAAGTCACGAAGCCCTACTTTGGGGGAGGATAGAATCCTACTATGAATGGGAATCGGATATGCATGTACTAGGAAACAAGATATGTATAAGGAATCCAAATCCTAGAGAGATTAGGGCTCAATTCAAGGCTTATAAATAGATGCTAGATTAGAGGTTTAGGGGCATTCAATACTCTTTGTACTCTCAAGTATAATAAAAGCTCTCTATATTCTCTCCGTGAACGTAGATCGCATTGATCGAACCACGTAAATCTTTGTGTCGTCGCATTATTGTTATTTACTGCTATCTCTGCAAACCCTAGATCTATCATAAATGATATTTATATTGTTGTTTTGAATATTTTTGGTCGAAATGACACGGAAAAAAAAAGGCATGTTCCAAATTCTAAAAGAAAACCATTCAAATCATATATCGCATGAAAAGCTGTTTAATTATCTCTGTCTATGACTTCGTCTAATAATGTTGATCGCAAGAAGGGTCAAACATTGGGTCGGGCTAGCTTAATTGGGCCGGAAGAAAACGTGACTTATCTTGCCACCGTCCTAAAGTTAGAGTTGGAATAAAATATTAATCAAACTCTATAAAAATGTTCGATAATAAAATCTCTACAATTTAATACTCCCTCCGTCCATTAATTCTGTGCTCATTTGGTGTTGGCACGGAGCTTAAGAAAAGCTGATAAAGTAGAGTTGGTGGGATAAAGTTATTTTTAAGGGGTAGTGATAAAGTAGTAGTTAATAGAATAAAGGTTGTTAGTGGTAGACCCATAGTGAAAAATGTAGTGATAAAGTGGTAGTTAGTGGAATAAAGATTGGGTCCAAGTGGCAAAGGGTAGAAAATAACTTGAATTAGTAAGAGTAAATGAGTACTTTTATACAAATGGGTACAGAATTAATGGACAGATAAAATGGAGCAAGTGGGTACAGAATTAATGAACGGAGGGAGTACTTTATAAATTAATAAACTCTCTAATATAACAAATTTGTCTGGTCCTGACTTAAGTTCTTCTAAAAAATTATCAAATTCGATAAGATAATAAGATAATAATTTTGGAAAAAGTCCCTTTATAAATGTATAGATCCCATTAATACTATAATTTGATACTCCATCCGTTCATTTTATATGTTCTCATTTGAGTGTTGGCACGAATTTTATAAAAGCTGAAAAAGTGATAATTGATGGAATAAAGTTATATTTGAGGAGTAGTGTTAATTAATGAATTTAATTTGTTAATTTGTGATTAATAAACATTTTCTCTCTTCTCTCACCTCATCTCTCTCTCGTCTATTCTCTCTTCCACCATTATACTCCCTTGCACTTTCACAGAGCTTATAGTAACGCTTGTACCCCTTATCTTGCTGCACCCAAAAATACCGAGCCGTGAGGCGACGAAACAAGTCAGTAAAGGAAAAAAGAAATAGCAAACCAGGAGTACATGGTGTGTGACTTCATTGCAGTGCAAACATTTCTCTATCGCGAAATAACTCAAATCTGTTGAGTACAGAAGATCGAGTTACTTGCCGGAAATAACTCAAAGTATACCTGGATTGTAACTATTACACGACTTAAAAAAATTTTAACAACCATAACACCACCTGTTTAATTTTATGAAATTACATCCCCAATTTTTTCAATAATAAAATTAAGCCGTTTCCTTAAGGAGTAGACAAGAATCAGTCTTACCAGATAAAATAGATCATTGCCGTTGAAGTTCCAGGTAGCTAACTTTTTCGCCATGGCCATCAGGTCCACATCGGCATCTATTGGCATGTCTCGAGCAAGAACTTTCAATATCGCTCCTGGATCTAAATCTCATGAGATGCTGCGACGGCTGGAGGTGGAAGCAATGTGGCGACGACAGCAGATGTACTGGTGGCGGCGATCGGAGATGGTGTGGAAGGGGCGAATGGGAGGGGTGAGAGGAGAGACGGTGCTGTGGTTGTTGTCGAAAGGAGAGAGAGAGAGAGAGAGAGAGAGAGAGAGAGAGAGAGATCTTTGGAGGTGGTGGCGATGGCGGTGATGGTCGGAGATGGTGGCGGCGGTCGGAGGTGATAATGAAGGGTGGTGATGGCGGGGTGGCTGCGATAAGACAGTGAGAGATAAAAATAAAAGTGAGTCTCGATAATAGGGTGGGTGGGTGTTTTGGGTTGGGTTAATTAGGTGGGTTAATTAGCAAACTTGATTAGAATGTTAATTGGGTGGGTTAGTTGTTAGGGGTGGGCTTATAGTGGCAAAAGGTAGAAAATAGGGTGAAAGAATGAGAGTATATGTGTAAAAATATTAAAGTAGGTAGATATAAATTGGACAAAAAAATGGGGTAAGTCGGTATATATAAATTGGACGGAGGGAGTAATTCTTAAATATTACAATTATTAATATCAAGCTAATTTACTAAAATATGAATTTATTGTTATTTGTTTTTTCTTAAAATTTAAATTTAATTGGATTTCATCTCTAACTTTTCTAATTGCACTCAAAAGTTCCGATGTTTCGAGTTCTCTAGTAGCAACCAAAAATTGTGAAGAGTGGTTGTCGTGTTCAAAGCTTCCTTTCGCGTAACTGTTTCCAATAGTGTTGAATCATCTTGAACTTCATCTGTTAGATCTAAACGAACACTTTATGCATATAAAGATGTTGTGTTACTGGAAAAACTTAGCACAGTCAGTATAACAGATATAATAAACTGTGCTGAAATAAAAGACACACGATATGGTAACCCAGTTCGGTTTTGCAACCTACGTCTGGGGGCCTTTGTCCAAGAGAGAACCAATATACTATTAGAAGAAATGGCTACAGAGGATCTTACACATACAGGTCGACACCTTATGTTACCATTTCCCTCACCCTCTTCCTAACTTCACGTGAATTCGTGATTGATCAATCTACAATCGCTCAACCTAAGCTCAAACCTCCAGTTCAACCCTTAACTCTCTTACAAACTTAATTTATCAAAGATAAACTCACAATAATTCGTGCATTTACAATACTCTCAAGAAAGTATATGCACTCAAACAATAAAACATAGACGACCAACCCTCACTATGTTGATGTCGAATATATATAGGTTTGAAACACTAGATCTCTTTGCCATCATGTATATCTCTTTAGATCTTCTTTCCTTGTGAAGATAAGGCTTGGGGAACTAGTCTCATATCTGCTTGATAAGTATCTTGTCCGCATTTATCATAATCATGGAAAAGATCCTGCAAAATCCGCGCAGATAAGGAAAGTCTCTGTCAAACTGTTCCAGGTTCCCTTAGCACAGACTGAAGCACACATAACAGAGTTTATTCTACGCAGCGGCTTCGACACTTCAGTTGTACTTTTGGCTACATAAACTTTGCCAACATCTTTGAGCAACATCCTTGAACAGTTGCCTCAAATCAAATAATCTCCCCCTTTGGCATTTATGTAGACAAAACCAATCAACAAGAAAATAATCAACCATAAGCATCTTCATACCTCTAAATCCTCCAAGTCTGAACTTGTATGAAGTATGCCAAAGCTCCCCTTCCAACTAGCAATTGAAAAAATTGTGTTGAACTCCCCCTTAAATAAGGCATGGAGTAAAACAGACCACCAAGTAAATCTTTAATCATCGAGCGGATGATCTTCAACACAGCGTCAAAGTAAACCATCAAAATAATAAATCATAAACCGAGAAGCTTAAATATATGTCCACCAAAAATCATCAAGGAGTAGAGAGAGATTAACTCCTTGGAATAAAAAACTAAATTTGTGCAAATACTAGCACAGACATTGGAACTCCAACATAAAACCAGAAAACCAAAAAAAAATACAACTTCTTCTACTTTTCTTCTACTCCCCCTTTTTGTCTGGTAGAAATGGCAAAGTAGGGGGGGGTCTTCCATCCAATCTTCAGAACGATTATGATGCTCTCTTCTTCGCAGCATCATCAACATCATCATGAGTTGCTTGTTCATCATCTGCGTCATCATCATCAACATCATCATCATCATCATCATCTCCTGGCACAGTCCCTACATCTTGTGACGCCGATCCAGATGGCACAGCTTCTCTTCCAGCAAAAACTGCTTTGGAATCATTGAGTAGTGCCACAATCTCATTCTTGCGCATACAAAGCTTCTTCATCTGGAACATGATGGAGTTGTACTCACGTTCTAGCTCACGCAACATCCTTGTAGAAATAGCCCGAAGATTAGGCTCACTTAGCACAGACGCTGACACAGTTGATGTCGGCTTCTTTCTTTCCACAATGCGGACAGAGGGACCCTCAATGTCCTTAGGATGAACAACTTCTTTGAATAGTTTGTCATGGATGACAATGCTCTTTGGAGTGCGCTCGAACTGCTCTCCTACATGCATCACGTCGGGGAATTGCGAAAAGATGATTCCAAAAAATCAAACCAGGATAGCCTAATGCCTTAAGCTTCTTCAGATTTCCAGCATGTTGAGTGACGTGGTTGAAGACCAGAAGTCCAAAATCAAAGGGCTTGAAACGCCCTATTCCATACAACACCCTTGTTGTTTCTTGACTAACTGTAGCAGTGTGAGTGACACGGCACCAATTTCTGACTGCAATCTTGTCCAAGATTGCGTACTTCTTGGACAACATTGAGGAACTGATAGACATGTTCCTTTTCCACGTCCGGTAACTCCGTGAGTGATCTCGCTGGCTATTGTGTCCATTGACACATCCTCCTTCTCTACACCAAAATCATTGCGACCAACAAAAGCAGATATGACAGCAAGAGAGAAATTGATATACCTTCCTCGAATATAAGTCTTGAAGTGATTGTGAGAGGAAGAATCAGCAATACTCTTGGACATATTGCACTAGAATTCCAGCACAACTGCTCGAACATATCTTCGCACATGATAGACAGTCTGATCCCACTTGGCATCCTCCAGCAGTTTGTCCAAGCCAGTTCCCTTCAAATCTTGCTTCTTCAGAGGTTGCTCATAGACCAACTTCTTGTAGATTACATTGTCCCAAGCTTCAGCGTGTTCGTCAGATTTGAATCTGAGTGCATCTTGAACTGTCTTTGTTCGTTTGATGTGCCTCAGCTGTAGAAGGTGGTCTTCTAGATGGAGTAGCAGAAGAAGCACCGTGATGAGCAGCAGAAGAAGGTTCACGATACGAAGCTTCATGCTCAGAATTTCCAGCATCACTTTCTGTAGCACATTCAGGCCCCGACTCTACTTCGATGGGCTGATTGGGATCCACACCTTCCTTAGACTTCGCAGCAGCCTTCTTCTACTTCTTGGAAGATTTATCAATCTTCCATTTGTCCTTGACATCACGGGCAGCAACAGCAGCAAACTTCTTGGCCAATTGACCCCTCGTTCGAGTAGCAAGGGTCACAACTGGTTCCTCGATGGACAGAGGAGCTTCTTCAATTCTGACCCTTTTTTCTGGGCAAGTCAGAAAGCTTGCGAAGACGTCTTTTGGAAGACTTCTTCTTCTCTGTTGGCACAGACTCTCCAACAGGGTTCTCCAGTTCTGCCACAAAATCATCAATGACAGCTTCATCAACATGAATCTCCTCCTCAGCAGCAGGAACCTCCTTCTCAACTTGTTGAAACATAGAAATCATAGGAGGGATAGGGGCTTGTTCTCGAACAGATTGAAAACCTCCAGCAGAAGATGCAGATCGTTGGAGAATGGAACGGGAAGTTGAAGACTTTGATGGAGTAGTCTTCTTCTTGAAAGCAGAAACGGGAACAATGATTTGTTTCTTCTGACTTGACTCTGTGCCGGATTCGGAATCCTCAACAGTTTGCTTCTCCAGAGCATGAGAATACTTGAACGGTGACTCAGAGGTTGTCTTCTCCGGAGAGAAAGACTTTGATCGAGTAGGCTGCTCATTCATTGCAACAGTAGGTGGATTCTTATCTCCGGAGTCTGATTCGAAATCTCGATAATCAACAATATCCAGGTTTTGCTTTTTCTTTTTACCACCGACTGCGTATAGACGGGAGATTGGAACATCATCATCGCCAGATTCATCAGAGAACCTTTGAATAGAGCGGCTTCCTTTAGACATGGTGACTATCGATCAGCAATACACGATCTCAATAGAAATCTTTGAGAGAGAGAGCTTCGAAACTAAACAAAGGATGTGGGAAATCTTAATAAAGAAGATACGATATATATTAGATTTCAAAGGCAGTGGAATTCTCTCTCTTGAGGATAAGTAAGGAAATAAATCTCTATAAAATAAGAGATGTTATATATATCAAGATTTAAAGTGATCCTTATCTCCAACGTTCAAATTTGAACGTAAAACAACAGTAAACACCATTTGAAGTCGTAGAGATGCGATCAGAAAAATAGTCGTTGAAGTGCTGCAGAGATGACGTCAGCCCTTGTCTGCTCCAGCATACTACTTGTGCCATCGGTTGTGCCAAGAAATCCTGGCACAGAAACACACAAAGAAAACGAGAAACACCAAGAAAACCAAAAAATTAATAATGTATATATACATTGTGCTTGTTTAGAAGACCACAAGCACGAGGTCTCTGTAAAGAATTTAGAGAGAGCAAATACCCAACGAAGCTCGTAGTGATTCGAACCTTGCTGCATCCAACGCCTTAGTGAACAAGTCCGCCAACTGCTTCTCCGTAGGCATGAACTCCATGTTGAGTATCTTTTATTCAATCAACTATCTTATGAAGTGGTGTCGAATGTCAATGTGTTTCGACTTAGAGTGGTGCACAGGATTCTTCGAGATATCAATAGCACTCTTGTTGTCGCAGTAAAGAGTGAATGGCTCGAACAACACTCCATAATCTTCAAGTATTTGGCTCATCCACATGAGTTGGGTGCAAGCTGATCCTACAGCTATATATTCAGCTTTAGTTGAGGACAGAGACAGGCTCACCTGCTTCTTGCTGTGCCAGGATACCAAATTATTGCCAAGGAAGAAACATGCTCCAGATCTACTCTTCCTATCGTCAGGGCTACCAGCCCAATCTGCATCGTTGTATCCCACTAAGGATGTGGTGCTATCCTTAGTCATCCAAATACCAAAATCACTTGTTCCTCGAACATATTTAATAATATTTTTCACAGCTAGCAAATGACTCTCCTTATGATCTGCTTGGAACCTGGCACAAACGCCGACACTATGGTTGATGTCTGGTCTACTGGCCGTCAAGTAGAGCAAACTTCCAATCATACTTCTGTATAGAGACTGATCAACAGAAGTACCTTCTGTGTCCTTGCTGAGCTTGATTGAAGTTGACATTGGTGTGCGATGCACCTTGGCATTTTCTAGTTCAAATTTCTTCACCAAGATCCTAGCATACTTTGATTGAGTCATAAATATTCCCTCCTTGAATTGCTTAATTTGAAGTCCCGGAAAATAATACAATTCAGCAAAGAGACTCATATCAAACGCCTTTGTCATGTGACCCACGAATTCCTGGATCAGATCCTGCGATACAGAGCCAAAGATTATATCATCAACATAAATCTGTATTATGATGATACCTTCCGAATTACTCTTATAGAAAAGAGTTTTATCATATCCTCCTCGAACATATCCCTTGGAGATGAGATACTTGGACAACGTATCATACCAAGCACGAGGTGTTTGCTTCAATCCATAAAGCCCCTTGTTCAACTTGTAGACATGATCGAGAAATTCAGGATCAACAAATCCTGGGGGCTGCTCCACATAAACATCTTCTTGAAGAGTACCATTGAGAAAGACACTCTTAACATCCATTTGGTATAACTTGAAGTTCATGCAACACACCTTTCCAAGTAGTAGTCGAATGGCTTCTAGGCGAGTGACCGGAGCAAATGTCTCTTCATAATCTATACCCTCCTCTTGAGAGTATCCTTGAGTAACTAGTCTTGACTTGTTGTGAATAATCTCCTCCATCTCATCAGTTTTGTTTCGAAAGATCCATTTTGTCCCAATTACATGAGGATCAATTGGACGAGGCACAAGATACCAAACATTGCAACGAATAAACTGGAGTAATTCTTCTTGCATGGAGGCAATCCAATCTTCAATCAACAAGGCCTCCTTGACATTCTTTGGAAGAACTTTAGAAACATAACACATGAATGCAATGTTTGCCACCATATGTTTGTAGTCTTTCACCACGTTTCTTATTACTCTTCCTCCAGTAACATCTCGAATAACATTTGTTAAAGGATGATTCTTGGATACTCTTCTAGATGGACATGAAGTAGTAGGGACTATTTCGCCTGAGGTGAAATCAAATGGAGCTTCAGCTTCGATGGCATCAGTAGCTGTGTCAGGAGATCCAGTCTTTGAGAAGGTTGGCACAGACTCTGGAATAGGTAATAACAGTTGTGGTTCCTCTTCTGCTTCCGCATCTGTAGAGTCGGTGAAGACCACATTGATAGACTCCATAATAGTCTTGTTTGTCTTAACATAGACTCTAAATGCTCTACTGTCACGAGCATATCCCATAAATATTGCTTCAAGACTTCGATTATCAAGCTTTTGCGTGTATTTCCTATCATTAAGAACATAGCACACTCTCTCGAACACGTGGAGGTGTTTGAGGTTGGGCTTCCTCCCCTTCCAAATTTCATAGGGAGTTTGATTTGTCTTGGGGTGAAGATAGACTCGATTCACTATGTAACATGCCGTGTTCATCGCCTCAATCCAAAACCTGTCAGCCACATCATTCGCCTTGAGCACAGTCCTCATCATTTCTTGTAGAGTTCTGTTCTTTCTCTCAACAACTCTGTTTTGTTGAGGTGTTTTTGGGGCTGAGAACTCATGTGCTATTCCCTTTTCAGCACAGAAGCTGATAAACTCTTTACTTTGAAATTCTTCACCATGGTCACTTCTTAAACTTCTCAAGGGAAGATCCTTCTCTAACTCCACACGAATGCATAAGTCCTTAAAGCTTTTGAAGACTTCTGATTTGTGACGTAGAAATTCCACCCAAGTGAACCTTGAATAATCTTCAACACACACAAGAATGAACTCCTTCTTTGCTATGCTTTGAGTGGGCATCGGTCCTACTAAATCCATATGCATCAATTCAAGAATATCAGATGTGGTGATGCTCTGAACTTTCTTGTGTCCAACTTCGATTTGTTTTCCCAATTAACAAGGTCCACACACCACCTTATCATCAATCTCGAGATTAAGAACTCCATGAACAATATCTGCATTTAGTAGTTTCTTCATACTTCTCAAACTTGTGTGCCCAAGTTTTTGATGCCAAGTCTCAGGTAGTCCAGCACTAACTTGTAGACAGACATGAGCGGGTGTAACAAGATAGCACTTGTCATGAGATCTGCGACCAGTCATAAATTCAGCTCCATTCTTCACTACTTAACACGAACTCTCATCGAATATGACTTTGTATCCTTCATCACATATTTGACCTACACTGAGAAGATTTGCTTTAAGTCCATCTACCAAATATATATTCCATAGAGGCGGCATTCCGGGTATGTTTAGTATCCCTTTCTCAATCACTGTAGCTTGATTACCATTTTTAAAGGTAACGTGATCATCAAAGATATCGACAATATTGCTGAGAAAATCAGGATTCCCTGTCATGTGCTTGGAGCAAGCACTGTCCATGTACCACCTGTTGTCAGCTCGTGCCCAAAGAGATGTTAGAGCAACATAAGCATTGTAGTTGTTTCTGGATTGAAACATTCTTCTTCTATCGCCTAGATTATATCTGCAGTGTGGCCTTATATGTCCAGGAAGATCACAGTAATGACAGACTGGCCTGAAAAGCTCCTCTTGTTGTGGTGGTTGACTCCTTCGGAATTAATGATTTTCTTTCTTGGAACACTCCTTGCCAACTGTTGGTGCGTCTGCGTTTTCCTCAGTGAGTTTGTTCGAGAAGTTCTCTTTTGTTTCCCCCTGTTGGAAGGATTTGTCTTGAGAGCTGGATTTCTCTGAAGTTTCTCCTATTGAGGAACAAACTTCACCTTCTTCTCTTTGTCTTTGACAGCCACCCACTGCTTTCCTTGAAAATCCAAACCAGATTTATTGGTCGAGCTTTGTCCAGCTTCAAGAATCTTGTCAAGCGTGTTAGTTCCTTCACTATTCATCATCTTGATGAACATATCCATCTGATCCATCTTGTGGAGAAACATGTTATTTTGATCGAGCAGATACATATTCAAGACTTTCAGATTCTCTCTTTTCCTAGTTACTTCCTCAATTTGAGCATTGAGAGTCAGATTGATTTTTCCAACTTCATCGCACTTAATAATCAGATATTCATACTTTTTGATCATTGACTCCTCATTCACGTTGTCTGCATCACTTTCTTCATCAAGTGGGTTGTCTTTGCTAGTAGGCACAGATGCAGGCACATGAGTGGACGGCAGTACTACAGAGATTGCAACATAAGCAACTTTCTCTTCAGTCTCACTTTCACTATCATCAGTATCCTCGTCACTGTGGGTAGCGACGTATGACTTGCCTTGCATGCGTGTCGTATTGATGCAGTCCCGCTTGAAATGTCCGTAACCATGACACTCATGGCATTGTAGCCCAGACTTTAAAGTGGACTAGTTGTCTTCCTTATAGAGTTGGTTTGACTCAACTTTATTCCCTTTCTTCTTGTCAGGTCCTCGTTTGGCAAACTTCTTGAATTCCTTCTTGAAGGATTTAGTGATTAGGGCCATTGCTTCAGCAGCTGCTAATTCTCCTTTAGGCACAGACAACTCCTCAGGATGCCAGTTGTGAGCTTGAAAGGCAACTCCCTTCCTTTCAGCACTTTCACTTTTCTTCCCCATCTCAAAGGTTCTTAAGGATCTAATGAGCTCATCTAGCTTCATGGTAGATAGATCTCTTGCTTTTTCAATTGCATCCACTTTGTACTCGAATCTATTGGGGAGAGATCTTAATACCTTTTTGACAAGAAATTCATCATTGAATTTATTCCGAAGGGCCACGCTTTCATTAATAATTTTCAACAGCTTTGCATGAAAGTCACTGATTGACTCATGTTCTTCCATTCTCAGTAACTCGAACTGAGTTGCTAGTTGTTGTAGTCGTTGCCCTTACACACGATCATTTCCTTCAAAGGAAGTCTCCAGAATATCTCATGCTTGCTTTGCAGAGGTGCATGTGGAAATAAGAGAGAATATTTCCATAGTAATAGACACTTGAATGGCATTCAATGCAACTTGATTCATCCCAAATTCTTTCTGTTCAGCTTCCGACCATTCTTTCCTGTCTTTGACTTTTCCAGCATTGGGTTCACCGGTGGGTATGGTGGGAGGTTTGAATTCTGATTTGATCGTCTCCCACACTTCTTCATTCATAGCTCTGATGTGTGCTATCAAACGAATCTTCCAATATTCATAGTTGGATCCATCAAGAATTGGTGGTTTCATCATCGAACTGCCACGGTACCACCTGTGGAAGTCATTGTGTTTTATCACGAACGCAGCAACACGTTTAGATGTTTGTCCCAAGATCAACACCTGTAAGATCGGTGTACCGCTCTGGTACCAATTGTTAGGTCTAAACGAACACTTTATGCATATAAAGATGTTGTGTTACTGGAAAAACTTAGCACAGTCAGTATAACAGAAATAATAAACTGTGCTGAAATAAAAGACACACGATATGGTAATCCAGTTCGGTTTTGCAACCTACGTCTGTGGGGCCTTTGCCTAAGAGAGAACAATCCACTATTAGAAGTATGGCTACAGAGGATGTTACACATACAAGTCGACACCTTATGCTACCCTTTCGCTCACCCTCTTCCTAACTTCACATGAATTCATGATTGATCTATCTATAATCGCTCAACCTAAGCTCGAACCTCCAGTCCGACTCTTAACTTTCTTACAGGCTTAATTTATCAAAGATAAACTTACAATAATTTGTGCATTCAATTACAATAATCTCAAGAAAGTATATGCACTCAAATAATAAAACATAGACGGCCAACCCTCACTATGTTGATGTCGAATATATATAGATTTGAAACCTTAGATCTCTTCGCCATCATGTATATCTCTTTAGATCTTCTTTTCTTGTGAAGATAAGGCTTGGGGAACACGTCTCATATCTGCTTGATAAGTATCTTGTCCGCATCTATTATAATCATGGAAAAGATCCCGCAAAATCCGCGCAGATAAGGAAAGTCTCTGCCAGACTGTTCAAGGTTCCCTTAGCACTGAGTGAAGCACACATAACAGAGTTTGTTCTACGCAGCGGTTTCGACACTTCAGGTGTACTTTTGGCTATATGAACTTTGCCAACATCTTTGAGCAGCATCACCTCTTGAGCAGCAATGCCTCAAATCCAACATCATCATTAGTAGGATCATCAATAATGTCACCTACAATTTTCTCTAAACTTTGAACTTGTTAACATTTTCAACCGGATAATCGAACAAGTTGTTGACGTTCATTTGATTGTGATAACCAACATCCTTAATTATATTCTCAAGCTCATGCAGGCATTCTTCAAAGCTTGTGTCACTTAAGTCGCTTAAGATTGCTTCATTGTATATGAATATATCTATTTATTACAACGAATTGGGTGATGCATGTATATATTTAATGAAACATATATGAATTCGTTTATTTTCAATACACATGAATACTAAATATAATTAATTTTTTAATTTAAAAAATCACTCCTTTAATTAATAAAATATTAATTTATCGATATATTAATACCTCTCTAAATTAATAAATTTTCAAGATCCCAAAAATATTAATTTATAAAGGTTTTACTGTACTACAATATTATGACATGTTCACTAAATTTAGATCACTGAATTTATGTCACTTGTATAGATACTTATATTGCAACATAGAGATAAACCCTCCTAGACAAAGTCACATATTTGAGTCCACCGTCACACAATCTTAAAAATTTCTAATAATGTTGTTTAAAAAAAAATAGAGAAACATAGTGCATACTAACTAAAAGTTTTAAAAATTAATCGATGTGTATACTTATTGTCATTTGTCACTCAACATAACATTGTTTAATATTTGTAGCCTGTGGGTAGGAGTGAGCAAAATTCGGTTAAAACCGAAAAACCGAGCCAAACCTAACCGAAATATTAATTCGGTTCGGTTAATTTAGTTTTCGGTTTGGTTTTGGTTTTGAATTTTGAATTTTTCGATTTTTCGGTTTGGATATGGTTTTTGAAAAAAAATATTTGGTTAACCGAAAACCGAATCGAATTAATAATTAATTTAATAATTTAATAATTTTTATATATATTTAAAAATTAAAATGATTATTATTACTTTTTAATAAAATAGTCAATAAAAATTAAAATGATTATTATTTATGTTTGGTTAAAGATGCTTTAGAATTTGGATTATTACTTTTTGCGGATTTGGAATCTTGAATATTGAATGTTAATTACTTATTTAAAATGTAGAAAATATATTGTGTATTTATTTCGGTTTATTTGATTTTAACCAAAACCGAACCGAAATATTTCGGTTCGATTTTGTTCGATTTTAGCCATGTTCGGTTCAGATTCGGTTATTTATTATATAATTCGGTTTTAATTTTATTTTTGCAATTCGGTTCGGTTCGGTGACCGAATAACCGAATGCTCACTCCTACCTGTGAGAGGAACACACTACAACTTCCCATTTCAAAAGTACAGTTTTACTTAGCAAAAGTACACATTACATAATTAACAAAACCTATATGCAACATCACACAAAAATTTAAGTGACTAAGCATTATTAATGTTTTTAATAACATCCTCAATAAACAAAGTCTGAGCTTTATAAGAAGATCCACCTTCCTCCAACGCCGCCCTCCCCTTCCTCTGCATCTCCTCCACCTTCCCCCTCACCCCACCCCCCTCCGCCCCCATCACCCGCCGTATCGCCGCTTCTATCTCCTCCGCCCCCACAATCTCCGGCGGCTTCTCCCCCTTAAAATCCAAACAATAATCCAACCTAATCTTCTCCGCCATCCCCAGCTCCTCCACCAGCAAAAACGCATTCACCTGCTGCTCCGCATACATCGGAAAAGTGGCAATCGGAACCCCGAACCACACGCTCTCGAGAGTCGAATTCCATCCACAGTGCGACACGAACCCCCCCACCGCCGCGTGCGACAGCACTGCCACCTGCGCCGCCCATCCGATCACTTTTCCGACACCTTTAGTCCTCTCCAAGAACCCCTCAGGCAGAACTTCATCAAAATCATCGTATTCGACGACGAGCTTCTTCCCGCCCTTCGCCCCCGGCTTCCTCAACGACCATAGAAATCGACATCCACTATTTTCTAGAGCAAGAGAAATTTCTCTCACTTGAGCTTCGGCAAAACTCCCCATGGTTCCAAAACACAAGAAAATCACAGACTTCTCCGGCTGATCGTCAAGCCATTTTATCGTGTCATCTTCATTAGACTGGCTGCTCAAGTCCAAGATCGGGCCGACTGGATAAACTTTCGGGCCTTTGCTCAAGAGCGAATCTAGGCCGAAGGATTCGAGCTCGTAGAATGTGTTCACGACGACGCCGTCCGTCTCCGATATTCTTCTGAAGTAGTTCAAGAAAATCTCCGCCACCGGACCCCCGTCGAAGAACACCGCCGGCAGAAGTTTCGCCGGCAAAGGAAGCGAGAAGCACGGCACCGGCAGCCCCACGTCGGAGTTTTTGTACTCTGACAGATCCTTATTCTCATCGAACTTCATGGAAACTACGTATCGAAATAAACCTAGTGTACACGCACCTGAGGTGAAGAAAACGTACGACGGCATGTGGAACTCCCGAGCAACTTCGATGAATTTCAGACAGAACATGTCGAGCACCAGACCGGCGAGTTTACGACGTCGTTTGTCTATTAGGTCGGAGATTATCTCTCTAACATGAGTTATCTGGTTGTCGATGTACTCGAACAGGAAGGTCGTCGACTGTGGGGTCCAGTCACTGAGGCTGGGGAGAGCGACAAAGGTTAGACCCGACGAGGTAGTTGAAGCAGCGGAGATTTTTGTGGTGTAGTTTTCGACGGCGGTGTCACCGGGGAGCTGCATAGTGAGGACGGTGATGGAGAGGCGGTCATCGCGGCGGAGGAGGAGCTTGGCCGTCTCCACGGTTGAGACGAGGTGGCTCAGTCCCGGAGAGGGGATGAAGACTAATACGAAATTTTCCATCGCCGCCGCTGCTTTGGTTCTGGTCTGAATGTTGGAGTTTGATTGTTAATCTGTTAGAAGAGATAAGGTATAGGATAAGGAACAGAGGAAGGAGGTGCTCTGCATTCTGTGGCTGTACCTCCTGCAACTGATTTTGTACTGTTGCATTCATGTGGTTTGTGTCACAAATGGATGGGATCCTCTATTGCCATTCCATGTTGTATCTTCTATTACATTCATAAACGAGTGACACATGAGAATTTCGAGATAATGAGGTAACAGCCGTTAGTAATGGGGTTAGACAATACATATGGAAAATCAAATTAACTTCCTAAATTAATAATTTTTCAGATGGTAAACATTGAGAAAGATTTTAGCGATTCTTATACGGTTAGTTTAATCCAACTAGGATTCTTTTATCATCTCTTTCAACACCATCTACGCTATTCATCGCAATATCAAAAAACTTCACGCTATTATCTCGACGGTGAATCTCTCTGATATCACTTATGTTCTTATCGTCACTGATGGAATAGATACATTTTAGGCTTTAAACTACTCACTTTTTCAAGAATTAAATAGCAACCTCTTGCCCCGTAATCTGTAAGCTTAAGTACAATACATTGATTTATCAAGTTTATAAACATATATAATTTCTAATTTTCACCTTTTTGACAGTGAATGAGAGTGATTAATAATTTCATTTCAATGTAAGTCATGTAACCAGTAGTTTCATTGTATGAGTTTCTTAGAAGATAATAATTAAGAAGCATCTGCTTGGCGTGTATAATATTGTCAATAGTTGTAATATACCATGATGCTGCTGACCAAATTAAGGTCTTAGTCTTCTTATGCCCTGCTAAACGACCAACAAAATGTCACAAGAATAGTTCTACACATTGCCCTCCAACTAACATCTGTTATACCAAAACTTAGTTCTCATTTTCTAGTTTTAGATCAGTGTTGGATGTATACATTTAAGTGAACTATGAACCAAGTAAAATACACATCCTCAAAGTGCGTATTTCTATCAACTTCCAACAAGATTTCTTTCTTGCATTTGTAATGATCATGTAAACTAGGGTAGGTGTGGGTTTGAGGGGCATTTCATATATCCATGGGTAGCTTCGTGGTCACTATCCATTTAGTTCGCATTTTCAAGAGAAGAAAACATCTTAAATACAAGAGAATAGGAGTAGAGAAATCAAATCCTAGTCTTGAATCTTCAATGTTGTTCACTAGTCTCCTTCTTCCCCAAGCTCCAAGCTCCAACAATGGTGGAAATGGAGTAGTGTGTAAAAAAGTGTGTTGGTGTGTGTAGGAGGTGGAATTGTATGTGGATGGATCCTAGGGCTTGTGTTTGAAGAGGTATTTATATATGATTTTTGAGTGGAGAGCAAGTGGTTGGAGGTAGAAACTGAAAATGAGAACAAAAAGGGGTGAAAATCGTGTTTTGGGTGAATGGAGAAGAATCACACGCGGCCACTCCGGACCCCGTGCCCGAAAGGCTTTATTTTTTTCTTCCTCGCACGAGCTACAAGTTTCAGAAGTGTCGGCTCCCCATCCCGCTCTAGAGGTCACGCCGGATTCACCTTCAAATCAGGAAATGGCGCGGTGGCACGCTACCTCGCGCTAGGCTGCGCCACCCTTTCTCGTTTCGGTCCATTCTCCCTCGTCCGAACTACGAATTGATCCCCTTTTTTTTTCCTACGACTTCGTATCGAGCTCCTCTATCTCATTCCAAGCTTTTTTTTTTTATCTAATTTCATCTCCATTTTCCTGAAATTAATAAAAAACCAACAAACAAACGTAAAATCGACAAAACAAGGTTCAAATGTTGAAACGGCTTTTACAAACATGATTTCTACTATCAAATGGCTTCCAAAACACACTAAACAATGTGAAAAATCCATGCTTGCCAGTCATCTAGTGTCAGTAATGTTAGTTGGCCCAACTCCAAAGCCCAACCCGTCACCCCTAAAAAATTATTACTCAAGTTTTGAGTCAAAACCTTACGTGAACAAATCTTATTTTGGGCCTCCCCTCTCTCATATTCTCATCTCCGCCCTCTCTCGATCTCTCCGCCGCTGCTCTCTTGGGGTCTCGCCTGAGTCGCCTCTCCCCATCTCGCCTACTTATCTTTCCATATAGTTCTGATCTTCTCTGTCAACTGATAGAAGTAAATTACTATATACGTAGAAATTACGCATAATGTATCCCATTGCTCCAGAAATTTTCACGAGTCCTAAATTCTCTGATCTCTGAATCCAAGAGGATGTAGCACACTCAACGACAAAAACTGCATTTTTGCTATAGATTCAGAAGATATAAGGTAGAATGAAGATACATTCATACACCATTGTTCTTATTATTCGTTGTTGGAAATAGGTAGATGGTAATGTATTGTGAATACAGTTGTGCTCCTTAAAACGATAAATATTGTTTGTTGATCTGTAAATCCCATGTCATCACCCTGTTAATTTGCGAATCACATGCCACGGTCAAATTATTATTATAATTCAACATATACAATTTATTTGCTTTCGATGAGCTCTTGGCTAGAGTATTAATCTTATTTCTTGTCATTTCTTGCAAGCTGCTGCCGATGAGTGTGACTGGAACTAGTTCCATATGTTAAATTGTCATTCGTATTGATTTAAATTCTGGTTCGCAGTTGGCGGGTACCCGATGGGTGGCGAGTTGGCAGATACCCGATGGGTGGCGGAAGGTAACCGTCACAGGTCGCGGGTCGAAAGGTGGGTACAGTCTTTGCTTGCAGGTACGGACATGGATAGCCACTATCCATGCCCGCCGTACCCGATTATCATCCCTAATGTAAACACCAGAATAAAACTCTCTCATCATTCATGCGTTTCAGTAACAATTACTAGTACTTTTATCATATTGTCGCAAGTACAATAACTAAGTCTCCATTTAAGGTGGAAAATAATAATTGGAATCGTCAATTAATAACATCAAATTACTTATGTCTTCACAGATATCTACCAACATAACAACAAAGATGGAAAAAAGCTTGTCTCTGTGAAGTTAGAAGCAACTAAATGAGCTTCATGCCCTTCAAAAAATATATGATTTTAAGCTCTTAAAAGAAGAGCTTCGGGTTCTAATTCTCACATTTGTGGAACATAGATTGAATTAAATAATGGAATTAAGTAAGGTAAATTCCAAATTTTTTTGAAAAAAAGACAAGGAATATCTACAAATTTCGAGAAAGGCAGTACAAGCATTTCCTTCAACCAAGCTAAACAAGCAATTTAGGACAACAGGTAACCCAGGGGCGGATTTAGCATGGTGCTGAGGAGTGCTGAAGCACCCGCCAACAATTTTTTTTTTTTTTTTTTTACTATCGATACTTGCCGGCAAATTTTGAAGCAGCACCCGTCGCCGATTGGAAATGGAATTGCAGAGGTGAGAGGTGTGTGTGACTCTGTGAAGATAAAGTGAAACAAAAAGTAAAATGAATATAATATATTATAAAGATTAGTTAAAAACGTGTTAGCAACTTTATAAGTGAAAAGAAAAAAAAAAGAATTTCAATTGGGAGAGAGAGAGGCCGGCACACGTGCCCTTTAAACCAAACAATTTTTTTTTTAACTCCAAGTCCCCACTCCCCCACACATTCTCTCTCTGCTCTTTCTCTATCTCTGCTCTTTCTCTGTACTCAATATTCACGGTCCCCACAATTCCATCGATTCTTCCTACAATATTTTGTAAGTTTTTTTATTATCTTTCTCTAATTAAACTTAATTATCATATTACTTAATTATTACTTTACTGGTAACCTGCTAAAATAGTACTAGAAAAATGCCTGAAAAATGCAAATATCGATTTTCATCCTAAGATTATATGGCAAGATGTTGCTATTTAATTCTTGAAAAAGTGAGCCGTAGAAGAACCGCTGAAATCTTTCCCAATCTTTACCATCTGAATAATTATTAATTTAAGTAGTTAATTTGATTTTCGATAGAAAGAAACAGGAACAAAAAAATAAAAAACGATTGTTAACTCATTATCTCAAAATTGCGCAATGTAATAGAAGATACAACATAGAATGGCAATAGATATCCATTTAATTTAACAATATAAGTATGGAGTACGGATACATATTATATTGTTGATTTGGCATACATTTAATTACAAAATTTCAACGTGTACGCTCCATTTGAGTTCATTTATATGTTAAAGTGCCAGATCCATTTATATTAATGCTTTCTCGTTAATGTTTTAATGCATGTAATTGTTGATTTGGCATACATTTAATTACAAAATTTCAACGTGTACGCTCCATTTGAGTTCATTTATATGTTAAAGTGCCAGATCCATTTATATTAATGCTTTCTCGTTAATGTTTTAATGCATGTAATTATTTATTTATTTAATGCTTATTAACTTATATTGTTTTTTTATTTACGGTATTGACTATTGCAGTTTAATTTACGTGATGTATTTATCTATTGTTTATAATTCTTATTACCTTATTATTATTTTGGGGGAAAATTTTAAATACACTATTTGAAAGATGTAAAATGAAAAATACACCGCCTTAACAAATAAAATGAATTTTATTCACTTACACAACAAGTGTCATTTCGGCTGACACAAAATGTAAAATGTTTGGGCCCGACACAGCATTTGTACATGACTGTTTTGTGTTTTTCTTTTCTTTTTGTTTGTAGGCGTGTCTTTGACCGGCCCAAACTCCTAGGTTAGAATTGAAAATAACCCACCCCCTCTCCCCCACCACGTTTGCAGCAGTAAATAAAAGATACCAAATTAACCCCCCACCTCGCATTACATATCTCGCTCATCCTCTCATCTGGCTCTTCTTCCTTCTTCCTTCTTCCTTCTTCCCTCTTCCCACACCTACTCATCCCGCTCCATCTATACATTGCTAGAAGAAAATATTTTGTAGAAACCACGACAAATTACGGAGAGGTTAGTTTTATAAATACTGTTACTTTATACGAATTCCATTATTTTAAATTAATGCCTTCGATTTTTAATGTTATATTTCATGTGTTATTTGTATTAATTTTTCTGGTTCTATTTATATAAATCTTGCTCGAGTAAACTCCAACTTATACTAAATCCCGCTCGAAGTCAGTCGAGCGGGATATTACTTCGTCGAGCGGGAAGTTGATAATAATCGAAACTGAGTAGTTTGAACTTTATTGGTAATATATCCCGCTCGATAAATGTTTAGAACAAGTAAATCCCGCTTGAGCGGGATATTGCCCAAGAGAGCGGAAATTAGTTAAATTTGTCGTTTTATTAGTATTAATTGTGTGTTACTTACCATAGTTTATTAAATTGGTGAATTGTGGATTTGTCGTACGCTTGATAATTAATTATTAGTAATTACTTGTCTTTTGGAACGTTGATTTTTTTTTTTCTGTGGAATTTAGTCATAATTTATAATTTAATTCATACGTTTATTAAATTAAATATCCCGCTCGGTAAAGCTAATTTGTCCCATATGTTACCCGAGCGGGATTCTGTTATTTAACTAAGTTAGTTTATTTTTGTGCTTTCTGCATGATATCCCGCTCGGGTTGGTGTTCTTTGGGTGGTAATCCCGCTCAAGCGGGATTAAGTATAGCGAGTGAGATATAGTGTAAATAATTTATAAATACTATATATAATGTGATTTTAATATTTTTTTGTTAATTTAAATTTTTATTCGTGTAGATTATTTTGAAGATGTCCGAGACTATTAACCGGAAGTCTACAGTTAGCACGTCTTACAGGCATTGCGTTTTAGAAGACGTTGAGTCTACATTAATGCAGGTTGGGGGACAGGATCTCCTGGAGAGGTGGCTTGAAGGTTGTTTACTTACTGGCAGTCAGGGCAGAAGTGCGGTATGGGCGTGCATCACGTATTGTCCCGGCAGATTTCGGTTCAATGGGGCGAGCCACACAACATGTGGTTTCACATCAACAGGGCATACCTTCATTTTTCTTGTGCGGAGTATGCCCTTGTTACCGGATTGTCATTCAGCTCGTCTGATTTCCGACCTTCAGACAACCACGACATACAGGATGTGCAAGTGTATCGGCGGTTTGCCAACGGCCTGCCGATTACTATGGGGGACCTCCTGGATCGGTTTTGTCTGAGGCATGTGACAGATCAGAGTGGACAGCTGTACCTGAAGGTCGCGCACGTGTTAGTTTTGTATAATCTGTTGTTTGGTCTTGAGCAGAAGAAGTATGTTGCGGATTGGGTGTGGAAGCTGGTGGACAATTTGGAAGCATTTTCTCGGTTTCCTTGGGGCGCATACACGTATTTGCCTTTGAAGTACTACGTGGACAATATGCAGCAGGCGAAAAAGTACCACTTCTACAGTGCAACCTGGGCTTTCCACGTTTGGTCGTTGAAGGTGTTGCCAAACTTAGCCACTGCAGTTGTGATCATTGAACCCAAATTCGCTTTGCCCCTCTTCCATAATGGCCTTTGGCTCTATTATTTTACGCTCCCTTCGTATTTTCCGAGCAACGTAGGCTGCAATCACATTTATGTGAACTTTTCTACGACCAACACGTCCTAGCTGGCGTGTGTATGCGTGATCGCCCGTAAACTTGGTAATTTTCCAAGCTTGTGATCTTTTACTTGATCTTGCTTTCAGCTCGAACGGGCAAGATTCCATACGCCTGCATATCCATCTGAGACGTAGACTATCAGAGCCATCAACTTTGTATTCTGCTCCAATCTCCATGTGCCACAAGCCTGCTGCTACAGTTAGAGTTGCTTTACTTTCAAAAACAAAACCAACAGATAAATCACCATCTTCTAGCGGGCCTTTTTCACGTACAATGATTGAATTCGTTGCATTCATGGGAATCACTGGAACTAACCAACTGCCTACATCAGCGGCTTCATCATCTTCTTCACCGCGAATCCATGCTTCGCGCTCCAACATAGTTGATTCTATCATGGTGTCCTCTGTCATCTCTTCCGATGCATCACTGTCGGTTTGCAGCTCATATTCTTCATCCTGAGGACCAACTGCCTCTTGATCTTCGTCATCACCATCTGCCTCTTCAGCATCGTCAGCACCATCTACATCTTCATCATCGCCATAACCCTCTGCTGTCTCTGGAACTTGAGTCGGCGTGGATCCGAAATAATGTGTGGATGTCGATGCATAATTACCCCCAACGGGGTATTCATCATCACTAAATGTGGAGGAAAGCATCTGTGTTTGGATACGATCCATTTCTTCATAATAATCAGCATCAAACTCAGGCACGTATACGTTCGTGTATTGGTGAGTCACGTACATAGTTGCTTCTAGCTGCGTCGCGCACAAATGATAAAATTCAGCATCGGTGCTTAATGGGCACTTTACAGTACGTCCCCTCTCATTCTTCGACAGATAATGCAACTCGTACTGTGTGCTGAAGGAGTTTGCACTCAATTGACAATCGATGATGTACCTCAGGCCGGCGAGATTTCTTTCGACATCTACGAATTCATATCCGCCCGAGTACGTACAACCAGACCATGTTCCTCTGTATTTGATAATAAAATAGTGATCCATCTACACAGAAGTACAAACAAGTAACAATTAATAAAAATAACACAAAAATATGAAATCTCGCTCGCCAACCACATCAATTTCCCGCTCGAGCGGGATTTAAATTCACGAGCGTGAAGTACTAATTTCGAGCGAGAAATGATATATGCAAATTCTAGAATTTTTTTGAGTCTTAATATACAAAATTCCTCTCTGCAGACCTAAATCCCGCTCGAGCGGGATTAAAATTCACGAGCCGAAAATTTCAATTTCGAGTAGGAAATGATAAAATCCACTTGCTATGTAATCTATACGGCATTCATATAAATTTCAATGTTTTGAATATCAAAGAGTCTGATTTTCTAATTTATCACGTACAATAAAAATTAAGTGGACACTAGAGGAAAATTACAAGAGAGGAAAAATACCTCAAATGATGAATTTGAAAGGATGTTATTGTGGGTGTGTAAAAGAGGCGTGTGAATGGTAAAATATATAGAGTTGTGAATGCTATACAGATTTTTTTCCGCATTTCACGTGAAAATGTACTATCTCATATTTGCACAAGCAAATAAATTCATGCCAGGCACCAATCAACCATCATTCTGTACATTGACCAACTTTTCTGCCATTTTCCGTTCAGACAGAACAAAATCCCGCTCGACACGTGTCAAATTCCGCTGGAGCGGGATTTGACACGTGTCGAGCGGGATTTTTTTCTGTCCCAGCGAGAACTCCATTTAGGTTCGCTTAATGCCTATTCATAATTTTTCGACTGAATTTAGTACCTACTGAATCACAATATGTTTCAGATAAAATAATTAAATTAAATAATTATTGGCTAATGATTGTCAAAGAATCACATAATTATCACTAAATCATTGGAATGTCATACACTTTATATCACATCTCTTATACATGTGTAAGAGATGTGATATAAAGTACTTAACAAGATAGTATATTATATTTAAAATATTTAAAAGGGTATAAAATTCATTGTTTTTTAGACTATGATGTAATTTTCATTTTTACATTGTCAAATGGTGCATTTTTATGGATTGTCACTATTATTTTTGTATTAACTATTGAGGTTATTGATATATTGATGCATATATATTATGTGTATGATTTCAAAACTTATTTATTTATAATGATGGTTATTAACTTCTTAATTTAGAGAATAGTGCTCTAGAAATGCAAAAACAGAAAAGAAAAAAAAAAGAAAAGAAAAGAGGAATCCATAGAGAATTGATGAAAGAAAAACTGAAAGGGATATATGTCTTTTCTTTTTACATGGGGAAGGGCGAAGGATAAAATTTGAACTTTAGACCATATTACTTATAAACTAAAATCATATTTGTTGAAGTATCAATGGGACAAAAAAAATGTCTTCAGAGTTCAGAGTGGATTATAAAAAATCGTGTGAATACGAGTAAAACCGTTACCTCTATAGTTAGTGGATAGTTAGCCTTCCTTTTTTTCATTTTATTTTATTTTAGGAAAAAACGACAATTTTATTAAATCATGTAGTTTAGTTTATTACAATATCAATATAAGGAGGAATGTTTATGAAACTTGGACCTTTAGCTAACCGACGAGCTACCAAATTACAAGTTCTTGGGGTATACTTGAAAGATAAAACTTGCACCTGCTCCACAATTTCCAAAATGTCTTTTTTATAATTTCACTGTACAACCACACAAAGCTCTTGTTGGGAAATTTATTAAAAGTTTTGATTGATTCCAAAACCAACTGACCCCAACCGAGTAGATGTTGCCAGATCCTAATGTTAGTAGTTAGGCTCGCTGTTTGAGCATTGTTAAGATTTTATCTTTACAGGACTCCAGCTGAAGATGGCAACAAGGCCTCACTCGGATAGAACATCAGTTGTGAGGAAGACAACTGAGCGTTCATTAGATGAGCATTCAAAGTGGAAGATGCAAACGTCATCTAAGCATTGAAAAGGGGGGAAGTTACGTTCAAGAGAAGTTGCAATTGAACATCAGTTGTAAGGAAGACAACCGAGCGTTCATCAGATGAGAAGTAGATAGGGAAAGAGAACATCAGATGAAAAAAGACATTCGAAGCGTTCGAACCCAACTGATAGGATACAAGAAAGATAACTGAGCGTTCAGTTTCAGAACATCAGTTGTAGGACCTGAACCAAGAAGAACAACAGCTTGAAGTTCAAAGTCAGCTGAGAAGTTCACATGTTCAGATAGAACATCAGCTGAAGACTAATCAGATGAAGATCAGACGACTCAACCAACTATCAAGTGTTGAAGGTCAAAGGTTAAGATTTGAATTTCAAATTAGGAAGTCACGTGAAGGTTTGACTCTCTGTCATTACCTCATTTGGCCCAACACAAGGCTGTCTCAGATGGAAAGCAGAAGCACGCAGTTGCCAAATCCGGAAAGTCTGCAGAGATGAGAGATAAGCCATCGCTATCAAAGAACAGAGATCAACAACTCTTCCAACGACTAGTTGATTCTCTCCGCCTATAAATAGAGGCCTTCATTCATTCACCAAGACTACAAGACACACACAAGACGAGACAGACAAGTGCAAAGAGCAAAAGAAAGAACAAAAATCCTCACACGAGCTGAACCACATTCATTCTCTTAGAACATCATTAGTTGAGAGTTCTAGAGTGTTAGATTTTGTCTGAGTGTCTTTAGATCCAACCTTGAGAACATCACCTCGTGAGAGTTCGTAGAGTGTTAGATCTTAGCTCACTTCGTGTTCGAGCTATTTAGTTGGAACCCCATCCTTTCTTTCATCTGAAAAGGTTTTAGGACCCTACTCTTCCCGTAACTGAGTAGATAGGTTGTTTAGTACCCAAAAACTAAACTGTAAGGTTGATAAGTACCCGTAAACTTATCTCAATGGTTGCAAAGCCCGCGTAAGCTTTGTGGTTTGTCCAGAAGAACATGGACTGAGTTGTGTGGACTCACAACTCCCCATGGACGTAGGAGTTCTCTCCGAACCACGTTAAATCTTTGTGTGTTGTGTTTATTTTCAGTTATCTTATTGCATATTCAACTGACTTTCTAACCTGCATACAAACTGAATTTTTCATCAACTGTTTTGGTTATTGACCAACCGTGCATAAAAGCGTGAGTTAATTTTTATACGAGTTAATTTCCACCACTTTCCGCACAGCACTTCACTTCCAACCGAGTGTTTCTTACTCGGTTGTGATTCCAACTGAGTTGCATTACTCGGTTGCATTATTTTTAGGGGGTTGTTTTAAAAAGTCTTATCTGGTGTATTCCCCCCCCCCATACACCAGAACTCGTATTGGGACCATCAAGTGGTATCAGAGTAGTGGTTCAAAAGACTACTGACTCTGTTTCACGAGGTGTGAATTCGAGGTGTTTTCTTCAGTGGTCAACTGAACAGATTTTTTTATCACGCTAGTGCATATTTGCTTGCATATTTGTTCTGTTGTTGTGTGCAGATGGACGTCAAGGACAAGATCGTGGTCATGTTCTCGGTTGTGAACTATACATCCTGGAGAACTCGGATGAAGAAGATCTTACTGTCAAAGCATCATCGGATGCAACAAGTACTGACATCCGGACCGATCATCATCAGAGAAGGAATCACTCGCACTCTTACAAATCCCAACGATGGGGATGCAACTGTGGAGTTAGTGGAGAAGAAGCCAGAAGACTACACTCCAGAGGAAGCCAAAGTGAGCCAGTTGGACATCTGGGCTCAGAGCATGATCATGTCCACAGTTGGACAAGATTATCTGCCTTGGATAGAGGAGTGTGAAACCGCCAAAGAGATGTGGGATATCTTGGCATCGCTGAGTGAAGGAAGCGACGAGAAAAAGGAGAACAAGTTCTCACATGCCTGCCAAGATTTCGACAACTTCTGTCTGAGAACTGATGAAACCATCGATCAGCTAGAGCTCCGGTTCATGGACATCATCAGAAGGATCCAGTCCATCCGAAAAGGAAAATATACTTTGAGAGAAATCAACCTCAAAGTATTACAAGCTCTACCTGCTGAGTGGGATACCTTCACTATTATCCATGAGAGCCGAGCTGACCTTGGTGAGATGGGAACTGAAAGATTGTTCTCAATTCTAAAGGGAAATGAGTACAAGGTGAACCGACGAAAATCTCAGTCCTCGGTTCAGACGAGTCGACATGAGGATGTTGGTTCAGCCACAAAGTCAGTGGCACTTCGAGCTGACTACTCCAAATCGAGAACATCGAGGCCAACAAGATCTGCAGACACAGCTGCAAAGGAGCCAAGTAGAGAGGAACTGCAACAGAACATAGCCGCCCTGTCAAAGAAGCTAGCTGACATGGACACTCGGTTCGGAAAATACAAGAGGTTCTACAAATCTAACCGAACTCGAGATAACTCAAAGCCTGTGAACAACGGTTGCTTTGAATGCGGCAAGGAAGGACATTTCAAAGCAGATTGTCCAGACCTCTCGAAGAAAGAAAGAGAAGCGTTGAGGGCCAAGCAAGCTGAAAATAACAAGGCCATGGTTGCAGAAGAAGCAGCTGACGACATGGACATCTTCACTGACACTGAAGATGAGGATGAGCTGACTTCCACCAACAACGTCATCAGTCAGGATCAATGCCTCATGGCACTTGGAATCGACCAAGATGATACTGAGGTACACTCTAATCCTGCTAAGTTAAATTCTTCCAATATTTCTAATATGCAGGAATCACTAGATGAAGAGTTGGAACCCTTCTGGAATGACTTTCAAGAACTCAGTGAGGAACTACATCAGCAATCGGTTGAGTTTAAGAGTCTTCAAGAACAGTTCACCAAACTTGAAGAATCCTTAACCGAAAAGGACGATCTAATCAAGAGTCAAACTGAAGAGATAGATAATCTCAAAAGTCAACTGAATGCGGTCAACCGAACTAATGGTCCAACCGATGAGGAGTTGACGAAGCAGATCAAGGAGCAGCGAGATCAGTTGAAAAATCAAGAGGCTCAGATCAACCAGCTGATAAAGAAGTCAGACGGACAAACCGAGCATATAGCTGTCCTCCTTAAGGAGTTACAAACTGAGAAGGACAACTTGATAAAGCTATATCAGTCATCCAAGATCATCGAGAATCTTATCAGTTACAACCGACAGATCGATGACGTGTCAGGACTCGGTTATGATGTGATCAAAGATGCTGAAATCTCTCCAGCAACCTTCATCAAAGCTGTGGAAGCCAAGGTTGTCGAACCTAACGCAGTTGAACCTGAGTCTCCTCAAAGTAATCCAACCTCCACTTCTCAGCAAGCTCAATCGACCAAGGGAACCACAACTGAGAAGGGAAAAGGAGCAGTAGATGAAGGATAGAATGTTCCATCGGTTGGGACATCAACCGAGGGGGAATGTTCCAAAAGTCAGAAGAGGAATCAGAGGCGTCGAAGACTCAATCGGAACCGAACTCAGAATCAGAACTGACCTCTGCATCAACCTCAGAGTCAACATAAAAAAGAATGGAACCGACCGCAGAACCGATAAGGATCCAACCATTTGAATCAACAACGGTTCCATCATCAGTTCAACCAAAGGTTCTAACCGAGTCAACCGATAAGGAACAAGTCGAACAGCTGGAGATATTCATGCCATAACATGAACCACCAACAGGGCATGAACAGCTATAGACAATATTCAGGGAGTTGGAATCAGAATCAACCACAAAGATTCCAACATGGTGTCCGACCTCAACAACGAATCCAACAGGATAAAAACTGCAATCAAAACAGGGGGAAAGCCTCTCCTCCGAAAGCTCACAATGGGAGAAATCCAACTCCTCCCAAGAAACAGAACATCACTACTAACAACAAGCCTAAGGATAACCGAGGTGTTGTTATAGTTGATGATGAAGGAAAAGTGATCTGTAATGATAAATCTATCCGAGTATACAGGGAAAAACGACCCACAGTTCAAGGGGGAACTGGTTCTAACCTTCCAGGACCCAACTAAAATTGGGGACCTAAGCGAGTTTCTCTGTGCAGGAACAGGAGAAACAACTGAGGAAGCATAAAGCTTCACGAACAATGTGGGTGATGGATAGTGGATATTCGAAACACATGACAAATTTGAAGGATTTGCTTGGGAGTTTCGTAGAGAAAGAAGGACCCTCAGTTACCTTTGGTAACAACTCAAAAGGTCACACCAGAGGTTACGGTACCCTTGAAACCAATCATGTTTCGATTTCTAATGTTTCTTATGTTGATGGATTGAAGCATAACTTGCTCTCCATCAGCCAATTCTGTGATAATGGTTTCTCTGTCAAGTTTGATGCACAGGGTTGCAGGGTTAAAAATGTCGGATCAAAGTAGGTCATATTGTTGGGAAATCAATCGCCAACCGGAAATGTCTACTATGCTGACTGGAACAGTAGTCTTCCTGACACCTGCTTGTTATCAAAGAGCAGTTCAGATGTGAGCTGGCTGTGGCACAAAAAGGCTCAATCATCTGAACTTCAAGACTATGAACCGACTTGCCAGACAAGAACATGCAAAAGGCATACCTAACCGAGTGTTTTCAACAACACATATCTGCAGTGCATGCCAGTTGGGAAAGCTCGCTAGATCCTCCTTCCGGTTGAAGATAACACCCTCAACCGACCGAGTGTTACAGCTGATCCACATGGATCTCTTCGGGCCAGTTACACCAAAGAGCATGAATGGCAACGAGTATACCCTTGTTGTAACTGATGATTATTCCAGATACATGTGGACCATTTTCATGCGACACAAGAGTAAGACCCGAGATGAGCTACCTAAGTTGATGGATCGGATATCAAACCAACAAGAGATGAAAATCATTTTCATCCGATCAGATCGTAGAACCGAGTTTCTAAATGAAACCATCATCGAGTACTGCGAGAAGCATGGAATTACTCATCAAACATCAGCTGCACGTACTCCGCAATAGAATGGAGTAGCTGAGCGAAGAAACCGAACACTGAAAGATGCAGCTACATCCATGTTGACAAGCTTAGCTCTGCCAAAGAGATTTTGGGCTGAGGCCATCAACACAACATGCTACACCCAGAACCGGTCTCTTCTAACCAAGCGGTTGGGAAAGACACCATACGAGCTATGGAGACGCAGGAAGCCAGATATTTCATATTTTCACGTTTTTGGTTCTAAGTGTTATATTCACAACAATGGGAAGACTCAGTTGAAAACTTTTGATGCCAAGGCTTCAAAAGGCATATTTCTTGAATATGCTGCTCGGATCAAGGCTTATAGAGTTTTCAACAATAGCTCTCGTGTTGTGAAGATAATACCTCATGTTAGTTTTGATGAATCTACTTTTGAGTGCAGGGAACAGGCTAAAGGACGACCACCTGCTCTCACCAGATCGCAAACACTAAGGGAAAAGAATCTAGCTGAACCATTGGTATGAGCAACTGAGGATGATGATCCATACTCCTCTGAAGATGAATGCGGGGACCCCAGCTCATCTCAAGGGGGAACTCCAGCTGATGTCACTCCAACTGCATCAGCATCCGAAGCCCAACCGAGCCTGGTTCAAAATGTTATCAATGTTGAGGATCCAGACTCAACAACTGATAAATCACTAGCTCAGAAGAGTCCAGCATCTCCCACAGCTCAGATCACGGAACAACCACAGTTGGAAGAAGAAGGAAGACGCAACAGAAGATGGTATGAAGATCATTCCACTGACAACATCATCGGAGATCCAACCGAAGATGTGCGTACAAGGAGCAGAGTTGCAATTCCAGACTCAACCGAGGAAGATTCCAACACTTATGCCCAATATGCTGAGGAGTTGGCAGTTCTGGAGGAGTTCGAGCAAGCTGGAGATGTTGCCATGATTTCTTGCTTCGTAGCTGATGTACCAGAATCGAAGAATGTTGTGGAAGCTCTCAACTGTGTTCACTGGACAACAACCATGCAAGAAGAACTGAATGAATTTCTACGCAACTGTGTATGGGAGTTGGTAGAAAGACCAAATGGTGTCAAAGTCATAGGATTAAAATGGATTTTCAAAAACAAGAGAGACGCCATTGGATTCATCGTGAGGAATAAAGCAAGGTTGGTAGCTCAGGGATATTGCCAACAAGAAGGAATCGATTTTGAAGACTCCTTCGCACCGGTTGCAAGGCTGGAAGCCATCCGAATCTTTCTAGCCTATGCTGCATTTCACAAGTTCAAGGTCTATCAGATGGATGTGAAGTGTGCCTTCCTCAACGGTGATAACAAGGAAGATGTATATGTTGAACAGCCTCCCGGTTTTGAAACTGGAGATGGAAGAGTGTACAAGTTGAAGAAAACAATCTA
This sequence comes from Schizonepeta tenuifolia, assembly GCA_029490685.1. Taxonomy (NCBI): domain Eukaryota; kingdom Viridiplantae; phylum Streptophyta; class Magnoliopsida; order Lamiales; family Lamiaceae; genus Schizonepeta; species Schizonepeta tenuifolia. Next base: position 133,486,164 of record CM055955.1, read on the forward strand.
TGGATTAAAGCAAGCACCCAGGGCTTGGTATGACACTCTTTGTGGTTTTCTTCTGAACTCGGGATTCAAACGAGGATCGGTTGACAAAACCCTGTTCACCATCAAAGTTGGAGAAGATATACTTGTTGTGAAAATCTACGTCGACGACATCATATTCGGTTCCAAGTCGGAGGAGCTGTGTGAAAAATTCTCAAATCTCATGAAGGAGAAGTTCGAGATGTCGATGATGGGCGAGTTGAACTACTTTCTTGGACTTCAAGTGAAGTAGTCACCAGAAGGGATATTCATCAATCAGTCCAAGTATACAAGGGAGCTCATCACCAAGTTCGGATTGCAGACAAGTAAGACTACAAGGATCCCGATGAATACTAACTGGAAGATTGAACCTGGAACCGAAGGAAAGCTTGTGGATGCCAGTAAGTATAGAGGGATCATCGGTTCTTTGCTATATCTAACCGCCAGTCGGCCAGACATATCTTACGCGGTTGGAGTGTGTGCCCGGTTCCAAGTTCAACCAAGGGAAGCTCACATGTTGGCAGCGAAGAACATCATCAAATATCTGAAAGGAACTGTAAATGTTGGGTTGTGGTATCCAACCGACGACAACATCCAACTGACTGGATACTCAGATGCAGATCTAGCCGGAGATCGGTTGGACAGGAAGTCCACATCTGGACACTGTCAGTTCATGGGAAGCAAGCTAGTTTCGTGGTTTTCCAAGAAACAAGCATGTGTTGCCACTTCTACAACCGAGTCAGAGTATATGGCTGCCGGTAGCTGCTGCATGCAAGTGTTGTGGCTCAAGCAACAACTAAGAGACTATGAAGTTGCAACTGGACAGGTTCCCATTCATTGTGATAGCTCAAGTGCCATTGCTATCTCTTTGAATCCTGTTCACCACTCTCGGACCAAGCACATCGACATCCGACATCATTTCATCCGAGACCATATTGAGAAGAAGGACGTATCCATGGAGAAGATTCCAACTGAGATTCAGAGAGCTGATATCTTCACCAAACCTCTAGCCGAAGCACGGTTCAAGATGTTATGTGATTTACTCGGATTGCTGGATCCATCAGATGAGGAACCAGCTGAGGTGAAGAGATAGATATCCATCTGAGGGGGAAGCTCAGATGAAGGGGGAATCTCATATGCGGATTGCCAACCGAAGACATCAGACGTCAGTTGAGCAGACGAATTCGAGTCGGCTGATGGTATGCTGCAACGTTGGATCAGACGTGAGCTGAACAGACGAACCCGAGTCAGTTGATGGTATGCCGCAACATTGGAACACAGCTGATTCCGACATCAGCTGGCAGGTAACATTTATGACTGAAGGTGTTATGTTCTTAAATGAGAATGTTTGAAATAAATTTAAACATTCCTGAGCAAGTCAGTTACATTAAAATAACCATCATGTCGCATTAAATGTAAAGTACGGCTGAACATCTATAGCCTACTTTATAGTGCGACTGGGCTGACAAGAAAAACTGTACACCTTCTCACGCGCGGGTTGGAACTCGGTGCATGACGTCAAGTCAAAGATAGTCAACAGTCGCGTGATCTCAGCCGTTGATGGATTCGCGCCATTTAACCCCAGCCAATGATCTCAATTGAGTCAAAAACCTATAAATAGCGGAAAATCAGGAAGTGATCTCTTACCTTCCTCATTCGTATCTATCTGCAATAACTATTCATCATCTTCTCAGAGATTGTCTAACTATTTTCTGCAAAAGATTTCCCTTACTTCTTCCTATATATACCTTCGCAGTGATCCTAAATGGCTCTCAAAGGCAAGAAAATGGCGTCTTCCGGACCATCTCTAGTTCCCACCTCTTACGAAGAATCGTTCGACCTACTGGTGTCGAAGATTCACTTCGAACAGATCCTCTCCGACGAGGAATTGGAGTCGCCTGTGTTGGCTCCCCTCGCAAGCATCCTCCAAGATAATGGCCTCTTGGAATGGGCGAAGCTCTGCCCCACCCACCTGCTCAGGCGTCAGGTCGGCGAATTCTACGTGAATTTGCAGTCGTCCATCGACAGCAGAGAAGGAGTTACAACGGAAGTTTCCTGCCGCCAACGCGATGTTCCGGTTAGGACCATTCGCCGTGTGTCTTTCCCCATCGCAATTTTCGACGTTCTCCGCCACGTCATTCCAGTAAACCACGCCGCTACGGAATCTCTTAAAAATATAACCGATGAGAAAGCTGATGAGTTCCTGGAAAATGCTCTGATCACGCCGGAGAAGTTGAGGAGCAACATGCAAAGGACGAAGTTGAAGCCAGAACATCGATTGTTGTTCGATGTTGTGTCCAAGGTTGTGTTTGGCTACAGTGAAGCTTTCGGCGACATCAGCCGACCAAAGTTGAAGCAGTTGTTGGCGTTAGAGCACAAGCACGAGATCAACTGGTTTCAATATTTTCTGAACCAGCTGATCCTGGAGAAACAGAAGATCTCCGAGACCACAACTAACTCCGGAGAGAAACTGTTGAATGTGAAAGGGACGCTCAACTTCGGGTGCAAGATCTCAGCTCTGATCCTGATCGCAACTGAGGGTCGGAACATGGTATGGGAAGATTGCGAAGAGACCCCAGTCAAGAAGTTGATGCTGTTCCCAACAGCGAAGAAGGCACATGAGGTGCTTAGGAGTGTCTACACTCTTAAGGAGAAGAAGGAGGCTGCGAAGTCTGCCGAGCCCACAGCTGAGAGGGAACCAGCTGTCCTTCGACCCACAAAATCCAAAACTGCACGCCAACAACGAGCTGAGTCAGTGCAAGAGAAGGAGGAGGAGTCTGCCAAGAAAAGGCTAAGGGTAAAATTCAAGAAGACGGTTGAAGCACCAGTCGAGGTTATTCTAGCTGAGGAGATGTCAGCTGTGGACCCGGCTGAGGAGCATGGTGAAGAAATTCCAGCTGAGGAGCCAGCTGACGTACTAGCTGTGGATGCACCAGCTGAGGAAGCGATACCAGCTGAGGAGCCATCCGAGTCGAGCCGCTCAGCTGAGGCCGCCACTTTCGAGATCGTCCTTCGCGCCACCGGAGTTGATAAGGTGGAAAGGATGGAAACAGACGTGACGTCGGATGCATCTTCCTCCTCTGAGGAAATCGAACACGCTTCAACCTCCCCCACGGCAGGAGTTGATGCCGTACCACCCCCAGAGCCTCTTGCTCTTTCAACCCAACCACAGCCAAATGTTCCGAGCTCATTGCTCGATGCCAACATTGTGACCGCTCCTTCGGCCAATGTTGAGGAACCAATTGAAACCCCCCTCCCAACTGAATCTGATATTCTGAGCTCCCAGCTCGATGCCGATGTTGTGACCGATTCTTTGGCCAACATTGATGAAACATTTGAACCATTACCATATGATCTATCCCCCTCCCCAATAGACGATGAAGCTGACCGCTAGGCAATCGCTATGGAACATGAAGGCAAGGTGGCCTATTGTTTCCAGAAGCTGATAGGCATGTTCCCTGAAGCTCGCGACATGCCGGTCTTCGCCACACTCGGAACCGAGCTGCTGTACCAGTTCAACCTGATCTTCAGTCACTGGTACGTGAAGGAAGACACAATCAGGGTGCACAGCTGGGACCGACTGAAGGCTGACGAGTCTCGCATCCGAGCCTACTTCAACTACTCAAATCTGGAAGTGGCTTACAACAACAAGGTGGCTTTGCTGACGCGTCGTCTGGACCAAAGCAAGGCAGAAGGCTCTGATACAAGGGAAACAGCTGGACAGGACTGCATCGATTTCCTCGACAATATGCTTGTCAAGTCAGCTGATTTCCTCAATGATCTGAATGTAGCCGCCGTCGCAGCGAAGGAAGAAGAAGAAGAGCTGAAGCTATACCTGGCCAACCGACAAGCCATGGTCACAGTTGACCCACCAGCTTTGATTGAACAAGCCCCTCCAGCTGATCAGCCAGCTCCCACATCTGAAGAAATCTGTGAGCTGATAGCTGAGAGGGTGAACCAGCTAAGGACAGAATTGCTTGCCAACTTCCAGCAACACAAAGTCGATCAGCTGAGGATGTTGGAAGCACGTGAAGAGAAGCACAAGGAGCTGGTGGAGGAGAATGCTTCACTAGAGATAAAGCTGGACGAACTCTCCTCCTCCACCAGTTAAGAAATTTCTGAATTAAAGTCAACTGTGCTGGGATTCAGGTCTGAGCTGAACGTCATCAAATCCTTGTCCGACTCCAACCTCGCCAAATTCCAACAGACACAGGATGCAGAATGTGAGTCTAGGTTCGAGTCGCGATGGGCTGAGTTCGTTGCTTTCCAGACCGAAGTATCTGAAACTCTTGCTGGATTGAGGAAAGCCGAACAAGAGCGCCGTGACTCCGAACTGACGAAGAAGGTGGAGATCGAGTGCGCGGTCGATGAACTCTTCAACCGCATTCAACAAACCGAACAACAGCTCACCTCTCTAGATGGTTCAGTAGCAAGCCTTGTTGCTGATGCCAAAAAGGGGGAAGATAAAGTGACGGATGTTGAGATGCAGGAAGAAGAAGAGACCCAAGCCGAGGAAGAAGTGCCAGCTGCAACAAAATCTCAGCTGAGAAAGAAGATGAAGAAGGCCGCTCCCAAGTCAACCGAAGTCGGTGGAGCTGAAATGGAGAAAGACTTGGAGCAGGCAGAGAAGTTTGGAGTTTCGTACAACTCCATAGCCGAGATCGCAGCCGAGCTAGATTCGGAACTCGACAGTATCACAACCGAAGAGTACATTGCAGCTGCCAAGGCTATGGATGTTGCAGAGAAGGACTATATGAATCCGAGCTGGATCCGAAAGTTCGCCGCCAGCCAGCTCGAAGGGTCAATCAGTTTGAGGAGGAGCTGGACAAGATAACAAAGAACTTGGACCGAAACATTGCCTTCCGCAGCCGTCGCCGAATCGATAAACATCAAGTCAAGGCTGAAGCTCGGCTAAGACAGCAGAGGTTGCCGGGGAAGACTAAGCTTCAGAGTCGGTTCATGCATGTGGATAAATGGATGCCGGCTGAATGGAACGAGGAATGGGAGCTGTTCAAGCAGGAGTTTGTAAATGACTTCTACTACAGGAAGGTTTACGCAACTGACGATCCGAGGAGAGCTTTCAAGGAGGCGCTAACCGAGCTGCACACTGGGGACCCGGGGATGTTCAGCCAGTTTAGGCGTGCGATGATTGAAGCAAAACTGGATTTGAACTCTGTCCCCGTCCCTCAGAAGGTCACATACAAGCCTCCTTTCCTCCCAGACTCCCGCACCCCCAACCGGACAAAGATTGCAGCTGAAGCGAGACAAGTTTGCAAGGAGCACGGAGTTGATGTCTCAAAGGAGTCAGCTGCTAAGAGAGAAATTTTTGTTAGGATTTTCAGTAAGTATGGGCTACAATTTTAGCTCAGATAGTTTTTGAGCAACTGATGTAATTTTTGGTTTTTGTGCTTATCTTTGTAACAATCAGTTGTAATGAAAACTATTCAGTTATAAGATTCACCTTGATAAACAATCTCTCATTGTCCAAGCTCTGAATCGCAAAGTTATTTCAATACCATGTTATAACTGTGCTAACCCTTTGATGTTTTCATCTTATAGACAGTCTAGAATTTCAGCTGAGATTTAGATAAGTCAGTTAGATTTAGATCAGTTGTGATCTGTAAGGGTTTTAGAATTCTTATAAGGGGTTTTGGCATCATCAAAAAGGGGGAAATTGTTGGGAAATTTATTAAAAGTTTTGATTGATTCCAAAACCAACTGACCCCAACCGAGTAGATGTTGCCAGATCCTAATGTTAGTAGTTAGGCTCGCTGTTTGAGCATTGTTAAGATTTTATCTTTACAGGACTCCAGCTGAAGACGACAACAAGGCCTCACTCGGATAGAACATCAGTTGTGAGGAAGACAACTGAGCGTTTATTAGATGAGCATTCAAAGTGGAAGATGCAAACGTCATCTAAGCATTGAAAAAGGGGGAAGTTACGTTCAAGAGAAGTTGCAATTGAACATCAGTTGTAAGGAAGACAACTGAGCGTTCATCAGATGAGAAGTAGATAGGGGAAGAGAACATCAGATGAAAGAAAGACATCTGAAGCGTTCGAACCCAACTGATAGGATACAAGAAGGACAACTGAGCGTTCAGTTTCAGAACATCAGTTGTAGGACCTGAACCAAGAAGAACAACAGCTTGAAGTTCAAAGTCAGCTGAGAAGTTCACATGTTCAGATAGAACATCAGCTGAAGACTAATAAGATGAAGATCAGACGACTCAACCAACTATCAAGTGTTGAAGGTCAAAGGTTAAGATTTGAATTTCAAATTAGGAAGTCACGTGAAGGTTTGACTCTCTGTCATTACCTCATTTGGCCCAACACAAGGCTGTCTCAGATGGAAAGCAGAAGCACGTAGTTGCCAAATCCGAAAAGTCTGCAGAGATGAGAGATAAGCCATCGCTATCAAAGAACAGAGATCAACAGCTCTTCCAACGGCTAGTTGATTCTCTCCGCCTATAAATAGAGGCCTTCATTCATTCACCAAGACTACAAGACACACACAAGACGAGACAGACCAGTGCAAAGAGCAAAAGAAAGAACAAAAATCCTCACACGAGCTGAACCACATTCATTCTCTTAGAACATTATTAGTTGAGAGTTCTAGAGTGTTAGATTTTGTCTGAGTGTCTTTAGATCCAACCTTGAGAACATCACCTCGTGAGAGTTCATAGAGTGTTAGATCTTAGCTCACTTCGTGTTCGAGCTATTTAGTTGGAACCCCATCCTTTCTTTCACCTGAAAAGGTTTTAGGACCCTACTCTTCCCGTAACTGAGTAGATAGGTTGTTTAGTACCCGAAAACTAAACTGTAAGGTTGATAAGTACCCGTAAACTTATCTCAACGGTTACAAAGCCCACGTAAGCTTTGTGGTTTGTCCAGAAGAACTTGGACTGAGTTGTGCGGACTCACAACTCCCCATGGACGTAGGAGTTCTCTCCGAACCACGTTAAATCTTTGTGTGTTGTGTTTATTTTCAGTTATCTTATTGCATATTCAACTGACTTTCTAACCTGCATACAAACTGCATTTTTCATCAACTGTTTTGGTTATTGACCAACCGTGCATAAAAGCGTGAGTTAATTTTTATACGAGTTAATTTTCACCACTTTCCGCACAGCACTTCACTTCCAACCGAGTGTTTCTTACTCGGTTGTGATTCCAACTGAGTTGCATTACTCGGTTGCATTATTTTTAGGGAGTTGTTTTAAAAAGTCTTATCTGGTGTATTCCCCCCCCCCCCATACACCAGAACTCGTATCGGGACCATCAGCTCTTATAAGCCCTAGACTATCACTTTGTACGTGCAACTTAGAGAGATTGTGCAGCAGTGTCATATTCAATCCATGACGAACAACAATACCCTCCAATTGAGTTGCAGAGCCAGCTGCTGTAATTTCAGTTCTGCATGCAAAGACGGTCATCACATGCTCGTTTCTTATGATTATAGGCAGCCCGATCCTTCATTTGACAAAACTGCTGTATCACAATTGAATAATGAAAGACACTACCCTTTTTAACTCAAAAACAGTGTATTAAATAAGAGTAGAAAATTCAGTTTACATGACAACGTTGATTAACTCAGATTTATGGTAAAAATTCAGACTTTCTAATTTCTAACTAGAATTAATTTTTATTTGATCTATCCCTATAATCTGGTTAACCTGAATTCATACAATTTGTATTGCAAATTACATTAATTGTGTTTACGTGTGTGTGGGGAATTAGAGAAATCGGTCACCGGTCGTACATGGAAAGCAGCATCTAAATGTATGATCAAAGAAATTAGATCAAAATACAAACACACCTCTCAAAACATATGTAGAACTGTTCTCTCACTTTTCCTTAAACAAAAAAAACACGCACACACACAAAGCAGTCATATGTAAAATTGAATAATAATAAAATCGAATGCATAAAATGTCAAATATAATCTACCAACTGTAAAATTGAATAATATTTTTAACAAATTGTAAATTGAATATATGAAGAAGATAACTAACAATATTCAATACTAAGCCCACTTTGCCAATAGTGACAAACATCCCGCCCCAATAAGAAGTGACACATTTGCTGCTAGTTGAAGCTTTCCATTACTTTGAAGTTTAGGGCTCATAAAATCAACAGAGAGAAGATCAACTAATGCCATATAGATTAATATGCCAGACGATGCTGAATTGAAGACACCTTCTACAATGAGGGCCGTCGAGCTCGTCTCGCTGTAGATATTACTGATTCCAATACCAATAGCGATACCAATGGGAGTTGTGAGGGAGAAAAAAAACAACCAATATTGCTACGGTCCGTGTATTAAACTTTGCCTGTACAAAAGGTTGAGTAAGTACAAAATAACTTTATATATGTAATGAAAAAAAAAACTTTATATATATGTATGAAAATAATCATTAATTATACCTGAGATATGCAACCTCCAAGACCTTGCCTTCAAAAAGTTGATGAAAGGTGAGAGCAGTTATCAAGGGCTTTATTGTCCTTGGACTTTCTGAAGCCCCTAAGGCAACTCCAATAATGACTGAATGTACGATAATTCCCAACTTCAACACCTTAATGAAAAAAACATAATTTATTTCAAAAATAAAATAAAATTGATAAATCATGAGTTTTTATATATATAAGAAAAACTATAATAGAAGCAAAACTACGATATATTTTGAAATTTTCTAGCTACTTTGCACTCATTTTGGTGGAGATTTAATTTTTCTAATAGTTAAATTTCGTGGCAATTAATCATATAGTTGGAACAACGTGCATATATAACTAAATAAAAACCGTAGTTATACGCTTTTATAGGTCGAGCCTGCCATACATGTATTTGTAAAGTGTTTACATGTCATGTATAGGTTGCAAACTACTGTATAAGAACGTGACTTTACCCAATGCACACCAAAAGTAGCGGTTGCATTCAAAAAAAAATATAGTAATAATTCAAAATTACCAAAGTCGAAATTCAGGTGCAACACATTATCCTACTAGAACGAAACCCCCGATGTAATGTCATGCATATTTAAAGAAAACAAAATTGTAAACAAACGTGACTTTCACATGCTTAAAATAAAAAAATAATCGAATCTAGTCGAGTCGAATTAATTACTTGTGCGATGACACGGTGGCGAAGAAGCTCAGCGTCGCCGGAGTGAGAGTCCAACGACAACGCGCCATGTGCATGGCCGTGCACAGCATGCGTGTGAATAGGCATCGCAATCTCCTCATCGCCGACCTCTGCCGTCTTCACGGCAATCCCCCGCGCGTAGTACGACGTGGCGTAGGTATCCGCCATGAGCGTCCCTATGGCCGCCAGCATCGCAATAAATCCGATGAACGGAAAATCCCCCCACGGATGTGCGGGGAGGCACGGCGATGTCAAGCTCTCGAAGGCGTCCGGCAAGACGTGTATGAATCCCGTCGACAGAATCACGCCGGCGACGAATGCCTTCATGACGAAGAAGAGGTTGCTCCCCGGGCTCAGTGCCGGAATTCTCTTCGCCGCCACGGGGAGCGACACGCCCACCGCGCTCGCCACCAGAATAGACGCCAGCGCCGCCGCCTTGTATTTGAGCGCTAGGGTTTTGTCCCGGTCCTCCTCTTCCGCCTCGCACGTGCATTCCGCGAGTGCCGCCGCCGGAAGCAAGATGAATATAGCGGCGAGGAAAACAAGTTTGATTGATCTTCTATCCATGATGAATAACAAAAGTATTGAGTTTTCGTTGTATTGTTAATCCTGTAAAACGGGGACGATATTAATAGAGTGATCTTGTAAATTGTAATGTTTGAAGATTTGACGTGATCTATTTATAAGTAGTCTATAGACACGATGACAACATTTTTCAGATATATTGATGTTTTTAGAATTGACATTGTCGACATAGGTTAGTTTTGATTAGGTAACTAAATCGGCAACATTCATATAAGCGAGAAATTGCATTAACTTCATGAAGCGCCCCTATAGGTCGAGCCTGTCACACCTGTACTTGAAAAGTGTAGTTTACCTATCTTGTGTGGTTTGCAGGCTACTGTACAAAGGATGGGAGTTTACCTAGTGCGCACTGAAGGTAGCGGCTGCAGGTTCCCACGATATAAAAAAAAATGCATTAACTTCAATTTTCTTGTGTATTATTTGTATTTATAGAATATATAATAAACTATTCAGTCACACGGTGACTAGCCACACGCGTAAGATAAAGGAAAGTTGATTGTAAAAATAAAAATAATTATATTTCCCTCTAAAATTTATGTTTCCCCAATTAAAATATTTTTTCATTTTCAAAACTTACTGTGTACCGGCTAGCACTATCCATTATAGAATATATATGGGTTCAAGTCAAAGTACTCTATAATTAAGTTTGATGTAAAGTATTAAATTTGTCCAAAGGGATCCCGCGGGTTTTTATTATTTTATACTGTATCTAAAATAAAATTATACAGTACCTTGTTTTTGTGAAGTGATGAATTTTCTCGAGTCGTAAAAAGTTAAGATACCCCAAATCTAATAATAAAAAATAAACAATACATCTAAATACATAGATTAATAATACCTCATACATGAAAATCATATATGAATATAATACATGACTAACATATATATATGACAAATAATATATATACGTATCATACATGACTGGTATACATGATAACTATCGCAACATGCATGTGCTCATCATATATACATGAGCAACATAAATAAAAATATCATGTACTCCCTCCATCCACAATTTAAGTTCCTACTTACCCACTTTTTTTGTCCACAATTTAAGTCCCTACTTACTTTTTTGTACATTTATACCCTTCCACTTTACCTAAAATTACTACCCTTCCCATTATTGGACCCACCCTAAATCCTTAATCCTAAATCATTTAACCCACTAATTATATATGAGGTATTATTTATTTCTATATCATTTATAAATTATGGAATATAATTGTTTATTTTTTTGGTAAATTTGTTTTTTATAACCAGAACAATAAGCTTCACATAGAAGCCAAAAAAAAAAACGGAAAATCAAACAAGCTCAAAACTAACACAATAACTAGAGCCTTCAAATATCTAGCTATCCTAGCATCTCTTGCAGCACAACATGTGTTGGGAAATTTATTAGTAAGAGTTTTGATGAATTCCAAAACCGACTGACCCCAACCGAGTACATGTTGCCAGAACCTAATGTTAGAACTTAGGCTCGCTGTTTGAGCAAAGTTAAGATTTTATCTTTACAGGTCTCCAGCTGAAGATGGCAACAAGGCATTACTCAGACAGAACATCAGTTATGATGAAAGACAACTGAGAGTTCATTTGTTCAGATGGAATGGGGGGGGAAGTCTTCAGAACATTAGTTGTAAAGGCCAACTGAGGATTCGTCAGATGAGAAACAGTAGAGAGGAAGAGAACGTCAGATGAAAAGGAAGTCATCTGAAGTTTCCAACTCAACTGACTAAATACAAGGAAGACAACTGAGGGTTCAGTGTTAGAACCTCAGTTGTAGAACTCAAACAATAAGATCAACAGCATGAAGTTCAGAGTCAGCTGAGAGTTCAACGGTTCAGTCAGAACATCAGCTGAAGACCACTCAGATAAAGATCAAGATTTTCAACCAACTAATCAAGGTTGACTGTCAGAAAGGTTTAAGATTTGAATTTCAAAAGGAAGTCACATGAGGGTTTGACCGTTCAGTCATTACCCCATCTGGCCCAACACAAGGCTGTCTCAGAAGGAAAGCAGAAGAGCACAGATGCCATATCGGGAAAGTCTGCAGAGATGAGAGACAAGCTATCGCTTTCAACGATCAGATATCAACAGCTCCTCCAACGGCTAGTTGATTCTCTCCGCCTATAAATAGAGGCATTCTCTCATTCGAGAGACACGCGAGACAAGAAATAGAGAAGTGCAATCACAAGAAAATCAAGCGCAAGAAAAATCTGAAAAAATCATATTCTAAGAGCATCAGCAGCTGAGAGTTCAAGAGTGATAGAACATTAGTAGCTGAGGGTTCATAGAGTTATAATCTGTCTTAGATCTTAGTTTGAGTGTTTATTCGTTCAAGCCATAGATCCAGCTCTCATTCGTGATCGAGCTGTAGTTGGAAAATCCACCCACATACACACCTTAAAAAGTGTCTGTTAGGATCATACTCTTCCTGTAATTGAGTAGCTAGGTCGTCAAGTACCCGCAAACTTGACATAGGTTGTTAAGTACCCGCAAACTTAACTGTAAAGGTTGATAAGTACCCGTAAACTTATTGCAACGGTTGCATAGCCCGGTAAGCTGTGTGGAACTGTCAAGAAGAACTTGGACTGAGGTGTGAGGAATCATATCTCCCCGTGGACGTAGGAGGGTTATCTCCGAACCACGTTAAATCCCGTGTGTCTGTGATTTTTTTTTTATTCAGTTGCTTATTGCATTCTTATCTGATCAAACTAACCAGCATACAAACTGCATTTTTGCATATTCAACTGTTTTGGTTTTTGACCAACCCTGCACTAAAAAGCGTGAGTTGCTATAACGAGTTTTAATTTCCACCACATTCCGCACAGCCTCACTCTTCCAGCTGAGGTTGCTTACTCAACTGTGAGATTCCAACTGAGTCCGTTTTACTCGGTTGAAGTAATTTTTAAGGGTTAAGTTTTAAAATCCTAACTAGTGTATTCCCCCCCCCCATACACCAGTAATTCGTTTCGGGACCATCAAGTGGTATCAGAGCAGTGGTTCAAAAGACTGCTGACTCTGTTTCACAAGGTGTGAATTCGAGAAATTTTCTTCAGTGGTCAACTGAACAGATCTTTTCACGCTAGTGCATATTTGCTTGCATTTTTTGTCCTGTTTTTTTTGTACAGATGGACGTCAAGGACAAGATCGTCATGATGTTCTCAGTAGTCAATTATACATCATGGAGAACTCGAATGAAGAAGATCCTTCTGTCAAAGCATCACAGGATGCAACAAGTTCTCTCTTCTGGACCAATCGTCATTAAAGAAAGAATAGCTCGCACTCCCACAAATCCTAACGATGGAGATACAGTGGTGGAGTATGTGGAGAAACAGCCAGAAGACTACTCTCCAGAGGAGGCCAAGGTGAGCCAGTTGGATATCTGGGCTCAGAGCACAATAATGTCCACAGTTGGACAAGATTATCTGCCTTGGATAGAGGAGTGTGAGACTGCAAAAGAGATGTGGGACATCCTGGCATCGCTAAGTGAAGGAAGCGACGAGACGAAGGAAAATAAGTTCTCACATGCATGTCAAGATTTCGACAACTTCAGTCTGCGACCTGACGAAACTATCGATCAACTAGAGCTCCGGTTTATGGACATCATCAGAAGAATCCAGTCCATCCGGAGAGGAAAATACACACTAAGAGAAATCAACCTCAAAGTGTTGCAAGCTCTACCGGCTGAGTGGGATACTTTCACAAATATCCACGAGAGCCGAGCTGACCTTGGTGAAATGGGAACTGAAAGATTGTTCTCAATCTTGAAAGGAAATGAGTATAAGGTCAACAGAAGGAGATCGTAGCCCTCAGGTCAGACAAGTAGAATTGAGGATGTTGGGTCAGCCTCAAAGTCAGTTGCTCTCCGAGCTGATTACTCAAAATCGAGATCATCAAGGCCAACCAGATCAGCTGACACGACTGCAAAGGAGCCAAGCAGAGAGGAACTGCAACAGAACATTGCAGCTTTATCAAAGAAGCTAGCCGAAATGGACACTCGGTTCGGCAAATATAAACGTTTCTATAAATCAAACCGAACTCGAGACAGTTCAAAGCCAGTCACCAATGGTTGCTTTGAATGTGGAAAGGAAGGTCATTTTAAGGCTGACTGCCCAGATCTATCGAAGAAAGAGAGAGATGCTCTAAGGGCCAAACAAGCTGGAAAGAATAAGGCCATGGTTGCAGAAGAAGCAGCTGACGATATGGATATCTTCACTGACACCGAAGATGAAGATGAGCTGACTTCTACCAACAACGTCATCAGTCAGGATCAATGCCTCATGGCACTTGGAACCAACCAAGATGATATTGAGGTACAATCTAATCCTGCTCAGTTAAACTCTTCCAATACTTCTAACATGCAGAAATCTCTGAACGATGAGTTGGAACCCTCCTGGAGTGATTTTCAAGAACTCAGTGAGAAGCTGTATCACCAATCGGTTGAGTTTAAGAGTCTTCAAGCTCAGTTTGCCAAACTTGAAGATTCCTTAACCGAAAAGGACGATCTGATCAAAAGCCAAACCAAGGAGATTGAGAATCTCAAGAGTCAACTGAACGAGGCTAAGGCTCCAGCTGATGAGGAGTTGACAAAGCAGAACAAGGAACAGCAAGATCAGTTGAAAAATCAAGATGCTCAGATCGAACAACTGATAAAGAAGTCAGATGGACAAACCGAGCAGATAGTTGTACTCGTCAAAGAGTTGCAAACTGAGAAGGACAATCTAATTAAGCTGTATCAGTCATCCAAGATCATAGAGAATCTTATCAGTTATAGTAGACAGATGGATGACGTGTCAGGTCTCGGCTATGATGTTGTCAAGGATACTGGGATTCCTCCAGCAACCTTCATCAAAGCTGTAGAAGTCACAGCTGAGTCTCCTGAAGCTAATTCAACCTCTATCTCTCAACAAGTTCAAACGACCAATAGGATTACAACTGAGAAGGGAAAATGAGTAGCTGATGTAGGACAGAATGTTTCATCGGTTGAGGTATCAACCGAGGGGGAATGTTCCAAAAGTCAGAAGAGGAATCAGAGGCGTCGAAGGCACAACCGCAACCAAACTCTGAATCAGAGCCGACCTCTGCATCAACCTCAAAGTCAACATCAGAAGGAATGGAACCGACCTCAGAACAGACATGGGCTCAATCATCTGAATCAACAGCGGTTCCAACATCAGTTCGACCAAAGGTTCCAACCGAGTCAACCAATGAGGAACTGGTCAAACAACTGGAGATATTCATGCCATAATATGAATCATCAACAGGGCATGAACAACTACAGACAACCCTCAGGAAGTTGGAAACATAATCAGCCACAAAGATTCCAACATGGCGTCCGACCTCACAGACAAACTCAACAGGATAAGAATCGCCATCAAAACAGGGGGAAAGCCTCACCTCCTAAAGCTCAACATGGGAAAAATCCAACTCCTCCCAAGAAACAGAACATCACTACTAAACAACAAGCCTAAGGATAACCGAGGTGTTGTTATAGTTGATGATGAAGGAAAAGTAATCTGGAATGATAAATCCATTCGAGTTTACAGGGAAAAGCGACGCACAGTTCCAGCGGGAACTGGTTCTAACCCTCAAGGACCCAACTGAAATTGGGGACCTAAGCGAGTTTCTCTTTGCAGATGCAGGAGAAACAGCTGAGGAAGAAGAAGGCGTCTGCTACAATGTGGGTGATGGATAGTGGATGCTCGAAACACATGACAAATCTGAAGGATTTGGTTGGAAGTTTCGTGGAGAAAGAAGGTCCATCAGTCACTTTTGGTGATAACTCAAAAGGTTATACCAGAGGTTACGGAACCCTTGAAACCAATCATGTTTCAATTTCTAATGTCTCTTATGTTGATGGATTGAAGCATAACCTGCTCTCCATCAGCCAATTCTGTGATAATGGTTTCTCTGTCAAGTTTGATGCACAGGGTTGCAGAGTTAAAGATGTCGGATCAAAGCAGGTGATATTGTTGGGAAATCGATCTCCAACAGGGAATGTTTACTACGCTGACTGGAACAGCAGCCTCCCTGACACTTGCCTGTTATCAAAGAGTAGTTCGGATGTGAGCTGGCTGTGGCACAAAAGGCTCAACCATCTGAACTCCAAAACGATGAACCGACTCGCCAGACAAGAACATGCAAGAGGCATACCAAATCGAGTGTTTTCAACAACACATATCTGCAGTGCATGCCAACTGGGAAAGCTCGCTAGATCCTCCTTCCGGTTGAAGTCAACTCCTTCAACTGACCGAGTGTTACAGCTGATCCATATGGATCTCTTCGGGCCAGTTACACCAAAGAGCATGAACGGGAACGAGTATACCTTGGTTGTAACTGATGACTACTCAAGATATACGTGGACCATCTTCATGCGCTACAAGAGTGAAACCCGAGATGAGCTGCCCAAGCTGATGGATCGGATTTCGAACCAACAAGAGATGAAGATCATATCCATCCGATCAGATCGTGGAACGGAGTTTCTAAATGAAACCATCATTGAGTATTGCGAAAAGAATGGCATAACCCATCAGACATCAGCCGTGCGTACTCCACAACAGAATGGCGTAGCTGAGCGAAGAAATAGAATGCTGAAGGATGCAACCACATCCATGTTAGCAAGCTCAACTCTGCCAAAGAGATTTTGGGCTGAAGCGATCAACACAGCATGCTACACTCAGAATCGATCTCTTCTCACCAAGCGATTGGGAAAGACACCCTACGAGCTGTGGAGACGCAGAAAGCCAGATATTTCTTATTTTTGCGTTTTTGGTTCTAAGTGTTATATTCACAACAATGAGAAGACTCAGTTGAAAACCTTTGATGCCAAAGCTTCGAAGGGCATATTTCTTAGATATGCAGCTCGGATCAATGCATATAGAGTTTTCAACAATAGCTCTCGTGTTGTGGAAATAACACCTCATGTTAGTTTTGATGAATCTACCTTTGAGTGCAGGGAACAGGTAAACGAACAACACGCGGATCCAGCTGATCTACCAGTTCTCACCAGATCGCAAGCACTTAGGGAAAAGAATCGAGCTGAACCACTGGTTTGGGCAACTGAGGATGAGGATCCATATTCCTCTGAAGATGAATACGAAGACCCCAGCTCATCCCAAGGGGGAACTTCAGCTGATGCTCCTCCAACTGCATCAACATCAGAAGCAGAACCAAACTCAACTCAAACTATTGTCAATGTTGAGGATCCAGACTCAACAGCTGATTAATCACCAGCTCTGAAGACTCCAACTCAGATTTCTGAACAGCCACAGTTGGAAGAAGAAGGAAGACACAACCGAAGATGGTATGAAGTTCATTCCACCGACGACATCATTGGAGATCCAACCGAGGGTGTGCGTACACGAAGCAGAGTTGCAAATCCTGAATCAACCGAGGAAGACTCCAACACTTATGCCCAATATGCTGAGGAATTGGCAGTTCTAGAAGAGTTCGAGCAAGCTGGAGATGTTGCCATGATTTCTTGCTTTGTAGCTGATGTACCAGAACCGAAGAATGTTGGGGAAGCTCTCAACTGTGTCCACTGGACAACAGCAATGCAAGAAGAACTGAATGAGTTTCTACGCAACTGTGTATGGGAGTTGGTAGAAAGACCAAATGGTGTCAAGGTGATTGGATTGAAGTGGATTTTCAAAAACAAGAGAGACGTCATTGGATTCATTGTGAGAAATAAAGCAAGGTTGGTAGCTCAAGGATACTGCCAACAAGAAGGAATTGACTTTGAAGATTCCTTCGCACCAGTTGCAAGGCTGGAAGCCATCCGGATCTTTCTAGCTTATACTGCACATCACAAGTTCAAAGTGTATCAGATGGATGTGAAGTGTGCATTCCTCAACGGAGATATCAAGGAAGATGTATATGTTGAACAGCCTCCTGGTTTTGAGACTGGAGATGGAAGAGTGTACAAGCTAAAGAAAGCTATCTATGGTCTAAAGCAAGCGCCAAGGGCATGGTATGACACTCTTTGTGGATTTCTTCTGAACTCGGGGTTCAAACGAGGTTCAGTTGATAAAACTCTGTTCACCATCAAAGTTGGAGAAGATATACTTGTTGTGCAAATCTACGTGGATGACATCATTTTCGGCTCCAAGTCGGAGGAGCTGTGCAAGAAATTCTCAGATCTCATGAAGGAGAAGTTCGAGATGTCAATGATGGGCGAGATGAATTATTTCCTTGGATTACAAGTGAAGCAGTCACCTGAAGGGATTTTCATCAACCAGTCCAAATATACAAAGGAGCTTATCACCAAGTTCGGATTGCAGACAAGTAAGACAACAAGAATCCCTATGAATACAAACTGGAAGATCGAACCCGGAGCTGAGGGAAAGCTCGTTGATGCTAGCTAGTATAGAGGGATCATCGGTTCGCTGCTCTACCTAATTGCCAGCCGACCAGATATATCATACGCAGTTGGAGTGTGTGCTCGATTTCAAGTCCAACCAAGAGAAGCACACATGTTGGCAGCAAAGAACATCATTAAGTATCTGAAGGGAACTGTCAATGTTGGGTTGTGGTATCCAACTGACGACAATATCCAGCTGACTGGATACTCAGATGCGGACCTAGCAGGATATCGGTTGGACAAGAAGTCTACCTCTGGACACTGTCAATTCATGGGCAGCAAGCTGGTTTCATGGTTCTCCAAGAAACAAGCATGTGTTGCAACCTCAACATCCGAGTCAGAGTATATGGCTGCCGGAAGCTGTTGCATGCAAGTGTTGTGGCTGAAGCAACAACTGAGAGATTATGAAGTTGCAACTGGACAGGTTCCCATTCATTGTGATAGCTCGAGTGCCATAGCTATCTCTCTGAATCCTGTTCACCACTCTCGAACAAAGCATATCGACATTCGTCATCATTTCATCCGAGATCATATTGAGAAGAAGGATGTGTCCATGGAGAAGATCCCAACTGAGATTCAGAGAGCTGACATCTTCACCAAACCTCTTCCTGAAGCTCGGTTCAAGATGTTGTGTGATCTTCTTAGACTATTGGATCCATCGGATAAAGAATCATCCGAGCTGCAGAGGATCCATCCGAGATGAAGAGTCAGATATCCATCTGAGGGGGAAGCTCAGATGAAGGGGGAATCTCAGATACGAATTGCCAACTGAAGACATCAAACATCAGCTGAACAGACGAACTCGAGTCAGCTGATGGTATGCGGCAGCTGAAGAACTCAACTGAGGTATACAGCTGATCTCGACATCAGCTGACAGGTATCATTTATGACTGAAGGTGTTATGATATTAAATGAGAATGTTTGAAATAAATTCAAACATTCCTGAACATGTCAGCTAGACTAAACAAGCCATCATATCGCATTTAACGTAAAGTCTGGCTGAACTCCTATAGCCTTACTTTATAGTGCGACTGGGCTGACACCTTAAACTATTCACCTTCTCACTCGCGCGCGTGGAGCATCAGTCAAAATTACTCAACAGTCGCGAAATCTCAGCCGTTGATAAATACGCGCCATTTAACCCCAGCCGTTGATATTATCCGAGTCAAAGATTATATAATACGGCAAATCAGGAAGTGATCCTTACCTTCTTATTTCGTGCATATCTTTACTTACTATTCATCATCCTCTCCAAACCTGTTTCACCATTTTCAGTAAAGTTTTTCCTTCTTCTTTGCATATATATATCTCTTTGAGATGGCGCCTAAATCTAAAGCTTCCAAAAAGATGGTTTCCGCAGAGCCTGCTACTTTCCAGGAATCTTTCGACATGGTGATGTCGAAGATTCATTTTGAACAGATTCTGTCCAGAGCGGCTTTGACCTCGCCTGAACTTGCTCCCGTCGCCGCCATTCTCTCCGACCACCGTCTGCTCGACTGGGCAACCCTCTCTCCGCCTAAGTTGCTCAGGAAGCAGGTTGTACATTTCTACAGGAATCTGCAGCGAGTTACAGAAGACGGGCTTGTCACTATCATCCCGTGCAAGCAATGGAACAAAACTTCCCGGACGATAGAAGACACCGCCGTGGAAATAAAAGTATCCAAGGAACTGGAGAAGATCATCCCCAGAAATCGCGAAGCCACAGATGTGCTGGGGAACTTCACTGATAAGGAAGCTGATGCCTTCCTTCAAACAATCCTTCTTGTTCCCGAACCATTGAAGGGGAACATGCAAAGGACAAAACTGAAGCCAGAGCACCGACTTCTTTTCGATGTGACATCCAAATGCACCTTCGCATACGGAGGAGCCTTCGGTGACATCAGCAGGCCAAAACTCAAGCAACAGAAGGCCCTGGAAGAACAACATCAGGTCGATTGGCTGGGCTATCTTGAAGGCCAGCTGTTGATGGAGCAGCAGAAAATCTCCGCGACGTCAGCTGAGTTTGGAGAGCAGCTGTTGAGTGTCAAGGGGACACTCAACTTCGGCACAAAAATTTTTGCCCTCATCCTCCAAGCCACAAAGGGACAGCAGTTGACGTGGGAAGGGAGTGAGGACACGCCGTTCAGCAAGCTGACGCTGTTCCCCACCAATAATTTGGATAATACGCCCCAGGTTTTTTTTTTCAAGGGTGGAAACCCCAGAACCAGAAGTAGTAGGATTAATTCTCATAATAAATAAAAAAAATATGTCGAAATTTTTTTGTGAAAATTATCGAATTCAAAATAAATGTCCAATAGTATGTTGATCGGTTAATTCAATAACAAATGGGACAATTTTTAATTAAAGATCTAAGTGAGTATATAGAATAAGGAAAAAGTCCAAGGAATGTAGAACTAAATAAATGGACTTATTCATCTATCTATACCAAAAAGGCCAGGGACGTTGTGGAGGCCATTTACACTCCCAAGGGTGCCCCCAAGCCAGCTGTGGAGTCAGTCTCAGCTGCTCGCCGTCCTTCGAGGTCCAAGCCTGCGAAGCGCCAGCTGGAGGAGGTGGCTGAGGAAGAGGAAGACGAAGAAGAAGAAGAGGAGGAACCCTTCCAGAAGAGGCCCAGGATCCGGATCATCCAGCCAGCGGCTCAACCATCTGCAACAAGTCCAGTGGTGGTAAAGCCAGCTGAGGAGAAGGAGTCAACCGAATCCAGCCAATCGGTTGACCCAGCTGGGTTCGTTCTTCAACCTCGTCAAGAGGAAGTGGCTGGAGGCGTGGAGATCCACGTGGAGGAATCCAGCTCCTCCTCATATGAGTCTTCTTCATCTGAGGAAAGACTCATCTGAGGAGTCCCACGACAGTCCAACTGGAGCTGATCCCAGCCAGGTAATCCCACCTGTGTCTGAGGAAACACTTGAGCCAACCGACTCACCACCCAAAGAGGATCCAATTCTCTCAACTGGTTCTCAGTCAGATATTCCGAGCCTCTCGCTCGATGCCAACGTTGTGACCATTCCTTTGGCCAACGTTGATGAAACCATCGAACCCGTTAGCTTCGATATTGACCCCCCACCCATTGATGAAGAAGCCAACCGCCAGGCGATTTTGGCTGAATATGAAGGAATGCTAAGCTACTGCTTTCGCAAGCTGATTGGTATGTTCCCCGAGGCAGCCTCCATGCCCATTTTTGCCATATTCGGGACGGAACTGCTCTACCTGTTCAGCGTCATATTCAGCTATTGGTATGTCAAGGAGGAAACCCTCAGGATCCATGGTTGGGATAGGTTGAAGGTCGAAGAATCCAACCTGAGAGAATACTTTGACTACCAGAACCTGGAGGTGGCATACAACCAGAAGGTGGCTGTGCTACGTCGATGTCTGGACAAGAGCATCCAAGAAGGGACAGACACCAGGGAGCTGTGCAACAATCCTGGAGCTGTTCAGTTTCTTGACGATATGCTAGCCAAGAATGCCCACTGCATGGAGGATGTCGACGCAGCTGAAGAGGCGGCCAAGAGGGAAGAAGACAAGCTCAAGGCCTACCTCGTCAGCCGATCTGCCCTGGCTATCATAGAGCCAACTGCACAGCCACAACCACAACACCTGCCTGGACCCTCCGAACAGCCAGCGCTCTCAACCGATGCCATTTGTGAGCTGATCTTGGAGAGGGTCAACCAACTGAGGCAGGAAATGTTGTCCAAGATCCAGCTCAGCAAGGAAGAGGATGCTGACAGGCTGCATCAGCTGACGGCAGAGAATGCCAGCTTGAAGAATCAGTTGGAACACCTTTCCTCTTCCCTGCAGCAGAAGTTTGAAGATCTCTCCACTTCTTCCAGCTCGGAGGTCACGGCTCTGAGGAAGGCAGTTCAGGGCCTCAGCTCGGACTTCAACGTCTTCAAGACCGTTGCTGCATCTGATCTGGCAAAGTCCCAGCAGACTCAAGACCAGGAGTGGATGTCTTAGTTCGCAAGTTTCCAAGCTGAGTTCGTCACCCTCCACAAAGAGGTCTCTACGACTTTTGCAGCCTTGCAACGAGCTGAGCAGGAGCGCCAGGATCTGGAGTTGGCTAAGAAGGTGGAAGAGAAGGATGCTGTTGATGAACTCTTTTCCCGCGTTCAACAGGCTGAGGCCAAGCTGACCTCCCTGGATGGCACTGTTGCCACCCTTTTGGATGATGCCAAAAAGGGGGAAGACAAGGAGCCAGCAGCTGTTGCTAGACAAGGGAAAGCTGTTCTTCAGCAAGGGAAAGGAGTGCCAGCTGAAGTTGAAGGATCGCAGCAAGAACTGGAAATCTCCCACGACCTCGTAGCCGAGCTTACGGCCGAGCTCGATGCCGAACTTGACGGAGGAATATCTGTTGAAGACTGCATCGAAGCTGCCAAAGCTATGGGGGAGTCCAAGGAGAAGTACTTGAATCCCTCTTGGATCAAGAAGTTCGCTGCCGATCAGGCCAAGAAGGTGGCCAGAGAAGAAACTGGCCAAGGTGGAGAAGAACGTCGACAGAAATAAAGCCAGCCAGAGCGTGCGAAGAATCAACAAGCACCAGATGAAGGCTGAGGCTAGGAAGTTGACCCAACAGTTGCAGAAGAACGCCCCGCTCCCGTCTCGGTTCCCACATGTTGATAAGTGGATGAATGCTGAGTGGAACGATGACTGGGAGCAGTTCAAACATGAATTCATCAATGACTTCTATTACAGGAAAGTCTACTAGACTGAAGACCCAAGGCAAGCCTTCAAGGAAGCCCTGTGGGAACTCAGATCTGGAGACCCTGGAATGTTTAGTCAGTTCAAGCAAGCCATGCTGAAGGCTCAGCTCGATCCCAACACCGTTCCAGTTCCGCAGATGCGCAGGTATCGACCTCAGATGATTAAAGGCACAAGCACTCCGAACAGGAATGCGATCATGGCTGAGGCGAGGCAAGTCTGCAAGGAACATGGCGTCAATACTGGGATTGAGTCGGAGGCGAAGAAGGAGATCTTTGACCGTATCTTCAGCAAGTACGGTCAACAATATTTTTGAGCTGATCTAATTTCTTTTTGTCTTTTGAGCTGTTGTAGCTTTTGGTGCAACTGTTGTATTTTTTTTGTTAACTGTTTTGTGCTTAACCTTGTAATCTTCAGTTGTAACAAAATCTTCAAGTATATATAAGATTCACCTTGATGAACAATCCCTCATTGTCCAAGCTCTGAATCACAAAGTCTTTTAATATCATGTTATAACTGTGCTAACCCTTTGATGTTTCATCTTATAGACTGTCTAGAATTTCAGCTGAGATTTTAGGTCAGTTAGTGAGGCTTAGATCAATAGTGGTTTAAAGTTGTAAGTGGTTTTGGCATTATCAAAAAGGGGGAAATTGTTGGAAAATTTATTAGTAAGAGTTTTGATGAATTCCAAAACCGACTGACCCCAACCGAGTACATGTTGCCAGAACCTAATGTTAGAACTTAGGCTCGCTGTTTGAGCAAAGTTAAGGATTTATCTTTATAGGTCTCCAGCTGAAGATGGCAACAAGGCATTACTCAGACAGAACATCAGTTATGATGAAAGACAACTGAGAGTTCATTTGTTCAGATGGAATGGGGGGGAAGTCTTCAGAACATTAGTTGTAAAGGCCAACTGAGGATTCGTCAGATGAGAAACAGTAGAGAGGAAGAGAACGTCAGATGAAAAGGAAGTCATCTGAAGTTTCCAACTCAACTGACTAAATACAAGGAAGACAACTGAGGGTTCAGTGTCAGAACCTCAGTTGTAGAACTCAAACAATAAGATCAACAGCATGAAGTTCAGAGTCAGCTGAGAGTTCAACGGTTCAGTCAGAACATCAGCTGAAGACCACTCAGATAAAGATCAAGATTTTCAACCAACTAATCAAGGTTGACGGTCAAAAAGGTTTAAGATTTGAATTTCAAAAGGAAGTCACATGAGGGTTTGACCGTTCAGTCATTACCCCATCTGGCCCAACACAAGGCTGTCTCTGAAGGAAAACAGAAGAACACAGATGCCATATCGGGAAAGTCTGCAGAGATGAGAGACAAGCCATCGCTTTCAACGATTAGAGATTAGTTTGAGTGTTTATTCGTTCAAGCCATAGATCCAGCTCTCATTCGTGATCGAGCTGTAGTTGGAAAATCCACCCACATACACACCTTAAAAAGTGTCTGTTAGGATCATACTCTTCCTGTAATTGAGTAGCTAGGTCGTCAAGTACCCGCAAACTTGACATAGGTTGTTAAGTACCCACAAACTTAACTGTAAAGATTGATAAGTACCCGTAAACTTATTGCAACGGTTGCACAGCCCGGGTAAGCTATGTGGAACTGTCCAGAAGAACTTGGACTGAGGTGTGAGGAATCACATCTTCCCGTGGACCCACGTTAAACCCCGTGTGTATGTGATTTTTTTTTATTCAGTTGCTTATTGCATTCTTATCTGATCAAACTAACCAGCATACAAACTGCATTTTTGCATATTCAACTGTTTTTGTTTTTTACCAACCCTGCACTAAAAAACGTGAGTTGCTATAACGAGTTTTAATTTCCACCACATTCCGCACAGCCTTACTCTTCCAGCTGAGGTTGCTTACTCAGCTGTGAGATTTCAACTGAGTCCGTTTTACTCGGTTGAAGTAATTTTTAAGGGTTAAGTTTTAAAATCCTAACTGGTGTATTCCCCTCCCCCATACACCAGTAACTCGTTTCGGGACCATCAACATACAACTTGGATTTGTATCTGTCGAAGCAGCACCTCATCTGGGCTACATGTAGCTCAAAATCTCCTACTATTCCTTTCTCTCCAAATTCTATACACACAAGCAGCCAGCACCAATCTATAAACGATTTGCTTACCTGTTTTAGATTTGCACGGTGACACCATATATATCTTCTCTTGTTCCCAGTCATTGTTGTGGTTGGGAAAACCACACCATGCAGCCACCTTCGACCATACACTCGAAGAATATTGGCACTTGAAGAACAAATGAGTCAGAGATTCATCCTCAATGCAGCATAGAGTCCACAATTGATCAAACTGCATCCCAAATCTTTGCAGTCTGTCACACGTGGCTAACCGCCCCAGAATGGCTAGCCAAGTAATGAAGAGGGTTTTGGGAGGCGCCAAGCTTTTGCTAATCATATTATGTCACTCAACTTTAGGTGTAGATCCTCTTAAACTACTATGTACCTCCCGGATAGAGAAAGATTGCTGGTGTGGCTCATCCATTCCATTCTTCAACTGAGCAAGGTACTCTCTGTCTCCATAGATCTTCCTGATAACCCAAGCAGCTTGCATAGGGATTTGCATGGTAACAATGTCTCTATTCTTTATATAGAACCCATGTACCCATCGAACCCAGACTTTATCTTTCTTCATGGCTGGACTCCACAATGATTCACATATTTTAACTCTATTCCATTCCACCATGCTGATTAAATTCCACACATCTGCTTCCTTTGGTAGATAAAGTTGATCCCATGCTACTAGATTCCTTTTAGAGATATTGGTCTCCCTAGGCCACAAGAACGATCTGCATGTAGCTTGGATTAACTTTAATACTTTTTGAGGCAGTATGAAGATTTGGCTTCAGTAGGATTGGATACTGAATAACACTGCCGTGATTAACTGCAATCTTCCAGCATAAGAGAGCATTTCTGCAGACTAACATTCAACTCTTGACATGTTCTTGTGGATTAAGGGTTGGGATTAAGCAATAGTCAGCTTCGTGAAAGAGAAGGGACCACCCAAGTACTTAAAAGGGAGTTCTCCCCTAGCCATGCCAAATTCCTGAATAATTCAATCTTTACACATGTCAAATACACCCCCAAAGTAGATAGAGTTATTGGCTTGATTAGCCCAAAGTTCAAAAGCTTCTGAGAATATCTGAAAGGTTGCCTTAAGTTTTCTCACAGACTCAATATCACCTCTAGAGAAAAGTAATAAATCATCTGCAAAGCAAACATAGATTAGATCCACTTTCTTACATTTGGGATGGTATTTGAAAGCTTTATCATTTCTAAGGCCTTTCAATCATCTATTTAGGTATTCCATGCACACCACAAAAAGATATGGTGATATTGGATCTTCCAGCTGCAACCCCTTTTTAACTTGAAATGGCTCAGTGATCTCCGTTAATGTTCACTGAATAAGGCACAAAATTAAGGCACACCATAATCCATGAAACAAACTGATAAGGAAAGCCAAGTTCGAGTAATAGATACTCCCTCCATCCCAGGTTAGTATGGTTACTTTCCTTTTTTAGCCGTCTCAGGTTAGTATGGTGTTTCTTTTTAGAACATCCATAACGGTGATATCGAAGGGGGTATCGATTTCTTTGAACCCCCCTCGATATCACCCTGCTCGATATAGGGGTATATCTATCATTGTCATGGATTTGGGGGGGCAGTATCAATTGAGGGGTATATCGAAGATCGACATCGCCTTCGATACTGTTGTGGCAGCGATGAGGGGACACATGGCGTGTCCCCATTGGGTAGAGCAATTTCTTTTTTTGTTTTCAGAATTAAAAAAAAAATCTCAACGGTTACAATTTTTTCATCCCCTATAAATACCCCTTCAATTCATCTATCCTTCACACCAAAATTCATTCTACACCTTCAAAATTCAATTCTTCACCTAAAAAAATTCACTCTTTTGTTCCACAAGCTATAAAAAAAAATAAAAATGAGTTGGCCGAGTGCATTTTTCAATCATGAAGAGGGGGAGAGGGAGCGACGTCGGCGACATATCGAGATGGGTGAGCGAGCCATGGAGCTTTACCAACAAGCATATGGTGATGATTCGTCGGATGACGAACTAAATCAAAGGACGTACCTGCATCGGAATCGTGATGAGGCCGAACAATTCCTACGGCGAGATTATTTTGACGACAACCCTATATGGGATGATGATGTCTTCCGTCGGTGATTTCGAATGAGCAAGAGCATGTGCGAATATGTCAAACTCTTGAGCAACGAGAGCATTTTTTTCAGCAACACCCGGATGCCACCGGAAGATTGGGGTTTCATGTGTGGGTGAAGTGCATTGTTGCTCTTAGACAACTCGCCAATGGTAGATCAGCCGATCAGTACGACGAATATCTGCACTGTGGAGATTCAACGGGCAATCTGATTCTCAAAAATTTATGTCGTGCCATCAGATCTGCTTTCGGCAACCACTATTTGAGGCGGCGAAACGCCGATGACATCGCCACGATCACTGCATTGCACGAGATGATGCATGGCTTTCCCGGGATGCTTGGATGCATCGACTGTATGCACTGGGCGTGGAAGAATTGTCCATCGTCTTGGAGAGGAATGTACACAAGTGGACGAAAGGGTTATCCAACGCTCATCCTTGAAGTTGTCGCCTCGCAAGATTTGTGAATTTGGCATGCTTTTTTTGGTGTCGCCGGCTCTCTGAACAACTTCAATGTGCTCAATCAGTCCCCCTCCTTCAGCGACGTCCTCAATGGGAGAGCACCGTCAACTCAATTCACTGCAAACGGCCACCAGCACCACATGGGATGTTATCTCGCCGACGGCATCTATCCGAAATGCCACTTTCGTGAAGACGCTCAATGCGCCAACAGATCTGAAGAGAGCTCGATCAGCTCGGATGCAAGAAGCTGCGCGTAAAGACGTTGAACGGGCTTTCGACGTCCTCCAAGCTTGTTTGGCAATTATAAAGGGCCCTGCTCGCTTGTGGTTTCGAGAACATTTATGTGACGTCATGTATGCTTGCATCATTCTGCATAACATGATCATTGAAGATGAAGGACATAGAGAAACTTAATTCAATGTTGAATCGAGCGCACGGGGCGAAAGACAAGTGAACAGGGCACCGGTTAATCAAGGTATGTCAGCATCACTCCACCAATATATTGAGAGACAAGCTCGGATTCAGGATGCATGTGCCCACGAACGTCTTATGGACGATCTGATTGAAGAGATTTATGCACGTTTCGGTCGACTCCACTAGTAGTTCTTGTATTTTTTTTCTTAATTATTGTAATTTTATTTTTTTAATTATTGTATTTTTATTTTATTAATTATAGATACTGGTATCTATATCATTACCCATAGTGGAATTCTGCACCAGTATCTATATCAATACCACAAATCATTGAAAATCACGCTTCCCGACAATAGACACAGTATCTATATTAATATCCATTGTAGATGCTTTTAGGAGATATTTTTTACCTTTTTACCCTTAAATGTTTAATATGTTTACTCCTATAAAGTTTATGCATCCACTAAAAAATGATCAATACATCCTAAAGTTTTTGCCATTGGAATTGAATGTAGCGATATTTTTACTTTTGAAAAAGAGGTATTTTAACATATTAACTCAATTTTCTTTATACGTATTTTTTAAGATCAACTTTATTTTATATTGTATATAGTACACGATGACAATTTGTTTTGTTATGTTGAAACTAAAGTAGTTTTTTGCTTTTGTTATGTGGAAATTAAAGTTTATCTTTGATTATTCTCTCTATTTTTTTGTTCTTCTTATCGTAACCATAATTGGAAATATCGGTACATTCAATTCCAATGGCGGCTTGGTAGTCTATTTTTATATAATCTATTTATTTTTCACCTTAATTTATACAAAGTGCGGATGCGAAACTATTTTATGATATTATATTACAAATGTGTGTGTATATACATGTATATGAGAGTGGAGGATTAAATAAACTTATATTTGACGGAAACTAGAAATTCTAATATGGATGACTGTTCTTGATTCTTGATATGTAGTTTTAACTGTTAATATACTGTATCTCGTACGTGCATTGCACACGGTTGATACTTGATACACCGGTAAATTATTATCCAAGTAATAATGACGTTGACTAAACCCACACACATGCATATATCTTGGAGAGTAAGTCCACCAACTTATGCAGCAAGAATAATCCTTTTTCAACAAACCATATCCACATACAGTTGTTTCTTTCGTCGATCCCCCTATATATACACATATAACAACTCCCTTGCCATCATCATCCTTCCACAAAACACACACACACAATCATGAGCAACACAAGCAATGAAGAAACCGCCACCAAGAAATTTGAGGTGGCCGTGGTGGCCGTACCTCTGCCGGCGCAAGGCCACCTGAACCAGATGCTGCAGTTCTCCTCCCTCATCGCCTCCTACAACCTCCCCGTCTACTACGTGGGGTCCGCCATCCACAACCGCCAAGCCAAATCCCGCATCAACGCCTTATCCATTGATAAACTCACCAAAATCAACTTCCACGACATCCCCATCCCCCCCTTCCCCTCCCCCTCCCCCGACCCCAACTCCTCCACCAAATTCCCCGCCCAGCTCGGCGCCGCCACCGAGGCCACCCTCCAAATCCGCGGCCCCCTCGCCGCCTTCTTGAAAGAACTGGCCGACCAGTTCACTAGGGTGGTCGTCGTCCACGACCACCTCATGTCGTATGTGGTCCAAGATTTCGCCGAGATCCCCAACGCAGAATCCTACGTGTTTGTCTGCGTCTCCGCTTTCTCTTCTCTCTCCTACGTCTGCGGACTCATGGGGATACCTTTCCCTCTCCCTCATCCCAGGGAGCTCCCCGCTTACGAAGGATGGATGCCGGAGCAGGCCAAGGAATTCTTCGCTCTAAATGCAGCGCCCGCAAATCTTAGGTCTGGGAATCTCTACAACACCTCCAGATTGATCGAATCTCCTTACATGGCGGCTATAGAGAGAGGTGAGCTCATGAAGAACAGGCCGTGTTGGGCCATCGGCCCAATCCTTCCTACTACGTCGTCTTCACCTGACGACAGCCGCCATGAATGCTTAACATGGCTCGATAAGCTGGAGCCGAGATCCGTAATCTACGTTTCTTTCGGCACCACGGTTTCGTTATCCGACGAGCAGATTAACGAGCTTGCTCACGGGCTAGAATGGAGCGCGGTGAAATTTCTGTGGGTGTTGAGAGATGCTGATAAAGGCGATGTCTTCGATGAGGATGTGAGGAGAGCTGAGCTGCCGGAAGGGTTTGGAGAGAGAGTGGGAGGAGAGGGAATGGTAGTGAGAGAATGGGCACCGCAGCCGCAGATTCTGGCTCATCCTTCGATCGGAGGGTTCATGAGCCACTGTGGATGGAATTCATGCATAGAGAGCATTACGATGGGAGTGGCGATGGCGGCTTGGCCGATGCATTCCGATCAGCCAAGAAACGCTGCTTTGGTTGCGGATATACTGAAAACTGGAATTGTGGTGAGGGAGTGGAAAGATAGAATGGAACTTGTCAAAGCGGCGACGGTTGAGGATGCAGTGAGGAGGCTAATGGCGTCGGAAGAAGGGGAGGAGATAAGAAAGACGGCGGAGGAGCTGGGGGTCAACGTGCGGCGGGCGACGGAGGAGGGCGGCATTTCGCGGCTGGAGTTGGATGCGTTCATTGCTCATATCACCAGATAGATAGAATTAATTTCTATTTTCGTTTTTCTTTTTCAGGAATTTCATCTTTACTTAGCTAGTAGTGCTATTTGCTTTTGCTTAAGTAGATTTTCGGTTTTCGTATCTTAATGTTAGCAAGCCTTTTTTCTTTTTTCTTTTTTGAAGAATAATGTCAGCTTCTATATATGCACGTAATTTTTATTAGTAGAGTTGTCACCTACAATGCATGTAATGATAGTTTTCTTTTCTTAACATTTTTTAATCAAAAGGTCGTGTTATATTAATTAATAAATTACATATATATTAAATATATAAAGTTTTTGAAACATCGATCATGTGCGGTATATATTACTATAATTATAATGTTTAGAGTTAGTCAGTTATATACCCATAAAATACACACACACACTAATCAGTTTCCGTTTTAAGTCACCTAAATCAACAATCTGACGGCAATAAACACGGGCCTCCAATCCAACATCTTCCGTCTAGAACAGTTTTATTAATGCAACAAATTAACTAAAGGTGTTATGAATGCGGAGTTTATAAGGTGAGGGACCATTTCGCAATATCAGGAAGATAAAGGATCGAGCAGCTAATAGCTCGTGAGAGTTTGTTACAAAGGAAGGCAGCTCGTGCATGGTTTGGTTTTGATGAGCTGTGGATTGATCTTTGATAGATCTAGGGTTTGCAGAGATAGCAGAAAATAATAATAATGCGACAACACAAAGATTTACGTGGTTCGATCGATGTGATCTACGTCCACGGGAGAGAATATAGAGAGCTTTTTATTATATTTGAGAATACAATGAGTATTTGAACCCGTCTACACCTCTAATCTAGCATCTATATATAAGCCTTGAATCGAGCCCTAATCCTACTAGGATTCTTTGTACATATCCGAATCTCCTTCATAACAGAATTCCTTCCCCTCTAGGATAAGACTTCATTACTTGGTCTTCAAGGCAATTAATAATTCGTCTGGGCCGAGGTCCTTGGGCCGAGCTCAACGTACAGGCCCAATTAGGTTGGGCCTCGGGTCAGGCCCAAGAAGAGGCCGGTACCATCACATCCCCCCCCAAAAAGAGGAAAGAAGTCGAAATTCCGACCTGAACAATTGTACACATCAGCTCTGCCCCGACCTGGAATTGGTTCCATCACCCGAGCTCGAGCTGGGAATGGCTAAATCCGAAAAGTGAGTTTATTTGAGTATGCACGCGGATCCGGGTCACGATGTAGTCAGGTGGATCCGGGTCCCGATGCAATTGGATTTGGAGGGAAAGTTTGGGGGCTTTTTTGAAAATACTTTTGAGGGGCGGTTCACATTCCGAAAAAGCTGCTACGTGACACGTGTGACACGTTCAGCGGCGGGATTCAATTAGTCCCTACGGGACTCCCCATAACTTTCATTCTAATTCACCATTTCAGCAAAGATTAGCTTCCAGAAACCTGCTCTTGCCCCAATTTCCCGTCCAGAGATTTTTCAGTCGAACCGTACCGCCGCGCCGCCGGTTGCACATCTGTTCTTACTTTCATCTGTGAATTCTGTCCAGCCGACTACCTTAATTAACAAGTAAGTATGGCTTTCCATTCTTCCGTCTCTCATTCTAGTAGCGATAGCGAGTGCCCTCCGGCCGATTCCACCGGCGGAATGGTCAATTTTAGAATTTTTTCGTTAGGATCTCCTACCCCGACCGTCGCGGCTTTATCTGTACCCCGCCGCGTGGAGGGGAAAGTAGTTGAGTACTCTTCCATCCTAGACGAGTCTAGGATAAAATTTCTCGCCAAATCTTACAATTTTCTCCTAGACGCTGACCTTATAGAGCCTCGTCCGGAGAATAGGGCGTGCTCGCCCCTGTGGGGTTTTGCACGATTTACGAGGACAGTCTGCATTCCGGTCTTTGTCTACCTCTTCCGGTGCCTTTTGCCGACCTTCAAAAGAAGCTCGGATTAGCTTTAGGGCAGATAACCCCGAACGCCTTTAGACAGTTTGCCGACCTAGGCGTAGTAGCTATCCGGCACAATTACCCACTATCCGCCGAGCTCATTCACGAGCTCTTCGCCTTCAAAGCATCCGCGGGCTGGTACTATGCCACTTCTCGCACTGAGTTTAAGAGGAGAACCCTGAACAAGGTGGAGAAGTGGCATAGGAAATTCTTTTTCTGTCGACATGATAGCCTAGTCGAGATGGTCTGGAGGTTGGGCAAGCCTCGCGCTTGGGTGACAAACGAGGTGGACGAGGGCTTGGGGGGCGTCGCTAGGGCGATAGCGAGCCGTGGGCCGTTCGAGGAAAGCTACCACGAAGATTCGCTAGCTGAAGCGGGGTTGAGCCCGTTCGAGCCCCAAAATATGGTGGATCCTGCAACGGGTGAGGCCCCGCTAGTGCTGTCAGGATTTGTTTGATTGTTGAAGCATTGCCTAACCCCGTTACTTGTTTTGTCTTTGCAGTGAAGTTCGGGAAGCAGGGACCTGATGCTAAGGCCGCAGCTCGCGGGGGAAAGAGGCCAAGGTCGTCAGGACGATCTGCTTCTGACCAGAGCCAGCTCGGAAGAGCCTCCAACTTGGGTCGGCAACCCGAGGTGGCTGTGCCCGCAGCAACGGGGACTCTCTCCCCTTCCACCAGCCCGTCCCGCAAAAGATCCAGGGTCAACGTGGAGATCGTTGACATTTCGGGCAGTGATGCGAGCCCGTCTGCTCCAGCTCAGCTGGGGAATCTGCCCTTTCCCGAGGTAGAGATTTGTTAGCTATTTTTCTGTACTTCTTGCTTGCGTGTAGCTAACTGTATTCCTTCTTGCAGGGCATCGATATGTTCACGGCCTGGCTGAAGAGTAGCGTCGGGGAGATGTCAGCGAAGCACGAGGACGAAAAGAGTCGGTACTCGGAAAAGCTGATGTAGACCGCGGCCAGGCTAAAGAAGGCTGAGGAAGAGTTGGCCAAGTCCCGGGAGGAGGTAAAGGCCGCCAAGTCCGAGCTGGCCGAGGAAGCTCGGAAGAGATTTGACGCCGAGCTGAATGCCGAGGAAGCTCGTAGGAGGTTTAAGGCCGAGCTGAGTGCGGCCAAGGAGAGGGAGGCCAAACTGGCGGCCTGTCAAGGCGAGGCCTTGCGGGCTTATACGAAGAGGTTGCTCTTGTCGGATAGCTTCTCCGGCTTGGCCAATGACTTGGCTGGGCTTATCAACGGAAGCCACGCCCTGAGCACTTTGGAGGCCGCCGCCAGTGATTTCCCCGATCTGGACGTCTCCAAGTATGGCTACGAGCGCTTGGAGGACGAGGCCCTCTTCGCCGAGTACGCCAGAGTGATCCGGCGTCACCTCGGCCAGCTGCCCATTTTGGACGCCCTTGCCAGCTCGTCCGTGCTCCTGTCTGCCGAGCAGATTGCTTCCTGCTCGGCAGATCGGGATCCTGCCCTTGACGCAGCCTTCGACGCTCTTTCCGCCGAGGGAGGAGAGGACAAGGAGGAAGAGGAGCGTGAGGCTTCGGCCGACGAAGAGGATCCGAAGGATGCAGGCGCTGATGGCTCTTCTCAGGGCCCCCCCTCCGGGCAGCCACCTCGTCAGGACAAGGAGGTGGACGCTCCTTAGAAAAATTTTTGTGTTTTTTTTTTTTTGTATTTGTAACTATGTACTTGGATTTTTTGTTGAATAAACGAACTTTGCACTTTTTTCTGTGTAGATTTCTGATAACCCTGGTATAGCTTCTCTTCATAAGCAAATAAGTCTCCTTTCTCAAGATTTATCTGAACAACGGTCTCTAGCTCGGTTGTGGATGGATAAATGTCGCCGAGCTGAGGCGCTTTTTGATGAAAAGTGTGCGCTGTTGAGGTCCAAAGAATCCGAGCTGGAGGAATGGCAGGTTAAGTTCGAGTCGCTCTGCACGGAGGCTGAGGTCAAGCAGGTCGCTTGTCGAGAGCACGCGGATTTACTTCAGGCCAAGTTGCTTCACGCGGAGGAAGAGTTGGAAGTAGCCCGAGGTAGGGCTGGGCGCGTGTTGGGGGACCACGAGAAGATCGTTGAGGAGCATGCCGAATACGAGGATATCATCTGCCGCAACGGTGGTATGACCATCTCCGAGGCGGAACTGAAGACGACGGAGCTGCTGGAACAGTATCTTGAATTGAAAACAGCATGCGGTCCCGAGTCTTTTGAGCTTCAAGGGGCTTTTGAGATGCTCAAGGAAAGCGCGAGCTTGTATAAATGCGTGCTATCCCGCCGGCCGAAACTGCGTGCCTTCCTGTCCAACAGTGCGGATGAGTCTGCTCAGTCGTCTTCCCGGACTATGCCTGCTCGCACGGCTAGAGCTGCTCCTCGTGGACGTCAGGCCGGATTGAGCCGCGGTGGCCGATCCGTAGGACGGAGTTCAGCGACGTCGCGAGGTCGTGGTTTTTCCTCTGGAAGGAATCGAGGTCGGGGACGAGGTCGCATATCCATTGACGACCTTCTGGGATATACTTCCTTCGAAGACCGATGGCTTAACTTCAGTAGGCCAAATCCCCCTTCGTAGAGTAGCTTTTTCTTCCTGTAATTAATGTACATGTAATGTTGTAATTAGTCAATTACAAAGTAATATATATTGTTTATTACGATTTCATGTTTTTCGGGAAGAATGCTTCCTTGCGTTCGTGCTTTGCTTCTTTGTTTTGTTTTATTTTATTTTTTTTCTTTTTTTTTTCTTTTAGAGGGAGTTTACCTCGGACCTCTTTGTATGACAAGGGAACCTTGGTTCAGACCTCGTGTTATGAGTCTCTCGGGGGAACTTGGTTCTGACCCCGGTTGAGAATATTTTATCCTTTGGAGGGAGTTTAACTCGGACCTCGTTGGATCTTCCCTTTTGAGGGAGGCGAGCTCGGACCTCAAAAAGGGGTTTCTTATGCGCATTTCTTAGAATATAATTACCCCATGTCGGATCATTATTGACCTCGGAAGTGAACCTTAGTTCGTCCTTATGAGGGGATTTGTCTTTGGATACTTCGTATAAGCAAATTAAAAGACACGAGAATATGCAAAACGAAAAGAAACTTTATTAAAGGAAAAGCGAAGCAAATTTTGACGAGCTCGTAAAAACAAAACATTATTACTTAAAAAAAAGAAAAGAAAAGACGAAAAAACTTAAGACTCTAAATGCAAGACTCTGCTGCTTATACGAAGAACCTCTTTAGGTGGGCGATGTGCCACGTTCTGGGTATCAGCTCGCCCGAAAGGTAGGCGATTTTGTAGGCTCCTTTGCCGAGGACTTCGTGCACTCTGTAGGGCCCTTCCCATGTGGCTTCAAGTTTGCCGAGCTTCTCCGAATGGCTTACTTCATTGTTTCTAAACACAAGATCACCGACCTGGAACTGCTGGGGTTTGACCCTTTGATTATAATATCGGGTCATCTGCTGTTTATACCAAGCTTCTTTTATGCTGGCTAGTTTCCGCTTCTCCTCGAGTAAATCCAGGTCGGTTCGGCGCTGCTCTTCATTGGCTTCCGCTGAGAAGTTGATAGTGCGGGGGCTTGGTGCCCCGATCTCTACGGGTATGACCGCTTCTGTTCCGTATACTAAACGGTACGGGGTTTCTCCTGTTGGAGTTCTGGGTGTAGTCCTGTATGACCACAGGACGTTTTGGAGGTTGTAGATCCATTCCGTTTTGTCCTTCTCTAAGCGGGCCTTGAGTCCGTTCACTATTGTTCTGTTGGTGACTTCGGTCTGGCCATTAGTTTGAGGTCGGTTGACCGAGGTGAAATTTTGCTGGATATTGAGTCCTTCGCAAAATTCTTGGAATGCTCTGCTCGTGAATTGCGTCCCGTTGTCTGAGATGAGGACTCTTGGAACTCCAAACCGACACACGATATTCTTCCAAATGAAGTCGACGGCTTTCTCACTTGTGACTTTTGTGGAAGGTTCGGCTTCGACCCACTTGGTAAAGTAGTCGACGGCGACTATTAAGAATCGTTTTTGTTTTGGGGCTGGGTAGAACGGCCCTACGATGTCAATGCCCCACTCCACAAATGGCCACGGGCTCTGTATAATGGAGATGTCGGTCTGGGGTACCCTTGTCACCTTGGCATGCAGCTGGCATTTCAGGCATTTTTTCACGAATTCTTCCGCGTCTTTTACCATTGTTGGCCAATAGTACCCCCACCGCATGATTTTCTGTGCTAGCATCCGAGCTCCGATGTGGCTTCCGCACGACCCGGTGTGCACTTCATTTAGTGCGTAGTCCACTTCCCTTGGTCCCACACACTTTAGGAGAGGCTGTAGGTATGACTTTCGATAAAGGATTCCTCCTTCCAAGACGTACTGCGTGGATTTAGCTAGGATTTTCCTGGCTTCCGCTTTGTCCTCAGGGATCTCCCCGCTCTCCAAATATTTCTTCAGGGGAGTCATCCAGTTCGGGTCGTCTTCCTCAATTGCGTTGACTTCCGCCTCTTCTATACTTCGATTCCGAACTTCTTCTATTAGAGTTGAGCCGGTTGAGTTCACCAGCTTACTTAGCTCATCAGCTCGGGTATTTTGGCTTCGGGGAATGCGAACTATCCTGAAGAACTGGAAGGATTGTTCTAGGAGCTTGACTTTCTCCAGGTATTTCTTTAGCTTCTCACTCCTTGCTTCATACTTTCCTAGCACGTGGTTGACCACTACTTGGGAATCACAATAGGTTTGGATAGCTCGTACCTGGAGTGTTTGGGCAAGATGCAGTCCGACAATGAGGGCTTCATATTCCACTTTGTTGTTCGTAGTGGGGAACTCGAATCGCAGCGAGTATGTTAACTCCTTTTTTCCCGGGCTAATCAGGAGTATGCCAGCTCCACTCCCTTTCTTTCCCGAGGCTCCATCCACGTACATCTCCCAGCAGTCTGGGGGGTCTTCTCTGGTATTTCTTGGAGTTTTGCTTTGGCCTTGGATTCTTTTGGTTTATTCACGACGTTGTACTGAGCTTCTACGATGAAGTCTGCTAAAGCTTGGCCTTTTATAGCTCGGCGGGGTACGAATGATATGGAATGCTCTCCGAGCTCGATTGCCCATTTTGCGATCCTTCTTGAAGCTTCCGGTTTAGAAAGGACTTGCCGGAGTGGTAGGTCGGTCAAAACTTGTATTGGGTGAGCTTGGAAATAAGGTTTTAGGTGCCGAGCGGCATTTATTAGGGCTAGAGCGAACTTCTCGAGGGGTTGATATCTTGTCTCTGGATCTTTCAGGACTCTGCTAACGAAGTACACCGGTAGCTGCCGATCTCCTTCATCTCGGACCAACACTGCGCTTATTGCTTCCTCCGACGCTGCGAGGTATAGGGATAGGGATTCTTCCTTTTTGGGGACTGACAAAGTTGGTAAGTCTCCAAGGTGGCGCTTTAGCTCGTCGAAGGCTAGTTCGTGCTCTGGTCCCCATCCAAACTCCGGTGCCTTCTTGAGGATTTTGAAGAACGGAAGTTGTTTCTCGGCAGCTTTTGAGAGGAAACGGCTTAGCGCGGTTATGCAGCCTGTCAACTTATGTACGTCGCGAATAGTTCGGGGTACCTTCATTTCCTGGACGGCTTTAATTTTCAACGGGTTGGCTTTGAGTCCTTCCGGCGAGATCCAGCACCCTAGGAATTTCCCAGATCGCACGTTGAAAGTGAACTTCTTGGGGTTCAGCTTGAGGTTTGCCTGCCTTAGCACGTCAAGTGTCGTTCGTAGATCGACCACCGCTGTAGCTTTTTCCTTGCTTTTGACGACAATGTCGTCTACATACACTTCTACGATCTCGCCAATGTGATCTCAGAAGAGGAAGTCGACCATTCGTTGGTAAGTCGCTCCGGCGTTCTTCAACCCGAAGGGCATGTATTTGAATGTGAAAACCCCAAAGCTCGTGGCGAAAGCTGTCATGATCGCATCTTTCTCGTCCATCAGGACTTGATAGTACCCCTTGTAAAGGTCAAGAAAGCTGAATACCTCGTATCCCACTAAGGATTCAATCTTCTCGTCGATGTTGGGGAGGGGGTAGCAGTCCTTTGGGCAAGCTTTATTAAGGTCGGTATAATCCACACACATCCTCCACTCCCCTCCTTCTTTCTTGACTACCACCAGGTTAGATAGCCAAATTGGGTATTTGACCTCGAATAGTAGCCCTGCTTACAGCCATTGCTGCACCTCATCATAGATGACCTGGTTCCGCTCGGCAGCAAATGTTCTTCTCTTCTGCTTTACTGGGGTGGAGCTCGGGTCGATGTTGAGCTTATGTGTAATGATGTCCGAGAGCACCCCCGTCATATCCGTTGGCGACCAAGCAAAGACGTCTTGATATTCCCTAAGGAGCTGGATTATCTGCAGACGGGTTTGGGGTCCCCCTGTAAAGCCGACCTTGACAAATTTGGTAGGGTCTTCTTCGGATAAAGGGACTTGTTCCGCCGAGGTGTCTGAAATTGTTGTCGCCTCTTCCAAATCCTCGGGATACTTTGTTGCTATGCTTGCGGTTGACCTCGAAGGGCAACTTGCATGCACTCTTTGGCCTTTTTCTGGTCGCCTCGGATAGTTAGGATTCCACCCGAGGTCGGGATCTTCAGTAACAAGTGGTATGGCGAGATAATGGCTCGGACCGCATTCAGCCAATCTCGACCCAATATGATGTTGTACGGGGAGTTCGCTTTGACCACGTAGAAGTGGATTAGCTTGTTGACGCTGGTCGGCGGGCTGCCAATGGCGACATCAAGCGCGATGATCCCTTCAGGTCGCGTCTCATGCTGCGTGAAACTTTTGAGGGGCAGGGGCGCGGAGTTAACCCGAGCCGGGTCGAGTCCCATCCTATCCAAGCAATGTTGGAAGATGATACTGATGCTGGCCCCACTATCAACAAATACGCGGTGGACAATCTTATTGGCCACTCCGACCTGTATTACCAGGGCGTCTCTATGGGGCGTTGCTGTAGGTACAGGATCGTCCTCGGAAAAGGTGACTGTTTCACCTTTCTTGAACCTCTTTTTTGTCTGTTCCTCTCCCGATGGAATTGGTGGTCTGCGAGCTTCAGACCTCAGCTTAGTTTTTGTTGTGCCCGGGGTTAGCCCGGAGATGGTTGACACCACCCCGTCGTACTGTGGCACGCTGCTCTGAGGGTCGTCGTCCTCCTCATCATGACTGGTTTTGGCTCGCTTATTATCGGGAGCGCAGCGGCCCTGTCCGCCCTTTCGCTTCCCCCTTCTGTTTTTCCTTCCCCTGGCCTCCTACTTCTTCAGCGCTCCTTCTTGGGCTAACCTCTCTATTTCCACTGCAAGGTCGCGGCAGTCTTCTGTGTAGTGCCCGTGGTCGTCGTGGAAGGAGCAGTGTTTGTTTTTATCTCGAGGTTTTGACCCCGACATAGGGCGTGGTTTTGTGAACCAGTCCTCATGAAGTGCGAAGATCTCCGCATTTGTTTTCACAAAGGGAGGTCGCTGAGGGGGTTCCGACTCCGGCCGTGGTCCAAGCCGGGACTGGATAGGTCCAGGTCCGAGCCGGGATTGGATAGGTCCCCGCTGAAGGCGTTCGTGGGCACTTCTCCGATCACGATCATTCCGGCCCCGATCACCTTCAGGCCTCTTCTTCTCTGTTTCCTCCCGCTTCAACCGGTCCGCATCTTGGCCGTCCACAAACTGGTACACGATTCTCCACATCTCCTGGGCCGTCTCAGGTTTCTGTTTAGCGAGCTCCTGGTTCAGGGACCCAGGAGTGACCCCGTTTCGGAAAGCCGAGATGAGGAAAACATCGTTGATTTTATCGACCTTTAAGCTTTCTTGCATAAATCGGGAGGCGTACTCCCTTATGGTCTCTCTGTCCTTTTGCTTTACGGACAGGAGGTAGGCCGTGTCTCGGCGAGCTTGGACTTTCATAAGGAATCTTTGTTTGAAGATTCCTTCGAGGTAGGCCCAGGACCCTACGCTGCCAGTCGGCAGGCCGTCGAACCAAGCTTGGGCGTAGTCGACCAGCATCTCTGGGAACAACTTGCACATGTGCTCTTCTGTGAGGCCCTGGTTGTGCATGCTGTACTTGAACCGCGTCAAAAAATTGAGGGGGTCCTCCAACCCATTGTAGGGTGGTATGTTGGGCAACTTGTACGTCGCGGGAAGCTTGGCATCAAGCAGCTCGTCGGTGAACGGGCTGACGAGTTGGGCAGATCTTCCCTCACGTCGGTGTCGGTTTACCTTGGGGCTATAACTTCTGGAATAGCTCGGACTTCCGTCCCTGCCTGGACTACGGTGTCGCCTCGGGAGATGGTGTTGCTTGGGACTCCGATGTGGGCTGGAGCTCCGGCGGCGGAGTGGGCTTCGCCGAGTGTCGTGCTTTCTTTTCAGCTCGGGCTCCTGTGTTTTGGAATGATGTGGAGTTTTGGGTATAGACTTCCGTGTGGAACTCTCCCTAGCTTCGGATATTGGGGGCATCCTAGCTGTTGTGAGGAAGCGCTTGAAGCTCTCCCTATTCGCTCTAGCGAATTCAGTCGCGGCGTATGTAGTGGCGAGGTCGAAGTCGTCGAGAAAATCCTCTCCTTTCGATCCTGATTTCTGTGGACCCTTCTGAGGGATGTCTTCCAGCGCGGGCATCCCTTTGAAAGGATCCTCTTCTATAGGGTTATTGCCGTGCCCCTCCTTTGGGACCGAGCTGTCTTTCTGGCGATTGCCCCTGTTCGTGGGGCGACTTTCTGCTTCGTTGGGATTCCCACGTTGGCTTTGGTCCTCCCGCACGTTTTGTGATCGCGTTACCGTCATAGTTCTGCTACCAAAGAACCGTCGATCGAGCTGTTCCCACAGACGGCGCCAATGATAGATCTAGGGTTTGCAGAGATAGCAGAAAATAATAATAATGCGACAACACAAAGATTTACGTGGTTCGATCGATGTGATCTACGTCCACGGGAGAGAATATAGAGAGCTTTTTATTATACTTGAGAGTACAATGAGTATTTGAACCCGTCTACACCTCTAATCTAGCATCTATATATAAGCCTTGAATCGAGCCCTAATCCTACTAGGATTCTTCGTACATATCCGAATCTCCTTCATAACAGAATTCCTTCCCCTCTAGGATAAGACTTCATTACTTGGTCTTCAAGGCAATTAATAATTCGTCTGGGCCGAGGTCCTTGGGCCGAGCTCAACGTACAGGCCCAATTAGGTTGAGCCTCGGGTCAGGCCCAAGAAGAGGCCGGTACCATCAATCTTGGTCGTGAATCATCAACGGTGAAGATCATGAGTTCAGAGGCAGTTACCTTCACTGTGTTCGTTTTCTTCATTCACAAGACAAGATTCTGCATTAGAGGAGAGAGAAAGGATACAGGAGAGAGTGAGTTAAGAGTTACTATTGTATTGGTTGATCTCATTCAATCTGGGTTGATTAGGATTGTAGAGTGATCTTGTAATATTTCGATCTCGTTTTCAATAATCAAGAAGGCTGACTCTCCTGTGGACGTAGGCAATTGTCGAACCACGTAAATCTGCTCACAGTCATCACTTTAAGTTTTCTGCAATTTTAGGGTTTATAGTTCTTGCTTGTTCTTGGTGGATTGCTTTCCTATTTGTTTTACAAATTGGTGCCGTCTACGGGAAGAAGGTTTAGAAGGGAAACTAATCTACAATGGCGACGACGAGGTTCGACGCCGAGAAGTTTTCCGGCAAGAATGATTTTGGTCTTTGGCGGATTAAAATGAAGGTCATGCTGATTCAGCAAGGTCTCGCTGATGCTCTTAAGTCGGCGCCTCAGATATCGGAGAAATCCGGTAAAGAAGAAGAAGAAACAGACAATAAATCTATGGAGCTTGCCGAGCAAAAGAGGGCTGAGATAATGGAGAAAGCGCACAGTGCTATCGTTCTTTGCTTAACCGACAAGGTTTTGCATGAGGTTTGCGAAGGAGACGACTTCTGCAAGAGTTTTGTCAAAATTGAAAAGTCTTTATATGACGAAATCGATCGCGAATTGTCTTTACATGAAGCAGTGCCTCTACTCGTACAAGATAGTTGAAGATCGGAGCATTGTGGAGCAGATGGATGAGTTCATGATGATTTGGAAAATATAGAACTGACGATCGATGATGAAGATAAAACGATCATACTACTAAATGCTCTGCCAAAGAGCTATGATCAGTTGAAGGATGTGATGCAGTATGGAAGGGAGAACTCCATATCTTTGGAGGAAGTGCATAATGCGTTGAAAGCAAAGGAATTACAGAAGCAGGTAGATGGAGGCCACGTTGATCCAGCTGGTGAGAGTTTGAATGTTAAGAAATTTAAACAAAAGAAGTTCAAGAAACCTGCAAATGATTCCAAAAAGTCTGCATCTTAAACTAAGTCCAAGGATTCAGATCAGAAATAGACTAGGAAGTGTCATTGGAGCAAGAAACCAGGATACTGTCATGACAATGGATCTAATGGAATTGGAGCAGAGTCGAGTTTGGGTTTCAATGAAGGAGAGAAATCTAGTTGTCAGAGAGATGACGAAAACACTGAAGGAATGAAGAATGAAGAATGAAGAAGTAGGAGGTCAGGAAAATGTTTTTATCGAAGAAGATGAATGGGTCTTGTAAAAAATGAGAGCTTTGACCCAGATTGAGTCAAAGAGATAGAGATAGCTGAAGATTTTCTACTGACCAAGTGCCTAGAATTTGAAATAGCTTAGTTGGGCTTTTTAATGTGTTTGGGCTGAAGTTGTTAGAGCCCAAATATGTTAAATTATCTTTATTGCTTTTGTTATTAGTTTTATGTATTAGTGAGTACTGAGGACTGATGAGACCATATTTTATATGCTCATCGTGTGTTTTTAGGAGTAGATCGAGTCTAGTTTTATGTCTTTTTAGTCTGTTTTAGTGTTTGGGAGGACACTTTTGGTAGTAGGCAAGGAAGGACAAGAACTTGGGCATGTGGAGTGAATTTGCGCGTGAAAGTGAGCACTTCGATACGATGCAATGGTCAAGGAGCTTTGCTCGTAGCTAGAGATATTGAGGTCGGAAGTCCAAACACTTAAAGGCTCTGTACCAGTCGGCATGACCGATTCAGACCGCGCGCAGTCATTCCAAACAGGTCAAGATGGCAGCTTGACTCTGGGCAAGGCCAAGGAGAAGCAGAAGAAAGGAGAGTATGAAGGTTCTATGCGTTGCAGCTGGCATGACATCATCTGGAGGACCAACAAGGAAGCAGTTCGTGCCTTGGAGGTGAAGGAATCGAGAAGACAAGTCCTACCTGGATTAGGAGACAAAAGGATAAGGAGGAGATCTACCCGATAAGAAAACAAATCTTTCCTAATCCTACTCGGCCAAGGAAGGAAGCTGCTAGCTGTCTTGAAGGCCCGTTTGTGGGTTTTTAGGGTTTCGACCCATGATCCTTGTAC
This sequence comes from Schizonepeta tenuifolia, assembly GCA_029490685.1. Lineage (NCBI taxonomy): Eukaryota > Viridiplantae > Streptophyta > Magnoliopsida > Lamiales > Lamiaceae > Schizonepeta > Schizonepeta tenuifolia. Next base: position 133,529,960 of record CM055955.1, read on the forward strand.
TCTATAAATAGGTTCATGCATGCAGCCTCAAACACACAAGCTTTTACATCTTTCTTTCGTACAATTTACTTTTCTGTTGTTAAGTCCCAGTTTGGGCAGACTATTGTTTAAGTATTAATTCAAATATATTTTCTTCTATCTATTTTGTTATTGTTATTTACTTTGTGTCTAGCTAAACCTTTAGATCTGAGTTTAGGTAGAGGATATGTGATATAAGTATTTTTTTTAACATGTGAGGTCTAATTGAGCAAGATAGCTATATATGTGTGTGTTCCCGAGACGTTAGGCAATGATGTCAAAGCAGTCTGTTTGTGTTAAGAGACCATACTACAGATGGGCAATTAAAGGGCTGCAGATTCCTTAAAAGGGAGGTAGCTTAGACCAATAGGGACCGGGAGAGGTTTGCCTCACGCTCCTTGAGGGTGGAAAATCTCAAGTTGAACTTGGGCGGAGCCGAACAAAGTACGCTGACACTAGTGAAAAGTTGGAGCGGGATCCTCGTATCTCATAGGGCCGGAACCGGTTCGTCTAGTGCCCAAAGCTGCTTGTTTCAATCTTTGCCCCTTGAGGAATGCTCGGGGGTGAGTTGGACAAGTTAGGAAGCCTGGGTGAGAATGCCACGCAGGATTCACAAGTAAGGACGAGCTGGCCAGACAACGTGACAGTAGGACCACGACGCGGTTTTCCTATAACCGTTGACACACATACGTAGCGAATATCTATGTACCTATGATCGAGTTACACTTATTCACATTGAATCGAACCTAAATCCAGATTGCCTTTTATTACTGATTGTTTACTTGTTTAGTTTCAACTTTTACTTTCCTTTGTTTTGCCCATGGCGATAGTAGAAATAGATCAAACCAACACTGTAACAGGATACTGTTAAGAGAATATTGCAGCTATTCCTCGTGGGATCGATCCTTACTTACCGACTACCTGATCCTAGGAAGTGGGCAAGGAAAAATACAAAATTGTATTTTAACATGGCTAAGCAATGGTCGCATCAGGGACCATAGTCCTATATATATCCGAGTCTGCATGGCTGTAAAAACCTAAGAAATGAATATCTAATTCTTGCGCCTCCTATATCATCTCCTTCTCTTTATTTCTCTTATCTCATCTAATTCTCTCTTCTTCTCTAAAGTTTCTATCTTTATCATTTATTTAATACAAAAATCCATACAAAAATTACATCAATACACCCAGTATATTCGAGTCCATCACAAACACATCATGAAAGACTGCTATTCTTTCAAAAGAAAGCAGAACAAAGAGAAGTAGAAAAATGATTCTGCAGATGTAGTTGAAGGAGAAAAACCAGGGGAGATGTTGAGCGTGGTGGACAGCCCAATGGAAGGAGCTTGGATCATGGATTCGGCTTGTAGCTTTCACATGTTTCCTCACAAGAACTAGTTTTCTTATATGAAGGCTGATAGTGAAGGATATGTTTTTCTTGGCAACAATTAGGTATGTAAAGTTAGAGGAATTGGAGCTATTTGAATGAAGATGCATGATGGTTCTTTCAAAACTCTGACTGAAGTAAGATACATTCCTGAATTGAAAAGAAATCTGATCTCACTTGGTCAATTAGAATCAAAGGGTTTTGATTTATGCTCCAAAAATGGACATGTTTATGTGTGCAAGGGAAACACTCTTATTATTAAGGGAGTTAGAAAGAATAACTTGTATCATTTGATTGTTGAGACACTTTGTGGTATCACTAATGTTGTTGTTGGTGAAAATCTGGATTTGTGGCACATGAGATTGACTCATATAAGTGAAGGCGGTCTCACTGAATTGCATAAGCAGGGTCTGATCAAGATTGAGGGATCTAAGAAGTCAGAATCTTGTGAGGAATGTAATTTGGCAAAGAGCAAGAAGTCTCTTTATCCAACTAGAAAGCATACTTCTATGGCACCACTAAATTATGCTCACAGTGATTTCTGGGGGCCAGCACAATTAAGGACAATTGGAGGTGGAAAATGGTTTATGAGTATCATTGATGATTTCTCAAGAAAATTGTGGTTGTTTATGCTAAAAGATAAGTCAGAAGCTTTTGATAAGTTTAAGGATTGATGTGTAGAAGTTGAGGTCGAGAAAGGGACTGCTCTTAAGTGTTTAAGGACATATAATGATCTTGAATTCTTGGCTGACAAGTTCCTAGAGTATTGCAAGCAGAAGAGTATGAAGAGGCATAGAGCTGTGCCAAACAATCCTAAGCAAAATGGTGTGGCTGAGAGAATGAATATGACAAATCTTGAAAGAATTAGGAGCATGATGATTAGCTATATGGTTTGTCAAATGGTTTTTGGGGTGAAGCCGCATCTATTGCAGCATATCTAATCAATAAGAGTCCTTTTGCAGCAATATGATTTAAGACACCAGATTCAAGAAGGTATGGAAGTTGTGGTGATTATTCACGTCTTAAGGTTTTTGGATGTAAAGCTTTTGCACATATCAGATAAGGAAAATTGGAAGCAAGAGCTCTCAAGTGTGTGATGCTTGGATATCAAAAAGGTGTTAAGGGTTGCACATTGTAGTGTATTCAGCCTAGGAAACAAAAGGTCATCATAAGTAGGGATGTTGTTTTCATAGAAACATAAATGCAATGTTTAAATAAACCTTTTTTCAATTCGGCGTCCAGCGTGTTATTCCGGGAGACAACATCAGATTTAAATTGGGTGATAGGTGTAAAATTAGAAGAAAATCGAAGGTTATTTTTGCTGAGCTAGAAAAAATCGCTCGGGTGCAATTCCAAAATTTGAAAAAAAAAAAAAGGTTTGGAATTTGCATACATGTTGAGCGTCGTATACCCTCAAATAATTCCTGCAAATCTTGCTCAGAATCAAAATGAGTATAACAATAAGCAAGGTCGAACCACTGAGAACGAGATAATCACTTATTTTTCGTATGAATCAATTTTGTTGTAGCCACTACGCCTTAAATTTGGATTTTTTAATTATTAACTAAGAAAACAAAGAAATTAACTAAATTGCAATCGAGATATTAAAAAGAAGTAATTTGACTTCGAATAAATCCACACTAGTCTACAATCTGATCATCGATGCAAAGATTAATTAACTCTCTATGACCAACCCGTTATAGGGTATCGTGAATGCAGCAGACATACCCCAATTCGTACGTACTTATCGATAGTTAGTTGTAGACGTCAGACCTAACTATTTCTCTTATTAAAACATAACCTAGCTGGAAACGTCAGTCCTAGATTTAATGCTCTAATAGCTTTTAGCTTTGAAGGAACCCGATTTAAACGAATTACCCAAGAACGCAAGTAATAATTCGTTTACCAATTTATTCCTACTATGAACATGGTAGCTTTTTCACTAATTAGCCCTAATCCAATAATTAACGATTAGGGGAACTAATTGACTTTAATTCAATTTAATCTAAGTTGATCAGGCTTAAACAAAATCAGAATTAATCTTATACACAAGGAATAAATCAAAATCCTAGCAAATTAATTATACGAACAATTAGGTCTCACAGATAATTTGACTTGTGCTTCAATATTTTCACCGAATTAAAAAATTAACTACGCATAATAATATTTAACACAATCGAATAAATAAAAGAAAATATAATATAATCTACGAACTGAAATAGAACAAGAAAATTGTCACCAAAATTCCAAGTCGCATGTGTTTTCTCTAAACTAGGCGGCTGGAAATTAAAGCAAGGTGCATGAAATAATAGAGAAGAAGTGTCCAGCTGCTAAAGCTAATATATAAGGAACAGATTTTTTTCCCATGTAATTAGCTGCCAACCTAATTGTTAATCTAAGATAAAAATAATAATAAAATCCTATTAAAAAACTATCTTTAATAATATTGTCTTATATAAAATAACATCGGCCCATCTAACTTCCATTCGCAACTTCTTCAATAATTGCACAGATTCACTTCATTCTCGATTTCTCACGTCCGAATTTTTGTGCTCATAAATTCTTTATTTCCTACACAAAAATACATTAAACGTGTATACTATATCCAAATAAAATCGTATAAAAACTAATAATATGAACGACGAAAACAACTACAATATCAATACAATAAGCTCTCGTTTTATTTGGTGCGAAAACGTAACTAAATAATAAATTCAGATATATGAAAAGTTAGAGCCATTGGGCTATTGACAGAGCTACACTCGGGCCAAGGGGGATCATTGGGCTCCCCTGGATTTTTATTTTATTTTATGTTTTTTGCTCTGTAATACCTATATAAACACACACACGATATATATGTGTTTAATGATTAATATAGAAAAACAAATTTTAAAAAGAATAAACTAAAGAATAATTAAATTTATTGTTAAGTCTTATATTCGTAGTAGGTGTATTTGACGTTTTAATCGTGTATTTGATGATTTATAGCATCTCCAGTCCATATTGATTACGCTAAAAAACACCAAATTTGGAGCAAAATGGTGCTCCAGCGCTCTTTTCTTTTGTTTTTTTTCTCATATAACTTCTTGTTACGATAATTAATTTACTATGATTAATTTACTAGAAGAGTTTTATTAGGATAAGACTTCTTATATATGAGGAGTCTATACTTTAATTGGAATATAAATTTAATGTTTATAATATTATACTTTTAACGTAAATACAATAGTTGGGATATATTATGTAAACCTAATTTTGTAAGAATCCACTTTTTTATAATAAGTATAGATTTAATTATCTTGCTCTCCAAATGTTTGATTTAGTTATATACATATCTACACATATTTCTACATTTATATGTGATAAAAGAAAGTCTTTAATAATATGGAATGTTTTAATATTATGAAATTACACAAAGTAAAATTTAAAAATTAATATAATAAAAAAATATATTAAAATATAATTATTTCTAGGGGTGGGAATACGGATTATGATTTACCGGTATACTCGACCCGTACTCGATACGCAGCGGGTAAATCGGTACCATAAATCCGGATTTAGCGGGTACGGGTCGGGTGATGGATAAATTTATTTTATTTGCCCGGGTATCGGGTATACCCGACCCGTACTCGGTTACGCATCCAATTACCCACCTAGATTAAAATAGGTTAGAATTAATATTAATATAACTATTTAATATTTTAAGTTCTCTTAAATTAGTCCTAATGTAACAAATAAGAAAATAAACTTATACATAGAGTTCATCTACTGCGATAAGTCCTATCCCAGCCTATGTTGAATAATACGATGAGCTTGGAATTAAACTCTACATTTGTTTCAATATTGAATTTTATATGGGTTTAATTATTTAAATGCATGCTATTTGAATGTTTATTAGAGTTTAATTTTTCAATTTTTACATTTCAATTTTTATGGGTAATGATTAATGCGTGCTAAGCGGGTAAGTACTAGAAATAAATTTTTTAAATTGAGTTTAGGGGTACCTGTATACCCGAATGGAATATCCGAGTTAGGTTTTTGAGTGCCCGATATAAAAAATGGGATCGAGTGCGGGTAGCATATTTAGGAAAAAAACAGGATCGGGTACCTGGTTTTTCCGGGTAGGGTACCCTACCCGACCCGTATTCCCACCCCTAATTATTTCACATACTAAAAGTTACTATATTTATAGAAATATTTACACCAATAATAAAATCATAAAATTACTTAAAAAAACACAATTGCATAATATACGAGGCGAATTAATAATAGAACAAAAAATTCCCCATTTATGGGATGAATATTTCACATTTCAAAATGCATTGGTTAATCATCTGTGAGAAGAATATTCTAATCCATAGAATTATGTAACTTATTTTCTTTTTTTTTGTAATAATATGGACGAGTACTGTTTTTTTCCTACTCATTTAAGAGGTTTTTAATGAGGCTTAAAATGTTTTTAATTTTATTTATTTATTAATGAATTTTTGTAATTATTCTTTATTAACCCAAAAGATAGGATATTCTAGAATATTTTATTTTTGCGTAAAAATATAGAACAGACTGCTGGAAATGACTTGTAGGTTTTGCTGCTTATTTATGTTATTTGTTGTAAAATGGTGCAAATTATTGGAGATGCTCTTTTTTTTATGAGGAAAAGATTAACCACTTTTTATTACGAACATCACATGGCAATGAAGAAGACCCTCCACATTATTCGGAGGTTCATCCCAAACATGCGTAAAAGAAAAAGCTAGAGGCATTCTAGCCAATTTATGTGCTACTATATTAGTTTCACGCCTCACTTTCTTCACCTTGAATTGTCTGTCTTCATCAAGTAACATTCAACAACTATCAAAGATAGAGCCGAATTCTGAATTATCCCTTGCATAACCAGAAACTGGTCTTTATCAAGTAACATTCAACAACTATCAAAGATAGAGCCGAAATCTGAATTATCCCTTGCATAATCAGAAACTGCATCATGAGTGATCTTGCTATATGTTGCAAAGATCATATTGTTCATACTTTTATTCTTAATCCACGACAGAGCCTCATACAAACTCATTGCTTCCCCGGATCCTCCTCTTCAACACGCATACAACCTGGGATCGTAACATATTTCGCCTCTACGAAAGCTCCCTAGTTATTCCTTAACACCAGTCCAATCCCTGTTTGATTTGAAGAGGCAAAAACTACCGCGCGCATCTACATATCTAGATATTCTCTTAATCATGTTGTTACGTACAATAAACTTAGTGATAATTGAACAAAAGTGGTCGGCCACCGATTGGTTTGCCATGAAAAACTGGCCGAACCCACATCTTCAATTTGGACTGGTTTATTTTTATTATTATTTTTTTTTTGTGGTGACAATTATAACCCTCAACAAATTCCCTCCAAATATAATATGACGGTATGCAATCTACCCATCTTGGTTCCCAGTTTTTTTTCCCTCCACACATAGCAACATTAATTTCGGTTGTAATTATGTATTAATTAGGGATAAAATTTTTTTTAGGTAATTTGTACATATTAATTTATTGAAGTGTATTTTAAATCAATTATTCCTCCTAATAGGAAAAAAAATCAATTTATTTAATTTTGGAAACAATATTAAGGACGAAATTAAAGTCATTCGAAATTAAAATATTTTGAAAAACAATCAATAGCAAAAATGAGTCCGATATTAAAGGAAATTTAAAATTCAAAATTCAAACAAATTTGGAACCTTTAAATCAAAATAAGCAGAAAGGGTAAATCAGAGAAAGTCTAATTCCAATTTTATATGGATTAACCTATTAATAAAAGTAATTAAAGAATTTACATATTTAACCCTGATATCTTGACCACTAGGTGTTTGAAAGTCTTTATTGTTAACTTAATCATATAAATATTTTGTTACTGAGTGACAGGTCCATTTCATTAATATAAACTCTTTCATTTACATAAAAATAACCATATTTTCACATTTCTTCTCTCCTACTTTTGTAATAGCATCTATTTGTAAATGTTATTAACGAGACTTTCAAAACAAATGTTACTAATAAAACTATTTAATTCGAACATACTATGTTAGACACACGTGCTTGAAACAAGAACAAAAATTGTCCGATTGCTTTCAAAATTTCCTTCCTACTCAGATTCCCTTCCAACATATCAATCTCACGCACACCCCTTCCAAATTTTACTCTCATCCACACCCAACTCCTAAGCTTGTGAATTTAAATTGGGATGAAACTTTATAATTAAAATTTAAAAAGTGTATCTTTATTAATAACCAAACTATCGAAACTATGAAATTAAATTATTAGTTAAAAAATTCCGTCAAATCCCTATTTTTACCATCATATGGCTGGATATAGTGTGTCCAAATAGCACTACCTTGAAACTTTTAGTTTTTTAACATTGCGTGTAACTAAGATGCCATAATATTATTCAAAATTTTGTTTTTATTTTTTGAAAATATTTACTTGTGATCATCTAAAATTATGATAAGTTTCTGGCTCCGTTGGGGCAGCAGGGTTCTGTCAATATTAGTGTTGGGGGCCATAGACACTGCAACCGTAAATTTATTTTGCAGTTTTTTTTTTTCTTTGTTTATTTATTTATTTATTTATTTATTTATTTTTATTTTTTTCCTGTTTAGCAAGTCGATGTGCCACATCGTTTAGCCATTACCATTGCTCGACGCCGTCACCATTATCGTTTAGCCATTTTGGCATATGCTAATTAAAAAAAAAAAGCAAAAATATCAACATATATACATATATGTAATGCGATGCATCTAAAATACGATACAGGTGCATTGATTTGACTATCCATGCCAATACATCAAATTGCCCGACCAAAATTCTCACAAAAGAAAGTAGAAAAGAAATGTGTTTGACTATGAGATTAAGTTATATGCATTGGATCTTGTAGGATGATTGATTTAGATTTAATTATTCATTTTTTGACTTTAAAATCTATTATAAACTCTTTTCTCTAGATATATACACGTAATTTAAATTGCCCCTTAAAATTTAATTGTTTATCAAAAAGAATAAGAGTCATTGTAACGTTTAGCTGATTGTGCAAATATATGATAATGCTCTGTAATAATTTGTGTATTTACGAAAGCCACGGTTTGATTGTTTGTTTGCTTTGTATCTTGTAATGTCTACTTGGTGAAATAAAGCTTTTATTTACCAAAAAAAAAAAAAAAAAAGTTTAGTTGGTTAACAACCCTAGCTACTCTCACGCCAGTTAGTTTGTGAAAAGAATAAGTCACATGCATTCTAAACAACAAGTTTTTCGAAACAAGTTTGGAAAGAGTTACTGAATGGAGCGCAATGGCCAAAGCTGGGATATTGAGAGAGGGACCCTACTAACTCAATGCAAGTACAACATTAATTTATATCTTGTGGTAGGAAGGAGCGCAATGCAAGACGATTTCAAGGGAAGAGCTATAGTGTGGAAGTTGTGTTATTAGAGTTTGAATGTGATGTGTTTTCTGTTTTCTTTGCTTCTGCGGTTGTACATAACTATCTTATTTGGTTTAATAAAATGCTATTTTTCCAAAAAAAAAAAGAGAATTAAACAAATGTTTTTGAGTTATGTACTTACAATAATGACCGACTCATGCATCTTGATAACAAACCATAATTTATTTAAAAATAAAATAAAAATTAATACAAGCAAAACTTTTAAATATATATTAATAGTATAGAACAAGATTATGAGAAAAATATTTATAAATTTCAACAAAATTTATATGAACTTAAAATTCTTATTTAAAAATTTTTATATTCTATAATAAATCTCACATATACTTAAATATTAATTTAATTAATTCTATTAATAGTTTGGTCAAAAATATGACCTCCACATTGAAATTTTGAGCTATGTCACTTCTTTAGTGCAGATTTTATTTTCATAATAGTTAAATTTCGTGGCAGATCAATCATATATAGTTGGGATATATATTAATTAATTAATTAATTAATTAAAACCGTAGTGATAAGTTAAAATTACCAAAGTTGAATTCAGGTGTACCATATTATAGGGGAAGAGAAAAGTCTGCATGTCATGCCAAGAATGTTCCTTGTTCTCAGATTGTGTAGATTCGTTTCATTTCGCGTTTCAAGATTACAAAACTTTCTCTATAAATATCGTCCTATTTCAAAGATGAACAATACAAATAAAAGAAAATTCAACACTAATTTTTTGTTATTCATTAGGAGAATTCAATTAAAATTAATTTGCTGGCTGCGCTCACCTTACTTCCGATGGCGGCACTCGCGGACTGCGACTGCACGTGCGACGAGGAGTAGGAGGACACTGGACAAATCCCCCTTGCGCAAACAACACAAAGCGGTGGCGCTTGGTGGCGAGTGGGGTGTGCGTGCGCCTGTCTGTGGCTGCGAAAACAATTTCGACACTAAGCCCGGAGAGCACCCTCTTCTTCACCGTGGATCCTTTCGACAGAAATACGCCGCCCATGAACGCCTTCACGATGAAGAAGAGTCTGCTTTCCGAGTTTAGCACCGGAATTCTCTTCGCCGCCACGGAAGGCGCACGCCCACCTCGCTGGCCAACAAGATTGGCACCAGCCCCGCTGCTTTATGTTTTGAGTGCTAGGTATCAGGTCCAGGTTCTCCTACTCCGCATTGCACGTGCAATCAGCAAGTGCCGCCGCCAGAAGCAAGATGATGGCTGCGAGCAGGGGCGTAGCCAGAGGGGGGCAGTGGGTGCACTGGTCCCCCCTGGCTTTTAAAAAATAATTACCTATATATATGAGATTTTTATTGTTTTCTTAATTATCCTTTATTGTGGAGGGTTAGAGAGATTTATATTCTTATCTTTATATTGTTGTTGTAGAGAGAGAGAGAGAGAGAGAGTGAAAGAGTTGGGAGAGGGAGCAAAATATCAGGAGAGATGAGTGCAAGGGATAGAGACTGGAGATCTTGATGGTCGTTTGTTATTTATTTAAAAAAATTGCCCTTATCTTTGGTAGATTAATTAATAAATAATTATATATAAAACACATCAAAAAAACTTAATTTGCCCTTTATCTTTGGTAATTTTTTTTTAATTTGCCCTCAATTTGGATAGAGAGGTGTTCGTGCATTCGTGCAACCTCACAGATTATAAGTGGATTTGTTCCGATTAGTTAATTTAGAAGAGCCCCCCCCCCCCCCACTTAATAATTTAATTTCTTGTAATTTGCAAATAATGTTGATGAGTAATTGAGAGGTGTATGACTTTAATTTGGATTTGTTCGATCCTAATGTTATGTTTACTGAATCTTAGTGTAAGCATGATTTAAAAGCATTTTTTGTATTTTTTGGCTGATTTAATAGCATTTCTTTTTTGTAATTTTTGACTGATTTTTTTTGGCTGATTTAGTATTTATCTACTACTTGCAAGGTGAAAAAAATTTGGACCCCCCTGAACTGAAATCCTAGCTATGCCACTGACTACGAGCAAATTAATTTTAATTGATTATGATGTCTCGATAATGAATAACAGAAAATTTAGTGAGGAAATCTTTTTATTGTTGTTAAATTTGGAAGGGGATCGATACTTAGAGCATCCACTACACGGATTGAGTTAGACCTAGGTTGAAGCACTGGGAAGCGTGATTTTAATGATTGGTGGTGTTGAGTTAGATCTAGGTTGATTTTTCCACTACAATGGGGTTGAGTAAGACCTAGGTTGAAGCACTGGGAAGCGTGATTTTAATGATTGAATAGATTTTATTTTGTTGTTATTTTTTTATTTGTAATAAATATTATAAAAAATTACTTAATTAAATTCAAAAATACACTAATTAAATAAAATATACACTAATTAATAAAATAAAAATACAATATTTAAGAAAATAATATAATTAAATTCAATTTTATTTTATTAATTATAATTTTATTAATACTTAATTACAACATATATAAAAAATTAAAAACCCACTACCTAAAGCCCACTACCCTATTAAATCCAAAATAAGCCCAAATAAACCCAAATAATTAAAGTCCACTACCCTCTCTACCACGTTTCTTCTTCAACCTCATTTATTCTTCTTCTTCTCACCTTGAAACCAAGCTCCATGGCTGCAACTCAGAATTAAAAAAAAAAAAAAAAGAAACCAAGCTCTAGGACGCCATCTCCTTCTTCTCCTTCTCTCATGGCGACGCGTGGCGATGAACGGGGTCGAAGGTGGTGTCGAAAAATCGACACAGTCTTCGACACATGCCTCGACCTACCCTATGTCGAAGAACCCACTGCGGGATCGACACACCAAGTGTCGAGTGAGGCGTGGTCGAGCAGCGCTCGACACCGCGATCGACGCTGCCGCTCGACCACCGTAGTGTTTGCTCTTAAGATCTTTAAAAAAAAAAACAAAAACAAAAACAAGTGAAAGTGAATAATGGTTTTATTTCTTACATGTTTATCATGTAAGTTGACAAAATCATTCATCGTTTGGTAAAATATTGCTTCAAAAAGTAATTTATATGGTTTTTAAATTATGAATAAATAATTCAAAGTTTAAGATTCGCACATAACTTACGTTCTCTTAGGCTGCATGCATCGCGCCTCTATGGGGGGTGCTCGAGTGTGGCTCGAGATCGGAGTAGCTTGAGCCCCCCGCGTGGCAAGCCACGGCGCCTCGAGACATGTTCGAACGCTCGGGACAGGCTCAAGCTCAGCGCGTGTAAGTCACGCGCGGCCATTATCGAATAAAAAATAAAATAAAATAATGGCGCGTGTTTACACGCGCCTAACGCAAAAAAAATTAAAATTTCAACGGTTGCTGCTTCTCAACAGCTAATTCCAATTTTCTTTATTTATTTATTTATTTTTTCTTTTCCTCCACTATAAATACATCTCTCAACTCTCATTCATCTCACACCAAAAACACAACCCCTTTCTCTCTCAAATTCAACTACAAAAAAATGTCTTCGTCGAGTTTTTCATCTTCGTCGGTGGAATATGTCGAGGGCGGCACCGACGATGAGGTAATGGAGATAATGGAGGACGTGGATCGATACATACGTGTATACGTAGTGGCGTAGAAAAAGAAGAAGAAGAGGGCGCGGGGGTTCGCCGACCGCGACCGAGAAGAGGCGTGTGCGCTCCCACACGCCGACTACTTCGCCGACAACCCCACGCACGGCGAGCATTTTTTCCGACGCCGTTTCCGGATGCATAAGTATTTTTTTCTTGCACATCTGCAAGACGTTGGACGAAAACGCCCGCTACTTCACGCATCGACAAGATGCACTCGGACGATGGAGGCTGACGTCGGTGCAAAAATGCACGATGGCGGTGCGACAATTGGCGACCGGTAGTGCTGCGGATGTGTTCGACGAGTACCTGAAGATTGGAGATAGCACGGGCCTGCTTTGCCTCAAAAAATTTTGCTGAGCAATGATCGACCTCTTCGGCGAGCGGTACTTGAGGAAGCCCAATGCTGCCGACACCGCACGTCTGCTCCAAATGCACGAGGCGCGGCATGGGTTTCCGGGGATGCTCGGAGCCTGGATTGCATGCACTGGACTTGGAGGACTGCCCAAAAGGGTGGGCGGGTGCCTACACTCGCGGCGATCAAGGCGTGCCTACCTTAATCTTGGAGGTGGTGGCGTCGCAGGATTTGTGGATCTGACATATGCCTTTTTTGAGTGTGCCGGCTCCAACAACGACATCAACGTCCTCAATCAATCGCCCTTGTTCATGGACGTGCTTGAGGATAGAGCTCCACCGTGCACCTTCACCGTCAACGGCAACCGCTACGACAATGGGTACTACTTGACCGATGGGATCTACCCTTCTTGGACAACACTGATCAAAGCGCCGAAGGTTGAAACTGACCCAAAGACGGCGAAGTTCAAGAGAATGCAAGAGGCGGCTAGAAAAGACATAGAGCGGGCCTTTGGAGTGCTCCAAGCCTGATGGGGAATAATCCGCGCTCCGGTCGGTGCTGGTACACGAGGCATCTCTGAGATATCATGTTCGCGTGCATTATTTTGCACAACATGATCATCGGAGACGAGCGGAAGGATGTGGAGAATTGGAGAGACGACTCTGATTCTCCGTCCACTAGCGGGATATCCCGGAGGACATGTCCGATCTCCTTTAAGACATATCTCGCTCGGGAAGCCGACTTGAGAGATCAACAAAAGCACGTTCGGCTTACCAATGATCTCACCGAGCACGTTTACCAGAAATTTGGACCTCTACGGGAGTAGTCTACATTTTAATTAATGTAATTTTTTTTTAATTAATGTATTTTATTTTATTTTAATTAATGTAATTTTTTTATTTGAATTAATGTAATATTATTTTTATTAATAGAATTATATGAATTAATTTAATAAATGGAAATGGGGAATTGTTTAATATTGTGCTGGAAACTCCTTGGAGACTGTTGGGATGCAGGGGTAGGGGTCTCTAAGGGTGCTGTAGTGCTGGAGCACCCCTTGGAGACCACTAATGGTCTCTAAGAGATGCAGATAGTCTTAGTTCCGTTTATGCAAATCATCCAAACGTCAATTTTCTTCACCTGTATAAATTGCCTTAATCTTTTGATATCAAAAGATTATAAGTCAATTGTATTGAAGTTTAGAAGGTTTAGTAGATTGTGCAATTACGATATTATTTATCAATGAAAACACCATCTGCATTTTTTTTTTTGCAAATATATATGACTATATGTACCGACTAGTTTTCTTTTTTCATGAACCTAATAAAAGGTTAATTGTCCCTAAGAAGTAAGAATCACGAGTCTGCAAATTAATTACATTGTGGAGCAAAAAGAATATGTAAATGTTAAATTTATAAGTACAATGTTTGAACTAGAGAGTAGGTTGAGGAGGTCTTTGTAATTTTTATGAATATACAATTTTGTATTGCAAATTACAATTGTATGTGATATGGCTTAAAATATCTCAGGTCCCTCCTAAAGACCTGAGAAAGCTCTCTTTCGTAATTGATGGGAAAAATGTTAGCTATCATTTATTCAGGTCTTCACCGAGACCTCCCATGAGCTTTTACAGTAGACCTGCAGAGAGGACTCCAGTGAGTTCCCTGACTGAGGTCTCTTGTCACCGTGTGTGCACCTGACTGACTGGAGTACTTTAATTAATGCTAGCCCAGTACTGTCGGAAGGTACAATTTGTCTCAATCAATGGAGCAGTAACACGTGTAAAAGCCATAGCTAGAGATGTGATAATAAGGGAACTTTATCCTCAAGTAAAGGGACGAGTATATATACAGATAAAAAAGAGGCACCTAACACTCTACACACACGCACATTCCTGTTACATTCATTCATTTCTTTCAAAAGAAGAAGAATTGACTTGAGCGTTGGAGGTGGTTCGCCGGAAAACACCTCCGACCTTTCTTTTATTGCAAAACCTGGTGAGAAGTCGACGTCGAGGTCGTAGTTCCAATCGCGTGAAACAGAAGAAGGAGAATTATCTAGGTAGTTATTCAAGCATTTCTTTATTTCCATGTCTGTTCTACATAATGTATCATTTTGGTAACATTATCTGGCGCCGTATGTAGAAACGACGTTTTTTCTAAGTTTCCTTCTCCTTAAAACGTTACTGAAAAGAATTACGGGGATGTCAAGTGAATTATGTTCTGTTTCCTGTTTTCTAAAGAAAATCTTTAGTTAAATGAGGTGAGAGAAAAAGTTTCTGGGTTATTCGAAAATAGGTGGCATTTGACATGTTTTGTGCTTTGATCCATTTTGAAAAAGAAATTCAAAAGACCTTCGAAGTTTATTGTTAGTTTCCCAAAGTTGCTACTGCTGAATTTGAAATATTAAAAAACCAGTGTAGCCTCTTCTGATTTTCTTTACTCCTCATTCTTCTGCTTTTACTGTAAAAACCGTGGAGGGATAAAGGTTCAAGATCTGAATATATCCCTCTGTGGTGTTAGAAAATATTCAATGACTTTGAAGCAAAAACTTTGAAAAATCTCATGGCATGAGAGAGTAAAGTGCAGAAAACTGGAAGCTTTCTGAAGTGGGTTTCACGCGGCCTCAGTAGAAGCTGAGGAAGTGAGATGGGAAGAGGATTCATGGTGAATCATGCCCTCCGATTTTCCTGGGTTTGAGAAAGCTTAGTTGTAGCTTCTCTGAAAAGAACAAAGTGTTGAACACTTACAATTCCCTTTGATAGCTGCAGACAGCTAACTGTTGATAATCCTGTGCTGCAGCCATGGATGATACGGTGGTCTGAGACCTGGGACCTCCCTTTGAAGGAGTTGTACATGATGACAGTTCCCGGAGGGGCAAGATGATGAAGGGAATCACGATGCCTTGAAGGTGAGTGCGCAGAAGCCCGCCACACCTCGGAAAGAGGGGCCCTCTAAGTCACTGAGTCCGCACAAAGAGAAAGCTCGCAAAGATGCGGATGATCAAGGGGGACAAGTTCCAAACTCCCTCACAGCAGAATGTTACTTGGATGATCTCAATGGATCAAATTAGTGCTATGGTAAAGCAAGCAGTGTCTAAAGTTATGGTTTCACCAGAAAGTCAAAACAAGAAAGCTAGCAGTATAGCTAGAGAAAAACCAAGAGAGGTATAAATCTCTCTGGTTTGACTGTAATAATGACAAGCCATTCATAAGGCAAACTGAGCTTTATTCAAGAAATAAATAATCTGAAAACCTGATTGCAGGAAGAACCTGAAAATGAGGATTACTGTGAAGGAAAAGGATATGAAAGCCCACACACTGAATCTGAGAATGGTCAGTAGCGTTGATGAGATGTCTGAACAGTATTAGTAATAATCGAGTTAATGATTTTTAACTTGTTCTTTCCTATTGTTATTATGAAAACATGCAGAGGAAGGAGAGAGGACGGTAAAATTCCAAGATAAAGTTGCGGCAGCTGAAATTGCAGCCCTCAAACAGCAATTAAAAGACCTTCAGAAGAAGATTCTTTCTCCCACAAGAAGTCACCTAAGAAGCCCGCTAAAACTAGTAACAGTTAATCTCCTTTCTCGAGAGACATCCTAGAGGATCAATTACCTCCAAATTTCAAAACACTGACATTGGAGTACGATGGTTCCACAGATCCATACGAGCATATGATGAGATTTGAAAATGGTGCAATGTTGCATCAGTACACAGAAGGAGTTAAGTGCAGAGTTTTCCTTACGACTCTATCGAAGGTAGCTCAACAATAGTTCTCTCAATTATCTTCCAACAGTATAAGTTCATTCCTCGAGTTCAAGTCCATGTTTCTCCACCAATTTGCTAGTGCGAGGAGGCACATAAAGACGTCCACCTCACTCATGGCATTGAGGCAAGGACCCTCAGAGAGCTTGCGAGAATATGTGACTCACTTTAACGCTGAAGCGTTGCAAGTTCCTCTGGCTTCAGATGATGTGAAGGTGTAGGCGCTCATACAAGGGTTAACACCGGGCTTATTCTTTAATTCGCTGAACAAGAGAGCTCCCCTATTCTTCGAGGAGTTGCTGTAGAGAGCTAAAAAATATGTCAACCTTGAGGAAGCTCAAGAGGCTAGAAAGATACAAGAGCTATCCCCTGTTCCCAAAACGGAGACCTCGGAAAAAAGGCCGTCTTCAGCATCAAGAGCTGAAAAGGAGAGAGGGGGGCAGAAACCCAAGAGAGCTCAAGAGAGGTTTGACCAGTATACACCCTTGAACGCCTCCTTGGTGGAGGTCATGGAGGTGGCAGCTAGATCTCCTCATTTCAAGTTCCCAAGCACTTACAAAGAAGCTCCGCGTAACCCGCGATCTGAGTTGTACTGCAAATACCATAATGACTATGGACATGACACAAACTCTTGTAGGAACCTTAAAGACGCCATTGAGCGATTATTGAAGAAAGATGACACATTGCTTCAGTTTGTCAAGAAGGAAAGGGAGAAAGGATACAAGAGAAAAGAACCGGAGCAAAGGAAACCAGACCAAAGGGAGAGAACTCCTCCACGACGGAAAGAGCCTCCCCTTAAGAGAGAAAGTATTAATATGATCATGAGGGGAAACGTTAATGGAGACTCAGGAAGGGCTCGTAAGGCCCATGCAAGAGCCGCTAAAGCTCATGTAAGTAGAGAAGTACAAGAGTTGGCACAAGCGGTGGGAATGGAAATTGATGTTGTGGACTCATTCCCGGGAGATGAGGTCAACCCAAAGATGTGTGTGAGCTTTGGGCCGGAAGATTTAGTTAGCATGAAACCTTATAATGATGCCTTGGTAATCAGTGCAGAGGTAGCTAACTGGAGAGTGGCACGCATCTTCGTGGATACAGGGAGTGCAGTCAACGTGCTATTCTGGGATTGTTTCCAGAAAATGAAAATCAATGCTGACCTGGTACCAGTGAATACTGCGTTGTATGGATTTGCAGGAGGATAGATACAACCTAAAGGAGAGGTAACTCCCCAAGTAACTTTGGGAAGTGGAGAGGCCACCAATACTCGAATGGTGAAGTTTCTCGTAGTAGAGACACCATCAGCCTATAATATAATTTTGGGGAGGCCGGCGCTAAATGACTTTCAGGTAGTGGTCTCCACATATCACATGAAAATGAAGTTCCCTGCTCAGAAGGATGGTCTGGTAGGAGAGGTGGTCGGAGATCAAGAGACCTCAAAGGAGTCTTATGTGAAATCTATTAAACATGCTAAGCAGAACGTGAAGGGAGTTCCGAAGATGAGATACCCAATGCAGGACAAGAAGGCAAAGAAGGAGGAGTCGGAGCATGGTCTTGAACCTCGTATGCAGCCAGTTGAAGAGGAACCGATGATGGTAGAGCTATTCTCAGGAAAAACTGGTTTTGCCACGAAAATAGGGAAATTAATGGTGGAAGAACAGAAAAAAGCTATCATTCAATGCTTAAGAAAAAATGCGGATTTGTTTGCATTCCACCCCGGAGACATGGTCGGGATAGACCTAGCAGTGGCAGTGCATCATTTGAATGTCAATCCCGGGGCAAATCCTGTTAGACAGAAAAAAATAGCTTTTGGGCCCGAAAAAGAGAAAGTGATAAGAGAAGAGATCATGCGGCTGTTGGATGCTGGTCATATTGTCAGAATCCAATACTTTGAGTGGTTATCAAATACGGTGATGGTGGCAAAAAGCAATGGTAGTTGGCGAATGTGTATTGACTTTAGAGACCTGAACAAAGCATGTCCTAAGGACCACTATCCGCTACCATGCATTGATCAACTCTTAACATACCAAATACATAAGTGCATAAACAACACAATTTATTCTCAAGATATTGAGTGAGCTGGTGAACTCAAATCTGCTCGTATTATTCTTCGCAATAGGATTTAAGGATTCCTAGCTTTTGGCCCAAGTTAGCACATACTCAGACGAACAATCACAAAATTACTTCTAAATAAATTTTGAAGGTCTTTCGTGAACATTTTGTGATATTAGTCAAAACTCTACTATGAACTAGCAATACCACATAGACAAATGAGCTTCACCATAAGGGGCATAATATGGATCAATATGACCAGGTTTCCAGATCTACTAGGCAAATAGGTTCAACTTCAGTGTAGAAATGAATCTACACTTACAATTCCTTCTCAACCTCATATTTTACTATAGTTTCAAAACTCTTCATGCACTACGCACAAGAAGTCCCAAATTTATCCCTTCTAATGGACACACGATGTCTTCATACGTTTTTATTCTCACAAAAAACAAGCTATTATTCTTCATGCAATTCTTAAGTTCAGTTCTTTCATTTAGCACCAAAATCGAATACACATTAATGCAAATGCAAAATGAGCAACAACTTCTATATCAAAAAGATCCTTCTGACAAAATCATCAGCGATTCCAATTCATCTTTATCTACTGACATATTCCAGAAGCATAAGTATTATAGTATAAAATCTCTCAGGTCTCATGGAGACCTGATCCTTCGACCTGAAGATAATCACACCTAAAGAGAGGTGCTACCGATGTCTTTTGGTTAGACTTCAAATAGATTCGAGAATAGGTGCATGTATCAGGTACCATCTCAGGTGCCCTAGGGACATCTCAGATCAGAACATGGAGAAAGGACTATAAACAGGTCTCCCGCTCTTTAATGAATCTGACACCTGCAGAACGCTTTACCCAGGCGAGCTGGGAATTGTCGGACGGTACATCCGTTTCATAGCGAATGACAATAGGACGCGTGTAAAGGTAGTAGCAGCAAGAATCAAGAAAGCACAACTTCATTTCCAAGTAATCTCACGAGTATATAAGTCAAAGGATACCCATTTCACAGGGGGTTCACCATTTTTCTCAACTACTTCTGCGTTTTCTTCTTCTTCATCAATAAACCCAGAAAACTAACTTGAGCGTCGGAGGTGGTTCGCTGGAGAACACTCCCGGCCCTTCTTTTTCCTGCAGAATTCAGTTACAAGCAGCTTAGGCGGATTGGACACATCTGTGCGGAGAAGAGGAAGAGCACTGATTAGGTAAATATTGAGTTCATTCCCATTCATTATTATCATTCATCATGATGCACTATTTTTGGATGCATCAATAAGCATGTAACATGATAATCAAACTCAGTAGAGGTATATGTCAAAACTATTTTTATCAAGCAAAGTAAGTTTAACTCAAGCTAAAAATATAGACCTTTCTCATGGAGTACGACAAGATGTTCTGTAGCCTCCAAGTTCATTCCCATGTATATGCTTTTGAGGCTTGGCCAAAGAAGCGTCTAGCAACCGCGCGACTGCTGACCACATCCTTAATCACTTGATTCCATCCCACTACTTATATTCACCAAAATGTAAATGATCGTTATGTTGGCTCTTTGCTTTTTGCGCTTCCTTTTGGCCATATCATCCACAAACCAGCCACATTAGAAAGCTAAAAATGGTTCTCAGATTTTGTAAAATGGAGGAAAATTCAGAACAATTAACCACAACTAGTTTATTGATTTTACTGGGCATATTCAACATACTAATGCTTCAAGTATGAGATTAACTTAACAAATACCCACTCAAATTCATGGCAACAATTATCCAAAAACCAACATCAAATGAAAACTGCAAACGATGTACCACGTTTTTGATGTACCAGGTTTTTCCAAAATGGCCAAAGCTCTTAGGGGCTTTTTCACAAATATTCGGTGTGTCATAGTGATAAATCACAGAATCGTGTGTGTAAATCAGCATAAACACCCACAAATCAGATGTCACATAATCTATATAACACCAGATTATGAAGAGAATTAGAATACAATTATATTCCAAGATCCAGAGTTCCTCACTTAAACTCAAGTTCCAACTATTGTTCATAATAAACAGTAATTTAAATCCAATACTTCACATATTAACCTTTCGATTTATTTATGAAAAATATAAAACAGGCACATTCAGATATGGATAGCCATGATTCTTTAACATCCATGCTCAAGTAAAATCTTTTGCATCTAGATTTTGCAAAGAATAGTCAATGTGTTTTGCAGCATTTTCGCAAACAGTTGGTATTCACTAGAAATTATGCAAAATTCACAAATAATCCAAACCAAAAATTAACAGCCATCAATAGCAGCAGCAATTATTACAGCAGAATAGTAGGTAGATATCAATTCACGAGATTCAAACCAGGATAGCAGCTCGGTTGCATGAGCTTGGCATAGAGGCCTGCAGCTCCTCATGTTAATGTTGCAGAGAGCCCGAGGCTGGATCGGACCAGCTGCGTGATGAAACTTCGGCGATGGGCAGGGACAACGGAGACTGGTGGCTGGTTGCACCGTCGTGGTGCGGTGATACTGACTAACTTCGACGAATCTGTGTTGCTGAAATCGTCGCAGCGGTGTGAGGCTCAAAGGTGGACCACGAATGTGAATAAAAGAAAATCTCAGATCTGGACTTCTGCACCATTTTTCTTTGTCCTTCTCCGTCTCAGATCTGATAATTATGAGGCTAGGAGTTGCACAAGCAAATAGAAAAATAGGGAAACTCGCGCCTTAGCCCTCGTTTCCCACAGACGGTGCCAGATAATGAAGTCAAAATCAACCTAACTCCATCAAGAACATTCTCCACACAAGGAAAAGAGGAAGTCGCTGCTTGCTCGCTGTGAATCGGAGGCTAGGGGTCACCGAGAGATGAACTGCTATGGTCCTGTGCCATGTTAATATATGTTCGCCTGCAAAAGAATGAACGCCGGGGGTGGGTTCCGGCGAACACCCTCCGAAGCTTAAGTCAGATTCACTCTTTTTAGCAGATAATATTGTAGAGTGCGTGAGTGTTTGTGTAGAGAATGTTGTGTAGAAGGAACCCCCTGTAAATGTGAATGAGGTTGGGTATTTATAGGATAAATGAATGGCTTGGAGAATAAGCTATATTTCCAGCTGTCAATACTTACTCCAATGCCACATGGTGGGATGTGATTGTATATGGTGTCAGGTTGGTAGGAAAGGACACGGGAGACCTGATCGGGTCTCAGGTCTCATGTCTCAGGTCTTAGGTCTCTAACCGAGACCTGATAATTATGTGCCACATTACCACCCAATTGTATAAGCTCATTCGATGAGTTCAAGTCAATGTTCTAGCATCAATTTGCTAGCGTAAGAAGACATGTTAAGACATCTTCCTCGCTTATGGCTCTAAGGCAAAAGTCTTTAGAGAGTTTGCGTCAGTACGTGGGACGTTTCAATGCTGAAGCGTTGCAAGTGCCTTTGGCTTCTGATGACGTGAAGGTTCAGGCACTAATACAGGGGTTAGCCTCAGGGCTATTCTTTGACTCATTGAACAAGAGACCTCCATTATACTTTGAGGAGTTATTGCAAAGAGCTTACAAGTACGTCAACCTGGAGGAAGCCCAAGAGGTTAGGAGAGCCAAAGAGAAGTCCCCTAAGCCTAAGAAGGAGGCCTCTGAAAAAAGGTCATCCTCAATGGCGAGAGCTGAGAAGGATAAAGGAGGGCAGAGGCATAAGAGAGCTCCGGAGAGGTTTGACCAGTATACGCCCCTCAATGCATCTTTGGTGGAGGTTATGGAGGTTGCTGCCAGCTCTCCTCACTTCAAGTTCCCAAGTACTTATAAGGAAGCTCCGCGTAATCCGAGATCTGAGTTGTATTGCAAGTACCATAATGATTACGGTCATGACACGAACTCTTGCAAGCACCTGAAAGATGCTATCGAATGTTTGCTAAAAAATGATGATACCTTTCTTCAATTTGTCAAAAAATAAAGAGAGAAAGGCTACAAGAGAAAAGAGCTAGAACAGAAGAAAACTGATCAAAGGGAGAGAACCCCCCCACGGCGAGAGGATCCTCCCCCAAAAAGAGGAAACATCAACATCTACTGATTATGGGAGGAAATGTTAATAGAGACTCAGGTCGAGCTCGTAAAGCCCATGTGAGAGCTGCTAAAGCTCAGGTGAGCAAGGAGGTCCAGGAGTTAGCGGAGACAATAGGAATGGAGATTGATGTGGTAGATTCATTCACGGGAGAAGAAACAAATTCAAAGGTGTGCGTGAGTTTTGGTCCCAAGGACCTTGTAAGTGCGATGCCCTATAATGATGCACTATGATCAGTGCTGAAGTTGCTAACTGGAGAGTAGCGCGGATCGTTGTGGACACTAGAAGTAGGTGAATGTACTCTTCTGGGATTGTTTTCAGAAGATGAGAATTAATGCTGATTTAATGCCGGTGAACACAGCGTTATACGGTTTCGCTGGGGGTGAAATACAGCCCAAAGGGGAGGTGACCCTTCAGGTAACACTCGGAAGTGGTGAGACCTCGAACACTCGGATGGTGAAGTTTCTAATAGTGGCTACACCTTCAGCGTATAACATAATATTAGGAAGGCCTGCGCTAAATGACTTCCAGGCGGTGGTCTCCATCTACCACATGAAAATGAAATTTCCAGCTTATAAGGAAGGGTTAGTAGGTGAGGTCTCAAGAGACCAAAAAGTATCGAAAGAATCTTACGTAAAGTCCATAAAGCATGCTAAACAAAAGGCGAAAGGAGCTTCAGTGGCAGAGCGCCCACCGCGAGATAATGATGCAAAGATGAAAGGTATTATGGAAGACCTAGAACCAAGAATGCAGCCAGTGGAAGAGGATTTGATGATGGTGGAACTGTTTCCAGAAAAAATGGGTTTCGCCACAAAGATGGGGAAACAAATGACTGAGGAACAAAAAGAAGCGGTAATCCAATGTTTGCAGAGGAATGCAGATTTATTCGCGTTCAGCCCAGAGGACATGATAGGGGTAGACCCATCTGTAGCTCTACATCATTTGAATGTAGACCTCAAAGCAAAGTCAGTAAGGCAGAAGAAGAGATCCTTTGGGCCAGAAAAAGAAAAGGTGATTAGAGAAGAGGTCAAGCGATTGTTGGATGCTGGTAATATCATTAGAATTCAGTACTCCGAATGATTATCAAATGCAGTAATGGTAGCTAAGAGCAATGGCAGCTGGCGAATGTGCATAAATTTCAGGGACCTGAAAGATCATTACCCATTTCCCTGTATCGACCAGCTGGTTGTCTATGTGAGCTATTGTCTATGCTCGACACATACCAGGGGTATCACCAAATATAGCTAGCCCCTGAGGATGTGGTCAAAACAGCCTTTGTAACCATACGTAAGGATGCCTTTTGGCCTAAAGAACTCGGGAGCTACTTATCAAAGAATGATGGATGCAATCTTTGAAGAGCAGATAGGGAAGATTTTGGAGGTATACGTAGAAGATATCCTCGTGAAAAGTGTGAGGGCAGAGCATCATGCCAGAGACCTGGAGGAGGTCTTGACTGTGGTAAAAAAATACGATTTGCGACTGAACCCAACAAAGTGCACGTTTGGTGTTAAGTCAGGGAAGTTCCTGGGATATATAGTAACTCCAAGAGGAATTGAAATAAATTAGGATAAAGTTCGAGCCGTACTGGAGATGGCCATCCCTACCAGTATAAGGGAGGTACAACGACTAAATGGAAGAATCACTGCGCTTAGTCGGTTCATATCCACTTCAACAGAAAGAAGTTTTCCGTTTTTCAAGGTGTTGAAAAAGGCTAGCAAATTTGAATGGGATAAAGCTGTCAGAAAGCGTTTAGAGACCTGAAAGCTCATCTGGCGAGCTTACCAGTGTTAACCAAGCCGACCTCAGGAGAAACCCTGTACCTATATATATCTGTTGGAGACCATTCCCTAAGTGCAGTCCTCATAAAGGAGGAGGGCTCTATGCAGAAGCCCATCTATTACATCAGTAAGGCTTTACAGGGAGCTGAGTATAGATATTCTGATGTGGAGAGAGCTGCCTTGGCTGTGATGACAGCTGCGAGAAGGTTAAGGTTATATTTCCTAGCTCATAAGGTGGTGGTGAGAACTAATTTCCCCTTTAAGCAAGTGTTGAGCAAGCCAGATCTCTCAGGAAGGATGGTGAAATGGAGTGTGGAGTTGGGGGAATATGATGTAGAATTTGAGCCACGTACAACTATCAAAGCGCAGGCCCTGGCGGACTTTATCCAAGAAACTACTCAGCCCATGCAATGGCCTGAGTGGAAAGTCTTCGTCGATGGATCGGTGACAATTGAGGGATGCAGAGCTGGAATTGTCATAATAACGTCGGACCAAAGTGAGCTTAGTTTTGCGTTGAAATTTGAGTTCAGACTTTCTAATAATGAGGCTGAGTACGAAGCGTTCGTAAGAGGGCTAGAGATGGTGGCTGAGTTGGGAGCTCAGAGGGTTGTCATTCACTCTGACTCCCAGTTGGTAATCCAGCAGGTCTCAGGAAATTACGAGATCAAGGAAGAAAGAATGGTCAGGTATGTGGAATAAGTTAGAAACCTGAGTAAAAGTTTCCGGCACTTGAAGGTAGAACAGATACCTCGAGACCTCAATGCCCAGGCAGACCGCCTTGCTAAGCTGGCCAGCTCGTTGAATGGGCTGATACCCAAAAAAGTAACATTGCTAAAAATGGCAAGCAGTCGAATAGAAAAGAGCATTCATGAGATAGAAGAGAAAAGCAATTGGAGAGTGCCTGTTTTGCATTTCTTGAGAACGGGAGAATTGCTAGAGGGAGAAAGAGCTGGAAAAAAGAAAATCTATGCTAAGTATTGTCTGATTGGAGGACATTTGTTCAGGAGGGCTTACTCGCAGCCATTACTGAGATGTGTAGTGGAAGCAGAGGGTCTGCAGATAATTAAGGAAGTGCACCAGGGAATAGCGGGGTGTCATACAGGATTCCGAGACCTGATTCGGCGAGTGCTGAGAGCTGGGTACTATTGGCCTTCTTTGAAAAAGGATGCTGAGATTTTTGTAAGAAGGTGTCCCAGTTGTCAAAAGCATGGGTCGTTGATTCATAGGCCTGCTGAGGAGCTGGGAGCTCAATACGCAGCATGTCCATTTGACAAATGGGGCATAGATCTGGTCGGCAAGCTTTTCATAGCAACGGGAAAGAAATGTCATATCATTGTAGCGGTGGATTATTTTAGTAAGTGGGTAGAGGCAGAGCCTTTATCTTCAATAACAGAGGAAAGCATCATAAAGTTCATATGGAAGAATATTTGCTGCAGATATGGCCTGCCTAAAGTGCTGATATCTGACAACGGAACGCAATTCTTTGGAAAAAGAATGCAAGCTTGGTGTAAAGCTAGAGGCATAGACCAGAGGTTTGCTGTTGTGGGCAGGTGGAAGTTACCAATCGGACCATAGTAAATGGTATCAAAGCGAGGCTGGAAAAGGAGAGGTCTCAGTGGGTGGAAGAGCTGAACTCAGTATTGTGGGAGTATAGAACAGGACAGAAGATAGCTACAGGGCAGTCTCCTTTCTGTTTGGTATATGGCACTGATACTGTCATGCCAATGGAGGTGAAGATTCCAACACATAGAGTATTGGCCTACAATGAGGACCTAAATAGAGACCTGAGAGCGGAGAGCTTAGACCTGATTGATGAGGTGCGAGAAGAGGCACATCAGCGAGCCCTGGCTTACAAGGCTCGAATAAAGGCAGCATATGATGCGAAAATAAAGGTCAGGAAGCTTCAAGAGGGAGACCTTGTGCTCAAGAGGGCTGACGCAATGCATCCGGTGAGAAAGTTTGAGCCAAACTGGGAAGGACCTTTTGTGGTAACTAAAGTACTCCCTGGTGGATCATATGAGCTTACGAGCCATGAGGGGTACGTAGAACCAAGACCATGGAACATAAGTAATCTGAAGAAATATTATGTTTAGAAGTACGGGCAGGAAAATTTATCTCAATGGGAGAAGGTCTACGTGCCAGATCTCATGCCCACCTTTTTTGGTAGAATATTTGCTCAGCTAGACAAGTATTCCTGTAATGGCACGAAGAGAGCTTGTTGTGAATAAATAAAGGCTGAGAAGTTATTTCTTTATTTACATTTTGTTGTGTGATAAAGAATAACATTACGAAACCGAGGCAAGGCAGTAAACATGATATATAGTAAAGTAAAGCAAAGTATTTACTCTAAATGATTTGACAATGGGATGAAACCATCTAGAGTAGGGGGAAGTAGAGGGTGTACCTTACACTCCTAAGGGGGTCCCGCAATACCTCATGAAAATGCAAAAAACTAAAAAAAAAGAGAGAAGAAGAAATGCGCAGACAAACGCGAACACAATAACAAAACAGACATAGTGGATTAAGCTGCTAAGTAGGAAATGCAGCACTAGCGAATATATGGTAGCAAAACGATCATGTTCGGATAAGTAGCAAAATAAGGGAACGAAGCCCTAGTAAAACAAGCAGAGAAAAGGAAATTGTTTAAGTACTGAAATACATAAAAGTTGTCCAGAAACAGACATTAACAAATGCTAAGCTAAAAAGCTGACAACATCTTTATTCTCAGCGGTCTTGAGGGTGTCAGCACGGCCATCCTTAGGTACATCCTCTTATGCTTCCTGCCTAGCAACAACAGCTTGGGAAGCCTCCCCGCCTAGAGGCACATTTAGAAAAAGAGATGGAAAGGGGTCAAGATAAGATATATATATATATATATATATATATATATATATATATATAAAAACAGTGAAGTGTAAATAGTAATAATAGAATACCTTAAGGCTTAGCAGCATGAAGGAAGTCCTCTGGGAAGAAGTCATAGATAGGTGGGGGAGGATTGGAGAAGACTGCCTCCAGGTTACAGGGAACAGTGAGAGCCTCGAAGGCCTATTGCATTACGGGGAGCCACCATGCTTGCCTAGGAGGAGAGGAGGGATTACCCTTGAATGAAGGAGGTGGAGGTAGACGCTTCACTATAGGATCCACCTCCACAGGTTCTTTAAAGCCTAGCGCATGAACCTTTGCTAGCACAGTTATGGCACACCTTTTTGCCAAAAAAGCAATGTCATTCTGGATAGTCATCAGATATTCGGGAGAAGCCTTGTAATCCTCCAGAAGACCCTCGTGGAGGATTTGCAATGCCTTCTGGCCCAGAGTTATCCGCAGAAGAGAGCTTCGACACCAATGAACCTCTTCTGTATAGCCCGACTGATAAGAAAGGTTGGCGGCTTGAAGGAGACTCTTAGTATGCTCGAGCTCCCGGCTGACTTGGGTGATGTTGGCTCATGTCTGTGATGACGACACTAAGAGAGGCATTCTCTTCTGACAGTGAGGACATTTTCTCCTGGGAATTCAAGAGTTCATGATTCCTTCTTTTTAAATCATCATTGGCTAGGGAAAGTTGAATACTGGCGTCAAGAATGTCCTGGTTTTGATGTTGCAGATCCTCATGGGCCTTGGTTAATTCTTGTAGCTGCACTTGAAAGGCTACTAAAGCATCCTCAACCTCCCCACTTCCTTCTCATGGGAGTCGTCTTTGAATTGTAATAACTGGCTGTGTGTGCTGATCAACTGCGAAAATGTTAAAAAGGAAGGAAAGAGTTAAACAGAAGTAGTAGTGCACTGCAATAGTCAAATAGATGATTAAACAATATAGAAGCGGGAGAAATATACCTGTATTAAGCCGTGAGCGCTCTTCTCTTGGAGTTGCTTTAGGGAAGGGGGGCCAGCTTCTGTTTCCTCTTCGGAAGAGGGAATGGCTTGCAGCAGGAGAGACACTCGGAAGAAGGTAGCTGGCGAAGGGACCCAGATGTTTGGCACCTAAAAACGTATCCTGACTGATGCATCCAGAAATGCACATCATGTAAAAATCAGAACACATAAGCGGATGAAGATTAACATTTACCTGTTCCACAGCTCTTTTCCGTCCCAAATGGTTGGAATCGTCTTCTATGGAGGAGTCTTGGCGTGGCTCTGCAAGAAAGGGAGGGCCGGAGAGGTTTCTCGGCGAACCACCTCCGAAGATTAAGTCAGTATTCTGGGTTTTCTCTAGGAGGTGAATGTAATAGGAAAAATAAGTCTGAAAACAATTGTGTGTTTGTGTGTGTGTTGGATTTGTAATATATACTCGTGTGTTTTCTTGATAGTGAAGTTGTGCGACTGCCAACTCCTTTTTCCTTGGTCTTTACACGTTCCGCTACTCTATTGACTGTGGTGTGTTTGTACTTCCTGACGGTACCAGGCGGGTATTAATTAAAGTATTTTTCATCTGTCAGGTATTCAGTTAGGAGAGAGCTCGACATCAGGGACTTCAAGGCAGATCTCTGGCTGGATCTGGACGGGAGACCTCCAGGCAGGTCTCTGAGAAGAGATCCCCACGAGAGATCTCAGCTTCTTTATTAGGTCAGCTCCTCGATAAGGTATACGCAGTGATTATGTGGAATGCTCAGGTCTTCTCGAGACCTGGGTGTTTTTTGTCCTTATCATCTACTCCCCCCTACTCTGCATTTCGGAAGATCCCCTTCTGAGAAATACAGATTAATTTACTTCACATAATCGATGTAAAGGGGGACCTCCTTCAACAATCCGGTTTTTCCTTGTGGAAATCCGCTCATTTCAAAATTTTCAAATCAGATCGCTGCTGACTATTATTTTATTAAGTGGAAAATTGGGGGGAAAACTCTTCGGCTTCCCTAACTTTACTCAACCGTCCTCTCTTTCCCTTATACCAGGGTTTCACTTTTATCTCCCTTTACTTTTAGCCACTTCTTCAATTTTTTACTGTAATTCTATCATGGCACAAACTTCTTCCCTTTCCGGAGAGTACACCACCTCCGATCAACGCGAGCCTCGAGCGTCCAACACCCAGCCTCCGCCTTCTTCACCCAAAGACTCTCAGTCAAACACATCTGCTCACACTCAGGTCAGAAAGAAGAAAGTTGTTGCTCGCCGTTCCCGGCGAATAGCTGTTCAAAATCCTTCCAGTCCAGCGCCTCCCTCCAACCCTGACGAGGTCATTAATCTAACCGAAGGTTCTCCCCCATCTGGCCAGGGGGTTAAAGAGACAGATTCGTCACTCCCCTCTGCTGAGATTTCTTCTTCTTTGAAGGTTTCTGCACCCCCCGTTATGGCTCCGAACACTATATCAGGTGAATCCTCTCTAACTTCTGTAGAATTAGCATTAGTAAAGTCGATGTTGAACTGTGATGAGTTGTTCGACATTAGCATGCCGGAGGCGTACGATCACTCTCATCTTTTAGAATATCCTTCAGTAGCGTTCTGGTACCATCAAATAGAGTCAGGTTTAAGGTTTCCCCTTCCCAACTTTGTGACTCAAGTTTGTGATTTGTATGGTCTGTGGCCCAATCAGTTCCATCCTTCTTTTTTCAAAATTTTGCTGACCTTCTTCATTTTGCTTTGCGGAAATGGGGGCATCCCTACCCCCTCCCTATTTCAAACAGTGTATGACGTGAAGCCCACTGGTTTCTTTTACTATGCTAGCGCTAGGCCTAAAGGT
Organism: Schizonepeta tenuifolia; assembly: GCA_029490685.1. Classification (NCBI taxonomy): domain Eukaryota; kingdom Viridiplantae; phylum Streptophyta; class Magnoliopsida; order Lamiales; family Lamiaceae; genus Schizonepeta; species Schizonepeta tenuifolia. The sequence goes on from CM055955.1 coordinate 133,560,085, forward strand.
CCTGCTCAATACATATGCGTACTCCGTTCAGCGGGAAAAGAATGGAGGGACAATTACTTCATTGTTACTCCCAAATAGGGTTATTGGCCTTTTGTTTATTCCCAGTGGCAGGAACTTCACCTGAAGCAACCTCGCCCCGCTGTTACGAGTATCTCACCCATTAACCTCAAAGTGTTATCGCAATTATCTCAAAGGGCACGGCTCGCCCCCTTCCCATTCAATTCCTTGCTATTTGACTCTAGTGTACTTTCCTTCTTCGGGTTGGCACCTCGAGGAGATCACTCTTTTTCTATCGAGGGTGGGTTTCAGTTGTCTTTTTATCTTTTCCTTTTTCGTTTCTCGAGCCTTTCTAACATGAATTTCATTCTTCACACCCTGCTTGGTGTAGGAACAAGCTAGATTCAGGATGTGAAACTTCCTGACGATAAAGATTTTGACTTTGCCATTCTGTTAGAAGAGCAAGCGCGATTGGAGTCTCAGGGTCACGATACTTCGCACCCCCTCAATCAAGCTTCCTCACCTGCTACAGTATCTGCACCGCCACAGTCAGCTCTCATTGCAACTTCGGGGGTCATCATTAAGCCTACAACCACTAAATCACTCAGTTTAGATGTTCCCTCTCAAGGCTTTGGCAAGGACAAGACTGCTTCCAGTAGGCCTTCTTCCTCATCTCTCAAGGAAAAAACCAGAGCAGACACCTCCACCACTCTTAAGAGGCCACTTTTTCCTCGACCTCCCTCTGGTGCTGCTAAGAAGTCTAAACACACTTCTCTCCTCAGCAGCCTTCCTCCTAAGGGAACCGATTCATCCGGTTACGCTTTCAGAGGCCAAACTTCCAGCTCACTTCGCAAATTACCTCCCTCTGAGTGCCTTTCCTTACTGACAGCTATCCCTCTCTCAGATGAAGAGGCTGAAACGAACCCTCCCTCTCTACGCCAACTTCAGGAGGAGAGTGCCCATAATCTGGTGCAGGTATCGTCACCATTATGCTCTTATTCTCATAGGATATTTTATCCTTAAGTATTATCACATCTTTGCTTTTATCTTTCTCTCTCTTTCTTGACACTATCGCAGCTGATCAGTACTCATGGCCGATTATTGCAATTTCAAGATGTTGCTCAAGAGAAGGAGGTGGAGAAGCTAAGAGAGGCACTAGTGGCTAGCCAAGTGCAATTACAGAAGTTAACCAGGGTGAATGAGGACCTGCAGCACCAAACCCAAGACATCCTGGATACGAGCAGCAGGCTTTCCTTGGCCAATGACGATCTAAAGAGGAAAAACCATGAGTTACTCATGTCGCAGGAGAAAATGTCTGCTTTATCCGAGGAGAATGCATCTCTCAGCCATGCTAATGCCGAGCTCAACCATCATTTGTCCCAAGTTAGCAAGGAACTTGAGGGGAGTAAGAACCTCCTTCACGCTGCCAACCTTTCTTACCAGTCAGGTTATACTGAAGGGGTTCACTACTGCCGCAGCTACATCCTTCGAACCTCTCTGGGCCAACAAGCACTGCAAATTCTTCATCAAGGTCTCTTAGAGTCTTTCCAGGCGTCACCTGAGTACCTGTTGGCTATCCGCCAAGACATTGCCTCTTTAGCAAAGAGGTGTGGTATGACGGTACTAGCCAAGGCTCACAATTTGGGTTTCAAGGAGCCTATAGAGGTGGATTCGATAGTGAAACATCTTCCTCTACCTCCCTCATTCAAGGGTGACCCCTCTACTCCTCTGGGAACGGCTTGGTGGCTTCCTATCATGCAGAAAGCCTTCGAGGCTCTCACAGCACCATGTGACCTGCAGGCCATTTTCTCTGATCCACCCGAGCCCATCTATAATTTCTTTCCAAAGGGCTTCCTTCCCAATAGCAAGATATCAGGTATCTCATGCTCTATTCCGCTCTCATATACCCATCCTTGTGTTTGTTACTATAACGCCTCACTTCCTTGACTAATCCATTTCCTACTTTTTTCCTTCAGATGTGCCCTCAACCGGTGGGACTCCACAGATCCTTGGTGATGGATCAGGAAAGCTGGAGAGTATCCCTGAAGATGACTCCACCAACTTCCTAGCTTAGTTGTTATGTAGTTCATGTTTCAAACAATATTTTCATCTGTTTCTGCACTGAACAATTTCCTTTGCACTTTGGTGTTCGAACAATTTTAGTATCTCTGTTTGTTTTACTAGTATTGCACTTCTTGCTTAGCAGCTTAATCCACTATGTCTATTTTGTTATTGTTTGTCTACGTTCTTGTTTCGCGTTTTCATTTGCATTTTCATGAGGCATTGCAAGACCCCCTTAGGGGTGTAAGGTACACCCCTACTCCCCCCTACTCTATATGGTTTCATTCCCTTGTCAAACCATTTAGAGTAAGTACTTTGCTTTATTCTCACTATGTATCATGTTTACCGCCTTACCCTGGCTTCATAAACAAATTTTTTTTTAACACAACGAGATGCAATCAAAGACAGAAATAAAGAAACAACTTCTCAGCCTTTATTTACTTACAACAAGTTCTCTTCGTGCCATTACAGGAATACTTCTCTAGCTAAGCAAGTATCCTATCAAAAAAGGTTAGGATGAGACCTGGCACGTAGACCTCCTCCCCTTCAAAACAAAGATTTTCCCTAACACATTCTTAAACATAGTATTTCTTCAGGTTGCCAATGTTCCACGATCTTGGTTCCACATATCCTTCATGGCTTGTGAGCTCATATGCTCCGCCAGGGAGCACTTTGGTTACCACAAACGGTCCTTACCAATTCGGTTCAAACTTTCTCACCGGATGCATCGTATCAGCTATCTTGAGCACTAGGTCTCCCTCTTGAAACCTCTTGGTTTTTACCTTCACATCATATGCAGCCTTCACGCGAGCCTTATAGGCCAGAGCTCGCTGATGTGCCTCTTCACGTACCTCATTGATCAGATCTAAGCTATCAGCTCTCAGTTCTTTGTTCAGGTCCTCATTATAGGACATTATTCTATGCGTCAGAATCTTTACTTCCATTGGCATGACGACGTCAGCGCCATATACCAAACAGAAAGGAGACTGCCCTGTAGCTGTTTTCTGTCCAGTTCTATATGCCCACAACGCTGAGCTCAGCTCTTCCACCCATTGAGACCTCTCTTTCTCTAGCCTCGCCTTGATACCATTCACTATGGTCCTATTGGTGACTTCCACTTGCCCATAAGTTTCTGGATGAGAAACAGCAACGAACCTCTGCTCGATTCCTCTAGCTTTACACCAGGCTTGAGTTCTTTTTCCAAAGAATTGGGTTCCATTGTCAAAGACCAGTACTCTAGGCAGGCCATATCTGCAGCAAATATTCTTCCATATGAACTTTATGATACTTTCCTCCGTTACTGAAGATAAAGGCTCGGCCTCTACCCACTTGCTGAAATAATCCACCGCTACAATGATGTGGCATTTCTTTCCCGCTGCCATGGGAAGCTTGCCCACTAGATCTATACCCCATTTATCAAATGGACATTCTACATACTGAACTCCCAGCTCTTCAGCGGGTCTATGAATCAGTGGCCCATGCTTCTGGCAACGGGGGCATTTTCTTACGAAGACCTCAGCACCCTTCTTCAAAGAAGGCCAATAGTACCCAGCTCTTAGCACTCGCCGGATCAGGTCTCGAAACCCCGTATGACATCCTGCTATTCCCTGATGTGCTTCCTTAATTATCCGCAGACCTTCTGCCTCCGTTACACATCTCAGTAAGGGCTGTGAGTAAGCCCTCCTAAATAAATGTCCTTAACCAGACAGTACTTGGCATAGATTTTCCTTTTTCCAGTTCTCTCCCCTTCTATCAGTTCTCCCGTTCTCAAGAAATGTAGAATAGGTGCTCTCCAATCGCTTTTCTCTTCTATTTCATGAACACTCCTTTCTATGCGGCTACTGGCCATTTTCAACAACGTCACTTTTTCGGGCACCAGCACATTCAAAGAGCTGGCCAACCTAGCAAGGCGATCTGTCTGCGCATTGAGGTCTCGAGGTATCTACTCTACCTTCAAATGTTGAAACTGTTTACTCAGGTTTCTGACCTGTTCCACGTATCTGATCATCCTATCTTCTTTGATCTCATAATTTCCTGAGACCTGTTGAACTACCAATTGGGAGTCAGAATGAATGACGACCCTCTGAGCCCCCAACTCAGCTACCATCTCTAGCCCTCTTACAAATGCTTCGTACTCAGCTTCGTTGTTGAAAACCCTGAACTCAAACTTCAATGCAAAACTAAGTTCGCTCTAATTCAGTGTTATTATGACAATTCTGGCACCGCACCCTTCAATCGTCACCGATCCATCAACAAAGACTTTCCACTCTGGCCATCGCATGGGCTGAGTGGTTTCCTGGATAAAATCCGCTAGGGCTTGCGCCTTAACAGCTGTGTGTGGTTCAAATTCCACGTCATATTCCCCTAGCTCCACACTCCATTTCACCATCCTTCCTGAGAGATCTGGCTTGCTCAATAACTGCTTAAAGGGGAAACTAGTTCTTACTACCACCTTGTGAGCTAAAAAATACAACCTTAACCGCCTTGCTGCTGTCATCATAGCTAAGGCAGCTCTCTCCACGTCCGAGTATCTATACTCAGCTCCCTGCAAGGCCTTACTGATATAATAATTGGGCTTTTGCATAGAGCCTTCCTCCTTTATGAGAACTGCACTCAGAGAATGGTCTCCGACAGATATATATAGGTACAAAGTTTCATCTGGGGTAGGTTTGGTTAACACTGGCAAGCTTGCCAGATGGGCTTTCAATTCTTCGAATGCTTTCTGACAGCTCTCGTTCCACTGGCAAGCTCCGGCATTTTTTAGGCCAAAAGGCATTCTTACGTATGCAAACGTACCACATATAGTTACAAAGGCTGTTTTGATTACGTCTTCAGGGGTCAGCTGTATCTGGTGATACCCCTGGTAAGCGTCAAGCATAGACAGTAACTCACATCCTGAAGTTGAATCAACTAGCTGATCGATGCAGGGCAGCGGGTAATGATCTTTCGGGCATGTTTTATTCAGGTCTCTAAAGTCTATACACATCCGCCAGCTGCCATTGCTCTTAGCTACCATTACTGCATTCGACAGCCATTCAGAGTACTGAATTTTAACGATATGACTGGCGTCTAACAGCCGCCTGATCTCTTCCCTGATCACCTTTTCCTTCTCCGGCCCGAAGGACCTCTTATTTTGGGGTCTACATTTAGATGATGTAGAGCTACAGATAGGTCTACCCCTTTCATATCTTCTGGGCTGAATGCGAACAAATCCGCATTCTTCCACAAGCATCAGATTATCGCCTCTCTTTGTTCTTCAGTCATTTGCTTTCCCATCTTCGTGGTGAAGCCTGTTTTTCCCGGGAACAGTTCTATCATCATCAAGTCCTCCTCTACTGGCTGCATTTTCGGCTCTAGGCTTTCGCCCGTACCTTTCATCTTTGCATCTTTATCCTGCAGTGGACGTTCTGCCACTGAGGCTCCTTTCACTCTTTGTTTGGCATGCTTTATGGACTTCACATAAGATTCTTTCGATACTTCTTGGTCCGCAGAGACCTCACCTACCAATCTCTCCTTGAGAACTGGGAATTTCATTTTCATGTGGTAGGTAGAGACCACCACCTAAAAGTCATTCAATGCAGGTCTTCCCAATATTATATTATACGTCGAAGGTGTATCCACTACTAGGAACTTTACCATCCGAGTGTTCGAGGTCTCACCACTCCCGAGTGTTACCTGAAGGGTCACCTCCCCTTTGGGTTGTATTTCACCTCCAGCAAAACCATATAATGTTGTGTTCACCGGAATCAAATCAGCATTAATTTTCATTTTCTGGAAACAATCCCAGAAAAGCACATTTACTACACTTCCAGTGTCCACAAAGATCCGTGCCACTCGCTAGTTGGCTACCTCAGCACTAATCACAAGTGCATCGTTATGGGGCGTTGCGCTCATCAAGTCATTGGGACCAAAGCTTACACACGCTTTTGGGTTTGCCTCCTCTCCTGGGAATGAGTCCACCACGTCAATCTCCATGCCTATTGCTCCTGCTAATTCCTGGATCTCTTTACTCACTTAGGCTTTAGCAGCTCTCACATAAGCTTTACGAGCTCGGCCTGAGTCTCCGTTAATATTTCCCCCCATAATCATGTTGATATTTCCTCTTTTCGGGGGAGGATCCTCTCGCCTAAGGGGAGTTCTTTCCCCTTGGTCAGGTCTCTTCTGCTCAGGTTCTTTTGTCTTATAATATTTCTCTCTTTCTTTTTTGACAAATTGGAGTAAGGTATCATCCTTTTTCAGTAATCGCTCGATAGCATCTTTCAAATGCCTGCAAGAGTTCGTGTCATGACCGTAATCATTGTGATACTTGCAGTACAGCTCAGATCGCGGGTTGCGCGGAGCTTCCTTATAAGTGCTTGGAAACCTGAAGTGAGGAGACCTGGCAGCAGCTTCCATGACCTCTACCAAGGACGCATTGAGAGGGGTATAATGGTCAAATCTTTCCGGGGCTCTCTTCGGTTTCTGCCCTCCCTTATCTTTTTCAGCCCGTGATGCTAGGGATGACCTTTTCTCCGAGGTCTCCCTTTTGGGAACAGGGAGTTGTTCCTGTATCTTTCTAGCCTCTTGAGCCTCCTCGAGGTTGACATATTTTTCAGCTCTCTGCAGCAACTCTTCAAAGAACAAGGGAGCTCTCTTGTTTAACAAATTAAAGAACAAACCCGGTGCTAAGCCCTGTATAAGCGCCTGCACCTTCACATCGTCTGAAGCCAGAGGGACCTGTAACACTTCAGCATTAAAGCGAGTCACATACTCCCGCAAGCTCTCTGAGGATCCTTGCCTCATTGCCATAAGTGAGGAGGACGTCTTTATGTGCCTCCTCGCACTAGCAAATTGGTGAAGGAACATGGACTTAAACTCAAGGAATGAACTTATATTGTTGGGAGGTAACTGAGAGAACCATTATTGAGCTACCTTCGACAGAGTCGTAAGGAAAACTCTGCACTTAACTCCCTCTGTGTACTGATGCAACATTGCACCATTTTCAAACCTCATCATATGCTCATATGGATTTGTGGATCCGTCATATTCCAATGCCAGTGTTTTAAAATTCGAAGGTAGCTGATCTTCTCTAATGTCCTTTGAAAAAAGAGACTGGCTATCTGACACGCACCCATCGTGTGGTACGATCAAAATACCTGTGTATGCCCCAGAATGACAATACACGCTCCTATGCCCACTACCGGACTGGTTAGTCTTAGCGGTAAGCTAGGGTCGATCCCACGGAGAGTGATGAACCACCTTACTCTTCAATGTACAAATCGAGTTGTCACGGTCTCAATCTGTATATCTGCACAATAAACTAAACGGAAATCAAACATAAAAAGGGGGGGGTAAGATTTGGGGTAGGCTATGATCATTATTGATATATTAATTCGATCATGGGCACACTAAAGATCCGTCCATGCTTCATATAAACTCAAGGTGTGGCCCAAACACATTGGGGCGTTTCAAGAGTTCATACTCCACACTTGGGATGGTTGAATCCCTTGTTGTCGTCTTGGTCCGAAGGTCACGCTTCACCCCGGTCACAAGGCCGTGCTTCACTCCTCCTTAGATAGTAGTCATACCCGATCTCTCCAAGTATGACCCTCATCAACCTTCTCTTCCAAACTTCCCATGTCCGCACCTACAGAGTAGACATAACTCGCGGGATATTCATTTCCGGTACCACGTCCAACCGGTCATCGGTATGCCTACGATACGCGAGATGAGTCCTTTGGTTGATAACCATGTTTTGATGCCTCGTCACAGTTGATGGGTGATTGTTAGAGAAGCCCAAGACTAAAGAAGGACGCAGTATCCCCTTATCCATTCCTCACCATCTAGATCTACAGCACCATATCAGGTGCTGCTTAGCTACTCGGTCATGGGCACATCGAACGCTGCCATTTGTCATGCCCTGCCTTTGCTTGACATGGTACAGCTCCAACCGAACGGAGATCACCCGTTAGGTCAGGACTGCCCATGAGTTCTGCTCCAGCCCTTCCGGGACTACTGGACTCAACCGATGGCACAAGTGCCTCACGAATGTTTCACATATCAACAGTCAATCATTTCCCATACCCGAATCTCACCAAGTAGATTACTCGCACATTATTAAATATATAATGATAAACGAAAAAAAATACATGAATGAAAAGAAATACGAAATGCTTAAATTAAAAGTACCTAAGGCAAAAGCCTTGGATTTGTTCTTCACAGCGAAATGTAAATCAAAGCAGATAAATTGTTTTGAACAGAAGATATAGAACTGAGAATAAAAGTGTTTTCTTTGGACTAAGAACTGGAGACTGATCGATTAACCAACATTGTGCCAGCCGCTCCGGCTGGACTTTTATAGTAGCAAGGGCAGCGAGCAAAACCCTAAGCGGGTAGAATGAATCGGCATGATTGGCAATTTCCATGTTGAGCGAGATTCTGATTATCTGTGATTGACTGGATTGATGATTATCTCCGATTGATTGATTTATTTAGGGTAAGGCGCTGACCTCCAAATCCTTCATTCCATAGATGCTTGGCAGATATTGTGCGAATCTTTTTCCACGCGGCTTTCCTTCTTGAGCTCTGGTGATTGACTGGCAATTGTTGTAGTGGTCAAACTGGTTGCATGTTTCATGATTTGATTCTTCGTAAGCACGGCAGTTGCAAGATCTTCTTTGTTATTGGGTGCATTGCGTTAATACCACGAATGCGAATGATGAACAGCAACTTAGCTTCAGGGTTCACATGGAATCCTCCTTTCAACCTCGTCTCTTGCTTCAATTCATCTCCTGCTCTGCATACTCCTTTGCGTAGTCCTTGCAACCGACTGAATTCACTCCAGTTCTGCTCATTCTGACCACCTTTCCTCTGTTTGACTTGGACTGAGCATTCTTCCTTCGAACAATAGTTTCCTTCCTCTGGACAGACACTAATGACACAAAAAGACATGAAAAATAGGGCCAAATGGCCCAAAAGTCGAAGACGCATCACACCTACACACTTAAACCATACTTGCCCTCAAGTATGTTGGTGGATTCACAAAGACACCAAGAAGAGAGATGAATGAAAAAGAAATAAAACTTCAAGACACGAAAATGCGCAATCAAATGAATCAGTTCGTGCATGCATGTATCAACCTGTTAACATTCCACAATCCATTGAGCAAATACACCACATGATCATATTAGAAGTTTTTCTCACACACACTCAAGTGTTTGGCTAGTGTTTACTCTCATTTCATGCTGCATTAGCTTTCCTATTAGCTTGTTCGAGGATTTCTGGCTATCAGTTAATCTGGTGCAGTTTATCAAAGGGTCTTAATTTGGTTGTAATGGGGCATACGGAGCAGGGTGAGGACTTTTGGACAGTGGGTTAAGACTTGATTCCAGTCACATGGACTGCTCTTTCAATATAAGTGCTCCCACTAATCCTCATACTCCTTTCTTTTCTTTGGGATTTATTTCTTCCTTAAGCATGTATTGATCTTTGATCACACTTAGAATTTTCATTCTTTTCATTTATGCCTTTTTCTTAAACATTGACCACCCCTTTTGTTACCCCTCTTTCACTTGTGTCTTTCCACTTAGAGTATCTATGTGCCATTTTTATTTTGTATAGTGTGGGAGACACACTCTTAATCAAATATCATTACAATGGCTTATGAAAGAAAAAGTGCTTCAGCTCAAAGTGGTTAGCATTGGTTTATCATGCTCAGCTAGATCATTCTGGGGCTTCTAATCATGAATAAACTGCCCTTATCCTTTAATCTACACCACAGCTAAAATCCACTAACAAGTTCTAGGATTACTAAGCAGCATGAACACACAGAAGATAGAAATAAATAGGCTCAATTCTCACAGGTATGGACTTCTGTATTCCCTCTACTGCTATACATGTAATGCTGCTCAGCATACCCTTCAAACCAGTCAAACCAAACAACATGCACATATTCCCTAATCCATATATCATGCGCACACACAGACTCACAGACTTACTTTACACTAGACTCCAGCTGACACAAAACGTAAAAGAAACAGAAATGAAAAGAACAAAAAGAAAAAAAAATAAAACCTCAACTACATATAGGGGAAAGGAAACTTATTCGTTCTGATCGGAGGCATCCTCCTCCTCTCCATCCGCTTTTGCCATCAACGCCTCAAAGCCTTTCTTCATGCCGGTATTGATTGCCGTCATCTCTGCCCTTAATATTGCCACTTCAGCACGTAGCTCCTTCAGTTCTGCCAGTATAGCCACCATCTCGCTGTTTGAGCGGTGCGGAACCGCCTGCTCATTCGCCTTGCTCGGTTCTGCTCTGCCTGCTGTACCTTCTGGATGGACCAGCGAGTAATTTCCATGCTCGTCCACCTCAACAATTCTCCACCTCACGAAGCGCTCTTGGTCCAGAAATCTCATATCAGCAGCTGCGAGATCATCTGGCTTCTCCAAGTCGAAATTGGTGAGATTCTTTGCAAGAATCGTCGCCAAAGGGTAGAGTGAGAGGAACTTGTTGTGGTGGGTCACGCCAAACTGAAACTGCTGCGCTGCTATGAACCCAAAGTTTACCCGTTTCTTCTCCATCATGCACCATAAAATGAACAGCTCCTGCTGAGTCACCACGTTGGACCCCTCCAACCGCCCGTAGATGTTGTAAGCCAGCCACCTGTGGCAAATCTGTACCGCTGGATCTCTGATCTCATTGGACTTGCTGTTGTTCTTCACATAGCGATTCCTGATGGAGATGATTGACCAGTAGTGGTCAATCTGAGACTTCCACTCATCCGAGGCTACCGTCTCTGTCTCCTTATACTCATCCTTATATACCTCCCGCGGCTCGAGTACTCCGAGTTGAATGTTCAACTCATTGATGGAGAGAGGGAACTTCCTGCCCCGCAGTTGAAAGTGCAGGGTGCCCGGAGTCTCGATACCGTATTTGCCGCGGGGTTTGAACTCCACTGTCCCCATAAATTCCTCCGACAACTTCTTGAACGCAGGGTAGTTCCATTCCAAAACCTTTCCCCAGCCGATACCCTTGAAGTATCCCTCTACTTTCTCTTTGATTCCAAATGCTTCCAAGCTTTCTGTCAACAGGTAGTACCAAGGGAGGATCTCCTTATTTTGCAGGATGGCATACCGCTGGCTGTCTTGCGGTATGGTTGCTCCAGATGGTGCAGGTCGTAGTACGCCTTTCCTCTTAATTCCTGATTTCGTGGTGGTGACACTGGGTGTAGACTTCACAGGCGCTTGAATCTCCCCCGAATTAGAGCTATCGATGATCTCCACTCTCTCTATTTCTTCCTCTTCGATCTCCTTTGCTTCTCCTTCTTTTTCTCCTTCTTTTGCCTTCCCTTTTTCCTCAGCTGTAACCCTCCTCACCGTGCTCGTAGTACCAACCTTGCCCCCTAATTTGCTCTGTTTGGACTTCTGCGATAAGGGGGGTTTCGAGGTTTCGAGCTTCCTCTTTGCTCCCACCCCTTTCTCCTTACTCTGGGGGGTGACATCTTCTTGGGCCCGCACGGGAATGCTTTTTTCTGTCTCCTCCTCTCCCACTGGCTCTCCTTCTTGTTCCTTCTCTTCGTGGTCAGAAGTGGTCAGACCACCCTCCTTTGATTGAGATTGGGAGCGGGAAGAACTGGGGACTGGAGTAGGCTCCTTTGGTGGAGGACTAGCTGCTTTCTTTCCGGCAGTCTTCTTCTTCGCTGCTGCTGCGGTAGTGGTGTCCTTGACCGCAGGTTTCTTCTTCTCTTTCTTCCTAGGCGGTTGAACATCTGGTTCTTCCTCGACCTGTACCTGCTCTTGGTCACCCGCAGCGCCTCCTTCTCCGGTGGGTTGCTTCTCCGGCGAGGGAATCTTCTCCTGTTCCTCTTCTTCCACTCTCCGAGTAGGTGTGGTCTTTTCAGAACTGTGCACAGGAGTTTCCTCGGACGTGGTGCTGCGCGTTTTTCTCTTCTCCCCCACCGGTACAGATTTTGTAACGGCTGGGCTTTTGGTTTGAGTACTGCCGGAGGCGGCGACACTTTTGTTCGTTCTTTTGTGCACGGCTTTCTTGATTCTGACCATGGTGATGGTTGGAACTTTGGGGTTTTCAGAAAGACGGCGAAGGCTGGTGAAGGTATGTGGGGTGAGACTGGGTCTGCGTGTTTAAATGGCAGATTTGCGAACGACGGTTATGGCGAAGTGGAGAAAATGGCTGAGTGTAGGGCGGTTATGGAGGCTGTGAGGGTTAATGGAGGAGGGTTTTCTCCTTTTAACTGATGGAGTGGTGAGGTGACAGTTATGGGAAGTCGAAACAATCAAGGGAATAAAATCATTACCAAATTTTGAAATTCAAATTTCGTGCGAACTCCCAAGCGCCGCAGTTATATCAGCCGTCCTTGTCAGATGCGCCTCCACGTCATTCCCTAGTTAGACCGTCCCCATTCCACACACCGGTCTGCCACCTACGCACTTTGCATCGCAAAATGGTTTTGCAATTCACCCTGGACCTCCACCTACACACTTTGCATCGCAAAGTGGGTTCGAATCTCAAGATAGACTCTAAAAACACCTTGGCCCACATTCTCCAGTGCTGACTTAGTCCAGTACTCACTTAACTCAAAACAATTCTTTAATAACTAATTAAGGGAAAGCGATTGTGGTCTTACTGACGACCACTCCTGGGTTGCCTCCCAGTCAGCGCTCTTGTTTAATGTCTTAAGCTCGACTTCCAGCTTTGGCTCTTATTGATAAATAGGATCCAGTAAAGAACATTTCTCCTTGGTCTTCTTAAACTCTGAATAATCGAAGTACGGTTTCAAACGATGACCATTCACCACAAAAGTATCCTTTCCATTTAAATCATAAACTTCAACACTTCCATTTGGGAATAACTCCTTCACGATGTATGGTCCTCCCCATTTTGATCTAAGCTTCCCACTCATCAACTTAAATCGAGAGTTGAATAACAACACCTTTTGGCCAGACCAAAATTCCTTCTTCCTAAGCTTTGCATCGTGGATTCTCCTCATTCTTTCCTTGTACAAAACTGCATTGTCATATGACTCCAACCGAAGTTCCTCCAATTCATTCATTTGTAACTTCCTTTCTTCTCCGGCCCTAGTCATACTGAAGTTGATTCTCTTGATCGCCCAGTAAGCTTTGTGTTCCACTTCTACTGGCAAATGCATCTTTTTCCGAACACAAGCCTGAATGGTGACATGCCAATTGGAGTTTTATAGGCAGTGCGGTATGCCCATAACGCATCTCCCAGGTAATTACTCCAATCTTTACGATTGGGATGAACCACCTTCTCCAATATGCCCTTGATCTCCCTGTTAGAAATTTCAGCCTGCCCATTGGCCTGAGGGTGATATGCAGTCGTGACTTTATATTTCACACCCATTCTTTTGGTGAGTGCTCTTATGGTGGCATTGCAGAAATGAGATCCTTGGTCGCTGATGAGGATTTTTGGAACTCCAAATCTATTAAACACCTGCTCTCTCAAAAATTCTGCCACCGTATGAGCATCATTACTGGTTGTAGCCTTTGCCTCGACCCATTTGGATACGTAATCGACTGCCACCAAAATGTATTCATAATTCCCTGACGTAGGGAGTGGTCCCATAAAATCGATTCCCCATACATTGAAGATTTCTACAGGCATAATAGGTATTTGAGGCATTTCATCTCTTGCGGTGATACCCCATACCATCTGACACTTCGGGCAGCCTTGTACCCATTTCTTGGCATCAGCAAAGATTGTAGGCCAATAGAATCCACTTTCCAATATTCTTTGCGCTGTTCTTCTTCCACCGAAATGGCCATTGCATGCTGTGCTATGGCACATCTCCAATATTTGAGCATGTTCAATCTCCGGAACGCACCTCCGTATGATTTGATTTGTGCCAATCTTCCATAAATACGGTGCTTCCCAAAAATAAGAGCGAGCCTGTGTTACCAATTTCTGTCTCTCGAACATGGTCTTCCCTGGTGGCACTTCCTTAGTGAAAAGATAATTTGCTATGTTTGCAAACCAGGGCTCCTTCTCGGTTAGAGCATACAGAGTCTCCATCTCCATATGATCTCACACGGCGTACAGCCTCTCATCCGGAAAAGCGTCTTCTATTGGTTCGCCATCATCCTTTCCCATTTGTAGCCTGCTTAGATGATCAACTACTAGGTTGGCTGCTCCCTTCTTATCTCTTATTTCTAAATCGAACTCTTGGAGCAGCAATATCCACCGGATAAGTCGTGGTTTTGATTCTTTCTTCGCCATGAGGTATTTCAAAGCGGCGTGATCGGTGTAAATGATCGCTTTTGTGCCCAGAAGGTATGATCTGAATTTCTCGATTGCGAAAACCACTGCCAACAATTCCTTCTCAGTTGTGGTGTAGCTACATTGAGCTGGATTCAAAGTCTTCGAGGCGTAGTATATAACGTGGCTTTCCTTACCTTTCTTCTGCCTCAGTACTGCTCCAACCGCGTAATTGCTGGCATCATACATGATTTCGAATGGTATCTCCCAATCTGGCGGTTGAATAATAGGGGCTGATACCAATCTATCCCGTAGATTCAGAAATGCCTCCTTACAGTCGTCATCAAAGTCGAACTGTACATCTTGTTGTAACAAACGGGTCATGGGTTGAGCAACCTTTGCGAAATCCTTTATGAATCTGCGGTAGAATCCTGCGTGGCCAAGAAATGCCCGTATGTGCTTGACCGTAGTTGGATACGGCTACTTGGCGATGGAATCGATTTTTGCCTTGTCCACTTCGATCCCCCTCTCCGATATGACATGGCCCAGTACGATGCCTTCCTTCACCGTAAAATGGCATTTTTCATAATTGAGTACCAGGCTTTTCTCCACGCATCTTTTTAATACTAGCTCCAAATGATTAAGACATGTGTCGAACGAATCACCATATACCGTGATATCATCCATAAACACCTCTATGCAATTTTTCAATAAATCTGAAAAAATGCTCATCATGCACCGTTGGAAGGTTCCAGGTGCATTACAAAGACCAAATGGCATTCTTCGGTATGCGAAAGTCCCGTACATGCAAGTGAACGTGGTCTTTTCTTGATCTTCTTGAGCTACGAAGATTTGCATATATCCTGAATATCCATCCAGGAAACAGTAATAGGCATTACCAGCTAGTCGTTCCAGCATTTGGTCGATAAAGGGTAATGGAAAATGGTCCTTCCGTGTGACCATGTTCAGCTTCCGGTAGTCTATACAGACTCTCCACCCAGTTTGTAGCCTTGTTGGAACAAGCTCGCCTTTGTCATTCTCCACAACCTGTACTCCAGATTTCTTTGGTACGACGTGAACCGGGCTGACCCATTGGCTGTCGGATATAGGGTAAATTATGCCCAACTCCAAAAGCTTTAGAATCTCCTTAAGTACCACCTCGTTCATGACAGGATTCATTTTCCTCTGCGAATCCCGTACTGGTCGTGCTCCTTCTTCCAAGTATATATGGTGCATACACTCTGTTGGACTGATACCCTTTATATCTGCCAGGGTCCAACCAATGGCTTCCTTGTTCTCTCTCAATACTCTGACTAGTCTTTCTTCCTGCACCGTGGTTAGATCAGAACTGATAATCACTGGAAGAGTTTCCTCCGGTCCCAAGTAAGCATATTGCCAGTGTTTTGGCAGCTTCTTTAACTCTAGGACTGGGGCTTTCACAATCGAGGGCATCAGTTTCTCGTGTTGCCCATACTGAGAGAACAACTCCGGTTTGCCCTGTCCCGATCGTCTGATGGAGTACACTTCCAAGATAATATCTTTAATCTTCCTGTCAACCTCCACTGCTGCTCCAACGTGCTTTCCTTTAAAGAGTACAACTCCATGATGGTCTCCTTCATCTCGAGGTCCTCTGTTTGCACGGCATCTCGATCGGTCAGTCCGGCTTGTATCACCCTTTCTGTAGTGTCGCTCGAGCTGAATTCCAGGTTTTGCTCTTGTACCAATGGTTCGAATATGTCAATCATTTCTACAGACTCTAGTTCAGGCTTCCTTCTCATGGCTTCATAAATGTTGAATTCTTCCACCACACCATCGAAATCACACGATAGAATTCCAGTCTTCATGTCCAGTTTAGTCCCTGCAGTCATCATGAATGGTCTGCCTACCAGGATGGAGTTCTCCTTTGCTTCTGAACCGGTATCCAGCACGTAGAAGTCAGCAGGAAAAATCAGCTCTCCTACTTTGATAAGCACATCTTCGATAACACCTTCTGGGTACGCGTTTGACCTGTCTGCTAATTGTATGACAACTTGGGTGTTTCGTAGTTCCCCCAAGTTGAGCATGTTGAAGACTGCTAGGGGCATAACGTTTATAGATGCCCCCAAGTCCATCATGGCTTTGTCCATGTTCCTGCCCGCGATGTTGCAAGGGATAGTGAACATGCCCGGGTCTTTCTTCTTAGGTGGCAGTTTCTGCTGTATAATGGCTGATACACTCTCTCCCATAATATATCGAACATCATCATCAATCTTCACCTTCCTCGAGCAGAGATCTTTAAGGAACTTGGCATACTTTGGAATTTGCTTAATCGCTTCCAGTAGGGGTAGGCTAAGTTCCAATTTTCGAAAGATTTTCATCATATCATTGGCTTCTTTCTCTCTGGCTTTCTGTCGAAGTCTACCCGGATAAGGGGGTTCGGTCTGCTCATCACAATCTATTTCTCCTGAAATTTTGTTGTTGGTTCCCTCCTCTCTTTGCCGGTTAACTTCTGCCTCCGCCAAAATTTTTTCAGCTTGCTCATCATCCACCTCTGTGATTATCACTTGTGCATGTTCCTTGTGGTTGATCCCTTGAGATGGGAGCTTCCCTGTATTCTCTTCTACTTTCGCCAGCGCCTTCGCCAAATCACCAATCTGCACATTGGTTTGGTTCATACCAGCTCGGATTTCATTGCGGAACTTCTCACTTTCCTTAGCCATACTCTCCATGGCCTCTTCCCATGGTGCTCTCCTCTGATGAGGCGGTTGATACACCTGCTGCTGCTGTGGCTGATAGTGTTGTTGTTGTGGTGGGCCTCCCTGATATTGTCCTTGCTGTTGGTGCTGGGCAAATGATTGAGATGATCCCGGTAGACCTGTACCGTTCTGTTGTGGTTGACCATCCTGTTTCCATCTAAAGTTAGGATGATCCCTCCATCCTCTGTTGTACGTATTTGAAAACGGGTCATGTTTCCTCTGAAATCCTTCATTTCCCCCCATGGCATTTACGTCCATTATATCTTCACCAAAGTTGGGGCAATTTTCAGATTGATGCCCCACTGCATCGCATAGGCCACACTGTCTAACCTTCTTCTGCATGGTCAGACCACTCAGCAGTGTCTTTATTTCCTTCATCTCCTTTTCCAGATTTGTCAGTTTATCTTTTTCCTCTCCTCTCTCTGGTATCTCTTTGCTTCTTTCATGTCCATCATCTCTGGATTCTTCTACCATTGTTCCCAAGAGTTTGAAAATCTCTTGAGGTGTTTTGCTCAGCAACGATCCATTACATGCAGCCAATACCAGTCCACGATCACTCCTCCCCATGCCCTTTACAAAGCTTTCCACTTGATCTTTTGGAGTGATCTGGTGGTGAGGACAGTTGCTTAACAACTGTTTGAAGCGAGTCCAATACTCATAAAAGGTCTCCAGCCCATCCTGCTTAATGTTTCGGATGTCCCATCGCATCCTTTCAACTCTTGTGGCTGGGAAAAACTCTTCCAAGAAACTCTGCATTTCTGCCCAAGTGGTAACACTTCCTTGAGGTAGATTGTACAGCCATCTCCTTGCTCTGTCCACCAATGAGAATGGAAAAGGAACCAGTTTCACATATTCTTGCTGATTCTCATTGGACTGATGCATCACTGTCATTTCGAAGTCCTGGAGATGGGTATGCGGGTCGTCTCCTGGATATCCATTAAATTTCGGTAAGACCTGTAATAATGCAGGTTTCAAGTCAAACCGTTCAGGTGCGAAGGGATTCGTTGGTAAGGTGATCCCGTTCAGCCTGAGATTCAGATTAGTTGGGTAAGCCAACTGCTTGAGGGTCTGCGGCGGCTGTGGTTGTTCACCCATAGCATCGCGTCTCGCTATTCGTGCAAGTGCGCGTAGTCGTCGTTCAATTCGTTCAATATCTGGATCAAAGGTTAATGCTCTCTGTACTCGACGAGTTCCACGCATACACTAGTAGGGGAAGATGGAATGAGAAGAGTAAAATTGTTGCGCGTCACTCCCCGGCAACGGCACCAATTTTGACACGCACCCGTCGTGTGGTACAATCAAAATACTTGTGTATGCCCCAGAAGGACAATAGACGCTCTTGTGCCCACTACCGGACTGGTTAGTCTTAACGGTAAGCTAGGGTCGATCCCACGGAGAGTGATGAACCACCTTACTCTTCAGTGTACAAATCGAGTTGTCACGGTCTCAATCTGTATATCTGCACAATAAACTAAACGGAAATCAAACATAAAAAGGGGGGGTAAGATTTGGGGTAGGTTATGATCATTGTTGATATATTAATTCGGTCATGGGCACACTAAAGATCCGTCCATGCTTCATATAAACTCAAGGCGTGGCCCAAAGACATTGGGGCGTTTCAAGAGTTCATACTCCACACTTGGGATGGTTGAATCCCTTGTTGTCGTCTTGGTCCGAAGGTCACGCTTCACCCCCGGTCACAAGGCCGTGCTTCACTCCTCCTTATATAGTAGTCATACCCGATCTCTCCAAGTATGACCCTCATCAACCTTCTCTTCCAAACTTTCCATGTCCGCACCTACAGAGTAGACATAACTCACGGGATATTCATTTCCGGTACCATGTCCAACCGGTCATCGGTATGCCTACGATACGCGAGATGAGTCCTTTGGTTGATAACCATGGCTTGATGCCTCGTCACAGTTGATGGGTGATTATTAGAGAAGCCCAAGACTGAAGAAGGACGCAGTATCCCCTTATCCATTCCTCACCATCTAGATCTACAGCACCATGTCAGGTGCTGCTTAGCTACTTGGTCATGGGCACATCGAACGCTGCCGTTTGTCATGCCCTGCCTTTGCTTGACATGGTACAGCTCCAACCGAACGAAGATCACCCGTTAGGTCAGGACTGCCCATGAGTTCTGCTCCAGCCCTTCCGGAACTACTGGACTCAACCGATGGCACAAGTGCCTCACGAATGGTTCACATATCAACAGTAAATCATGTCCCATACCCAAATCTCACCAAGTAGATTACTCGCACATTATTAAATATATAATGATAAACGGAAAAAAACACATGAATGAAAAGAAATACGAAATGCTTAAATTAAAAGTACCTAAGGCAAAAGCCTTGGATTTGTTCTTCACAGCGGAATGTAAATCAAAGCAGATAAATTGTTTTGAACAGAAGATATAGAACTGAGAATAAAAGTGTTTTCTTCGGACTAAGAACTGGAGACTGATCGATTAACCAACATTGTGCCAGCCGCTCCGGCTGGACTTTTATAGTAGCAAGGGCAGGGAGCAAAACCCTAAGCGGGTAGACTGAATCGGCATGATTGGCAATTTCCATGTTGAGCGAGATTCTGATTATCTGTGATTGACTGGATTGATGATTGGCAATCTCCGATTGATTGATTTATTTAGGGTAAGGCGCTGACCTCCAAATCCTTCCTTCTATAGATGCTTGGCAGATATTGTGCGAATCTTCTTCCACGCGGCTTTCCTTCTTGAGCTCTGGTGATTGACTGGCAATTGTTGTAGTGGTCAAACTGGTTGCATGTTTCATGATTTGATTCTTCGTAAGTACGGCAGTTGCAAGATCTTCTTTGTTGTTGGGTGCATTGCGTTAATACCACAAATGCGAATGATGAACAGCAACTTAGCTTCAGGTTTCACATGGAATCCTCCTTTCAACCTCGTCTCTTGCTTCAATTTATCTCCTGCTCTGCATACTCCTTTGCGTAGTCCATGCAACCGACTGAATTCACTCCAGTCTGCTCATTCTGACCACCTTTCCTCTGTTTGACTTGGACTGAGCGTTCTTCCTTCGAACAATAGTTTCCTTCCCCTGGACAGACACTAATGACACAAAAATACATGAAAAATAGGGCCAAATGGCCCAAAAGTCGAAGACGTATCCCTATCACCCATTTTAACAGGCTTCTTAGGAGATTTCCTAGGTGAAGAGGCCTTCCGCTGGAGATCCTTCAACTGCTGTTTGAGGATTGCAATCTCAGCAGCAGCTTCCTCATCTTGAGGTCTCACAATCCGTGCTTCTTCTTCTGCAAATTTCATTGCAAAATGAATAATCATGATTTCATTAGCGAGTAAGTTACTTTAAGAATATCGCTAATATCTATTTTCTCTATTTATTCACTGACCATTTTCTGATTCAGTCTGAGGGCTCTCATACCCATCGCTTTCATATTGACCTTCGTCTATGAGCTCTCCCTGCCAAAGGAAATAAAAATATTCAAATTGCGAACATTTATTTTCGTATTAACGAGGTTTAAACCGTCTCCTCGACATCTCGTCGTGGTCAAGATCTTACAAGATCCATCCTCACCTTCTTAGCTTTTTCCTTTGTTGTGTAGCCGGATCTCTTATTTTGGCCCCCTGAGGGAGCCAAGGCTTTGGATACAGCTTGCTTCACCATAGCACTGAGCTAATCCATAGATACCGCATAGGTGACACTCTGTTGTGCGAGTACTTGAGGTTCCTCTCTCGTAACCTCAGAACCTTTTCGACCTCCTTCATTCTGAGGAGTAGTCGACTTAGAAGCCCCTTCCTTCTGGGGTGTCGGCATCTTTGGTGGATCCACCTTCAGAGTATTCTGATTCTCCTCCTCAGTACGTTTTTCCGAGGAGCGATCATCACGCACCACTCCTTCAAGTGGGGACTCTTGACCTCGGACTGATATATTTTTCATGATTTGAACCTGCATTTCGAGGTTTTCAGATATCAGTACCTGGCCAAAGCATATCATCAAGGGCATAACAGGTGTTCAACACCGGCCTTTCCCAAGACCATTATCAGGTCTTGCTGAGTATTTAAGGAACTCAAGGAATGCGGTTCAACACATTCCTTTTCCCGAGTCAGTTTCCCAATCTCTGTTGGGGTTGTGTGCGACCTGCTCTAGGGGTCCCACGTTTCCTTCAGTTTCACTCCTCCGTACTACGAAGGTTCTCGAGGTTCTTCTTCATAGCAGAAAATTCTGTTTATCTTTTTGTCACGCCCCGACTCTCGAGGTGCGACTTACGAACAACAACAAACCTAAACAACTAACAAGTAACTCAAATAAGGGAACATGCTCGGGGAAAACAAAGATGGAAGATAAGGAAAACGAATTTGGTTTTCAAAAGCATAATGAAATAATAACCGAGCATCTTAACTTCACTTTTAACAGGAATTCAAACAAGTAATTCATGCTGATGGGAAAGGAATTCCAACAAAAGAGAAAGCATACGAATATATATATATATATATATATCAAGATAAGGGATCATGTTCAACAACAATTCAAGTTCCGAGCCCATCGCTCGGAATTACAAGTTAAAGAGTTACGAATTCAGCAAACATTCAAAGTCTTCGAGCACCACGCTCGGGATCAAAAACATGAGTATTAAAGTACTAGCATCAACAGACATTAATTCAAAAGGATTGCAGCGGAAACTTGCATCAATACCCAACACTTGCACGTATGAAGACATACAAATGCCAGTCTGAAATTCAACTAAACTCAACCAACAAAACCAAACCACACCACCAAGTATCCACGCCATCGCCATCCAGTCAACCTGCATGTTTAGAAACACACGCAGGACTGAGTACTTCGTACTCAGTGAACACAAGCCAAAACATTTGAATAAAGATGCTTCTTAAAGCTATAATAATTGAACTTGCCTTGCCGAACATCACAAGTATATAAGCAGTTTTAAAAACAGTTTACTTGTGCATGTCAAAACGTTTTTCTTTTAAAACAGACTGCGCAGTCAAATATCATATAATATAACCGTATGTATCATCTATCATAAACAATCTCACTGTGCCGAGAAGTAGGCCTCCTTCTCAAACACTGTGACCGGCCTAACCGAAGCAAGGCTCACAGTCACCTCAACATATACCACACGTGGGTTCCTGCTTTTCACAGGATAATCACATCTTCATATAAATAGATGATAACACATACTAACTTCAATAAAATGGCAAGTCAATCACATTTGAAAATCATATCATAATATTCAATAGCATAACTAATTTTCATCGGTAGTTTTGGTTCAGAAAAGCCCACCTGACTTCCGAAGAACTAGCTAGGTGGTCTAGGGCTATTTGTCCTCGCTTAACGATCCGTCCGGCTCGATCTTTCACAGTTCGACATCGATAGAAAGATAAGATATATGAAAGACGGACACAAAGGCGTTGTACTTTAACTGTCGGACTTCTATTTGAGTCGTCTCTCTCTTTGCTCTAACTTTTCTAAAAGATCTCGCGTTCTCGTCTTTAAATTATTAACTCTATTCGAATTGGTTAACTTTACTACCCAACATCGTACACTTTTCTCGTTTTAATTAATAACTTCATTGTTACAATCTATTACTCGAGCTTTCTTTCAAAGACTTTAGTTTATTCTCAATTTAACAACCAATCATCTTGCATACAATAGTTCAATCATCTTTCACATTATAATACTATCATGCATTTAAACACTTATTCAAACATATTATGAATTCATATAAATCAAGCATACTTCAAGACACATTAACATTCATTCAATTTGGACCTTAAAATCTAACTCGATTATGCATTTCCTTTTATGGAGGCTTAAACTATTAATTCTATCTTTCTTACTTATATAGACAATGCTTTACTTTACATCCGTTATCTTATAAGATATTTTATAACTTTTATTCAATTAATAAAATTTCTCTTTAATTATTATTAACTCGTAAAAAATTAGGATTTTCTTATTCCTCTTTAACTCGATCCTTAATTCTTATCTCGACTATTGTTCCTCTAATTATTATCTCGGTTTATCTTTTTATTTGCTTGGTTGGAAATAATGTACTCAATTAATTATTTAATTAATCTTCTTTCCATTTAATTCTCGACATCTTATTTTATTCTCATTTTCTCGATCAACTTATACGAGTATATATCTTAACTCGTCTAGCATCTTTTCTTTACTCAATTTAACTTCCTTTTTATTTCTTATCGATTAATTCTTCTTAAACTCGGTTTTCTCTATTTTTGCTTATTTCTTTAATAATTTCTTCTTTATTTGTCTTTAACTTAAGCCATTTCTTACTAAATAATTTTTTTATCTTTTGATACACATTTTTATGAATTAACTCACTTTATTATAAAAGATCTTTTTATTGTAGTTTTAGTAAAATTTCAAGTCTTTAAATTTTAATGTAAGACATTTAATTAATAAATCTTTTCATACATCTTTCATCTTTTATTTAATTAAAAGCTTTTCAACTTTAAATCTTTTTATCAAAACTTCTATCTTTATTCCATATTCAAATTAACATTAATACATACTTAAACATCCAATCTTTTTATTATTTTTACAATTAATTTCTTTCAAAACTTCAACATGCAAACTTATTTTCTTAACTTAAACACATGTATGATTATACTAACATAATATACAATCATTTCATTGATCAAAACATCACTCAATTCATCAACAAAATCAACAAAATAAATCCTCTATTTTCCTTCAAAACTCACGGCATTTATGCACTTTTTTGTGCAATTTATTTCTCAATTTTTCATGCATATAATCTCATTCTCAACATGATAAAAATAACAAATCAAGCATCATAATAATAATAACTCAAAGAATTCATATTTTTCCTATTTTTACTAAAATTTTCGGCACTTATTAAATTTTTAGGGTTTTAGTTTCTTTTTCTTCTCTTAATTCACCGATTAATATCTAATGCTCGATTCTCCTAACGAATTCTTCTCACTCGATTAGCACATGCATATCCTAAGTTTGCCTAAACATAATTTAAATAACATGCATGCATAGATCTTTCTTTTAGGACTTATAGACATACATATTTACAACAAATCAAATGAATTTCATACTTAATTAAATGGGAATCCTTCTCTTGGCTCTTGGGATTGAATTGGATGGGAATGGTAGCTTCAAAGCTTGAACTTGAAACGAAGAAAGAAATCTTCTTGAATCCTCAAAGAAAAAGAAATAACATGGAATTAATCATCCATAGGATTTAAGAATCAAAATAAAGAAAAGTGTTGGATGATTCTTGAATTTAACTTCAAGAACTTGGAAGATTCTTACCTTTCTTTGAGAATATGGATGAAATAGATGGAGATTGATAACTTCTACTTCATTTCCATGGATGGAGAGCTTGAATCCATGGTTGCATGTGGAGAAAAATCAAGATATGAGGGAGAGAGAGGGATTGCCAAGAGAGAGAGCTTGGGAGAGTTTGAGAGTTTGTTTTCTTTCTTGTTTGGGAGAGAGAGAGAGATCGAAATGGAGAGAGAGGTGGAGTGTGATGAATGAAGTCTTTCTCTCCTTGTCTTAGATGAATGAAATTGAAATCCAACAAAGGGAATAAAGTGTACTTGTTGGAAGTTGTAGTAAGACATGACTTGATAGATGATGTGATATTAACTTGCATGCAAACTTTTGGTAATATCATGGAGAAAACATAATCATGATGCTTAGTCTTGGAAATTGAAGGATGATGGGAGAGGAGGTGTGAGGTGGCGTGAGAGGGAGAGAGGTGGATGACACGTGTCATCGTCGTGTCGTTAGGGGTATTAATTATCCGGTCGTAAAGGTTTTTCGGATAAAACGATTCGTATTAAATCCGTTTTGTTTTCTTAACGGGTCTTAACCTCTTCTCGTTTCACTTTTGACACTAACTCATCCCAATCCTATTTCACGTCTCAAATTAAAAGATTAAAGGTTTCGATCATTTTAGTCCTTTAAATCTTAAAAGAATTTAATCGGCTTATTAATCCGTTTATTAATCCTTTTAAAGACTAATGCCTCATTTCTCTTCTCAATTCTCGGATAAGTTCTTACCCTATCTCAGTGATCTTAAAAGAAATTCTAGGTTCGAAGGTTTTAATTCAATTCTATTCTAGTCTTGTCGGCGTAAACATATTTCTCGGCGATTAACGTTATGTTATCTCAATCAAACAAACTTCTCGGGATTTTTCCGGAATTTAATCTCATACTCATTTTCATATAAACAACTCAACAAGCATATCATATTATCATCATCTCAGGTAAATAGAACAGATAAATTCACACAAGATTCACAAGACAATTTAAACGTTTTATTCAAATCTCTTCGATTAGAAAAGAAAAATTTTACTCCTAAATTCTCATCTTTGAACTTACTCGGTTAATTAGACGCTCTCTAAAGGGATAAAAACTCGGGGTATCACACTTTTTGCCCCATTAACGGCTTTAAACCGTATTTCGAAATGAAGAGTTTTACGAAAACACAAGAGATAAGTAAGTTTAAGAGATTACACTAAGATTCGCAGGGAAGTTTAAAATACAGAGATTCCGAAATCACTTGCCTCACTCCTTTAAAAACAGCAAAAGCTTTTGAAAGTAGAAGTACAAATAGACTAAAATACTCAGATCCAGTTTCTTAGTACTTTCTCTCTCTTCAAGTTTAAACTCAAACTCGACGTCGTTAAAAGAAAGACACATAAAAAGAGTTTAGAACAAAATTCCGAGGCAAAATTCCGTTCCCACAGACGACGCCAAATGATGCGTCCAGAAATGCACATCATGTAAAAATCAGAACACATAAGCGGATGAAGATTAACACTCACCTGTTCCACAGCTCTTTTCCATCCCAGATGGTTGGAATCGTCTTCTATGGAGGAGTTTTGGCGTGGCTCTGCAAGAAGAGGAGGGAAGGGGAGGTTTCCCGGCGAACCACCTCCGAAGATTAAGCCAGTAATCTGGGTTTTTCTCTAGGAGGTGAATGTAATAGGAAAAATAAGTCTGAAAACAATTGTGTGTTTGTGCGTGTGTTGGATTTGTAATATATACTCTTGTGTTTTCTTGATAGTGAAGTTGTGCGACTGCCAACTCCCTTTTTCTTGGTCTTTACACGTTCCGCTACTCTATTGGTTGTGGTGTGTTTGTACTTCCTGACGGTACCATGTGGGTATTAATTAAAGTGTTTTTCATCTGTCAGGTATTCAGTTAGGAGAGAGCTCGACATTAGGGACTTCAAGGCAGATCTCTGGCTGGATCTAGACGGGAGACCTCCAGGCAGGTCTCTGAGAAGAGATCCCCACGAGAGATCTCAGCTTCTTTATTAGGTCAACTCCTCGATAAGGTATACGCAGCGATTATGTGGAATGCTCAGGTCTTCTCGAGACCTGGGTGTTTTTTGTCCTTATCACTGACGAATCAACTCCTCGAGGAGGAGAGCTTTCGAAGAAAGAAGTACGTTTGGTTTTCTTAGAAGCGCCCGTGGAAGGTCGTGAAGGTGGGGGCCTTTTTGAGTGGACATAGGCATCCATCTTAGTTTTTTCCTTCAAAAGGGCAGAAGTGAGAGTACCAGAGGTCATTTTCTCTTTGCCAAGAGCTTTCGAAGGAGCACCGTGGATCAATGATTTGGTAGCTGTAGGCTTGATGATGGCACTGGATGAAGAGATAGAAGGAATCTACTGTGGCTGAGAAGATGAGAGGATAACAGGAGGAGCTTGATTGAAGGGCTGCGAAAGAGTAGCACTCTCAGTTTCTTGGCGAGCTTGTTCTTCTAGCAGAATAGCGAAGTCAAATTCGCTATCATCAGGCAGTTTCATGTCTTGAACCCAACTCATCTCTGCAAAAATGGAAATAAGTAAAGAGTGTCAACTTAGCTCGGAAGTAAAGACAAGTGATAAGGGTTAAAAGGGACGAAACCCACCCTCAAGCGAGAAGGAATGATCCTCGCGAGGCGCTAAGCCGAAAAAGGAAAGCGCGCAGGGGTTAGACAAGAGGGAACTAAGTGGAAAAGCCTTAACTTGAGCTCTATCCGTGAGCTTGGATAACACCTTGAGATTAATAGCGGGGATAATAATGATAGCAGGACGAGGCTGCTTTAACAAAAGTTTTTGCCATGGATGATAGCCGAAAGGCCAATTGCCCTGCTTCGGAGTAACCACGAAATATCTTTCCCGCCATTCCTTGCCAAGAGTACGAGTGGGGCATAGGTTCTGGGTGGGACCTTTCGGTCTATCGCTGGCGTAGTAAAAAGCACCCATGGGCTTTACGTCATACACGGTTTGAAACAAAGAGGGCAAAGGAAAACCCCCATTACCACGAAGCAGAATAAAGAATGCAAGAAGTAATTTTAAAGTAGAAGGATGGAATTGATTAGGCCACAAACTATAAAGATCGCAGACTTGCACTACAAAATCAGGAAGCGGAAACCTTAAACCTGATTCTATCTGACTATACCAGAAAGCTACAGAGAGATAAGTTAAGAGGTGAGGGAGCTCATATGCATAGGGCAGCCGAAAATCGAAAAGATCATCACAGTTTAACCACGATTTTGCTATTTCTAATTCCAGAAGGGTTAGAATGGATTCACTCGCTATGGCATCGGGGGCAAAAACTGTGATACCCCGAGTTTTTAAACCTTTAGAAAGCGTTTAATTAACCGAGTGAGTTAAAAGTTGAGAATTTAGGAGTAAAATTTTTCTTTTCTAAACGAAGAGAATTGAGTAAAACGTTTAAATTGCTTTGTGAGTTTTGTGTGAAATTATCTGCTTTATTTATCTGAGATGATAATGATGTGATATGCTTGTTGAATTATTTGTATGAAGATGAGTATGAGATTAATTTCTAAAATAATTCCGAGAAGTTGCTTAATTGAATTAGCATAATTTTAATCGCCGAGAAATATATTTATACCGATGAACTTAGAATAGAATTGAATTAGAATCTTCGAACTTAGAATTGCGTTTAAGATCACTGAGATAGGGTAAGAGCTTATCCGAGAATTGAGAAGAGTAATGAGGAGTTAATCTTTAAAGGATTAATAAACGGATTGAGAAGCCGACTAAATTCCTTTAAAATTTAAAAGACTAAATAATCGAACTCGTTAATCTTTTAATTGAGACGTAAAATAGGATTGAGATGCTTAGTGTAAATAGTGAGACGAGAAGAGGTTAGACCCGTTAATAGCATGAAAAGGAATTAATACGAATCGTTTTATCCGGAAAACCTTTACGACCGGGTAATTAACACCCGTAGCGACACGACGAAGACACGTGTCACTCACCTCTCTCCCTCTCAAGCCACCTCACTTCTTCCCTCACATCACTCCTCAATTTCCAATGTTAATTATCATGATTATGTCTTCAACAAGATCTTACCAAAATATTGCATGCAAACTAACATCACATCATTCATCCATCAATCACTTTAACAATTACAACTTCCAACATAGCACTTTATTCCTTTTGTTGGATTTCAAACTCTTACACCTAAGGTAAAGAAGGAAAACTTATTCATTCACCACATTCCATCTCTCTCTCTATCGAAATCTCTCTCTCAAGACAACAAAGAAAAACTCTCTCAACCTCTCCAATCTCTCTCACTCTCGGCATTCTCTCTCTCTCCCTCATACTTCAAATTTTCTTTACATGCAACCATGTATTCAAGCTCCTCATTCATGGAAATGAAGTAGAAAGTGTCATCCTCCATTCATTCCATCCATATTCTCAAGAAAAGGTAATAATCTTTCAAGTTCTTGAGATTAAATTCATATTCATCCAACAATTTCTTTATTTTGATTCTTAAACCTAAAAGGAATGGATGATTAATTTCATGTTATTCTTTTTGAGGATTCAAGAAGACTTCCTTCTTCCTTCAAATCCAAGCTTTGAAGCTTCATTTTCCATCCATTCCAATTCCAAGAGCCAAGGAGAAGAATTCCATTTAAATTAAAGTATGAAATTCATTTGTTTAGTTGTAAATGTGTATATCTCTAAGTCCTAAAAGAAAGATCTATGCATGCATGCTATTTAAATTATGTTTAGGCAAACTTAGGATGTGCATGTGATAATCGAGTGAGAAAAAATCGTTAGGAGAATCGGATATTAGGTTTAATCGGTAAATTAAAGAAAGAAAAAGAAATTAAAACCCTAAAACTAAGATGAATACCGAAAATATTGAGAAAAATAGGGAAAATATGAATTCTTTGAGTTATTATTATTTTGATGCTTGATTTGTTATTTTTATCATGTTGAGAATGAGATTTTGTGCATGAAAATTTGAGAAATAAAATGCACAAGATTGTGCATGTGTGTGCCGTGTATTTTGAGCAAAAATGGAGCATTTATTTTGATGATTTTGTTGATGAATTGAGTGATGTTTTGATCAATGAGATGATTGTATGTTATGTTAATATAATTGTACATGTGTTTAAGTTAAGAAAATGAGATTGCATGTTGAAGTTTTTAAAGAAATTAATTGTGAAAATATAAAAAGGATTGAATGTTTAAATGTTACAATGTATGTATAATTATTAGTTAATTCATAAATAAAGATAGAAGTTTTGTAACAAAAGATTAGAATTTTAAAAGCTTTTAATTGATTAAAAGATGAAAAATGCATAAAAGATATGTTAATAAATTTCCTTGTATTAAAAATTAAAGACTTGAATTTTTACTAAAACTACAACAAAAAGATCTTTTATAATTTGACTAATA
Source organism: Schizonepeta tenuifolia (assembly GCA_029490685.1). Taxonomy (NCBI): domain Eukaryota; kingdom Viridiplantae; phylum Streptophyta; class Magnoliopsida; order Lamiales; family Lamiaceae; genus Schizonepeta; species Schizonepeta tenuifolia. The sequence continues at coordinate 133,589,816 of CM055955.1, forward strand.
AAATAAACTAGTTAATGAAAATGTTTGTTAAAAGATAAAAGAATTATTAAGTAAGAAATGGCTTAAAAATTAAAGACAAGAAAAGAAGAAATTATTAAAGAGAATGAATCGAAAAGAAATAAAAAGGAAGTTTTAAATCGAGTAAAGAAAAGATGCTAGACGAGTTAAGATAGATACTCGTATAAGCTAATCAAGAAAATGATAATGATAGCATAAAATATCGAGTAATAAGTCGAAAGAAGTTAAATAAATAATTAATTGAGTACGTTGTTTTCAACCAAACAAATTAAGAATAAACCGAGATAAATCACCGAGTAATTAATTAGAAAAACAATAATCGAGTTAAGAAACGAGAATCGAATTAAAAATAAATAAGAAAGATAGAATAAATAGTTGAGCCTTCATAAAAAGAAACGCATAATCGAATTAAGTCTTAAGATCTAAAATTGAATGAATGTTAATGTGTCTTGAAGTATGTTTGATTTATTTGATTTTATTATATGATTGAATAAATGTTTATATGCATGATATCTGTTATGATGTTAAAGTTAATTAAATTATCTTGTATGCAAATGGTTGAATGATTGATTGATAAGTCGAGAAACAAATAAAATCTTTGAAAGAAAACTCGAGCAATAGAATGTAGACGATGTCGTTATTAATTAGAACGAGAAAAGTGTTAAGCCGTCGATAAATAGTTTTAACCAATTCGAGTAGAGTTAAAGTTTAAAGACAAGAACGCGAGATCCTTTAGAAAAGTTAAAGCGAAGAGAGAGACGACTCAAATAGAAGTCCTTTAGTTAAAGTCCAACGCCTTTGTGTCCGTCGTTCATATATCTTATTTTTCCTATCGATGTCGAACTGTGAAGGATCGAGCCGGACGGATCACTAAGCGAGGACAAATAGCCCTAAAACCACCTAGCTAGTTCTTCGAAAGTCAGGTGGGCTTTTCTGAACTAAAACTATCGATGAAAATTAGTTATGCTATTAAGTATTATGATATGTTTCCAAATGTGATTGACTTGCCGTTTTTATTGAAGTTTGGTATGTGTTATCATCTATTTATATGGAGATGTTATTATCCTGTGAAAAGCATGAACCCACGTGTGGTATATGTTGAGGTGACTGTGAGCCTTGCTTCGGTTAGGCCGGTCACAGTGCTCGAGAAGGAGGCCTACTTCTCGGTACAATGATATTGTTTGTGATAGATGATACATACTGTTATATTATATGATATTTGACTGCGCAGTCTGTTTAAAAGAAAATGTTTTTAACATACACAAGTGAAATTGTTTTTTAACTGCTTAAATACTTGTGATGTTCGGCAAGGCAAGTTCAATTATTATAGCTTTAAGAAGCATCTTTATTCAAATGTTTTGGCTTGTGTTCACTGAGTACGAAGTACTCAGCCCTGCGTGTGTTTCTAAACATGCAGGTTGACTGGATGGCGATGGCATGGATACTTGGTGGTGTGGGTTGGTTTTGTTGGTTGAGTTTAGTCGAATTTCAGACTGGCATTTGTACGTCTTCATACGTGCAAGTGTTGGGTATTGATGCAAGTTTCTGCTGCAACCTTTTTGAATTGATGTCTGTTGATGCAAATACTTTGATACTTATGTTTTTGTTTCCGAGTATTGTACTCGATGATTTTGAAAACTTGTTAACTTCTTAAACTACTTGATTTGTACTCCCGAGCGATGGGCTCGTTGACTTGAATTGTTGCTTGAACTTGACCCTCTTAACATGGTTTATATATATAATTGTATGCAATTCTCTTCTTTTTGAAATCCTATCCTTGTCAGCATGAAATACTTATTCATATTCTTGTTACATGTATTTTTTTGAGATGCTCAGACATTACTTCGTTGTATTTTTGGAAGCCTAATTCGATTGCCTTAACTTCCATCCTTGTTTTCCCCGAGCATGTTTCCCCTTATTTGAGTTGATTGTTAGTTGTTTAGGTTTTGTTGTTATTCGTAAGTCGCACCTCGAGAGTCGGGGCGTGATAAAAACCCAAGCGGTGGAATCTTGCCCTGGAGGAGATACCCGAGTAGAGCGGGTGGGAGAGTCAGTTTCCCTTGTCTCTTGACCGGAATGAGAAGACCCATCAACTAGATTTATGATCTCCTTGGGGTTAACGGAAGTGGCTGAGTCCGATGGGATTTTGATGGCAAGGCGACAAGAACAACGGGTGGAAAGTTTCTTCCCCTTCCGAGGAACACGAGAAGAGTTGTCTGATTGAGAATCCTTGCGAAGGGAAGAAGATGGATGGACGTCAGAGGTCTGAAGCCTGGGGTTATCAGAGAGGGTATCTTCTTTGGAGCGAGAGGAAGAGTGAGCCATGAGAAAATGCGGAAGTAGTTAACGGCGAGAATGAATGAAATGAGGAAATGGAAGAAGAGAAACAGTAGAATCCCTGATATAGAGAAGAAAGAGAACGGTTGAATGAAAGTAGGGGAAGTTGCAGAGTCCCCTCCCTTTTCCCAATAAAGTGACTTATTTTGAAAAAATTCAAAAAAGGTAGGTCTCCCTTTGAGGCTTCAAGTGGAGGTCTTTAGAAAATTTCCTTCGTACGTGAGATCAGTAACCAATCTCAGTAGACAAAAGAAAAGGTGTTACTCTATATTTGCTAAAAGGTAATGTTGCAAATTTAGAGTAGGGGGGGGGGGGGGTAGATGTTGTATCATAATATCTCTCAGGTCTAGCGGAGACCTGAGTCTTTTACCTGGGCATGTCGTACTCAGTAAAAGGTGTGATCAGGGTCTTTTGATTAGACCTCAAAGTAGATCTTAGATCACGTGCATGTATTAGGCACCCCTTCAGGTGTCTCACTGACATTTGAAATCAGAACCTGAAAGAGAGATCACAGACAGGTCTCCCGTCATTTAATAAGTCTGACACGCACAGAGTGCTTTACCCAGACGAGCTCGGAATTGTCGGATGGTACATTTCTTTCACAGCAAACGATAGGAAGACACGTGTAAAGGTAGTAGCAGCGAGAATCAAGAAAGGACAGCTTCATTTACTAGTAATCTCATGAGTATATATATAAAAAAGATAATAATTTCATACACACATTCACCATTTTCACTTACTGTTACATTTGTCTCTTCTTCACGAAAAACCCAGAAAGCTGATTTGGGCGTCGGAGGTGGTTCTCCGGAAAACACCCTCGGCCCTCCTTTTCTGCAGAGTTTCGTCAGAGGCAATTTGGTTGGACCGAACATCACCTGCACGAAGAGGAAGAAGAATATCGCTTAGATAGGTGTTGAATCTATTTTATTGTGTTATCACAATTAACTATGATGTATTATTTCTGGTTACATTAGTATCATTTTGGTAACATTAGTATGTGTGCGTAAAATTACAATTGTAAGTGTTACAGTTTATATATGTATGATATATATTACATCAATATGTGCGCACGCGCATGTGCATTTGTGTGTGGAAATAGAGAAATTGGCCACTGTCGTGCATAGAAATCAACATTTCAGTGTAAGATTATCTGCATATATTAACAATAAAAAATGTACTGGATGTATATATATTACAAGAAATTAAATTAAAAAAAAAAACATTTCATCTCCTTCATCAATAAATTTGATCAAATACAAACACACCTCTCAATTCGCACAATTTTGAAGCTCAATTATTGGTCCAAACATATATAGAGCTGCTCTCTCGCTTCTCCTTCAACCAAACACACACACACAATCATAAAAAGATACAAACTGTAAAATTTACAAACTCAGAAGCATAATTGCCAAAAATTGTATGCCAGCTATAAATTTCAAAATATATTTCACAAATTAATCGTATGATTTCCAAAATATGAATATATGAAGAAGATAACAAATTATTCAAAATTAGGCCCACTTTGCCAAGAGGGACATACATCCTGCTCCAATAAGAAGTGACACATTTGCCCCCAGTTGTAGCTTTCCATTATTTTGAAGTTTAGGGCTCATAAAATCAGCAGAAAGAAGATCGACTAATGCCATATATATTAATATGCCCGCCGATGCTGAATTAAAGACACCCTCGACTATGAGGGCCGTTGAGCTCGTCTCGCTGTAGACATTGGTTATTCCGATACCAATAGCGATACCAATGGGAGTTGTGAGGGAGAAAAAAACAGCCATTATTGCCACGGCACGTACATTAAACTTTGCCTGAAATAAGATTGAGTTCACTACAAAAGTATTTTAACTTGATATATGTGTAAGTAACAAAATAGTTAAATAATATACTTATGTATGTTTACCTGAACTATACAACCTCCAAGACCTATGCCTTCGAAAAACTGATGAAAGGTCAGAGCAGCTATCAAGGGCTTTATTGTTTTTGGACTTTCTGAAGCCCCTAAGGCAATCCCAATAATGACTGAATGTACGATAATTCCCAATTCCAACACCTTAATAAAAAAATATATAAATTTATAATGAAATGTTAATCATCATTTAGAATAAAACAAGAAACCAACTAGTAGTATAATAGAAGCAAAACTAATACAAACTAGGTACTTATTTTAAATATTTATATATATAAATAATATAGAATAGGAGCATTATGAGGTAAACATATTTATGAATTTCAACAATATACATATGTATTTAAACTTTATATTAACAATTTTTATATTCTAGATTTTGTTTCAATAAATCTCGCATATACTTAAATAACTTTGTTAATTCTTTAATAGTTTAATTCAAATAAAATGGCATCCACGTTAAAAATCTAGCTACGTCACTTCTTCTTTTAGTGCAGATCTTGTTTTCCTAATAGTTAAATTTCGTGGCGATTAATCATTTGGTTGGACATAATTAAAAACCGTAGTGATAAATCAAAACAACCAAAGTTGAATTTAAGTCGTAAATTATATTCTCCCCGTTCGGAATTAATTAAGTGTACACAATTTGATTGTCCAAGAAAAGAACATTTAAGCCCCAATTTAATGTCGTGTTTAAAGGAAACAAAACAATTAATGAAAACAAAAAAAAAATAAGTGTGGAAACTATGAAAACTGTCAACTATGGATGACACTTTAATTTCACTGCTTAAAAATTAAAATTCGAAAATAATCGAATAGAGTGGAGCCAAATTAATTTAATTACCTGGCTAATGACACGGTGGCGGAGAAGGTCGGTGTCGCCAGAGTGAGAGTCGAAGGCGCCGTGTGCATGGCCGTGCACAGCATGCGTATGCATAGGCACCGCCACCTCCTCATCGCCGGCCTCGGCCGTCTTCACCCTCGTCCGCCGCGCGTAGTACGACGTCGCGTAGGTATCCACCATGAGCGTCCCTATCGCCGCCACCATCGCAATAAATCCGGTGAACGGAAAATCCCCCCACGGATGCTCGGGGAGGCACGGCGACGTCAAGCTCCCGAAGGCGTCCGGCAACACGTGTATGAATCCCGTCGACAGAATCACGCCGGCGGCGAACGCCTTCACGATGAAGAAGAGGTTGCTGTCCGGGCTCAGCGCCGGAATTTTCTTGGCCACCACGGGGAGCAACACGCCTGCCGCGCTCGCCACCAGAATAGACACCAGCGCCGCCATCTTGTATTTGAGCGCTAGGGATTTGTCCCGCTCCTCCTCCTCCGCCTCGCACGTGCATTCGGCCAGTGCCGCCGCCGGAAGCAAGATGATCGCGGCGAGGAAAACAAGTTTAATTGACTTCTCCATAATGAATATTGAAAAACAAAAGTTGAAGTGTGGGATTTCCTTTTTGTTTGAATTCTTAATCTTGGGAAACGGCACGATATTAATAGAGAGGTTTTGTAATTTTATGAATGATTTGATGTGATCTCTTTATAAATAATCTGCATAAATGATGACAACATTTTACAGATAAATTGATGTTTTTAGCATTGACGAATTTGCTGAAAACTAAAACTTAGAGCTCGAGTGGAGTAAGAATGTCGACATACGTAAGTTGACTGGGTAACGAAATTAATTGATATATTATAAACTAGAAATTGCATTAATTATTTATAGAATATATGTGTTCAAGTCAAATCTACAATTTCGATACCATGTGATATATTGTGATATATATATATATGGAGAAGCCTAATTTGGCGGAGCAATGGTGGGGCCCGGGGACCATTGATCATCCCCCCAAAGGTTTCTTATTCTAATAAATTTATAAATTTATGTATTCACGTTGTTAACCATAATTTAGTTTAAATAGGAAAAAATAATTTATTTATAATGTTAAATTTTAAATGACTTTTAATAGTTTAAATTTTTAGTTTGTGTAAATCTATATTGATATATTTGAATTTGGAGGCAACAAAAATTTCAATATAATTAATAGAGTGACTATAAAGTTTTTTGTCGAAAGGATGAAGAGTTATATATTTACACTAATGATGACAAAATTTAAGTTAAGAATATAATAATAACATAAAATACACGTTTAGACTTCTTAAAATATATCAAAATTTTAACTAAATCGGTCTATTTTCACATAATTGACCGAATTATGACTACCCACATCGTGGCTAACTACCATCACTCTTTTTATTTTATTTTATATTGTGTTTTTGTGAGCCATATATAATTGTTACTTACATATATGGTACTCTCTCCTTCATGTTTAATATGGCGTGTTTTTTTTCTTTACGGAGATTAATAAGAATGATATAAGCTACTCCCTCCGTCCTGCTACACTTGTCCTACTTTCTTTTTTGGACGTCCTGTTATACTTGTTCTAGTTCCTTTTTGAGAAATAATTAAGGAAATTAGGGTGCAATCAGTTTAGCTAATTAGGCCAATTTTACAGTTTTCAACCTATTTTTCTCCTCATTTTATGTGTCATCCAATATTCATTATCTCCCAACCCACTTTTATTTTACTATTTGTACTAACTTTATTTCATTATTCACTCTCTCTATCCACTTTATTTCACTTTAATAACTCCACTAAATACATTTTTTCTCCTAAATTATTTTTTCCTTAATTATCTGATGGCGCCGAGTTTGTCGTTGGGAATCCAGATGCGTCAAAATACAATTTGTAGTTCCTGATGCTCACCACTAGGTACAACTAGGGTAACTATTTAGGGTCGAACCCAAGAAAGGTAGGCTGTGACGACCTCGGTGTCACTGGACAGGATTTTAGTTTTGGTTTGGAACACTCTCAACATAAACTAGAAACAAAGACTGAAACATAACACAAAGTAAATCAAATATAGAGGATGTGCTTGAGTCGGTCTTAACTTGGTTCAGAGTGTGTGTGTGTGGTTGGATCCCAGGTCCTCGAATAGTCATTGTGTGGGAACGTCTCTTGGTTATAGGGTCTTGATACTCACGCCCCTTTACTCTCACCATGTCACGCACAGGAGCATCTTAACCCCAGCTCTTCCTTTCAGTATCGAACCCTCCAAGTCACCTCGGGAGCCCACCTTACTGTCCACAAAATTAGCTCGCATCTAGAAAAGTCACCAATTGAGCCCTCTACGTCAGCGGCTTTTGGATCTAGAAGGCCCAAGATGACTAGAAGCATGACTCTCGTCATACACCACTCTTCAACGCTCGCAACACGATCAGAGGTGAGGGGAATACCTACACCTTTGCCCAGTATTGTGAGGGATTTTGCCTCCGCCGCTCCTCTGTTGGCCACCGCAGGAGTTGTGGAGGCTCCACCACTTAGGAATGAAGCCCAACGTGTCGGGAACGGACCCAGCAACTCTCCGGCGAGCTTCCAGCCTCACCTTTCTCACACACAACACTCACATCTCACCGCATCTCAACCAACCCAAGCACAAAAAACTTAGCTAGACATGTAAATGAAAGAACAAGCAATGCAAAAGATAAAACAAAAGCATCACTAACATTAAAACTAGAAAACAATTGTTTGCCTCACAGAGGTCTTGACAAAAAACGTAAAGAGTAATATTGTTTGTGCTGAAACTAAATTGCAGAGAGAGAGGTGAGTGTGTGAAGGTGTTCCTCGATGATAATGGTGTTGGAGAAGGGACGCTTATATATGGCGGCTCCCAAAGTTGGTAGTTGCATTTATGCCTTTCAAATCCCCTTAATCAAGTATGGACTCTGACATCCCTTTGGTAGGTCAACCTTCACTTTCAGTCTCATATCCTTGCTCTCATCCCATTTGTCGTTGTTGTTGTTGTTGTTGGAGGTTACCGTTGAAGATATTGTGGTTCTGTCCGAGCTTGTTCTTTTCATTTCCGGCAAAGTTTTGACTTTCAGTGCACGGAGTCTTCGTGGCTTTGCCGTCTGTCGTCGTGATCACCACCAAACTCATTGGGACCTTCAGCACCCTGCTGCATTCCATCTTTTATGCCCTTTATCCGCTCAATTGTGCCCATTTGTAGGAATGTTGTGCCCCTGCATACCACAGTGTCCTCCCAAACACAAAAGATCCAAAACAAAAAAAAAGACTCGATCTAGACCTCTACAGACACTATAAAGAGCACAGAAATAGAGCTCGGCATTATCGTGCCCAAAAAAACTAGGACAAGTGTAACAGGATGGGGGAGTATACTAAAGTGTATTTTTATTCAGTAAAAGTGTCTTTTAGTCAATAAAGTTCTAATAAAGTACATTTTTGACTTAAAGTAAATTTTAATAATTTCCATAAAAGGAAACATGCTATATTGAGTGGGACGGCCCAAAAAAAAAAAATAGGCATATTAAATGGTACGAAAGGATAATAGTACATTTTATAAGTTATAATTTGGTTCTTTAAAAAAAATATGTTGTTATGCTGAAATTAAAGTGATCTTTATTTTCTCTTATTTTATCATCTTCTCCTAATACTAATTCTTTTTTTCTTTTTTACATGGGGAAGGGGGAGAACAGGAGCGGAGCGACTGGGTGGTGGGTAGGGGAGATACTGAACCTCTCTGAGTTTTTGGAAAAAAAAAAGAGAATGTATATTTCTATGATTATTATTATTTTACTAAAAATGTCATACTTTTATATAGAAATGAGATATATTCTCATTTTTACAGGACACTTGTTACTATACAACAGTTATATAATATACGCTCATTTTTTATTTTTAATGTTTTATCTTTAGAGTGTTTTTTTCTATTTTTTAATTTCCAGCTTTTTTGTTTTTTTCTGTCTTTTTTCTAATTTTCAGGTTTTCTTTTTCTTTTTTTTCCTAGTTTTTTTCTTTTTTTTTTCAGATTTCTTTTTCTTTTATTTTCTCTTTTCTTTTTTATTTTTCAGATTTATTTTCTTTTTTTTTTAATTTTCCAATGTTTTCTAATCTTTTTTTCCTGTTTTTTTTTTTAATTTCCAATTTTTTTTTGCCTCTTCGTTTTTTGTGTGTCTCTCCATTTTTTTGTCTGTCGCTTCTTCTTTGGTCAAGATTCGAGCGAAGGGAGCTGAAGGCCTCAGAGCGAGCAGAAGAAATTCAAATTGTTGCCCGACGATTATCCTTATATTAGTAATCGGTGTGAAGGTGGAGCTGTAAAATCGAAGCCGAAGGCAGAGCTGCAAAATCGGAGCAGTATAACTTGCCATGCTCAAAAGTAGACATTGTCGTGACGAAATGTAATGATTGTGAAACTTTTCGTTTCTTAATGACAATGTTACTTTTTCATCGACAATAATTATTTTAATGTTCGACTAAAAGTAGAACTTGTCAAATTCAAAAGTAGACATTGTCGTGACGAATTGTAATGATTGTGAAACATTATGTTTCTTAGTGAAAAAGTTTACTTTTTTCAACGACAATAATTACTTTAGCGGTTGACTAAAAGTGTCAAGTTAAAAAGTAGACATTATCGTGATGAAATGTAATGATTGTGGATAAGGATGTCAATTGAGCCCGAACCCGACGGGTCAACCCGAGTGACCCAAAAAAAGTAAAATGTAGTTATATATTTACAATCCGAATACATAACTGGGTTATTAGGGTTGGCCCGACAGAGTTGCAACCCGATCAAAGTTAGCCCGAAAAGGGTTGGGGTCAACCCGACTAACCCGAAAAATATCTCGCTTATTTATTTAACTCTAGGCCTAAATATATAAATCATACTTATGTAAGTCGTTTTGTATATTATGTATATTTAATCAACCAAATTTATATATAAATCATACTCTCCCTTTTATTCTTCTTAAATAGATGGTGAAGATAATGAACTTGAAATCACTGATCAAGTTAAAGCCACTGCAAAAGTTTCTTTAAGTAGAAGACGAGTGTCATTCAATTGTTAAATTTTATTTGTGAGATAACAAATTAATGTTGAATTATTGTAGAAACTTTTTGTGTGCTATAACTATTAAACTTATTTTGTTGGAAAGTTTTTTTTATTTAATTATATTTTTTTGTTTTTAAATCTTGTGACCCGACGGACTAACCCGCAATCCAAAGGGTTAGGGTTAGGGTTAGGGTTGCGATTTTTCAACCCGACTTAACCTAGACTGAATAGCCCAACAACTCGATAGGATTGACCCGAACCCGAAAGGATTGGTCCGATCGACATCCCTAATTATGAAACTTTACATTTCTTAATGACAATGTTTACTAAAAATTTTGGAAAAAAAAAATATGGAAATAAGAAAAAAAAAAACTGAAAAAAAAAACATAAAAACAAAAATAAAATCTGTAATTTAAAAGAAAAAAAACTGGTAAACAGAAACCTGAAAATTAAAAAAAAAAAAATATGGGCGCGTGAGGTGCACGCGCTACACATGGGGACGCGCGCGTGTGGTGCACGCGCCCCTCTTTTTACAGAGTTTATAAGAAATAGAGAATTTAATCCAACTCACTAAATTCTACTCGTTCGTTGTTTAATTATACATTTCTGTTTTCCTTCTTATCAAATTAAAATTTAGTTTTGTCGACTTTGAATTAACATATTATTCATATTTTTCCTATGGTTGAATTTAAATTTAGAGTTCATTATAGATTTGTAGTGAGAATGATATTGGAGCTTTCTAAAATAATATGTTTCAGGTTAGCACTCATAATTTACTTCTTATGTTGAATATTTAAATTTTTGTTGCTATTATCGATTGGTACTGGGAGAGGTTACAACCCGGCTTCCGGATTAACGGCTCACCCCACAAACAATCACAAATTCTTTCTAGCGTGCTTTGCCCTCACTCGCATGTTTCTTGAGAAAACTTTTCAAGAGGTCACCTATCCTAATATTGCTCAAGGCCAAGCACGCTTAACATTAGAGTTTTTCTAGGATAGGCACCAGAAAAGAAGATGCATCTTGATGGTAGGAGTTGCACCTATCAATTCCTTATAAGCTCTCCTCGAATATATCGTCTCATTCCGACATATTCTCGGAATCTCTCTCGTTCGGGTGTCCCGGTTCTTGGCCGCCCCCTCCGCTTGGAAGTCTTGTTGAAGCCGCTCCTTGTCCGTGTCTTGTGCACCGTCGATAACTCCGTACTTCGGCCCCGGGCATCACAAAGACTTTTTTCAAGAGATGGATATTAAGGGTTGCTATTTGAAAGTTAAAGTGTATTGTTGACTTAGACTTTGAACGCTTTATTTGATGAATGAGTTTAGGCGATAGTGACAACTTAACAAGGTGTGATGGTGTGTATGTTACTTATAGTTTAGTGAATTGGCAATTGATTATTATAGTGTAATGATTTCAATATCGGATTTTTCATTTTGGCTATTTTACCAGTTTGGCTATTTTAATTCAATGAATAATACGAATCTAAATTTTTTTTTTTCAGTCAGATAATTTTTTATACCATCTTTCTATGTATGAATTGGACCCTGACTAAAATTTCTGGCTTCGCCTAGGGAGAACATCGAAATTTTCAGTTCCAAACCTGTACGTAATGACCTTGTCATTTTTTTTTCGACCTTTTTTTCTTTCTTTCTTTATTATATTGTAGTACTAGTTATAACCAATGTTTTAAACTGTTCGACCGATTTAAGGGGGAACCGGGGCGGTTTTAGAATCGCTGGTTTGTTTCCTAATGTAGGCTGCAAAGTTAACAATGTAGTAGTATTTGGGAATTGATCCATGCACTTTGAGATATAAAGTCTTAACCAACAACTTCATTGTTACTCTTTCTAACTTATTTATCTATATTACATTGAGTTGGGGTATATTATGTTAAGTCAAATTGACTTAACATTAAAAGAAAGAGAGAGAGAGAGAGAGAGCGCAAATCTCTAGTTGAGACACAGAAGAAAAAGGTATCAATGCGCTTTCACACTGCGAGTTGACTACGCAACAGCAATATATGTGGCTTATCTCCTCGCATGAATCATGAATTCATGATAGTTCAACTCATTAAAAATCATATTTAAACTTTTTTTGGGAGGGAAAAATATATAAAACTTGTGTACAATTATTTATAAGTAATGTAAAAACTGTAACCGTTGAGATGGACTAAATGTTGTCGCCTACTTGGCTGATGTCCAACTCAAGAATGAAGATGTACAATTTCTGGCCTTTTTTCTTCTTTCCAATTTTAATTGTGAAAAATATTAACATAAAAAATAGATGTGATAATAATTTTCCATGTGACAAAAAGCATAAAAATAGGAATAGGTGTGATATAATTTCATTTTTCACCCTAATATACATGTGATAAAAAAAAAAGTGTGAAGATAATAATATTTTCCTATTTTTTCTTATCCCTCATTTTTTAATGATAAATTTACAATCAAAATAAACGCATTATAATAAGAACAAATTGTTTGAAAGGAACTGGTGTAAGCTCTAAACATAGGATCTTTCATTAACAATTATGTCGAATTCGGGCAAATGTGCATCATGCCTGAAAAAATTATACTCCCTATATCCATGATATAGTTGTTACTTTTATCATTTAGCTTCGTCCATAATATGATTGTCACTTTCATTTATGATAATAGGAACTCATTAAAAACATTAAATTTAACCTTATTTCTAGCCTCATTCACATTTATTGTGAAACCCTTACTCTACTCACAACAATACTCACTACCATCCACAATTATCCACCATTTTCTTAACACTCGTGTTATCCATAATGTGGCCACGACAATACTCACTACTCTCCATAATTTCCCACTATTTTCTTAAAACTCGTGTCGTCCACAATATGGCCACGACACCGTGGACGAATAGAGTATGAGATTATCTACTTCACGACTATAGTTTATCTCAAATCTTGCAAATATTACATTTGTATTTTAAAATTCTTTAATAGTCATTAATGATTTTTCATAAATAGTTATGGAATTATCAAATATATATGTAACAAAGATAAAATGTTTTGTGAAATAGAAGATAACACAAACTCCTTTCGAATCTGAACACAAGACACAGTTAAACTCCTTTAAATTCCTTTCTGACATCTACCAAACTAAGACAAATTGGCATGACTTTATTTTCGTAACTGTACTATGTTCAACTCAACAATGTGAAGTTGTCGACATAGTAATTTAGCATTATCTATTGAGAATTTATTAACAAATATTTTGGTTTTAACTAATAATTTATAATTTCCATAGATCCACATAATGACGTGATATCCACTGACGAGTTTTCACATGATATTATAATGATTGACTTTCTTAAACATAATAATATTATAAAAATAAAACAGAATTAAATCACTACCAATCAATTAAGCTTCGTTTGATACACGTTGCAACGTCTAAAATTCTGTTTTACCAAAAAAAAAAAAAACCGAAATATCATCAATCAACACAACAAAATCTCAAAATACCAGCAATAGCTGATACTTTATCATCAAACAGGACAATCCACCTCTATTGCATGACAAGTCAGACAACACAAGTTTGAAACAGGCAGCAAACAGTACAACTACTCACAGCTGAATGTACAAGGCAGTCACTTCTCATCACTGTCATAATATGCATCGTCATCGTAGTCATCGTAGTATTCTTCCTCAGAATCATAATAGTACTCTTCTCCATCACTGCCGTCCGCCTGTGGTCCCATTAAACTCTCCTGAATCCGATCCCTAATGGCCGTTCCCTGAGAAACAGAACCAAAAAATGAAAATGGTGGGAAGGAATGTAATACACCCTAGGGTAGAACAAAAGAGTATCAGTGATTGATACTCACCATTTTATGACAACCTTCCTCGAACATCTCAAGAAATCCAGCAACCCATCGATCAGCGTTTTCAACCCACATGTTCCGGTGAATGGTGGCAGTTTTGGCAACTGTTTGTATCTGAGAGAAAAACAACTTGAAAATGAAGTTTGTGCATGATAGTGATACATTACATAAACCAATAAGAGATGCTTGGAGTATACAATATAGACTAAATAAATCAGTTATTCACTGTACATGCAAAAAACGGTAGGATTAGAAATCATGAATTCTAGCCACAAGGTAATTGGTATTAAGGAATGAAATGAACTTGAGAAAAGGGTGGTACTGAACTTATATAATCAAGATGTGCTACATGAATGGATCATAGATGTACCATTAAGGTTCATCAGGCAAAAATAATATATTGAAGACTACCGGATAAAAGGTGAAATTCATGAATGGATCATAAATATAGAAAAAGTTATCAAATACAAAGAGCAATGGCTCTTTTTACTTTGAAGTTCTGGTTCAAGAAAGCCTTGTTGAACCATATTTGAATCAGGCCAAGAGAGGTTCCCAGAAATTTCTAAAATATACGTAAATCAGAATAATTGTGACTAATTTTAAGCATCCGGAAAGCTCCAAAAAATTTTCTGAACCAAAAAGGAAGAAAAGGAGTCACAGCAAAACAAGTCTTATTGTTCTACTTCATGCCTACTATTTCTCCCAATTTCTGAATCATTTTCTTCTTAATGTCACTTTTACGGGCCACAATTTGTTTTCCCTAGGATTTTTGTTCAGTCAAGATAAGGCATTGAAATTGTATTGAGGAAGAAAAGAAGATGTACCTTCTCCCCAACCTTTTCTTGATGCTCCTTAACTTTCTCTTGCAGCTTCCTCAGTCGCATATTGACCCTTAGTCGCTTTTCCTGCCAAGATGAAACAAAATTGTGAATACCTTTCTAATAGTTATATCTTTATAAACAATAGAACTTAAGTAGTGCAGATAAATTCAGAGGGGATGGAGGGTCATGCCTTGACATAGCTAAGATTAAGCTCCTTTCTTGAATATCCACGATCCAAATTACGCATCACATATTGGTTATAATCCTTTACGATCCTCATAATGATGTCAGATGTTGAAATCCCATCAGTCCTTTTGGTCTCTTTAAATCTCCCCACAGCTTTGACCTACATCAGAAGTAGGTAAGTACAAGTGTCAACTAATTGCAAAAGGAACCATCAGCAATTAACTATGTAGAATGAGACTTCATATTATGGGGAAAGAATTCTTTAAACAGAATCCATGCATGCTTACAAATTCATAAACATCATTGCCAGCTCCACTTGCATCGGCATAACTGCAAGAAAAGATTACATCAATTTAGGGGTCGAAAAGTAGAAGTTATGAGAAATGAGCTACACATACCATTCTGCCAGATATAATTAGAAAAGTAGAAGTTAATCATTTTAAAGACCATCTATTCCTAATTGGGAATATGGGATCTGCGTAAATGTAGAAATAAGCTTTCATGTATAACTTTTTTCAAAGCAGAAATGAATTCACTTTCTCCAGTATGTAACAGAAATGCAAAATTGACCAAAAGCACAAATTCCTAGAATAGCAAATCACAATAGCCAAAGCCTCTGATAACCTACAAGCTCTGGGAAGTTGACATAGGTACTGTATAGAAAACTTGTGCTTTAACTAATTTTTTTTTTTTTTCCATAAAACGATAAAGAAACGGAACAAGAAAATAAAAGTTAAAGAATTTATAAGATTGCAGGAAAGGATAAAAAGTAGGTTAAAGGTCATTGTCTTTCCAATTTTATGGGATAACAAACTGCTCACATGTCTATTTAGTGTTTCAACACCAGTACGAGTCTAATCCAAGATTCTGCAGCAAAGGGATTTACTTGATAAGCAACACTTACGGGAGAGAATCATGAGCAACAAAATCTATCCGGTGCTTGTCCAGGAACTCTTGATCAATCACCCATGGGGCATCAGGAATAACCTCATCAACCCACCTGCCAAAGAAAACAAGATAAGTATTGGACTGTTTCAACTAAATTCCCATACATTTATTAATCAGTCAAGTGTAAATTCAACAAGGCAGAATCAACTTCACTAATTCTAATTCTAGCCAACAAAGATCTAATTAAATCCAACATCCTCATACGATGAAGATGCAGCAAGCATAGTACCACTTCGCAGACTCACGGCTAAACCATTAAACAGAAAGGAGAACAGAAAGAAACAAACTTGCAATGGCGAAGGGACTCATAACGCTCCGATTCAGTCATAACGGTCTTGCCTTTGAACTTGTGTGTAACCTCATCATTGCAGCATCCCACAAGCAAGTACGTATCCGGGAACCTACAGAGATACATGACATCATTTAACCATAAGAAAGTTGATGAATCAAGCAAAATCGCTAATTCAACTTGCCAAATTGCCTAGTCTAGGCTGATCAACACAATATCCAAGAGAAAATTAAGTTGATGGAGTGAAATTACAAGGAAAACAGAATTCATCATCAACAGTAATAACACAAAACCGAAATAAAATCGAACATCTGGAGAATAACTCACAACTCAGAAAAACCCCAACTCCATACTAATTTCGCAGCAGAACAAAAAATAAAAACAAATAAACTAAAGCGCTAATCAGAATCAAAACGCCGTCACACAGTAAATATCACGCACAACGCAAAAACATACGATTTTTTAGCTTGTTCGAGGGAGCGAGCATGGCCGAAGTGAAAGAGATCGTAGATCCCGTCGGCGTAAACACGAATTGGGCGGTCAGACGAGGAAGGATCGCTAACGGCGTCGTTCTTGGTGATCTCAGCCGCGTTCACGGTGGTCTGTCTCTGCTCCGCCGCCCCAGCAACACCGCTCTCGACCATCGCTGCCGTCGGCGGTTTCCTTTTCTGCAATTTTAATTAATTTTTCGTCTGCTAAAATAATAAAACGAAACACGGAATATACCGCGATGCTGCCACCGCCCGGCCTGATTTTTGTTTTTATTTTTATTTTTATTGTGTTCAATTGTTCATACTACTTTTTTAAATATTTTTGTAGATAATCTTTTTTTACCCTCAAATGATAGTATATTAAACATTTATTTAATTCAATAATATCCCGTAACAAGAAAAAAGAGTGATCTATTTAGATCTGTAGACACACAACTTACGTAATGTTGGGAAATTTATTAGTATAAGTTTTGATGAATTCCAAAACCGGCTGACCCTAACCGAGTAGATGTTGCCAGGACCTAATGCTATAATTTAGGCTCGCTGTTCGAGCAATGTTAAGATTTTATCTTTACAGGTCTCCGGCTGAAGATGGCAACAAGACGTCACTCAGACAGAACATCAGTTGTGAAGAAAGACAACTGAGAGTTCATTTGTTCAGATGCAAACAAGGGGAAGTCTTCAGAACATCAGTTGAAGGAAACCAACTGAGCGAATATCAGATGAAAAGGAAATCATCTGAGGGTTCAAACCCAACTGAGTAAATACAAGGAAGGCAACTGAGTGTTCAGAACCTCAGTTGTACAATCCGAACAAGGAGTTCATCTGTTTGAAGTTCGAAGTCAGCTGAGAGCTCGACAGATCGGAACATCAACTGAAGATCACTCAGATGAAGGTCAAGACTTTCAACCGACAAACCGAAGTTGACTGTCAAAGATTTGAATTTTAAAAGGAAGTCACATGAGGGTTTGACTGTTCAGTCATTACCCCATCTGGCCTAACACAAGGCTGTCTCAGATGGAAAGCAGAAAAGCACAAATGCCATATCAGGAAAGTCTGCAGAGATGAGAGACAAGCCATCGCTTTCAACCGATCAGAGATCAACTGCTCCTCCAACGGCTAGTTGATTCTCTCCGCCTATAAATAGAGGCATTCTCTCATTCGAGCAAAGACACAAGCAGATAGACACATAGACGACGAAAAATTCAAGAGCTTTCTCGAGAGAAATCAAAAGCAAATCTGCAAAATCATCATCTAAGAGCATCAGTAGCTGAGAGTTCCAATTTGAGAGAACATTAGTAGCTGAGGGTTCCTAGAGGTCGAAACTGTTTTTTTTTATCTTAGGTTGAGTGTTTTTTCGTTCAAGTCTTAGATCCAGCTCTCATTCGTGATCGAGCTGTAGTTGGAAATCCTGCCCTTTCTCACACCCTAAAAAGTGTGCTAGGACCTTACTCTTCCTGTAATTGAGTAGTTAGGTCGTCAAGTACCCGCAAACTTGACTTAGGCTATTTAGTGCCCGCAAACTAAACTGTAACGGTTGCTCAGCCCGCGTAAGTTGAGTGGTTCTGTCCAGAAGAACTTGGACTGAGGTGTGTGGACTCACATCTCCCCGTGGACGTAGGAGTTCTCTCCGAACCACGTAAATCTTGTGTGTCGTGTTGTTTTGTGTTCAGTCTTTATTTTGCATATCTTAACTGACAATCTAACCGCATACAAACTGCTTACTTTCATATCAACAGTTTTGGTATTGACCAATCGTGCACAAAAGCGTGAGTTTGTTTTTACGAGTACATTTTCCACCACATTCCGCACAGCACCACTCTTCCAGCTGAGGTTGCTTACTCAGCTGTGAGATCCCAACTGAGTCCTTTTACTCAGTTGAAGTTGATTTCAAGTGTTAAGTTTTTAGAAAGTTTAAAAATCCTAACTGGTGTATCCCCCCCCCATACACCAGTAACTCGTATCGGGACCATCAAGTGGTATCAGAGCAGTGGTTCAAAAGACTACTGTCTCTTTTTCACGAGGTGTGAATTCGAGAATTTTCTTCAGTGGTCAACTGAACAGATCTTTTCACGCTAGTGCATTCTTGCTCGCATTTTTGTTGTCCTATTTTTGTTTGTGCAGATGGACGTCAAGGACAAGATCACAGTCATGTTCTCTGTTGTCAACTATACATCATGGAGAACTCGAATGAAGAAGATCCTTTTGTCCAAACATCATAGGATGCAACAAGTTCTCACATCTGGACCAATCGTCATACGAGACAGAATACTTCGTACTCCCACAAATCCCAACGATGGAGATGCAGTGGTGGAGTATGTGGAGAAACAGCCAGAGGACTACACTCCGGAGGAGGCCAAGGTGAGCCAGCTGGATATCTGGGCTCAGAGCACAATAATGTCCACGGTTGGACAAGATTATCTGCCCTGGATAGAGGAGTGTGAGACCGCAAAAGAGATGTGGGACATCCTGGCCTCGCTAAGTGAAGGAAGCGACAAAACGAAGGAAAACAAGTTCTCGCATGCATGTCAAGATTTTGACAATTTCAGTCTGCGACCTGATGAGACTATCGATCAGCTAGAGCTCCGGTTTATGGACATCATCAGAAGAATCCAATCCACCCGGAAAGGAAAATACACTCTAAGAGAAATAAACCTCAAAGTGTTACAAGCTCTACCGGCTGAGTGGGATACTTTCACAAATATCCACGAGAGCCGAGCTGACCTTGGTAAAATGGGAACTGAAAGATTGTTCTCAATCTTGAAAGGGAATGAGTATAAGGTCAACAGAAGGAGGTCGCAGCCCTCAAGTCGGACAAATAGAATTGAGGATGTCAGCTCAGCATCAAAGTCAGTTGCCCTCCGAGCTGACTACTCAAAGTCGTGATCGTCAAGGCCAACCAGGTCGGCTGACACGACTGTAAAGGAGCCGAGCAGAGAAGAACTGCAACAGAACATTGCAGCGTTGTCAAAGAAGTTAGCCAATATGGATACTCGGTTCGGCAAATATAAACGTTTCTATAAATCAAACCGAGCTCGAGACAGTTCGAAGCCAGTCGCCAATGGTTGCTTCGAATGCGGCAAGGAAGGACACTTCAAAGCCGATTGCCCAGACCTCTCAAAGAAGGAAAGAGAAGCACTGAGGGCGAAGCAAACTGCAAAGAATAAGGCCATGGTAGCTGAAGAGGCAGCTGACGATATGGACATCTTCACAGACACTGAAGATGAGGATGACCTGACCTCTACCAACAAAGTCATCAGTCCGGATCAATGCCTCATGGCACTTGGAACCGACCAAGATGATATTGAGGTACAATCTAATCCTGCTCGCTTAAATTCTTCCAATACTTCTAACATGCAGGAATCTATGAACGATGAGTTGGAACCCTCCTGGAATGATTTTCAAGAACTCAGTAGGAACTGCATCAGCAGTCGGTTGAGTTTAAGAGTCTTCAAGCCCAGTTCGCCAAGCTTGAAGATTCCTTAACCGAAAAGGACGATCTGATCAAGAGACAAGCTGAAGAAATAGACCAGCTGAAAAGTCAACTGAGTACAGCCAACCAAACTGAGGCTTCAACCGATGAACAGTTGAAGGAACAGATCAAGGCACAGAACGAACAGTTGAACAAGCAAGAGGCTCAGATCGACCAACTGATGAAGACATCAGATGCCCAGACCGAGCATATAGCTGTTCTTCTCAAGGATCTTCAAACTGAGAAGGACAACCTGACAAAGCTATATCAGTCATCCGAGATCATCGAGAATCTCATCAAATACAGACGGCAAACGGATGATGTGTCTGGACTCGGATACGACGTGGCAAAGGACACTGGAATTCCACCAGCTACCTTCACCAGGGCTGAGGAAGTCATGGTTGCCAAACCTAACACAGTTGAGTATGCAACTGAACAAACACCCTCACAACCGATAAAGGAGCTGCAGATGGAGCACCAACGAAACAGTCCCTGGAGTCTACAACCGAGGGGGAATGTTCCAAGACTCAACGGAGGAACCGGAGAAGTCAGAGTCGCAATCAGAACCGAGCTCAAAATCGACAACATATCCAAGCTCAGAACCGACGTGATAACCGACCAACAAACCAACCACAGCAGAGATGGAACCAACAGAACCGACCGAGCTTCAACCGACATAATCAACAACGGTTCCATCACCACAACAATCAGAGGTTCCAACAGAGTCAACCTATGTGGAACAGTTACGACAGCTATGATTACTCATGCCACAACATGAATCAACGTCCAGGCACGAACATCTATCGTCAACAGCCAACGCAATGGAATCAGAATCAGCCAAGAAGATTCCACAATGGCGTCCGACCTCACAGACAAACTCAACAGGATAAGAATCGCCATCAAAACAGGGGAAAAGCCTCACCTCCTAAAGCCCAACATGGGAGAAATCCAACTCCTCCCAAGAAACAGAGCATCATTTCAAACAACAAGCCTAAGGATAACCAGGGTGTTGTTATAGTTGATGAAAATGGACAGATCATTTAGAATGACAAGGCTATTCGAGTGTACAGAGAAAAGAGACGCACAGTTCCAGGGGGAATTGGTTCTAACCCTCCAGGACCCAACTGAAATTGGGGACCTAAGCGAGTTTCTCTTTGCAGGTACAAGAGAAACAGCTGAGAAAGAAGAAGGCATCTACAACAATATGGGTGATGGATAGTGGATGCTCGAAACACATGACAAATCTGAAGGATTTGCTTGGAAGTTTCGTGGAGAAAGAAGGTCCATCAGTTACTTTTGGTGATAACTCAAAAGGTTACACCAGAGGTTACGGTACCCTTGAAACCAATCATGTTTCAATTTCTAATGTCTCTTATGTTGATGGATTGAAGCATAACCTGCTCTCCATCAGCCAATTCTGTGATAATGGTTTCTCTGTCAAGTTTGATGCACAGGGTTGCAGAGTCAAAGATGTCGGATCAAAGCAGGTGATATTGTTGGGAAATCGATCTCCAACAGGGAATGTATACTACGCTGACTGGAACAGCAGCCTCCTCGACACTTGCCTGTTATCAAAGAGCAGTTCGGATGTGAGCTGGCTGTGGCACAAAAGGTTCAACCATCTGAACTTCAAGACGATGAACCGACTTGCCAGACAAGAACATGCAAGAGGCATACCTAACCGAGTGTTTTCAACAACACACATCTGCAGTGCATGCCAGCTGGGAAAGCTCGCTAGAACCTCCTTCCGGTTGAAGTCAACTCCCTCAACCGATCGAGTGTTGCAGCTGATCCATATGGATCTCTTCGAGCTAGTTACACCAAAAAGCATTAATGAAAACGAATATACTTTGGTTGTAACTGATGACTACTCAAGATATACGTGGACCATCTTCATGCGACACAAGAGCGAAACCCGAGATGAGCTGCCCAAGCTGATGGATCGGATATCCAACCAACAAGAGATGAAGATCATATTTATCCGATCAGATCGTGGAACGGAGTTTCTAAATGAAACCATCGTTGAGTATTGCGAAAAGAATGGCATAACCCACCAGACATCAGCCGCACGTACTCCACAACAGAATGGCGTAGCTGAGCGAAGAAATAGAACTCTGAAGGATGCAGCCACATCCATGTTAGCGAGCTCAGCACTGCCTAAGAGATTTTGGGCTGAAGCAATCAACACAGCATGCTACACACAGAATCGATCTCTTCTCACCAAGCGGTTGGGAAAAACGCCCTACGAGCTGTGGAGACGCAGAAAGCCAGATATTTCCTATTTTCGTATTTTTGGATCTAAGTGTTATATTCACAACAATGGGAAGACTCAGTTGAAAACTTTTGATGCCAAAGCTTCGAAGGGCATATTTCTTGGATATGCAGCTCGGATCAAGGCATATAGAGTTTTCAACAACAGCTCTCGTGTTGTGGAAATAACACCTCATGTTAATTTTGATGAATCTACCTTTGAGTGCAGGGAACAGGTAAAGGAACAATACGTGGATCCAGCTGTTCTACCAATTCTCACCAGATCGCAAGCACTTCGGGAAAAGAACCGAGTTGAACCTCTAATATGGGCAACTGAGGATGAGGATCCATACTTCTCTGAAGATGAATGCGAAGACCTCAGCTCGTCCCTAGGGGGAACTTCAGCTGATGTCCCTCCAACTGCATCAGCATCCGATGCCCAACCGAGCTCAGTTCAATCTATTGTAAATGTTGAGGATCCAGACTCAACAGCTGATCAATCACCAGCTCTGAAGACTCCAACTCACATGTCTGAACAGCCACTGTTGGAAGAAGAAGGAAGACGCAACCGAAGATGGTATGAAGTTCATTCCACCAACGACATCATCGGAGATCCAACCGAGGGTGTGCGCACACGGAGCAGAGTTACAAATCCAGAATCAACCGAGGAAGATTCCAACACTTATGCCCAATATGCTGAGGAATTGGCAGTTCTAGAGGAGTTCGAGCAAGCTGGAGATGTTGCCATGATTTCTTGCTTTGTAGCTGATGTTCCAGAACCGAAGAATGTTGGGGAAGCTCTCAACTGTGTCCACTGGACAACAACCATGCAAGAAGAATTGAATGAGTTTCTACGCAACTGTGTATGGGAGTTGGTAGAAAGACCAAATGGTGTCAAGGTGATTGGACTAAAGTGGATTTTCAAAAACAAGAGAGACGCCATTGGATTCATTGTGAGGAATAAAGCAAGGTTGGTAGCTCAAGGATACTGCCAACAAGAAGGAATTGACTTTGAAGATTCCTTCACACCAGTTGCAAGGCTGGAAGCCATCCGGATCTTTCTAGCTTATGCCGCACATCACAAGTTCAAAGTATATCAGATGGATGTGAAGTGTGCATTCCTCAATGGGGATATAAAAGAAGATGTATATGTTGAACAACCTCCTGGTTTTGAGACTGGAGATGGAAGAGTGTACAAGCTGAAGAAAGCTATCTATGGTCTAAAGCAAGCACCAAGAGCATGGTATGACACTCTTTGTGGATTTCTTCTGGACTCGGGGTTCAAACGAGGTTCAGTTGATAAAACTCTGTCACCATCAAAGTTGGAGAAGATATACTTGTCGTGTAAATTTATGTCGATGACATCATTTTCGGGTCCAAGTCGGAGGAGCTATGCAAGAAATTCTCCGATCTTATGAAGGAAAAGTTCGAAATGTCAATGATGGGCGAGATGAATTATTTCCTTGGATTACAAGTGAAACAGTCGTCTGAAGGGATTTTCATTAACCAGTCCAAATATACAAAGGAGCTCATCACCAAGTTCGGATTGCAGACAAGTAAGACAACAAAGATCCCTATGAACACGAACTGGAAGATCGAACCAGGAGCTGAGGGAAAGCTCATTGATGCCAGCCAGTATAGAGGGATCATCGGTTTGCTGCTATACCTGACTGCCAGCCGACCAGACATTTCATACGCAGTTGGAGTGTGTGCTCGTTTTCAAGTCCAACCAAGAGAAGCACACATGTTGGCAGCAAAGAACATCATTAAGTATCTGAAGGGAACTGTCAATGTTGGATTGTGGTACCCAACTGATGACAACATCCAGCTGACTGGATACTCAGATGCCGACCTAGCAGAAGATCGGTTGGATAGGAAGTCTACTTCTGGACACTGTCAATTCATGGGAAGCAAGCTAGTTTCATGGTTCTCCAAGAAACAAGCGTGTGTGGCTACTTCGACAACCGAGTCAGAGTACATGGCTGCCGGAAGCTGTTGCATGCAAGTATTGTAGCTGAAGCAGCAGCTGAGAGATTATGAAGTCACAACTGGACAGGTTCCCATTCATTGTGATAGCTCGAGTGCCATAGCTATCTCTCTAAACCCTATTCACCACTCTCGGACTAAGCATATCGATATTCGTCATCATTTCAGAGAGCTGACATCTTCACCAAACCTCTTCCTGAAGCCCGGTTCAAGATGTTGTGTGATCTTCTAGGACTTTTGGATTCGAGCTAAAAACTCATCCGAGCTAAAGAGTCATCCGAGCTGACGAATCGGATATCGAATTAAGGAGGAAGCTCAGATAAAGGGGGAATCTCAGATGCGAATTGCCAACTGAGGACATCAAACGTCAGCTGAGGAGATGAACTTGAGTCAGCTGATGGTATGCTGCAACAATGGAACAGACGTCAGCTGAACAGACGAACTCGAGTCAGCTGATGGTATGCGGCAACTGAGGAATTCAACTAATGAACACAGCTGATTCAGACATCAGCTGGCAGGTATCATTTATGACTGAAGGTGTTATGATATTAAATGAGAATGTTTGAAATAAATTCAAACGTTCCTGAACATGTCAGCTAGACTAAACAAGCCATCATATCGCATTTAATGTAAAGTCTGGCTGAACACCTATAGCCTTACTTTATAGTGCGACTGGGCTGACACATCAAACTATTCACCTTCCCACTCGCGCGCGTGGTATATCAGTCAAAATTACTCACAGTCGCGAAATCACAGCCGTCAATAGATTCGCGCGATTTAACCCCAGCCGTTGATTTTATCCGAGTCAAAGATTATATAATACGGCAAATCAGGAAGTGATCCTTACCTTCTCTTTTCGTGCATATCTTTACTCACTATTCATCATCTTCTCAAATCTTGTTTCGCCATTTCCAGTAAAGTCTTTCACTCTTTCTTTGCATATATATCTCCTCGAGATGGCGCCCAAGTCAAAAGCTTCTAAAAAGATGGTTTCCTCAGAGCCTGCAACGTTCCAGGAATCGTTCGACATGGTGATGTCGAAGATTCATTTCGAACAAATATTATCCAGAGCGGCTCTCTCATCGCCTGAGCTCGCTCCAATCGCCACCATCCTCTCCGACCACCATCTGCTTGATTGGGCCACCCTCTCTCCGGCCCTGTTACTCAGGAAGCAGATCGTACATTTCTACCGGAATCTGCAACGAGTCGCAAATGACGGGCTTGTCACGATCATCCCGTGCAAGCAACGCCACAGAACCTCCCGAACAGTAGAAGACTCCGTTGTGGAGATAAAGGTGTCGAAGGAGTTGGAGAAGCTCATTCCCAGAAACAGTGAAGCCACAGACGTGGTGGGGAACTTTTCTGACAAGGAAGCTGATGCCTTCCTTCAAACCATTCTTCTTGTTCCCGAACCATTGAAGGGGAGCATGCAAAGGACAAAGTTGAAGCCGGAGCACCGACTTCTTTTCGATGTAATCTCCAAATGCATCTTCGCATATGGTGGAGCCTTCGGGGACATCAGCCGTCCTAAGCTCAAGCAGCAGAAGGCTCTGGAAGAGATGCACCAGGTCGACTGGTTGGGATTTATAGAGAGCCAGCTGTTGTCGGAGAAGCAAAAGATATCCGAGACGACAGCTGAGTCCGGAGATATTCTGTTGAGTGTCAAGGGGACTCTCAACTTCGGGACAAAGATATCAGCCCTCATCCTCCAAGCCACAAAGGGTCTGCCGCTGACATGGGAAGGGAGTGAGGACACTCCAGTCAGCAAGCTGTCACTGTTCCCCTCAGCCAAGAAGGCCAGGGATGTTGTAGAAGCTGTCTACACCCCCAAGGGTGTCCCCAAGCCAACTGTGGAGGCAGCTGCTCGTCGCCCTTCGAGGACCAAGTCGGCGAAGCGCCAGCTGGAAGAGGTAGCTGAGGAGGAAGAAGACGAAGAGGAGGAAGAGGAGGAACCTCTGCAGAAGAGGCCAAGGATAAGGATCATCCAGCCAGCGGCTCAACCATCCACAACAAGTCCAGTGGTGATCAAGCCGGGTGAGGCGAAGGAGTCAACCGAATCCAGTCAATCGGTTGACCCAGCTGGGTTTATTCTTCAACCTCGCCAGGAGGACGTGGCTGAGGAGGCAGGTGAAGACGTGGAGATCCAAGTGGTGGATGCCAGCTCCTCTTCAGATGACTCTTCTTCATCTGAGGAGTCCCACGACAGTCGGTTTAGAGCTGATGCCAGCCAGGTTAACCCACCTGTGATTGAAGAAATCCTCCAGCCAGCCAACTCTCCATCTAAAGAGGATCCAGTTCTCTCAACTGGTCCTCAGTCAAATATTCCGAGCCTCTCGCTCGATGCCAACGTTGTGACCACTTCTTCAGCCAACGTTGATGAAACCATCGAACCCATAACCTTCGATATCGACCCCCCTCAAATCGATGAAGAAGCCAACCGCCAGGCAATCCTGGCTGAGTATTAAGGAAGACTCAGCTACTGCTTCCGCAAGCTGATTGGTATGTTCCCCGAGGCAACATCGATGCCCATTTTCTCTGTTCTCGGGACGGAGCTTCTATACCAATTCAGTGTCATATTCAGCTACTGGTACGTGAAGGAGGAGACCCTCAGGATCCATGGTTGGGACAAGTTAAAGGTCGAAGAGTCCAACCTGAGGGAGTACTTCGACTACCAGAGCCTGGAGGTGGCTTACAATCAAAAGGTGGCTGTGCTCCGACGACGTCTGGACAAAAGCATCCAAGAAGGGACAGACACCAGGGAGCTGTGCAACAACCCTGAAGCTGTTCACTTTCTTGATGACATGCTCGCCAAAAATGCCTCCTGCATGGACGACGTCGACGCAGCTGATGAGGCGGCCAAGAGAGAAGAAGACAAACTCAAGGCCTACCTCGCCAGCCGATCTGCCATGGTTGTCGCGGAGTCTGCTGCCCAGCCACAACCACAGCTTCTGCTCGGACCCTCCGATCAGCCAGCTCTCTCAACTGACGCCATCTGCAAGCTGATCTTGGAGAGGGTCAACCAGCTGAGGACGGAGATGCTGTCCAAGATCCAGCTGGGCAAGGAGGAAGAAGCTGAAAGGATGCAGCAGCTGATGGCACAAAATGCCAGCCTGAAGAATCAGCTAGAACACCTCTCCTCTTCTCTGCAGCACAAGTTCGAAGATTTCTCCACTTCTTCCAGCTCAGAGGTCTCGGCTCTAAGAAAGGCTGTTCAGAGCCTCAGCTCGGACTTCAACGTGTTCAAGACCGTTGCTGAATCTGACCTCGCAAAGTCCCTGCAGACTCAAGACCAGGAGTGGATGGCTCAGTTCGCCTCTTTCTGAGCTGAGTTCGTCTCCCTCCACAAAGAGGTCTCTGCGACTTTTGCAGCTGTGCAGCGAGCCGAGCAGGAGTGCCAAGACCTGGAATTGGCGAAGAAGGTGGAAGAGAAGGACGCTGTTGAAGAGCTGTTTTCCCGCATTCAACAAGCTGAAGCCAAGTTGACCTCTCTGGATGGCACTGTTGCCACTCTTTTGGATGATGCCAAAAAGGGGGAAGACAAGAAGCCAGCAGCTGGGGAAGACAATGAGCCGGCAGCTGGGGATGGGCAAGGGAAAGCTGTTCTCCAGCAAGGAGAAGGAGTGCCAGCTGAAGCTGAAGCTGAAGGGTCGCAGCCCGAACTGGACAGTGGTAATGACAAAAAAGAGGTGGTATTGATCAAAAAGTAAGAATAAAGTTGTTGGGATGATAAAAAGGTAAAAATAAAGTTAATGTGAGGTGGGGTCCTAAATGGCAAAGGGTAGTAATATTGGGTAAGTAAAGAAGGTAGTGTTGTACAAAAAGACAAAGTGGACACTTATTCACGAACATGGTTACTGTTCCAAAGTGGACACTTATTCGTGAACGGAGGGAGTAGTAGATTTAGGGTTTTATCTGATTTTCTTAACCCGTCAAGTCTTTAATGTTTTTCCTCTATTTTTGTAAATCTACTTCCGAAATATGACGACACAACGACAACATCAATGATTCATACTTCTAGTTATGTTTTAAGATTTTGTAAGTTCGTCGTACTTTGCTTTGAGATTAATTTTAGTGAAATTTTCTACTGATGTTTATGTTTTAATCATATTTATAATATTTTGTTATTTGATGTTTACTTTTTATTATTCGGGTTTAGCGGGTAATAAACGGGTATTACCCAACGGGTTTGGGTCGGGTATGAGTTTTAAAATTATTTTTTAATCGGGTTTGGGACGGGTTTGGGTGTTGAAAATTTTCATGGGTTTGGGTTTGAGAAATGCTTAATGGGTGGGTACCCGATCCATTGTCATCCCTAGTCTGGATTCTAGCGCCACAGATTCCCAGCTCGATTCCGGCCTTAGGGCAGCCACCCCTACTGGGAGTTTTCGGATCTCGAGCATTTAAGGTCATGGTGACGCCGGAGATGTTGGGGCCTTTCTTGATGCGGCCCAGGCGAAGCCGTTGTTTTGCCTGTTTTCCCAACGACTCCGGCAACATCTATGTTACTGTTTGCTTGGTCCGATTCTGCCCAGCCACCCACTTGCTACACTCTCTGTTTGATGGCTTTGCCTTCATCATTTTTCTGTCCATTTTCTCTTATTTTTATTTCTATTTTTTTCTGCCACTGTTTAGGCATCGTTTTCGTTGATGGGTGCGTGTTCTCTTGTACTTGGCATCCCTCATGGATTGCCCGATCTTTTGTAGCCGAGGTGCGTGTATATGTTTCCCGTTATATATATTACATTTATTTACCAAAAAAAAAATGATGTGAGAAAGATATTTATGTGTTTTCAAATATTTGTCACTGTTTTTTAATCATTATATATATCTTTCACATTTTTGATATCTTTTTGGTGGAGTCTACTTCAAGGGGTTAAATAAAAGTATTGAAGTGAAATTAACACTTATACAGAAATACAGATTTGCTTGCTGAATTAGCTGATTTTGTTAGGTACCAATCATTTATAATTTTCAGGGGGAAGACATCTCCGGATCCTCGAGGGCTATACGGCTTCTGCTTTTCATCCTGATGGTCTCATCCTTGGAACTGATTTCATTGGGGCTGTTAAGATTTGGGATGTAAAAAGTAAGGTACAAATATTTCTCGTTGCATTATGAATTTAAGGTACAAATATTTCTCGTTGCATTATGAATTTTTCATACTTGGTACAAGTATTTCTCTTTGCATTATGAATTTTTCATATTTGGTTCATTCATTTATAATTTTGTATCAGAAAGCTCTCTGAGTTTTATTATCCACGTGCAGGTAAATGTTGCAAGATTTGATGGGCATATTGATGCAGTACTTTTGATTTCATTTTAAGAGAATGGCTACTTCCTGGCTGTAGGTATCTTTTACTAGCTTTAACTGACCAAGTGATTGGTTTGCTTTGTTACAATGGTGGTTCTTCATTTTTTAGAGTGCTGCTCAAAATAGTGTTAAGCTTTGGGATTTTCACAAATTGATTTTTTTTTAAGACTTGCTCCTTATGATGATGAGAATACTACTATACATTCAGGTCCTCTTTGTTATGAGTGTTTTCTATATCTACACATTTGTTATGAGGGGGTTTAATACAGAAATACAGAAATACAGAAATACACATTTTAGTACATTTTCATAAAGAACGTTATTTTGAGTCTCAGACATATCTCTGTGATGCTCAATGAGTGGCTTTCTTTTGTTGTATCCCACCAATTTTGGTAGCTTGTAATTGGTCTTTATTGATGAAGACACTCTGCATATGAGTGGAGAAAAATAATCTGGTATTTTACAATTTTAGTTGCCATGTATTAGGTGTTGGGATAAGTATGAAAAAAAAGGATCTTGCTTAAGAGTTAAGACTATTTGTGGTTGTAGGCTTAATTTATCAAAATGAAAAGGGAAAGGAAATGAAAAAAGCAAATTGGGAAGTTATCAAGGTATGTATGTTTAATTTACTGATCAGTTTTGTGGCTTTTGTTCTCATAGTACTACATGGAATTTTTGAAGTAGTGTAGAAATAGAAATATTGTTTTGGTTGGATAGTTGGTAAAATGCAGGCTTACCATTTTATTTATGTAATAATTATAGGGTCCTACACAACCTGATGACAAGCAATGTGGCTATTTTGTGATGAGGTTTATGAGAGATATTATCGAAGGGTTTCAAAATGCGGCAACCTCAACTTTTAACTTGTCATCGCTGGTATTAAATATATATACTTGAATATTGTTTAACATAGTATTAGTAGTTATTAATAAATAAATTGGTGATCTTGTTTGTAGTCGTAGTTTAATGGTGTTACTACTTATTCTCAAAATCAACTCAACGAGGTTCGTCAAGAATGGGCAACATGTGTGATAAAGCATGCATTGGATGGATAGGTGTCACAGCCTGAAATCCGGTGTGTAGGAACGACCAAACTCCATTGGAGTGTGAAGGTGAAACTATCAAATAACAAACCACTTTTATCTCAACTCAACTTTAAACACTAACCCGAATGAATTAAAAATGTGAAACCAACAAATAAAACTCGACTCAACAATGAATCGATCTAGGGAAAATAAGGTTTCAACATGACATGAATATAAACAGACTTTCATAACATGGCTCAATAAGTAGGGTTTTTAAATGAAATTCAAAGCATTGTTTTGAGCACACAGTTCATTGTTAAGCAGCGGAGACATCACTTGCTCACAACAATTACATGTATGAAGACATATAACTGTCGACTCAACATCCAAAAGGTTAACACACCACCAAGACCATCCAAACCATCCTCATCCGTAACTAACCTGCACGTTTAGAAATACATGCAGGGTTGAGTACTTCGTACTCAGTGAACACAATGCCGAAAACAATTTTAAAAGCTTGCTCTTAGAGCTATATAATTGAACTTGTCTTGTCACTGCATCACAAGTGTTAGCATACTTGAAATCTTTTTACTTGTGAATGCATAAAACATTTTTCCTTTAAAAGATATGTGCGCACAATTTTATATAATAAACTCAGGTATGAATCATCTACCAAAAATAACTTTGTGCTGAGAAGTAGGCCTCCTTCGCAGACACTGTGACCGGCTAAATTCGAAGTAAAGCTCACAGTCACCTCAATAACGCAAATACCACACGTGAGTTCTGTTAACTACAGGATATAACTCATGTAGATGATAAACACATACCAAAACTCAGATAAATGGCAAGTCAATTAATTTGAAAAACTCACATAATATTAATCAATAAGTATTAGCATTCATCGGAGTTTTAGTTCAGAAAAGCTCACTTCACTTCTGGTCTTTTGAAGTTGGGGTTGCTTACTTTATGCTTTTTCCGATTATTTCGTAGTCCCGCTCGGCCCTTCAATAACAATATCGATTAAACTCGAACTTATCGACTCGAAAAATGTATAATATACTTAGGGCTCGGCTGATGGACTTCTACATGAGTCGGGTTCTTCTTAACTTATCTAAACTTTTCTACGTCAATAACTTTCTCGTTTTCTCGTCCTCAAATCATCATCTTTACTCGGTTTCTAATTACTTCTCAAACTCTGATTCTCGTTTCTAATATCTTAATCTTCACATAAATCGACAAGTTACTATTTAACTCATCTTAAACTTCTCATAAATTCAATTTACATGAACTCAGCAAATCATATCATCAAATCTCAACTATTTTCATCATATATAAATCATATGCAGTTAAGCATTTATTTCAATAATCGAATACTCACATCAGAGATCAAACATTCACATTTTAATCACGTATTCACATCAATACTCAAACATCGTCATCATACTCAAGCATCAATATCAACATCTCAAACACTTATATTAAATAAGCAATTATCTTACTAGAGAGGTTAATCATACTTAATCGTTTAATCATACTCAAACATCGAAGATTATATAAACAACTCACATCTTAACATAATCACACAGTCAAGTGTTAAACTTTCATAACTATCTTATATCTTAGACATAATCACTTAATAACTTATAATTTAATCATATTTTCATCATAATGAATTATTGCTCGGTGTTGGGAAATTTATTAGTATAAGTTTTGATGAATTCCAAAACCGGCTGACCCCAACCGAGTAGATGTTGCCAGGACCTAATGCTATAATTTAGGCTCCCTGTTTGAGCAATGTTAAGATTTTATCTTTACAGGTCTCCGGCTGAAGATGGCAACAAGACGTCACTCAGACAGAACATCAGTTGTGAAGAAAGACAACTGAGAGTTCATTTGTTCAGACGCAAACAAGGGGAAGTCTTCAGAACATCAGTTGAAGGAAACCAATTGAGCGAATATCAGATGAAAAGGAAATCATCTGAGGGTTCAAACCCAACTGAGTAAATACAAGGAAGGCAACTGAGTGTTCAGAACCTCAGTTGTACAATCCGAACAAGGAGTTCATCTGTTTGAAGTTCGAAGTCAGCTGAGAGCTCGACAGATCGGAACATCAACTGAAGATCACTCAGATGAAGGTCAAGACTTTCAACCGACAAACCGAAGTTGACTGTCAAAGATTTGAATTTTAAAAGGAAGTCACATGAGGGTTTGACCGTTCAGTCATTACCCCATCTGGCCCAACACAAGGCTGTCTCAGATGGAAAGCAGAAGAGCACAGATGCCATATCGGGAAAGTCTGCAGAGATGAGAGACAAGCCATCGCTTTCAACCGATCAGAGATCAACTACTCCTCCAACGGCTAGTTGATTCTCTCCGCCTATAAATAGAGGCATTCTCTCATTCGAGCAAAGACACAGGCAGATAGACACATAGACAACGAAAAATTCAAGAGCTTTCTCGAGAGAAATCAAAAGCAAATCTGCAAAATCATCATCTAAGAGCATCAACAGCTGAGAGTTCCAATTTGACAGAACATTAGTAGCTGAGGGTTCCTAGAGATCGAAACTGTTTTTTTTGATCTTAGGTTGAGTGTTTTTTCGTTCAAGCCTTAGATCCAGCTCTCATTCGTGATCGAGCTGTAGTTGGAAATCCTGCCCTTTCTCACACCCTAAAAAGTGTGCTAGGACCTTACTCTTCCTGTAATTGAGTAGTTAGGTCGTCAAGTACCCGCAAACTTGACTTAGGCTGTTTAGTGCCCGCAAACTAAACTGTAACGGTTGCTCAGCCCGCGTAAGTTGAGTGGTTCTGTCCAGAAGAACTTGGACTGAGGTGTGTGGACTCACATCTCCCCGTGGACGTAGGAGTTCTCTCCGAACCACGTAAATCTTGTGTGTCGTGTTGTTTTGTGTTCAGTCTTTATTTTGCATATCTAACTGACAATCTAACCGCATACAAACTGCTTACTTTCACATCAACAGTTTTGGTATTGACCAACCGTGCACAAAAACGTGAGTTTGTTTTTACGAGTACATTTTCCACCACATTCCGCACAGCACCACTCTTCCAGCTGAGGTTGCTTACTCAGCTGTGAGATCCCAACTGAGTCCTTTTACTCAGTTGAAGTTGATTTCAAGTGTTAAGTTTTTAGAAAGTTTAAAAATCCTAACTGGTGTATCCCCCCCCCCCCCCCATACACTAGTAACTCGTATCGGGACCATCACATAAGTTAAAGAAAGAGGTCAATAACTAACACTTTCATACTTCGCCTTTTCCGCCAATAGCAAATTATCACTTTTCTTTTCCGTCTGTCTAATTAGTATAATCTAATTTTAAAAATAAAAATAATTAATTTTTTAAAAAGTTATTGAACCTATTATTTATTACTTTTTTATTCTTTTTTATTTTATATCGTGGGAACCCGCAGTTACTATCTTGGGTAAATCTCAGTTCCTTGTACAATAGCCTGCAAACCACACAGAACAACAGAACAAGTAAACCACTATCCTTTTATTCTTTTTACTTAATAACCTCGTTCAAAACATGTGAAACATTATTATTAAAACGACTATGTATCTACTATATATTTAGTGTGTTTTACCATATTATTGTCAGGAAATTTGAACTTTGAACCAATAAATTAATCAAAATTTAGGAGAAAAGAACTTCCTCTATCCTTAAGAAAAGCACTTGGGTGCGATCTGCTGTCTGGGCAACGATCGGATCCGGGTAGAGTTGATCCGGTCAATCCGAGTTGAACTGTTAATCCGGTCAACATATTTTTTTTTTTCGAATTTTTTTAATTTCAGTTATTTTTTTTGTTGGCTCCGCCTTCAGTTCCAATTTTATGACTCCCCTTCGCTCCGATTACTAATATAACGATAATCGTCGAGCAACAATCTGGACTTTTTCGGTTCACTCCGAAGCATTCAGCTCGCCTTGCTCGAATTTTGACAAAAGAAGAAGCGGCAAACAAAAAAATGAAGAGGCAAACAAAAAAAAAGTGAAAAAAATTTGGAATTTAAAAAATAATTGAAAAAAAAAAAATTAAAAAATTGAAAATTAAAGAAAACGGGAACTTTAAAAAAAATCAAAAAAAAGTACAGGCGCATGCACAACACGCGCCGCGCGTGTCGTGCACGCGCCACACGCTGTCGTATACTATGCGAAGGGATCGCATTAAAGTATTTGTGTATCCTTAAATAATATGACTATTTTTGGTGTCATCAGTTGACTATTTTTGCGTATCTAGAAATAGTATGACTATTTATGTGTATCCAAAAAGATTGAACTATTAATTTGCCTATCTTGGTGTCATCAGTTGTTGTTGGAGTTAATTTATGATTTCAATAACCTATGTATGGATGTAGATATCGATTGATCCCTTTTATGAGCATATCTGTCTCTCAGAAGATAAACTCTTTTTTGATGTTATCCAAAGCAAGTAACATGTTTCTCATCCATTTCGTATGGTAAGAATTTGTACCACCAAACAATTATGTTATAGCTTCAACTCTTATCATGAATGGTATGGTTTTTTAAATTTAATCGATGCTCTGTTCAGTAGACCGTGCCGGCACGTGCGGTTCCCTTCCTTACTTGTGTGGATGTGCCAACGGTTGTCATACATCAAGGATACACATTTCATATGTTCTACCTCGGTATAGAGGAGAGACAGAGGTTTGACTACCTACAACTGGTGGAGAGAATTCGGTCGTGGTTGCATACTCAAAGAAGATGATGTCGTTATCTTTGAAGTGCTGGAGTCCGACGCCGCAGATTGTTAGAATCATGCTTTTACTCATCAGGACACCGCATATCTGCCGCCTGAACTCCTGGCTGGAAACAAATCTGGTGGGTATAGTGGTGAGACGCCAGAAACGGCAATAAACATCGATTAAAGTGATTCTAAAACATGTTGGGAGTTCAGATGGGTTTAATCTATGTTCAACTTTCTTGGTCATTGATGGCTTCTATGAATTTAGCCACTTGTGGCATTGAAGTACACTAATTTGGTGCTTATGAATTTCAGAATATATTTCATGACAATTAATGTTAATTTGACAAATTTCGTGCTTATGGAGATGATGTATGTGTTTTGTTCATGTTTGATTATCGTTTGTGTTGTATGATTCATTATCATTTGTGTTCTATGTTTCATGTTTCATGTAGGTAGGGGCAGACCCAGTAAGGGGCAAAGGGGGGCTTAAGCTCCTACCAAGATTTGTTTTCTTCTTTTTCCTAGTTAAAAGAAAATCTAAAATTATTATATCTGAAGTTCAGCCACCAAAGTTCAAATATCTATAAATTAAAGTCTGAAACAACTAAAATTAAGAGTGATGAAGGGTTGATTTTGAAGAAATTACGGAGAGAAGAAAAAGGAGGAGGAGGAGGAGAGACCATAACGACAATTCTGGAAAGAAATGAGTCAAATTATGAAAGGAAGAAAAAGGAAAGAGTTAGGGTAAGTTTTATTAAAAAGAATTAAAAAGAAACTGACATATACACGAGTTTTTAGAAAACAAAAGGACAAAAGAGAACTAATTAATAGTAAGAGTATTTAATAACGTTAATTATTAGACTATTTTTTTAGATAATAATTATGGATAAACTATACATTCTTATCAGATAAAAATAATTCATGTAGTATATTTTTAACATTTTATAACAATGTATTAATATATTTATTTAATTAACAACAAAACTTTTGTTGACAATGAAGCCCCACCAAACTATATTTCTGGATCCATGCATATAGGAGTAGAAATGGAAGATCCAAAAATATTACTCCCTCCGTATTTATATAAGTGTTCTAGTTTGACTAGGCACGAGAATTAAGAAAACTAAAAAGTGGTGAAAAGTAGGGTAAAAGTTGAAAAGTAGGGGTATTGCTAATAATGTGCTTTAGTTTGTTAATAAAGTGGATTGGTTGTAGCAATTTTTAAGTTAGGGAGTGGATATAACAAATGTAGTGAGTTGATGGATTTTCTAATTAAGGCATGTTGGTTTCGATTTTTTTTTAGTTTAAATTAAAATTGCGATTATATTCCGGCAAATAAATTCTTAATTTAATTTATCTTTTTATCCATTTGTTCCATGAAATTAAAATTGAGAGTTTATCCATTTTACAAATTCTCATTTCGAGTTGTGTTTATTTTTTGTTCGATAAAATAAACACTGACATAGCTTTCGAGTTGTGTTAAAAAATCCGTTGTATTGTATTGACGTATTTTTTATCGCACGAAATAAACATTGACATTTTGGCACGTTTGTATTCATGTGTTTTTTATCCCATTAAATACGAATTGCTAAACCTGTTTACATAAGTAAATTGATTGCTGGAAAAAAAAACAGAATGCATAAAACCGAAAATCATCAATAAATAAGCAAGAGATAAAAAAGACTGATGTGATTGAAAAAAAGGGTGGGAATTTCATTCCTTAATCTGTTTTGGGGGGAACATTAGGAGGGAAATTTAAAAAGTGTGTACAACATTCAATTACAGGCTATAAAAACAGCAGAAAAACCATCACAACTACTCCATTTACAGCATTCATTACAAAGAATCTCCAAAAACAGCCGAAGTAAATATGGCAGAGAAGAAGAATGCTGAGCCAAATCTGACAGAAATACAAAGGAATAATGCAGCAGCTTGGCTTCTTCAAAATAACAGCAACAACAAGCTTTATTATGGCGCCAACAAAAAAGCTGCAGCCATGTTTGGTGTGGATGTGAGGACTATCCACAGAATCTGGACAGCAGCTCTCAAACAACAACAATTAGGTAAGCCCCTGCACTTAAAATTAATGAAAAGGGGTCAGTCAAAGGCACAAAGAAGATGCTTGATGAAGAAAAAATAAAAAACTTGTCAGTTTTGGAGAGAGGTAGCATCAGAAAAGTGTCAATGAAAATAGGAGTTAGTACAAGTGTAGTTCAAAGATGGATCAAGGAAAAGCAAGTAAAGCCACATACCAATGCAATTAAACTTTTTCTAATACTTGGAAACATGATTCAGAGGCTCAAATGGAGCTTAAGTATGCTGAGTTGCATCAGCCTTAATGGCAGAATTGCATTTCAGCCTATGCACAACATAATCCATGTTGATGAAAAGTGGTTTAACATCACAAAAAATTCCCAGAGATATTATGTCTTTGCAAATGAAGTGCATCAGCACAGAACATGCAAATTCAAGCAACACATTGAGAAAATAATGTTTCTATGTGTTGTTGGAAGGCCTATACATGATTCAGAGGGCACTGAAAATTTTTATGGGAAATTTGTTATATTCCCCTTCACTTTTGAAGAGCCAGCAGCAAGAAATTCAAAAAATAGACCCAAAGGGACCATGCTTACCAAGCCTATAATTGCTATAACAAAACCTGTCATGAAAGATGTCTTTCTTAAGTTGGTGAGTCCAGAAAATCATCAAAGAAACTGAATGCTATCATAAAAGTTTCATCATTTAGATTATATTGACAATCTGTCAATAATGATATGGTGCAGGTTTGATGGTACCGACCTCTTCTTGGGCCTGATCCGAGGCCCAACCTAATTGGGCATGTACGTTGAGCTCGGCCCAAGGACCTCGGCCCAGACGAGTTATTAATTGCCTTGAAGACCAAGTAATGAAGTCTTATCCTAGAGGAGAAGGAATTCTATTATGAAGGAAATTCGGATATGTACGAAGAATCCTAGTAGGATTAGGGCTCGATTCAAGGCTTATATATAGATGCTAGATTAGAGGTGTAGATACATTCAAATACTCATTGTACTCTCAAAGTAATAAAAGCTCTCTATATTCTCTCCCGTGGACGTAGATCACATCGATCGAACCACGTAAATCCTTGTGTCGTCGCATTATTGTTATTTTCTGCTATCTCTACAAACCCTAGATCTATCATTGGCGCCGTCTGTGGGAACACGATCGACGGTTCTTTGGTAGCAGAAATATGACGGTAACGCGATCACAAAACGTGCGGGAAGACCAAAGCCAACGTGGGAACCCCAACGAAGCAGAAAGTCGCCCCATAAACAGGGGCAATCGCCAGAAAGACAGCTCGGTCCCAAAGGAGGGGCACGACAATAACCCTATAGAAGAGGACCCTTTCAAAGGGATGCCCGCGCTGGAGGACATCCCTCAGAAGGGTCCACAGAAATCAGGATCGAAAGGAGAGGATCTTCTCGACGACTTCGACCTCGCCACTACATACGCCGCGACTGAATTCGCAAGAGCGAATAGGGAGAGTTTCAAGCGCTTCCTCACAACAGCTAGGATGCCCCCAATATCCGAAGCTAGGGAGAGTTCCACATGGAAGTCTATACCCAAAACTCCACATCATTCCAAAACGCAGGAGCCCGAGCTGAGAAGAAAGCACGACACTCGGCGAAGCCCACTCCGCCGCCGGAGCTCCAGCCCGCATCGGAGTCCTAAGCAACACCATCTCCCAAGGCGACATCGTAGTCCAGGCAGGGACCGAAGTCTGAGCTACTCCAGAAGTTATAGCCCCAAGGTAAACGGACACCGACGGGAGGGAAGATCAGCCCGACTCGTCAGCCCGTTCACCGACGAGCTGCTTGATGCCAGGCTTCCCGCGACGTACAAGTTGCCCAACATACCACCCTACAATGAGTTGGAGGACCCCCTCAATTTCTTGACGCGGTTCAAGTACAGCATGCACAACCAGGGCCTCACAGAAGAGCACATGTGCAAGCTGTTCCCAGAGATGCTGGTCGACTACGCCCGAGCTTTGTTCGACGGCTTGCCGACTGGCAGCGTAGGATCCTGGGCCTACCTCGAAGGAATCTTCAAACAAAGATTCCTTATGAAAGTCCAAGCTCGCCGAGACACGGCCTACCTCCTGTCCGTAAAGCAAAAGGACAGAGAGACCATAAGGGAGTACGCTTCCCGATTTATGCAAGAAAGCTTGAAGGTCGATAAAATCGACGATGTTTTCCTCATCTCGGCTTTCCGAAACGGGGTCGCTCCTGGGTCCCTGAACCAAGAGCTCGCTAAGCAGAAACCCGAGACGGCCCAGGAGATGTGGAGAATCGTGTACCAGTTCGCGGACGGCCAAGATGCGGACCGGTTGAAGCGGGAGGAAACAGAGAAGAAGAGGCCTGAAGGTGATCGGGGCCGGAATGATCGTGATCGGAGAAGTGCCCACGAACGCCTTCAGCGAGGTCCTATCCAATCCCGGCTCGGACCTGGACCTATCCAGTCCCGGCTCGGTCCACGGCAGGGGTCGGAGCCCCCTCAGCGACCTCCCTTTGTGAAAACAAATGCGGAGATCTTCGCACTTCATGAGGACTGGTTCACAAGACCACGCCCTATGTCGGGGTCGAAACCTCGGGATAAAAACAAACACTGCTCCTTCCGCGATGACCACGGGCACTACACAGAAGACTGCCGCGACCTCGCAGTGGAAATAGAGAGGTTAGCCCAAGAAGGAGCTCTGAAGAAGTACGAGGTCGGGGGAAAGAAGAACAGAAGGGGGAAGCGAAAGGGCGGACAGGGCCGCTGCGCTCCTGATAATAAACGAGCTAAAACCAGTCATGATGAGGAAGATGACGACCCTCAGAGCGGGGTGCCACAGTACGATGGGGTGGTGTCAACCATCTCCGGGCTAACCCCGGGCACAACAAAAACTAAGCTGAGGTCTGAAGCTCGCAGACCACCAATTCCATCGGAAGAGGAACAGACGAAAAAGAGGTTCAAGAGAGGCGAAACAGTCACCTTTTCCGAGGACGATCCTGTACCTACAGCAACGCCCCATAATGACGCCCTGGTAATACAGGTCGGAGTGGCCAATAAGATTGTCCACTGCGTATTTGTTGATAGTGGGGCCAGCGTCAGTATCATCTTCCAACATTGCTTGGATAGGATGGGACTCGACCCAGCTCGGGTTAACTCAGCGCCCCTGCCCCTCAAAAGTTTCACGCAGCATGAAACGCGACCTGAAGGGATCATCGCGCTTGATGTCGCCATTGGCAGCCCGCCAACCAGCGTCAACAAGCTAATCCACTTCTACGTGGTCAAAGCGAACTCCCCGTACAACATCATATTGGGTCGGGATTGGCTGAATGCGGTCCGAGCCATTATCTCGCCATATCACTTGTTGCTGAAGATCCTGACCTCGGGTGGAATCCTAACTATCCGAGGCGACCAGAAAAAGGCCAAAGAGTGCATGCAAGTTGCCCTTCGAGGTCAACCGCAAGCATAGCAATCAAAGTATCCCGAGGAGTTGGAAGAGGCGGCAACGATTTCTGACGCCTCGGCGGAACAAGTCCCCTTATCCTAAGAAGACCCTACCAAATTTGTCAAGGTCGGCTTTGCAGGGGGGCCCCAAACCCGCCTGCAGATAATCCAGCTCCTTAGGGAATATCAAGACGTCTTTGCTTGGTCACCAACAGACATGACGGGGGTGTCCTCGGACATCATTACACATAAGCTCAACATCGACCCGAGCTCCACCCCAGTACAGTAGAAGAGAAGAACATTTGCTGCCGAGCGGAACCAGGTCATCTATGATGAGGTGCAGCAATGGCTGAAAGTAGGGCTACTATTCGAGGTCAAATACCCAATTTGGCTATCTAACCGGGTGGTAGTCAAGAAAGAAGGAGGGGAGTGGAGGATGTGTGTGGATTATACCGACCTCAATAAAGCTTGCCCAAAGGACTGCTACCCCCTCCCCAACATCGACGAGAAGATTGAATCCTTAGTGGGATACGAGGTATTCAGCTTTCTTGACCTTTACAAGGGGTACTATCAAGTCCTGATGGATGAGGAAGATGCGATCATGACAGCTTTCGCCACGAGCTTTGGGGTCTTCGCATTCAAATACATGCCCTTCGGGTTGAAGAACGCCGGAGCAACTTACCAACGAATGGTCGACTTCCTCTTCCGAGATCACATTGGCGAGATCGTCGAAGTGTATGTAGACGACATTGTCGTCAAAAGCAAGGAAAAAGCTTCAGCGGTGGTCGATCTACGAACAACACTTGACGTGCTAAGGCAGGCAAACCTCAAGCTGAACCCCAAGAAGTGCACTTTCAACTTGCAGTCTGGGAAATTCCTAGGGTGCTGGATCTCGCCGGAAGGACTCAAAGCCAACCCATTGAAAATTAAAGACGTCCAGGAAATGAAGGTACCCCGAACTATTCGCGACGTACATAAGTTGACAGGCTGCATAACCGCGCTAAGCCGTTTCCTCTCAAAAGCTGCCGAGAAACAACTTCCGTTCTTCAAAATCCTCAAGAAGGCACCGGAGTTTGGATGGGGACCAGAGCACGAACTAGCCTTCGACGAGCTAAAGCGCCACCTTGGAGACTTACCAACTTTGTCAGTTCCCAAAAAGGAAGAATCCCTATCCCTATACCTCGCAGCGTCAGAAGAAGCAATAAGCGCAGTATTGGTCCGAGATGAAGGAGATCGGCAGCTACCGGTGTACTTCGTCAGCAGAGTCCTGAAAGATCCAGAGACAAGATATCAGCCCCTCGAGAAGTTCGCTCTAGCCCTGGTAAATGCAGCTCGGCGCCTAAAACCTTATTTCCAAGCTCACCCAATACAAGTTTTGACCGACCTACCACTCCGGCAAGTCCTTACTAAACCGGAAGCTTCAGGAAGGATCGCAAAATGGGCAATCGAGCTCGGAGAGCATTCCATATCATTCGTCCCTCGCCGAGCTATAAAAGGCCAAGCTTTAGCAGACTTCCTCGTAGAAGCTCAGTACAACGTCATGAATAAACCAAAAGAATCCGAGGCCAAAGCAAAACTCCAAGAAATACCAGAGAAGACTCCCCCAGACTGTTGGGAGATGTACGTGGATGGAGCCTCGGGGAAGAAAGGGAGCGGAGCTGGCATACTCCTGATCAGCCCGGAAAAAAAGGAGTTAACATACTCGCTGCGATTCGAGTTCCCCACTACGAATAACAAAGTGGAATATGAGGCCCTCATTGCCGGACTGCGTCTTGCCCAAACACTCCAGGTACGAGCTATCCAAACTTATTGTGATTCCCAAGTAGTGGTCAACCACGTGCTAGGAAAGTATGAAGCAAGGAGTGAGAAGCTGAAGAAATACCTGGAGAAAGTCAAGCTCCTAGAACAATCCTTCCAGTTCTTCAGGATAGTTCGCATTCCTCGGAGCCAAAATACCCGAGCTGACGAGCTAAGTAA
This sequence comes from Schizonepeta tenuifolia, assembly GCA_029490685.1. Taxonomy (NCBI): domain Eukaryota; kingdom Viridiplantae; phylum Streptophyta; class Magnoliopsida; order Lamiales; family Lamiaceae; genus Schizonepeta; species Schizonepeta tenuifolia. The sequence continues at coordinate 133,632,801 of CM055955.1, forward strand.
GCTGGTGAACTCAACCGGCTCAACTCTAATAGAAGAAGTTCGGAATCGAAGTATAGAAGAGGCGGAAGTCAACGCAATTGAGGAAGACGACCCGAACTGGATGACCCCCCCTGAAGAAATATTTGGAGAGCGGGGAGATTCCTGAGGACAAAACAGAAGCCAGAAAAATCCTGGCTAAATCCACGCAGTACGTCCTCGAAGGAGAAATCCTTTATCGAAAGTCATACCTACAGCCTCTCCTAAAGTGTGTGGGACCAAGGGAAGCGGACTACGCACTGAAAGAAGTGCACTCCGGGTCATGCGGAAGCCACATCGAAGCTCGGATGCTAGCACAGAAAATCATGCAGTGGGGGTACTATTGGCCAACAATGGTAAAAGACGCGGAAGAATTCGTGAAAAAATGCCTGAAATGCAAGCTGCACGCCAAGGTGACGAGGGTACCCCAGACCGACCTCTCCACTATACAGAGCCCGTGGCCATTTGTGGAGTGGGGAATTGACATCGTGGGGCCGTTCTACCCGGCCCCAAAGCAAAAACGATTCTTAATAGTCGCCGTCGACTACTTTACCAAGTGGGTCGAAGCTGAACCTTCCACAAAAGTCACAAGTGAGAAAGCCATCGACTTCGTTTGGAAGAATATCGTGTGCCGGTTTGGAGTTCCAAGAGTCCTCATCTCGGACAACGGGACGCAATTCACGAGCAGAGCATTCCAAGAATTTTGCGAAGGACTCAATATCCAGCAAAATTTCACCTCGGTCAACCGACCTCAAACTAATGGCCAGACCGAAGTCACCAACAGAACAATAGTGAACGGACTCAAGGCCCGCTTAGAGAAGGACAAAACGGAATGGATCTACAACCTCCAAAACGTCCTGTGGTCATACAGGACTACACCTAGAACTCCAACGGGAGAAACCCCGTACCGTTTAGTATACGGAACTGAAGCGGTCATACCAGTAAAGGTCGGGGCACCAAGCCCCCGCACTATCAACTTCTCAGCAGAAGCCAATGAAGAGCAGTGCCGAACCGACCTGGATTTACTCGAGGAGAAGCGGGAACTAGCCAGCATAAAAGAAGCTCGGTATAAACAACAGATGACCCGATATTATAATCAAAGGGTCAAACCCCAGCAGTTCCAGGTCGGTGATCTTGTGCTTAGAAACAATGAAGTAAGCCATTCGGAGAAGCTCGGCAAACTTGAAGCCACATGGGAAGGGCCCTACAGAGTGCACGAAGTCCTCGGCAAAGGAGCCTACAAAATCGCCTACCTTTCGGGCGAGCTGATACCCAGAACATGGCACATCGCTCACCTAAAGAGGTTCTTCGTATAAGCAGCGGAGTCTTGCATTTAGAGTCTTAAGTTTTTTTGTCTTCTCTTTTCTTTTTTATTAAGTAATAATGTTTTGTTTTTTTTCGAGCTCGTCAAAATTTGCTTCGCTTTTCCTTTAATAAAGTTTCTTTTTGTTTTGCATATTCTCGTGTCTTTTAATTTGCTTATACGAAGTATCCAAAGACAAATCCCCTCATAAGGACAAACTAAGGTTCACTTCCGAGGTCAATAATGATCCGACATGGGGTAATTATATTCTAAGAAATGCGCATAAGAAACCCTTTTTGAGGTCCGAGCTCGCCTCCCTCAAAAAGGAAGATCCGACGAGGTCCGAGTTAAACTCCCTCCGAAGGATAAAATATTCTCAACCGGGGTCAGAACCAAGTTCTCCCGAGAGACTCATAACACGAGGTCTGAACCAAGGTTCCCTTGTCATACAAAGAGGTCCGAGTTAGACTCCCTCCAAAAAAAAAAAAAAAAAAGGAGAAAGGCACGAATACAAGGAAGAAACCTTCACGAAAAACAGGAAATCATAATAAACAATATATATTACTTTGTAATTGACTAATTACAACATTACATGTACATTAATTACAGGAAGGAAAATCTACTCTACGAAGGAGGATTTGGCCTACTGAAGTTGAGCCATCGGTCTTCGAAGGAAGTATATCCCAGAAGGTCGTCAATGGATATGCGACCTCGTCCCCGACCTCGATTCCTTCCAGAGGAAAAACCATGACCTCGCGACGTCGCTGAACTCCGTCCTACGGACCGGCCACCGCGGCCCAATCCGGCCTGACGTACACGAGGAGCAACTCTAGCCGCGCGAGCAGACATAGTCCGGGAAGACGACTGAGCAGACTCACCCGCACTGTTAGACAGGAAGACACGCAGTTTCGGCCGGTGGAACAGCACGCATTTATACAAGCTCGCGCTTTCCTTGAGCATCTCAAAAGCCCCTTGAAGCTCAAACGACTCGGGACCGCATGCTCTTTTCAATTCAATATATTGTTCCAGCAGCTCCTTCGTCTTCAGTTCCGCCTCGGAGATGGTCATACCACCTTTGCGGCAGATGATGTCCTCGTATTCGGCATGCTTCTCAACGATCTTCTCGTGGTCCTCCAGCACGCGCCCAGCCCTACCCCGGGCTACTTCCAACTCTTCCTCCGCGTGAAGCAACTTGGCCTGAAGTAAATCCGCGTGCTCTCGACAAGCGACCTGCTTGACCTCAGCCTCCGTGCAGAGCGACTCGAACTTAACCTGCCATTCCTCCAGCTCGGATTCTTTGGACCTCAACAGCGCACACTTTTCACCAAAAAGCGCCTCAGCTCGGCGACATTTATCCATCCACAACCGAGCTAGAGACCGTTGTTCAGATAAATCTTGAGAGAGGAGACTTATTTGCTTATGAAGAGAAGCTATACCAAGGTTATCAGAAATCTACACAGAAAAAAGTGCAAAGTTCGTTTATTCAACACAAAATTCAAGTACATAGTTACAAGAAAAAAAAAAAACACACAAAATTTTTTCTAAGGAGCGTCCACCTCCTTGTCCTGACGAGGTGGCTGCCCGGAGGGGGGCCCTGAGAAGAGCCATCAGCGCTTGCACCCTTCGGATCCTCTTCGTCGACCGGCCTCTTCTTGGGCCTGATCCGAGGCCCAACCTAATTGGGCCTGTACGTTGAGCTCGGCCCAAGGACCTCGGCCCAGACGAGTTATTAATTGCCTTGAAGACCAAGTAATGAAGTCTTATCCTAAAGGAGAAGGAATTCTATTATGAAGGAAATTCGGATATGTACGAAGAATCCTAGTAGGATTAGGGCTCGATTCAAGGCTTATATATAGATGCTAGATTAGAGGTGTAGATACGTTCAAATACTCATTGTACTCTCAAAGTAATAAAAGCTCTCTATATTCTCTCCCGTGGACGTAGATCACATCGATCGAACCACGTAAATCCTTATGTCGTCGCATTATTGTTATTTTCTGCTATCTCTACAAACCCTAGATCTATCAAGGTTGTTCCAACAATTATAGCAAAGTGACCAAAAGGGATCAGCAAGAATATCATTATTCAGCAGGATAATGCAAAGCCACACATCTCAAATGATGATCCAGAATTTCAAGCTATAACACATTCTCATGGATTCAACATACAATTAGTTTATCAACCACCAAACAGTCCAGACACAAATGTTTGTGACTTGGGTTTTTTCAGAGCCATTCAGACACTTAAAGATGTAAAGAATGCATGTACAGTTGATGCTTTAATTCAGAATGTGAAGGATGCATTTGAAGAATTTCCCAGCTATAAACTCAATGATGTGTTCTTAACACTTCAAGGTTGCTTATCAGAGAAAGTCAAACTGAAAGGCAACAATAATTACAAGATTCCACACTTGGGTAAGGAACAACTCAGAAGGCAGGGATTACTACCAGACACACTTAACATTGAGGAGCAAGATGTAATTGAAGCATATCAATATTTAGAGGATCATGAGGGAGCAACCAATGCAATCTACAATCTAGAGTATGTAATTGATGGAATGCAGCAAGTTGTGTTGGAGGAATAAGAACACTCAAGGCAGCAACAAGTTGGTTTTTTGGTACAAGTTATAGGAACAAACAGTTCTAGTTGGGTTTTGATTGTTTGGAATGTAAATTGTGATCAAACTCACATATTTTGTAGTATCTGCCTGTAAATGGAATATTTTGCATCATAGACTGTTCTTAATTCTCATTTTGTGCCTCATAAACTTAGTTGTTAACACCAAGTGGTGGCAGCCAATGTAGAATCAGTGCTATCAGTTTATATCACATAATCATCATATCACATAATCATCATCATTTGACAGGCTCATCATAAAACAACATGACAATATAACAGATTCATCATCATTTCACAGCATCTGACACAGCTTGACTTCTTCAAAATAGCAGCCACAACAAGCAGAATACATCAATAGGCATCATTTCAGTTTCAGATCAGCCCTCACAGAATTATCATTTCACAACATTAGCATATCACATAATCATCATTTCACAGCATCATCATAGCACAAAATAATCATCAAATGCACATATTAGGTAGTCTCAGCATAACCATCATAAATTTGCATCACTGACTGTGTCAATCTTTCTCATATTTTTGCCTCCTAAACTGAGTTGGTTACAACCAGTCGTGGCATAGTATCTGTTCTATCAGTTTATATTCTTTATTTATCATCATTTCACAGCATCATAAGGTCAACAAAACTTATGTGATTGGGGAAAAGGGTGGGAATTTCATTCCTTAATCTGTTATGGGGAAAGCATTAGGAGGGAAATGTAAAGACTGTGCACAACATTCAATTACAGGCTATAAAAACAGCAGAAAAGCCATCACAACTACTCCAATTACGACATTCATTACAAAGAATATCTAAAAACAGCAGAAGTAAATATGGCAGAGAAGAACAATGCTAAGCCAAATCTGACAGAAGTACAGAGGAACAATGTTACAGCTTGTGTAGTTCAAGTTACAGGAACAACAAGCACAAGGCATCAACATGCATCATTTCAGTTTCACAACATCATCATAACACAGAATCATCATCAAATGCACATATTAGGTAGTCTCAGCATACACATCATAATTTTGCATCACTGACTATGTCAATAATTTTTGCCTCCGAAACTGAGTTGGTTACAACCAGTGGTGGCATAGTATCTGTTCTATCAGTTTATATCATTTAATAGTGTTTCACAGAATCAAAATATCACAGATTCATCACTAGCCATATTTGACAGAACAACCATATCACATATTAAAGGGAATGCGTGTACAGGGACCAGCCATATTTGATAGAAAATAACAAGGCATCACCAGCCATCACAACACCCAATTAACAAGGCATCACCAACCATCACAACACCCAAATTAAAAGCATAAAAATAAGAATAATTGCACCTGAGTTATGTGGGCCTCAACACCATTGCAACTACATCATCAGCCAAGGCCTCAGCGAGTTTCCTTTTCCCTTGTGCTTTTGCACACTCAGTAACCAGAAAATAGTAGGGATCGGTAGGCTCGATCTCCGATTCCATCACCTCTAAATAGGCCCCAAGCGATGGAGTATCTGGGACCGGTTCTTCATCCAGTCCAGATGGTGGATGGACAAAACCCAAAGCCATAGTATCTGTTTCCGGCACCAAGGATTGCAGAAGCTCCGGCGCCAAGGACGAGGGTTCCGGCACCAAGGATTGCAAAGGCTTCGGCGCCAAAGACGATGGTTCTGGCGCCAAAGATGAAGTTTCCGGCATCGAAACACGGACATCTACAGCAGCAGTCGGCAACGTCGCAAAAGGGGAGCCACCATCGTCACGCCGCGCTGCCGTGTCGAGCGGCGGCTCTCTGACCTCATAAAACCCTAAACAGGAGACAACATCGGCCGAATCGGCCATTTTTTCCGGCACCAAGCACGAAACCGCTGTAGATCTCCGCGACGGAGAAAAAGTAGAAGGAAGTCGATGGAAGTCGGTGGAAGACGATTCAGGCACGAAGTCGATGGTAGTAGACTCTGATTCCCATGAATCGGAGGCAAAATGATCGGTGGATTCGAGCAGAAATGGAGGGGTTTCCACAGATTTCGACATGAAATCGAAGGATGCGAGTGACAGTGGCAAATGGGAGTTGATGGGGAAGATGGATTAGGTTAGGTTTGTGGAGCCGATTGGGAGTGGGAGTAGATCGAGAGATTAGAGTTTGGAGAGTGAATGGGAGTGGGCTGCGAGAGAGAGGGTAGAAAGTGAGAGTGGAAATAGGAAATGGATTTGGGCAGCCCAACTATGCAGTAGATAGGTTAGATTAATTAGATTATGATAGTTAATTAGGGTAGTTTTAATTGTGGGAGGGTGGGTCCACAGTGGCAAAGGGTAGTAAATTTACAAAGTAAAGAGGGTATGATGATTAAAAAAACAAAATAGGATACTTATAAAAATACATGAAAAAGTAGTGAAGTAGGACACTTATAAAAATACGAAGTGAATAATTCTTATATTTAATCTTCAGTACCAAATATTTATCTTGAATTTAATCTTAAACACCAAACACACAGTAGAGATCAACAATAACCCTTTATCCTATACTATTATTTATCTCCCTTAATCTTAATTATCCTACAAAAGGAGCCCTAAGTATTTCAACTTTTAAGGATAATTTACTGATCATGTATATGGTTCGCATGCGATGATTACGCACCAATAATAACAAGTGTGGGGTTCTTAGGACATTAAAAAAATAATTTCATACACAATCCAAGATTCGTTTCATAACTAGGGGATCCAAAAGGTCCAACAAGGAATGCTACAATTTTGATTAAAGAACAAGATGCCAAATAAAGCCAAAACAAATTTTCCTACTACTACACCTAATTCATACTTTTCATAGTCAAGTATGAAAATAAGAAAGAATTTACAACGAAAAGTCAGCACCAATAATCTCCTAAATTTTCCCACCGATCAAAGCATGAAGTTATCATAATTAATCCTGTTCCCACTCCCCGGCGCCGGCTGAGGCAGCACGCCGCCGCCATGCACGTTATCCATCACGAACATGTGAGGCGGCGGAGGCTGCTGCACTTGATTCGGATACTGCACGTGGAAACCACCCGGCGGCGTGGCGGTGGCGGCAGCTACATGCTCCATGTAGCCGGCGGAGGCTCCGCGGTTAGAGACCTGCTGCCTGGCAGCGAACGAGACAGAGGCGGAGGCGGCAGGACCTCCAGTGAAGTGTTGCACCATGGCCCTGAAGTTGGCCGTGTCCGTGTTGAGTAGGGTGGTGGGAGTCCGCCGCGAGGCCCTCGACCGCCGCCGTATGGGCTTGGCTACGCGGCCTTGCTCCGGGCTCAGGTTGTTGCTTGAGGTGTTGGCTCTTGAGGCGGCGGCCGCGGCGGAGGAGAATGTGTTGGTCGGAGAGGTTTGGATTTGGTTGATATGAGAGAAATCGTTTTGGTAGGGTTGGTATAGCCAATCGCCAGGGTTTGACATGGTTTGGCTAATAGCCATAGGAGATTTCTCTCTCCCCCCCCCCCCCCCCCCTCTCTCTTGTATTGTTTTTAGAGAGAGAAGATAGAAGAATCGGAAGAGCAGAGAAAAATGGAAAGGATTCAAGGTATGTGGAGTCATTGGATTGAAGTATTTATATAGTGGAGTAGTAGCTTAGCTACTCTTGGTCTTTAATTAGTCGTCTTTTCTTTTCTTTAATTAATTTTATTAAGTTTTTTTGTTATGCGGACTACTGTAATGAATTGTGATCTTTTTTTTTATTTTTGTTTTTGAAATGACTTTATTGTGATCATTGTTAATAAAAATATGGGAAGTGCTATTTAGACACATAATGTCCAGATATATAATGGTAAAATAGAAATTTGACGGAATTTTTTAACAAATAATTTAAGCTCATAGTTTCGACAATTTGGTTATTCATAATTAAACATACATTTTTAAAATTTTAATTATAAAATTTTATCCCAATTTAAATTCATAAGTTTAGGAGTTGAGTGTGGATGAGAGTAAAATTTGAGAGTGGGTGTGCGTGAGATCAATATTTTGGAAAAGAGGTCTAAGTAGGAAAGAAATTTTGAAGGCAATCGAACAATTTTTTTTTTTTTTTTTTTAATTTCAAGCAGCTATATCCAGACATAGTATGTTCGAATAGAATTATTATAAAACTATATGCACGAGTTACTAACAAATTAAGCCACGATTGGTCAAAAGATGAATAATAATTAAATCGTTACTAAATTACTAATCTTTAATTTTTTTAAACTTTTTATTTGAATTATATATTTTTATTGTACGTTACTTAGTTAATTATCTTATTCTAATTTTCACTGAGATAATTGAGACAAACATCTTTATAAGCACATGTATGTATTATTTCATAGATATATTAATATTATATAATTACGGAAATAAATATTTAGAGTCATATATTTGTTTTGTTAGCTTGGTTGACAAAGTCTTTTTTTCCCAATTACTTAAAGTTTAAATTTACATCAAAACAAATATATATATATAGGTATGGATCTGGTAGGAACTCATCTTTATATGAGAACCGTAGGAACCAGCATAAATATCACTTACGTGATGCACAAAATGCAGTACGTTAATGCACAAATTACACGAATTTAATGCACAAATTATTTATCACACTTTTAATACATAAACAACAGTAATCTAATGCATCAATTAATCTGGACCGTAGATTAAAAAAAAAATCAACGGTCCGATTAGTTCTTAGCTCCTACCTAAGGATGAGTTCCTACATGATTCTCTCCCTATATATATATATATATGAGAACGTGAGAATAATATATTTTAATACATATCGGTAATGCATATATTGCAGAAATGAAATGCATACACATTCTAATGCATCAACTACAATATCATAATGCATTAATATTGTAATGCATAAATTGCAGCAACATAATGCATCGTTAAATTTAAACCATTGATCAATAAAGATCAAGGGCCAAGATCTATTCTCATTTTTCACATAATAAAACATTCTCACATGATCTTCTTTATATATATATATATATATATATATATATATATATATATATATATATATATCTTTCGGTTAGTGATCATGTATGCTCATCCATTAATGAACTGACTCGGTTCGAGTCGCCTCTAACTATGATTGCTTACCGAAAATGTATGTCATATTATTATGTGTATTTTTAGAATCAATAAAGCTATTCGGTCACACGGTGGTCAGCCATACACGTAAACAAATGGAAGTAATTGACTGTAAAAATGGAAATAACACATTTCCCTCTAAAGTTTATGCTTCTCCAATTAAGGTATATTTTTATTTTTAAAATCTGATTACAGTGTGCCCAAATAGTGCTATCCTTTTAGAATAAAATACAAAATTATATAGTACTATAGCTAGAGAAACCTGACGATTAATAACTAATGGAGACTGAAATATTATCTAAACGTACGATTGAACATAAAAGAAGTCAAAGAAAGACTTAAAACGTTTGACGGGGGATGAAATGTTTGGTGGGGTTTCTGGAAGCTAAGGTGAGAGTGTTGCTTCCGCGAAGGAACCAATAAATTTGAGGATGAAAGCAATGACCTCACTTTCATCACATATTTTGTTATTTTCTCATTGGAATAATAATACTCATCCATGGACTTGAGGCAAAGATATCGAAGATGGTACTTATATCGAATTCTAAATTCATATTCAGTTGCATATTTATAATTTTGATATTGTTTTGAGTGTTTGAGATTCATATCATGAAGACATGAACAATGATCTTATACAAGACTTATTCATATATAGAGCAGGGTTAGATTTCATTACAATATTATATTACATGAAAGACATACTAGTATTAATTATAGTAAAACCTCTATAAAGATAATATTTTTGAATTTGGGATTACAAAAAATTGTTTCCAAATGAAAAATTATTTCTAAATAAAGTCTAAATGAGAGGGTTACTCTCAAACTGAGACCACAAATTTTATTCTTAAATAGAATTTATTTTTGTAGAGTATTTACTGTAGTTATAAATGTCTAATAATACAGCAGTTCTTTGTTTTTTAAAGTATTCAGCATCTCACTGCTCGATCCCTCGTCTACTGAAAGTGAAAGTATTCGGTGCACTAGAGAGATACATCGGAATTGGATAATATGAGTTGGATTGGTCACCACGATGAGAGTGTGGACTTAATTAAGATGTGTTGATATTTATATTGGTCAAAAATGTGCCTCGAATATTTTTCAAACATTGTCATGTCACATTCACATTCAACTATGTGGTATGTCATGAAATTCCTTTATCAATGGCGTAATTCAATCAAATCGAACTATTTTTAAAGTCACATATCAAAAAATATGCAGTTCTCAGAAAAACATCACTCTAATGGCTTAGATCAAATATTCAGATTTAAATTTATAACTGTATATCTGGCTTTATCAAAAAAAATTATGCGGGACGGGATTAGTATTACGTTGGAATAAATCAAAATCTAAATTCAAACATTTTTTATAAAATATTTGAATTTCTCATTTGTTTTATCGTGTGAACGTCTCACATATAATACTTCTTCCAACTTTATTTTAGCTGTCTAACAATTAAATTAGGATAAAATGACAAAGGTTTTGAGTCAAATTTTAAACTTTATTAAGCTATAATAATGACCTTAGACGCAAAGGAAGGGGCCAAAATTAAGAAGGGGTCCAATATATCCCTACGTGCAGATATTTGATACTACTTCTAGTTTCATATGCAACAAACACCTCATCACCACCGTCCACGTGAAAATTCACTTAGCTGCTTTTTAAATAAACTAATGTGTTGTCCATCAAAAATGAAAGGAAAATTATTTAATAAAATTAATAAAATTTATGTGATAGTATAGAAAAGATATTGTTTATTAATTATTTTTTATTTTTTTTAATATTATTCATTAAAAATTCAAATCTAATTCGCACTTATTATTTTTATAGATAATTTTGAAAGCCCTACAGTTGTGAGACAAAAACTATTTACTTCTAAAAAATTGTCTTGTATTGATTTTGTATGAGAATTGAGGTGGTTCTTTTTATAGTAGATATCTACTTGTTTCCTTAAATTCTAAAAAAATAAAAGTTGCCCCATTGGTACTTAATCGGTCCCTCAATGCGCATAATTTTGGGTCAGAGTTAGCCCGTTGACAAATCGTTTGTAAATTTACTACTAATTTCCAATACATGCAAACTTTTTCCAACGAAAATGATTAATCAAACAATTTGAGACGGTATGTTTAAAATTATTCAAACTTGTTTGAAATTTATATACTCGTACTTGTTTCAAACCCTGTATTCCTTTCTAAAATTTTTTTTTATAGCAATACCCGTCAGTTGAAAATTGACCCGTCTACCGCCACAGTTCCAACTTGGGACCAGCTCGTTGACCACGACTTTGATTTATAAGTGCGTAATTGATGAAACTCATTTAGAATTTATATATACCCAAAATTTAATAAAAAAAATGATTATATCATTCATTCTCGTCCTTAACCGTATAGTAATATTTGTTACATACTACTATAGATTATGCAAAATTGAAAATCCGATGATTCTAGATTTTAGAAAATACATGGAAAAATGCGTAAATGAAAAATTTTCCGAGTTGAGGTACCCATCGATTAGGAATTGGCCCGTCTACAACCTCTTTTGCGGGTCAGAACAGTTTTGATTTATAAGTGCGTAATCCGTTTAGAATTTATATAAACCCAAAATTTAACCCAAAAAAAATGATTGTACTATTCTTTCTCTTCTTTAAATGTATAGTAATATTCGCTAATTATATTTATGAATTATGTAAAGTTTAAAAACCGAACTACATACCGAGTTGATGTACTTGTCGGTTGGGATTGGTCCGTCTGAATTTTCTTATAAAATCATAAAAGGGTTCTTACCTACTTGAGGAAATTATGAGATTAATGGATTCATAATAAATTGGCCTAACATCAATTTTATGCCTTCAAATATTCTAAATAATTCGAGTTTTAAAGGGTGACAGATTTGCTAACAAGTTTTCAAGCATAATCTTAATCATTTTTATCTTCACACCATCATGAATCCATTTACCAAATTCAACGCTCATGAGATCATCATCAAACACATAAATAATCATATTTCATCATGTATTCACATATGCAACACATCTATATTCATCCCAAACCGTTTAAGCAAAAACATCACACATTATTATACTTCTGGAAATTTGCAGTACATAGTTGTTTACCGTAAAATCGTTTTAAAATCGAGTTTTCATCCTATGACAGTGAGTCTTATCATTTTAAAAACTAGAAGAAGTCTAGAACACACTCCAACAAGCCATATTAACATGCTCTCAATCGAAAAAAAAAATTAATTGTACTATTCGTTCTCGTTGTTAAATGTATAGTAATATTCGCTAATTTTATTTATGAATTATGCAAAGTTGGAAACTCAACTACAAGTAACGTAGTAAAAATTAATACATTGAGGATGAATCTAAATTTTAGAAAATTCATGAAGAAACTGCATAAAATGAAAAATTTAAATAAATTAGAATAAAGAATGGAGATGTGTCACGTGCGATCCCAAGTTGAGGTACCATCGGTTGAGAATTGGTTCTAATTAAAATTAATTATTTTTTATCAAATTAAATAAAAAATTATCATACTATTCCAAATTTTAATTTAGCCAACCAATAAATTAGCCAAATTATTATGGAACTATTTATTCGGTCATCTAATAAATTGGTTCCCTAAAAAAATAATTATTTGTTCGACCAACTAATAAATTGACTAAATTAAATTTAATTAATTAATCTATAAAAATATATTTATTTATTCAGCCGACTAATAAATAAATTGGCCAATTAAAACTGGTGGTGCAAAAGATGAGAAAATATATATTGATTCTAGGTATTTATAGACTTTTCAATAGGTGAAGTTTCATTGAACAACCGATGTGGGACATAAGATTTTAGTAGAGATATTTAAAATTTGTTATTTTATATTTAAAAAGTCAAAAATCTGAGAATTTAGATAAATAGGAATGATGGATGATGAACCCATATTTGTGTCCATCTTTTCTTGTGTTTTTCTTGTGTTTTTAGTCTTTATCGAGTCAAAGTGTGTCTGGGAGGACACAAAGTCGAGAGATGGTGTGCAGGGAAGAACAAGTGGGATCTTGGGCAAATTCGGTGGAAAATCTGTTGTTGAGATGCTGAGATGGCGATACGATGCAAATGGACATAGGGCTGGAAGCTTGTAGCTGGGCAACAACGTTCTATTCAATCTACAAGTTAGGAAGTACCTCTCCATATCCTTGAAGCCAACAGACAGAGTACCCAAGGACTATGATCTTGGTCAACACAGGAAGCAATACAGGATGCAGACATCGAAGGCAAGAAGTGAGTCGGAACAGCAGCATATTTCTTTTCCTTCAAGAAAGAGGATAACGATCGATTATTTCTTTCCTTATCCTAGCCGCACCTAATCAAAGAAGATATCTACCGAACAAGGAAAGTTAAATCGTGGCTGCATAGATGAGAGAGAAGGGCGGATATGCATGGAGGAGACCTTTTCCAACAAGGGAACTTTCTAAACCCTAATTCTCATCGCCTATATATATGGCGGTCTTCACAATGTAATGTGTGCCGTTTTTATTCAAGTTTCATAGTTTAGTTCTGCATTTTAAGTTTGAGAGGAAGTGAGGAAGAAACAAGTCCTACGGACAATTTACTTTTGTGTTTATATTTTTTGCATTAGTTTAGTTGTTGGCCTGAAGCCAAGACCTTCGTTGCTGACTTACATTTTGAGCAGCAACCCCTTTTCCAGTTTATGTTAAGTATGATTTCCCTTATGAGTTTTGTGTTCTTATTTAATATTATGTCTAGCTAAATTTATTGTTTGGGTTGGATGTAGATGATGTGATCGTAAATTACTCGTTCTAAACTCGTGAGGTCGAATTGTATGAGTTCGTTATTTGGTTTTATTCCCGAAACACTTAGGATTAATTCTAGACTTAATTGATATTGACATATGTTTGATCACCATCTAGATATTGATATTAAGTCATTAACAGAAATTGGGATTTAACTCGAGAGTGTCTTTCGTGCCCAAGAAGTTAAAGAGTGTTGGAGAGTAGTCAGTATTGACCTACCCCTTGGCTGTCTTGGGTCTGTTTAATCTTAATGCCTCTTCGGCAGCATCGTTACTGAAGTGTCTTCGTGACTTTGTTGATCAAGAGAGAAGATCTTGCCTTCTGGTCAAGATCTGTAAAATTGGGTAGACATAAGCTTGGTGTGTTTATATTGTGACTTCGTGACCTTTAGGGTATAAACTAATCTTTGTCTTAAACCAAGTAATGAGATCGAGTAATTGAATATCTTTGCACCAATGAACGAGTAATGAGTAAGCAAGATCACTGATTCGAAATCCAAACCAAACTTCTTTGTTAATTGATATTTCACTTGTTGAGTTACAGGATATTGAGATTCGTTTCAGTCAAAACCCCTTTTGTTAGCACTACTTGAAGAGCAGATCTATGCCAAGTCCCTTGGGTTCGACCCCACTTGCCATTAACTACTACCTTATTGGGTAAGAGGTGTTTATAAATTTATTTGTGCGAAAAGTGTAATTACAGCGCTTCGTCAAATTGGCGCCGTTGTCGGGGACTTGGTTTTAAGATAGGTTGCTCTTCTAGCTTGAGTTGAGCATGGTTTATGCCCAAGCCATATCTACGGAGTGACGAAGATCCACAAGATCATGGTATTTGCCTGGAGGTGATAGCTAGGAGAAATCGAGCAGAACAACGCAAGAAGAAGAAAGATCTGGAGGAAGGCGTCAACGAACCTTCAGAGTCGCTGAGCTTGATAGAAGATCATAATATCGAGCAAGAAGACGAGTCTTGCTCAACGCGAGTACAGACAGCAAGAAGTCAACATCTAGTTCAGAAGCAGAGACATCAACAACCATGGCAGGACAGCAAGAGAAAACCATCCGTCAGATTATGTTCCCTGACGACAAGGGGATCAGACCTTCAAGTATCCAGTTGCCCACCATCAATGGCAACTGGGAGCTTAAACATTCGCTGATACAGATACTGCCCAAGTTCAGCGATCATCCCAGAGAAGACCCTCAGACCCATCTTCAAGACTTTGAGATAGCGATCAGCACTGTAAGGAACAATACCCCTCCTGCCCGAAATGCTGCCAGAAAACAAGTTGCTGCCCAAGACACGTTTTCAGACTACGTAAGGTTACTCACGTTCTAGTTCTCACTACTTGATGGAGCACATGAGTGGCTTTACACCTTGCCAGAGGGAAGCATCGACACCTGGAAAAAGTTGCAACAGGCTTTCCTTGACAAGTACATAGCCGTTGGCCGGATCCAAAGTGGAAGGAATGCCATTTCCTCGATCAAAATGGGTGGAAGTGAGTCGTTGTATGAATATTATAAAAGGTTCAAGAAGTTGATAGCAAGATATCCTCAACATCGAATCGAGGACATTGATTTGATCGAGCATTTCTTAAAAGAATTAAGGGCATCTGAGAGGAAGTAGATCATTGCAGCTTGTGGGGGAGCAATAGTTAATCAATCGCCAGCTGAAGTGTTCAAGGGAAATAATAATAACTTGGTCAGCACCATGAAAGACTTCATGGCCAAGATGAGTGGTCAAATGGAGGAATTTAAAAGGAAGGTTGATGGCAAGGAAGTTCACAGAGCTATGAAGAAATGCGAGGTGTGTCAGGCAACATTCCATAATACCTCGAAATGTCCCAGTTGGTTCGTGGAAGAAGGAGAGGAGGTGAAGGAAATAGGCCAGAACCAGCAAGGTGGTAGGCAACAAAGGTTCCAGTATGGCAATAACAACAACTATGGCAACAACTACGGCTATAGACAGAATCAGCACGAGAACCTGAGGTATGGCAACAACCACTATCAAATGCCTTCTGCCCACCAACAACCACAACAGCCTGTTCAACAACAATATGTACCTCCACCTCAACTGCAGCCTCAACAACAACATAACTATGTTCCTCCACATCGAGAACCAGCAAAGACGGAGTTCATGAAGGAGACCATTGGTAGGTTTACCAATGAAAACCAAAGGCTTAGGAGGGATTTTGAGAACTTTCAATTAGAAAGTCGAGGTCACTCGAACAACCTTCAAACTCAATTAACTCACATAAACCAGACACTGTCAAAGTTGGTAGATGATAAGGGTGGAAGGCTTTCTGCCCAAGTGGAGGTTAACAAGGAGCAAGTCAATGCTGTGACTTTGCGAAGTGGTAAGGATTTGTCAGAGGTGCTGCCCAAGACCCAACCCAAGGAACCTGCTCGAGTAGAAGAAACTAAGATGAGCTCAGGAGATATCAATGAGCTCTATGTAGAGTTGAAGGCAAAGCGTGAAGAAGGGATAAAGGCCAATAAGAACCCCGTCTTTGATAACGAGGAGGATGAAGCCTTGTTTGATTACGTGAAGATGGACATAACAAAGCTGGGGTTTGATAAAGATGACGTGTTGTTGGACTCCTTGAAGGCTGAAAAGGAAGCAGAGGCTTTGGCCAAGAGAACCGTTCCTCGCACTGCTAAGGCAAAAATCCCGTATCCAAGACGTTTTGCCCGCGATCGTGATCAGAATGAGTTGGAGGACATGATGGAGGTGTTGAAGAAAATGGAGATAAACCTGCCACTGTTGATGGCATTACAATCCATGCCAAAGTGTGCAAAATTTTTATGAGAGATGTGCTTGAAGAAGACCAAGTGCCCTGATAATGCCCGTTTCCATGTGGAGAACATGTCAGCACTAATGAACTCCCACATCCCGATCAAGAAGAAGGATCCTGACATGTTTGCTATCCCATACACAATAGGTAATGTGTCAATACCCAAGGCGATGCTCGAGTTAGGAGCTTCAATAAATGTAATGCCAAGGGCCATGTTCGATGAAATAAGGTTTGGACCTCTTTCTCCTACCCGTGTAGCCATCCAATTAGCGGACTTATCCACAGTCTACCCCGATGGAGTTTTGGAGGACGTGTTGGTCAAGGTAGGGGATCTTCTGTTTCCAGCCGACTTCTATGTTCTTGACATGGGAAAGAAAGCAATCAAGAATCCAGTAATCTTGCTCGGGAGGCCGTTCTTGAGGACGGCATGCACCAAAATTGATTGTGATACCGGGAGGTTAACAGTTCAAGTAGCTGGAGAAGTCGTCGAGTTTGATGCTTATCGGCAAAATCAAGATGATGTCCTGGAACACCTCAACACCCTCAATGCATGTGGTCGGCGAGTGGAGACATTGAACAACTTAAGTTGCTTCTTAGAAGACAACGAGGATGCAGTCGAGGTGGAACTCAATCTAATTCAGGATCTTGACTTGGATCTCAACCAGCATGAGGATAATGAGGAAGATGGCGCCTTGATGGAGTTTTACGAAGGCGATGAGTACGAAAGTGATAAAGATTTCTGGGAGGATTTAGTCCGTGGACATAGTTTCGACTCCACCGATGAAGACTACAGCACGGATGAGGAGTTAAAGGATAACAACACTCTTAAAAACTTCCATGAAGATGAAGACGAGTTTGATGAGGAACTCGAGGAACTACCCCATGATGAGACTGAGGAGTTGGTGGAGAAATTTTGGCAACAGACGGTTCTTGAGCATTATGCCGGCTTGCAGATAGAAGAGGATCTTGCCCAGAATGATGAACCAACAGATGTGGAAGAATGTAGTTATGCCAGGATTCCGGGCAACATGCAACCTCAGGGGTTTGAACCACTCGACATCCCTGAATTGAAGCCGGAGGATAGGTTGGTGCCATCACTGCAAAAGGCCCCTACATTGGAGCTGAAACCTTTGCCCAAGCACCTGAAATACATATATCTCGATAAGAACGAGACTTTGTCCGTGATCATATCATCTGAGCTATTGAGCATGGAAGAGGTCCGAGTTGGTGAGGTGCTGAGCAAATACAAGGAGGCAATAGGATGGATCAAAGGCATTAACCCTTTGGATTGTGTTCATCACATTTTGCTTGAGGAGGATGCTGCCCCAGTAAGGGATCCACAAAGGAGATTGAATCCCGCTATGAAAGAAGTGGTAATGAAAGAGATACTCAATCTTCTTGACTTGGGGATCATATACCCCGTGTCTGACAACAGGTGGGTAAGTCCTGTACACATGGTGCCCAAGAAGTCAGGAATCCAAGTTGTTGAGAACGAGAAAAATGAGATGGTGGCCATGAGATTGCAAACCAGATGGCGAGTGTGCATAGATTACCGGAAGCTCAACCAAAAGACGAAGAAGGATCACTTTCCTTTCCCCTTTATCGACAAGATGCTTGAGAGGTTAGCTAGTAATGACTATTATTGATTCCTTGATGGTTATTCTGGTTACATGCAGATCTGGGTTGCTGACGAGGATCAAGTCAAGACCACCTTCACGTGCCCGTTTGGCACATTTGCATATAGGAGGATGCCATTTGGGTTGTGTAATGCACCAGGGACATTCCAAAGGTGTATGATGCACATTTTTTCAGACCTTCTTGAAGAATGCATCGAAGTCTTCATGGACGACTTTACTGTCTACGGCAAGACCTTCGAATCGTGCCTCAACAACCTGGATCGAGTATTGAAGAGATGTGTTGAGAAGAGCCTTGTGTTGAATTATGAGAAATGCCATTTCATGGTAAAAGAAGGAATAGTTTTGGGGCATGTCATCTCGGGGAAAGGTATTAAGGGGGATAAGGCCAAGATCGACATTATTGCCAAGTTACCCTACCCAAGATCTATGAAAGAATTGAGAGGATTCCTAGGGCATGCTGGATTCTATAGAAGATTTGTCAAGGATTTTGCCAAGATCGCCCAACCAATGACGAGACTACTTCAAAATGATGTACCATGGGAGTTCAATAAAGATTGCAAGAGGGCGTTCCATGCCTTGAAGGAGAACTTGATCACAACCCTCATTATCCAACCTTCGGATTGGGGGATGCTTTTTGAATTAATGTGTGATGCCAGTGGTTATGCCGTGGGAGCAGTTCTTGGGCAAAAACGAGGAAAGGAGATCTATGTTATCTATTATGCGTCCAAGACATTGAACCCGACCCAATGCAATTATACCACTACGGAGAAGGAGTTGTTGGCTATTGTCTTTGCCTTTGAGAAGTTTAGATCCTATTTACTTGGAGGCAAGACCATCATGTACATAGACCACGCGGCATTGAAGTACTTGTTGAGCAAGAAGGAGTCCAAGCCATTGATTAGATGGATCCTTTTGTTGCAGGAATTTGACATAGAGATCAAAGACAAGAGTGGTGCCCAAAACTAAGTTGCCGACCTCCTAAGTCGAATCCTCTAGCTAGACGATGGGGTGCCGATCAAGGAGACCTTTCCTGACGAGCACCTGAGTCTAGCCCAAGATGAGCCATGGTATGCTGATATCGTGAATTACTTGGTGACTGGAGAGATACCCTCTGACCTTGGGAGTTATCAAAGGAACAAGCTTAAACATGAGAGCCGTTTTTATATTTAGGACAAACCTTATTTATGGAGGGAATGTGCGGACAAGATAATAAGGAGGTGTATCGAGGATAATGAGCAAAAGAGCATTCTTGAGCATTGTCACAACAAAGAATGCGGAGGACATTTTTGGCATCAACGGACTGCAAGGAAGATTTTGGAGTGTGGCTTTTATGAGCCAACATTGTTCAGAGATTGTTATGAATGGGTCAAGATGTGCGAGAAGTGCCAAAAGGAAGGCAACATCACAAGAAGAAACGAAATGCCCATGATACCGATCTTGCCCGTGGAGGTGTTCAACATATGGGGCATGGATTTTATGGGACCCTTGCTGAGTTCCAAAGGCAACAAGTGCATCATATTGATAGTGGACTATGTCTCGAAGTGGGTAGAGGCTCGTGCTTCCAGCAAGAATGATTCTAAAGTGGTTTCCAACTTTTTGAGAACTCAAATTTTCAATAGGTTTGGTGTGCCTCGAGTTATAATTAGTGATCAAGGTTCTCATTTTCGCAATGCAACGGTGACCGCCTTGTTCAAGAAGTACGAAGTCACTCATCGTGTGTCAACAACCTACCATCCACAAACCAATGGACAAGCGGAATTGTCCCATCGAATAATCAAGACGATCTTGAGGAAGACCGTGGGCACAACAAGGAAGGATTGGAGTATGCGCCTCGATGATGCTTTATGGGCGTATAGGACTGCCTTTAAAACACCTTTTAGCATGTCCCCTTATCGCATGGTCTATGGCAAGAGATGCCACCTGCCCGTGGAGCTGGAACATCGAGCACGTTGGGCTGTTGCCTAACTCAACCTCGATTGGAACGAGGCAGGTGAATCAAGGAAGTTCGAGATCCAAGAACTCGACGAGATAAGACTCCAAGCCTACGACAATGCTGGGTTATACAAGGAAAGGATGAAGAAGACCCACGATCTTTTGATTAAAGAAAATGAGTTCCATTTTGGGCTACAAGTGTTGCTGTACCAAACTCGATTTAGGCTTTCTTTGGGGAAGCTCTCGAACAAGTGGGCAGGACCTTATGAAGTACAAGCTCAATTCCCAAATGGAGCTATTGAAGTCAAGGATCCCAAGAACGGGAAGGTTTTTAAAGTTAATGGCCAGCGCTTGAAGGCCTATCTTGGGCAAGAACAGTTTGTTGAGGGAGAACCATCGGGGTTCCCTGTCGAGGAGGACCTCTGACTTCTAAGGAGGGGGGTGTCGTGCCCAAGACCTTAAATGGGGCGCTGTCTAGGAGGCAACCTGGTTAGTTTTTTCATTTTATTTTTCGTTATTTCTTTATTTTTATTCTTTATTTTTGTAAATATTATTGAAAATCCAAAAAAAATTAGTTATTCTTTATTTACAGTATTTTATTTCACCGTACTTTATTTTGAAGCATTTTGTATTCAAGTCTAACCATAGGAAAGAGTTTGTTTTCAGAGTATATTTGTGTGTTCAAGTGTGCAGGAGATGTTGAGCAAGATACAGATTGTAGATCAGGAACCACGCTGGAGAAGTAAGTGGGAGTCGAGCAGAGATTTTGGGCATGAACCGAGTCGTTGGTCAATGATTGTTCAAGGCAGTTACTGTACCCCTAAAACTACGCGCCCTTTAAAACCACCCTAGCACATCTCCACCCCACTACCCCATTCAAATCTGCAACTTCCCATCTTCTCTCTATTTTCTCTCTCCATCAAAATTCTCCAAACCCTGTTACCATGGTATCCACACGGCCAAGAAACAAGAAGCTCAACAAAATTTCCACCGGAACCAGCATAGACGTCACCACTAGTAACCCTACCACCACCGTCACGAAGCCCAAAACCACCACTAAAAGGAAACTACCCATGGAATCCGCCAAACCCTCTGCCGACCAAAACCCTTCTGTCACCATCGGGTCGAGCGTGCCCTAGAGCCCACCGGTTGACGCCACATTGTTAATGAGCGACGACAACCCAAGTTTGATGAACGAGGCAGCAAAGCAACTGGAGGAGGAGACTCAATCGAAGCTCGAATTTGAGGAGGAAGAACTAGAAGAAGAAGCAGAGGAGAAAAGAGATGGCGGGGAGAAAGAAGAGAATAAAGATGGCGAAGGGGAAGGCGATAATGGTGGGGAAAATATTGATGATATGATAGACATAGAGGCGGTAAGGTTAGCAGCGGAGGTGCTGGTGGAGGCGAAGACTAAGGCTAAAGAAAGCCCGACGAAGACAAAAAGTCTCTGGCTAGCCAGCAAATGCCTCACGGTGGCGAAGACACGCCGATAAAGAAGTACAAATCTGTTGCTTCGGACGTCGGGTCTTACCAGCTGTCAATTTCGAAGGGGACAACTGCCGAAAAACCGTCCATAGTCAGTGGAGAAGAAGAAGGGAATGATGTTGAGGAAGAAGAAGATGACAATCAATCGACACCGGTAAGCGGCAAGAACAGGAAGAAGAGTAAGGGCGCCACGGTGGTGACGTGGAGGAAGCCCAGGGACTGGAAGGTGACAGCACCCAGGGTTCTCGACTTCAAACTATACGAGAATCTGGGTGTTTCCCAAGAAGTAAGGAAGCTATTTGAGGGGATAGGTTGGAATCAGTTCTTGGAGTGGCCGGTGGAAGTTTACGAGGAGCAAGTCAAGGAGGTGTATAGCATGGCAGCTGTGACGAGTGATCCCGAGTCTGGGGTGAGCACTATCTCCTTCTCGCTTTTGGGCGAGAAGTATGATTTCCAAATTAGTGCTCTAAACCAGATCTTGGGAATGGGGAGCTTGAGGGACCTGGCCAAGAAAGAGTTCATGGAGGCCAAGAAGGTGGTGCCACCTCCTGGAGATGTAGCCTATCAGGAGTAGTGGAAGGAGATTGGAAATGGAGCACCGTACAATGGGGGCAACAACAAAGGAACGGAGTTGAGGACCCATGCTTTGAGGTTTTGCCACCGCATCCTTGCTTAAAACTTGTACGGCAAGAATGATAGCGACAACACCTTGAGCAACAAGGAGAGGTACCTTCTGTGGTGTATGCACACCCTGACCAAGGTCAACTTCGCAGCCTTTCTTGGGGAGCAGCTCAAGACGGTGTTGGCAAAGCAGGCTCTAGGATGCACGTGTGGACACTTCGTGACAGCTTTCGCGAAGGGAGTTGGTGTCTATGACGAGATTAAGGGGAAACCGATGATGGTGGTCAACAAGTTGAGAGAAGCTGCCCTGAAGAAGATGAACAATATTAAGTTGAGGAATGACAAGTACGTGTTCATCGACTACGGCAGGTCGAAATCCACCAGACGTCCACCCGTAGGCAAGAAGAAAGAGGCTGGCACCAGCATGGTGGTGCTGCCCAATAACGAGATCGAAACCAGACTAGCCAACATGGAGAAGTTGTTGACCGAGATTAGGGATACCCAGCTGGCATTCTTTGCACACCAAGGATTCAGGTACCCGCCTGAATCTTCTCTTTGATTTTATTTTCCTCCCACTTTTATGTTAGTGTAGGTTTTTTTTTTTTTTTGTTTTTTTTTTGTGTCTTAGTTTGTGTTGTGTCTTGTTGGTCGAAAAGGTGTACTTATTGCCTTCACCCACAATTTGCCCAGCAAATTGTGTGGTGAAGGCCTTAGAATCCCCTTCTCGGCTAAGTCGGTAAATAATTGTTGAGTCAGTTTTTATTTTGTGTTTGTGGTTGCCCAACATTGTACCCACTTTGCCTAAGGCAAAGTGTGTGGGTGTTGGGAAGTTGGTATGTTTTGTGAATTTTTAAAGTTTGTTTTAGTGTTGATTAGCATGTTGGCATGATAGGTCAGAATAGGTATGTTCATGTATATGATGCCGTAAGTAGATAGGTAGGATGGAATGAGATATTGGGCATAAACTGTGAGGTGTTGAGCTTTTGAATGTTATATACTTATGCAGTATTTATTTCCTTCTTGTGTGATAATGACCAATTGACATTTGTTGATCTAGAACTTGCCTGCATCTCTTAACTAAAACTTCGTGTAACTTAGTTGAATTACTTAGATGAATTAGGCGTTTTTGTTCAAGTTAGCTCATGGCCAAAGATTTCCTACCTTGACATTTATCCTTTGTCTAGCCCCTTTGAGCTTGATGATAATTCTTTCAAATCACTTATAGTAGCCTGAATTTATAAGCCGTCCAAATCAAGAACTCAGGTGTAAAAGAAGAATGAATGAAAGGAAAATGTTGGGTAGCACTTGCTGGCAATATCACCTATGTTAGAGGTGTTGGGTTAAGGACTAAAAAAAAGAGAAAAAAAAGAAAGAAAAATAAAAAATATAATAAAAAAAAGTCCTTAAAAAGAATAAGTATGCAAGGGCCAATGTGGTGTTTGAGAGGAGTAAGGAGTCGAGGGCAACCTATTGCCCAAGAACTGAGTTCTTCTTGATATAGCCAGTTCCTATATTTTCCTACCTTTTGTCTTAAGCCACGTTACAACCCAATAAAGACCTAAGGATAGGTATTTTGAATTTGTTCAAAGAAGTTGAGATGTAGAGGGCAGGCAAGCCTATGGAAAAATGATGTTGATTTTGGTCTAGAGCGTATACACTTAACCATATACACTTGAGAGTTGAGTGCTGGTGAGGATACCCTTGTTGCCCGATAACTCTATCTTAACCTGTTTGATGGCAATACCTGTTTACATATTCTGTTTGGACTAACATGCTGATGTGCTGATCTATTGAGTCTGTGTTTTTATTTTGTCTTTTTAGTGTTTGAGTCTTGGGCAAGGTTGCAACCGTACACTTGAGGGCAAGTGTAATTCAAGTGTGTGGGTATGATGAACCCATATTTGTGTCTATCTTTTCTTGTGTTTTTCTTGTGTTTTTAGTCTTTATCGAGTCAAAGTGTGTCTGGGAAGATACAAAGTCAAGAGAAGGTGTGCAAGGAAGAACTGGTGGGATGTTGGGCAAATTCGGTGGAAAATCTGTTGTTGAGATGCTGAGATGGCGATACGATGCAAATGGGCATAGGACTGGAAGCTTGTAGCTGGGCAACAACGTTTTATTCAATCTACAAGTCAGGAAGTACCTCCCCATATCCTTGAAGCCAACAGACAGAGTACCCGAGGAGCTAGGATCTTGGTCAACACAGGAAACAATACAGGATGCAGACATCGAAGGCAAGAAGTGAGTCGGACCAGCAGCAGATTTTTTTTCCTTCAAGGAAGAGGATAAGGATCGAATATTTCTTTCCTTATCCTAGCCGAACCTAATCAAAGAAGATATCTACCGAGCAAGGAAAGTTAAATCGTGGCTGCATAGATGAGAGAGAAGGGCGGATATGCATGGAGGAGACCTTTTTCAACAAGGGAACTTTCTAAACCCTAATTCCCATCGTCTATATATATGGCCGACTTCATAATGTAATGTGTGTCGTTTTTATTCGAGTTTCATAGTTTAGTTCTGCATTTTAAGTTTGAGAGGAAGTGAGGAAGAAACAAGTCCTACGGGCAATTTACTTTTGTGTTTATATTTTCTGCATTAGTTTAGTTGTTGGCCTGAAGCCAAGACCTTCGTTGCTGACTTACGTTTTGAGCAGCAACCCCTTTTCCAGTTTATGTTAAGTATGATTTCCCTTATGAGTTTTGTGTTCTTATTTAATATTATGTCTAGCTAAATTTATTGTTTGGGTTGTATGTAGATGATGTGATCGTAAATTACTCGTTCTAAACTCGTGAGGTCAAATTGTATGAGTTTGTTATTTGGTTTTATTCCCGAAACACTTAAGATTAATTCTAGACTTAATTGATATTGACATATGCTTGATCACCATCTAGATATTGATATTAAGTCATCAACAGGAATTGGGATTTAACTTGAGAGTGTCTTTCGTGCCCAAGAAGGTAAAGAGTGTTGGAGAGCAGTCGGTATTGACCTACCCCTTGGCTGTCTTGGGTCTGTTTATTCTTAATGCCTCTTGGGCAGCATCGTTACTGAAGTGTCTTTGTGACTTTGTTGATCAAGAGATGAGATCTTGTTTTCTGGTTAAGATCTGTAAAATTAGGTAAACATTGGCTTGGTGTGTTTATATTGTGACTTCGTGACCTTTAGAGTATAAACTAATCTTTGTCTTAAATCAAGTAATGAGATAGAGTAATTGAATATCTTTGCATCAATGAACGAGTAATGAGTAAGCAAGATCACTGATTCGAAAACCAAACTTCTTTGTTAATTGATATTTCACTTGTTGAGTTACAGGATATTGAGATTTGTTTCAGTCAAAACCCCTTTTTGTTGAGCACTACCTGAAGAGCAGATCTACGCCAAGTCCCTTGGGTTCGACCCCACTTGCCATTAACTGCTACCTGGTTGGGCAAGAGGTATTTATAAATTTATTTGTGCGAAGAGTGTAACGACAGCGCTTCGTCAATGGATTAAGTGAGGTTCCACGTAGGATTTTTTCAAAGCAAGAATCGTTTTCCTTTTAATAATAAAATGATTCTAAAATAAAATAAAATCTCCATTAACCCAACCATAGTTGGGCCTCTATTCCCGCCTCGTCGTCCATCTCGACTTTCCGGCTATTGCCTACTTTATAGCCCACACTCTAAGTCTGGCACATATAATTAAAAGAGGGAAAATTTAAAATACACCATTCCAAAGATGCAAAATGAAAAATGCACCACCTTAACAAATAAAATGAATTTTACCCACTTTACACTTTTGGGCTCATTAAGTGTCACATCTCTGCAATTAGTCTGTTTTGTTTTTTTTTTCCCTCCCCCCCCCCCGACAGATACCTGATGGTGTTTTTTTTTTGTTTTTTACCTTCCTTTTTACCGGCCCATAGACATTGACAGCAGCAATAAATTAAAACACACCCCCACCCCCACCCTCACCCCCACATTTTTGAATCAGCAATAAATTAACCCCCCACCCCACTCATATCCCGCTGCCCCCATTCTCTCTTATCTCGCTGCCCTGCCCCCTCTTCTCTCTTATCTCGCCCAAAACATACATTCCTCCCGCCCATATCTCTCGTTTTCACTCATCCCTCCACATCGGCAGCAAGGTCTTCAACCTTTGTACAAAATGGCTAATTATGGAGAGGTTAGTATTTTACTACCTCCGTCCGTTTCAACTTGTTCCATTTGGGATCGGCACGGAGATTAAGAAAAAGAGTGTTAATGGGTTAATGGTGTGATTAGCGTAGTGAATAAAGTGATATAAAATAATTTTTAATTGATAAAGTGATATAAAATGGTGTTGAAGTGACATAAAGTGATATAAAGTGGTGATGAAGTGATATAAAGTGAATAAAGTGATTTCTTAATTATTCCATAAAAGGAAATGGGACAAGTTGAAACGGACACCTGAAATGGCAAAATGGGACAAGTTGAAAGGACGGAGGTAGTATTTGATAATGTTATTAATTTTATTTAGTGAGTATTGGAATTATACACGCTGAATATATATATACTTCTTCGAATTGTAATGTAGGATTTCGTCCCTTAGTTATTTATTTAATTTAATTGTTATTTCTGCAAATTCCGCTCGGAAAACCCTAATGCCCTATAAATCCCGCTCGAGCGGGATATGCCGTATACGAGCGGGAAATTGGTTTTTGTCCCCATAAATGAATGATACTAATAGTTTACAACCTGCCCTAGATCCCTAATTCGCTTAATTGGTAATGTTTGGATTGTTTGGTGATTAATGGATACTAATTGGCTAAAATACGGTTATGTTGAATTTTTGAATATGGAATGTGGTACTTATTTTTTAATTAATTCATACATGTTAATTATTATATATCCCGCTCGGTAAATTGGTCATCGACCAAATCCCGCTCGAGCGGGATATAGCTCTTCCGAGCGGAATTTAGTTTATCTAAGTAATTCAAATTTTTTTATGTGTTGTGGAATATTTCCCGCTCGAGTTGGTGACTTGTGGATTGATATCCCGCTCGAGCAGGATAAAGATATTACGAGCGTGATTTGTTTTTTTTACATGTTAAATACTGTTATGGTGATTTTAATATTTGTTTTTTAATTTAAATTTTTATTCGTGTAGATTATTTTGAAGAGGCCCGAGACTATTAATCAGAAGTCTACGGTTAGCACGTCCCACAAGCACAACATTTTAGAAGACGTTCAGTCTACATTGATGCAGGTTGGGGGACAGGATCTCCTGGAGAGGTGGCTTGAAGGTTGTTTTGGCCACTTTACTTACTGGCAGTCGGGGCAGAAGTGCGGTATGGGCGTGCATCACGTATTTTCTCGGCAGATTTCGGTTCAATGGGACGAGCCACACGACATGTGGTTTCACATCAACGGAGTGAACCTTCGTTTTTCTTCTGCGAAGTATGCCCTTGTTACCAAATTGTCATTTGGCTCGTCTGATTTCCGACCCTCAGAAAACCACGACTTATGGGATGTGCAAGTGTATCGGCGGTATGCCAACGGCTTGCTGATTAGTGTGGGGGACCTCCTGGATCGGTTTTGCCTGAGGCACGTGACAGATCATAGTGGACAGCTATACCTGCAGGTCGCGCACGTGTTAGTTCTTTATATGCTGCTGGTTGGTTTTGAGCAGAAGAAGTATGTTGCGGATTGGGTGTGGAAGCTGGTGGACAATCTGGAAGCATTTTCTCAGTTTCCTTGGAGCACATACACGTATTTGCATCTGAAGCACTACGTCGACAATATGCAGCAAACGAAAAAGTACCACTTCTACAGTGCAGCCTGGGCTTTCCACGTTTGGTCGTTGGAGGTGCTGCCAGACTTAGCCGCTGCAGTTGCAGTCATTGATAACCCGAATGCATGGCCCAAATGTCTTAGATGGAAGTTCAAGAAGATAAGTGGAACAGAGCTTGAGCCATTATTTTCTTTGTAGGTAAATTTTAATTTTTTCATTATATGTATTTTTCTGTATTTGTCTTTATAATTGTATTTGTGTTTGATAAATTTTTTTGCGTTGCAGGTTAATCGATTCAATCCATTTGTACCGGATGATGCTGAAATGGAGACTTTCTAATATCTGATCTAGTCAGTGTCCAAATGCACTTGGAGTGGACTTTGTAGTGCCGAAAAATCCGTTACGTGCAGGGGAACAGTTCCCTCGTCAGACACGCCAGGCCATAGTAATTGATGATGAAGACCAGGAAGAGAGACCTCCTCTAAGGAGAGCATAGAGATAGCAGGGTCAACAGAGGCAGCCTGTTACCAATGAGCAGCGAGAGGCGGAGGCAGAGGGAGAGGCAGAGGCAGAGGTAGAGGCAGAGGCAGAGGCAGAGGCAGAGGCAGATGATCGTGATCCTGAGTACTGAGAGCCACCCCGCCGTCGAGACCAGGGAAAATGTGTTCGTCAGTCAGGATCTTCATCATCCAGTGGTGGGCCGATTACGTCTTACGATCTAGTGATTGACGCTGGATTCGATCGGAGATTGCCCTTGCAGAGGATCGCATTGTAGAGAAAGTGGAGCGGAGACTGTTCCCCAAACTCAAATCCTGGATTGAGGGCTTGTTTGACAAAGCCCGATGTGGATCTACACGCTGATCCCCGTGGTCCATGCCTATACTGACACCACGCTGCCCCTCAGTGCAAGCCCCTCCACAGGATGAGGGCCAGGAAGACCAGCGCCGTCCCTCAGTGCGAGACCCTCTACAGGATGAGGGCCAGGAAGACTAGCGCCACCCCTCAGTGCGATACCCTCCACAGGTCCAGGGCCACGAAGACCAGGCTGCAATCACATTCATGTGAACTTTTCTACGACCAACATGTCCTAGCTGGCGTGTGCATGCGTGATCGCCCGTAAACTTGGTAATTCTCCAAGCTTCTGATCTTTTACTTGATCTTGCTTTCAGCTTGAACGGACAAGATTCCATACGCCTGCATATCCATCTGAGACGTAGGCTATCAGAGTCATCAACTTTGTATTATGCTCCAATCTCCATGTGCCACAAGCCTGCTGCTACATTTAGACCTGCTTTACTTTCAAAAATAGAACCAACAGATAAATCACCATCTTCTAGCGGGCCTTTTTCACGTACAACGATTGAATTCGTTGCATTCACGGGAATCACTGGAACTAACCAACTGCCTACATCATCGGCTTCATCATCTTCTTCACCGTGAATCCATGCTTCACGCTCCAACATAGCTGATTCTATCATGGTGTCCTCTGGCATCTCTTCCGATGCATCACTGTCGGTTTCCAGCTCATATTCTTCATCCTGAGGACCAACTGGCTCTTGATCTTCATCATCACCATCTGCCTCTTCATCATCGTCAACACCATCTGCATCTTCATCATCGCCATAACCCTCTACTATCTTTGGAACTTGAGTCGACGTGGATCCGAAATAATGTGTAGATGTCGATGCATAATTACCCCCAGCGGGGTATGCATCATCACTAAAAGTGGAGGAAAGCATCTGTGTTTGGATACGATCCATTTCTTCATAATAATCAGCATCAAACTCAGGCATGTAATACTGTAATACCCCAGATATTTCTTCCGTTGCTAAAATAAAAATTTAATTATTAATTAAGGCTTTGCACGCCTAATTTAAGGATTTTCAATTCTAAGACTAACAGTGAAATCCGTTTCTGAAAATAAATTTCACAGGTCGGTTGAACGACTACTGTATTAGGGTTTTCGTGTCCGATAGAATTTTTGTTTGAAAACTCAGATCGAAAAACCGTCTGACTTTACATTCACTTTTTCTGCGATACGAGTCTACTGGAGAAAGTCAGTTTTTATTATTTTTCCGGGCGAAATTTGGACTGTCATGTCCCGACTTTTCTTTGAAATTCGAAAATCGAATTATGCTTTCCGAGTAAGTAAATTATTTCCAATCTAATGGTCGAATTAGAATTCGTAAAAAATGTAACCATCTCGAAAATTAATTTCTCGATTTATATACACAGTGTTTGACCCGTAAACGAGATATTTTCGACTAAAAATCCTATCCAAACCGCCACATACCCCCCCTGTCATCCTTCTTAATCATTCATCCTACTTTATGAAATAATATCACATAACACCTCATTTCTCTCTTCCTCTCTCCCTTATTGCCGCCATACACTCTCTCTCTCTCTCTCATTTCTCTCTCTTGTTCTTCATTTCCACCATTAAAGCTCCTCAAGTTCTTCAAGCATTCAAGTTCGATAACTCAATCATCTTCCGATCAATCTTAATTCCGAATACATATTTGTTAAGGTGAGACCTTCCTCTTCATTTCCATCCAAACAAAATTCATTTCCTTCAATCTTGTAATTTTCGAAAATTTCATGAGGATATAGTATGATGTTCTAAGTTTAATTCATGCTATTTCATGCTTAGGAATGGATTTTCATGGATAGAAATTAAGTGGAAATCATCCTCCTAATTATTGAGTATAACCGAAAAATTATGAAAAAAAATGTAGGTCAAGTTTAAAGTTTGATTTTAGATGATTGGTTTGAAGATTATTACTCTATGGATTAGTAGATGATTGGATGAATTTATAGGGAATTTTCTAAAAATAAAAAACCAAGTTGTAAGAGAGAAAGAAGGGAGTAGTTGGATGGGAAATTGAAATGTTTTGGATGATGTAATATGATTTATGAGATGTAGTAAGTATGTAGTTCATCATATAATTTAATTAGAATTTTCTAAAAATAAAATAGAAATCGTAAGAGACGAAGAATCAACGATAAGTTAAGATTCGATAATGATATAGGTTTATGGTTTGAATAATTGCTAATCTTAGTAGTTAATAAATGTAATTGGAAAATTTGAACGAATTCTAAGAAAATCGAGTTTTAAGTAAGAGACGAAGAGACGAGTTTAATTGTCGATAGGAAAGTCGAATGAGGAAACTAATTTGATATTAGTGTTTGATGTTGATAAATAAACAAGAATGTAGTTGGTGATATTTCCATTCGAGATATGAAATAAAAGTTAGAATATTGAAATGGAATTGAAATGAAATTTGGTTTAGTAATTGAATAGTTGAAAAAGACGAGGAAGTGCTCGTCGTTTTGTTAATCAAGAGACGTGAAGGTATTCACGATAAAGGAATGAGTGTCATAACTGTAAAATGATAATAATTTCGTGCGCATAAAGGTTGTATAGCATTGATCGAACCTAGGGAATTGTGCGTCGAGTTTTATAGAGCATTAGGGTTAACTCGGACTGATTTGCGACCCTTTACGGAAACTGTCATAACGTTTTGCTCGCTTAACGAAATCAAGATCCGTAAATTGGAAAGTAAACTAGACATCCGTAGCTTTCTTTTGGTACCAAACTTATCCCCTGTTTCGCAGAATTCTGTTCTATATGAACTCCAGAACTACTGTCTTGTGCAGAAAAGTTCAAAAACCTATTTTCTTATGATGAATTCTTTTTAACTTAGTTCTTTGAGAACTTCTAAGTCGTTATAAGTTATCGACTTTCGTTATTAACTAATCTAAGTGTCGAGTAAAGGAACCGAGTTAGTTCTAATCAAGATATGTTCAAGATAATCAAAAGAATTTAGTTAAAGTGCAAAGGCCTAAAAGTCTTAAACCGAATTCGATTTTCTGTTTCTTTTATCGTTGCGACCGTTTACTAAAGTTATTTTATTTGCAATAAAAGGAGGAGGTAGAGGTTAAAGATAGGACGGAAGATCAAAGACGGGAGCTCGTGTTTTAGTTCTGTATTCACCTAAGCTGAGCTTTTCTATATATGTCAAATCAAATAAGCGATGCTCGAAAATGTTTACTTATCGCTTTATAACTGTGTTTTAAAGTGATTATCATGGCATGAAAATACTTTGTTTTATGTGAGTTCTCTTGTGCCTTTCTGAGTTAGCCAAATGGGGTCTAACTAATCGATCGGACCGCTGAGTTAACCGCAAGGGTTTTCTAGGGTTTAGTGTACACGGTAGCCGGTGTGTGTGGTACCCTGTTGAGGGGTAGCCAGCCACGGCGAATAGAACGTGCACGGAAGAATTTAACTCTTCTCCGGCGTTGAAACAGAAGTTGGGCAAGTTTTAACGTAACATCTGTAAAGGCTTGGCCAAGCTATATTGTGAAAAGAGAAAGAAAATGTTTAGTAGGCACGGGCATTTGATGAAAAACCCCGATGCGTTATTTATCGAGATGCCTGATTTAATCTATACTTATGGTATGTTTTCGGCAATGTGCCCACTAAGTATGTTTATACTTAGCCCTGCATATGTTTTATAAATGTGTAGGTTGAGTGACGAGAGAGGCGGAGGTTGAGTAGAAGGTTGTGAATAGAGAAGTACAGTAGTGTTCTAGTTCTACATTTTCCGCTGCCAAACTCTTTTTGTGTCAATGTATATCTTTAGGTCTAAGTCCCGTACTTTGAACTTAGTTTCTTTTGAGAACAACTTGTCGAGCGATCCTTCGAGGTCGACTCTCTTTCTTTTTTATAAAGTCTGTTCATAGATATCAGTTGTTGTTTAATTATTGTGTTTATTTATTTTATTCCCCCTTCGTCCCCGCTTCTTTAATCCAATCCCTAGTCGCACCCCGACTTTGCCGTCCTTCGGGATTTGGAACTGTGACAGAGTGGTATCAGAGCAGTCATTTCTGCTCTGCATACAAGTTCCTTTCAGTAGTAAGATGGAGTATTTGTATATGCTTTACATCTAAGTCTTCTTTCACGTAAATTTAGGTCGTAACACTAAGTTTAAGACTGTAGACGACAACTCAACCTCCCGCTACGTCGACTCAACCAAAGAAAGAAAGAAAGGAAAGAGTTTCAGAAGTGTGATTTCTTTTAAGAAGAATTTTTTATTAAGTATGAAAGCAAGTTGAGAATAAAAGTGCCAAGAATGAATTTGATTGAAGTATAAGAATTATACTTTGTGATATTATGTGAATTATGTGAAAGTATGAGTACTATACTTTGTGAAAGTATGTGAAACTATGTGAGCTATAATTTCTTTAATTAAGATGTTTTGTTGGCATGAGAATCTAGACTAATTCTAAGGCCTTCCCGATTCTTTGAGAACATAGACATTCTAAGAAGCGTTGGTTCCAAAATATTCAAAAAAAAAAAACGATCGGATCGGAAAAGACAGAATAAAGGGAATCAAAGTGAATAAACGAATGTCACATTCGTAAAGTGACATGAACACAGACTCGTTGGAGACAACTTGTTTTTATAAATGAAAGCCGTAAGAGTTTCCTTTTAAGGAAATAAAATAAAGGATAATAAGATAATAAGAAAAAAAAGATGGAAAGAAATCGCGGGAAATGTTTTTGTTACGTGTATTGTTTGAGTGCAATTTCTTGAAATTGCTAGATGATTAAGATAAGTTGTGATTAAGTGGTTAAGTATTGCAATTTGAATAATGGAATATTCTAATTGTAATTTAAGAATTCCTTAAGATATGTTATTATCTTACCAGTTACTGATCCGTGCTCTCTTAAAATCTTTGTAGGATGCCTGCTACACGTGTCACGGCTCGGAAGAGCCAACCCCTGAGACAGCATACTGTGGTAGATGAGATCTTGGACGAGTACCACGACTATGAGGTAGACCCAAACCATGATATAGGGCAGATAGTCAGTGACTTCGCTGCACGTTTCTACGCAGCTCGGCACTTTGTTTCGGAGCGTCAGGCAATAGCCGATTTGATCATACGGCTGCCCGACGAGTGGCATGGTTGGGCACACGACATCGCCTGGTACCACTTTGCACGGATCGGTGATGACATTGAGCCGACATGCGACTTTTCTGGATTCGCTCTAGCCATACACGGGCATTTCTTTGAGAGTAGGTTCATGTGGTCTGTTCCGGTTCAAGAGCACCTTCCCTACCTTCACATTCCAATAGATCCCGAGCCTGAGCCGTTTGCCATGGATCCAAAGATGGCCGCACTGTTAGAGTTTCCACCAGTACTTGCACCCAGTGAGGAGTTAGTTCCTGACGCGACCGTCGTTTGAGTCACGTGCAAAATACATTTATAATTTTCCTACGCCCACAACTAAGAACAGTTAGCGGTAAGTATAGGGTCGATCCCACGAGGAGTTGGTGTAGCTTTCTCTTGGTCAGGGTGTCACTCATGGTTTTGGCTCTGCACAGACACATCTTGGCCAAACAAGAAAATAAAAGTTAAACTAAAAGATAAACAAAATAAAAGATAAAGACAAACCTGCGTTTGGGTGTTGAGTCAATCTACATAAACAAGACGCCTTCATCGTTGCAAGGATATGTGGTGCGTATGTGTGTCAGTGGTTATAGGCTAAAGCTATGCAGGGTCCCCATTGTCACGTCGCCACGTACGCTACATAGCCCGCCCAGCTCCATCCTTATGTTTAGGTCTTGACAGGCATACCCTAGCCAATCCTCTTGCTTGCCCAAAAATCCCCAGGCATTCCACCTTTATAAGGCGCATGTTGGTCAAATAGCATTTGGTTCTAGATGGGCCCACTCCGGCAACGGGTGAGATACGAGGACCTCTCTTCCGGCTTTCTCCAGCATTGACACATCTTTGTAGGTTTAGGCCAAGACTACAAACCGCTCTTACCGCTCTTACCGCTCTCGAGGAACGTAAGGCAATTGCGACGTGCACTTGATAACCCTCCTGCGATGTAGGAATCCGTATGTCCCCGAGGCTGGTTGTACTTCCGAGTTACCCGTGACCACCGAACTTCTTTGAAATCATTGTCCAATGCCTCGGGAACACACATATACAACTTTCCCCTTGCCCGAATCAACATCCAGATTTAATGCTCATGCAGCGTCATCTTGCCCAAGCACAGATTCGTATAACTACCTAGGCATAAAGTAAAGAACAAGAAAAGAAAGAACGAAATATAAAAAGTACTTGAATTAAAAATAAAGCCGAACGATTCCAACATCGTCGAAAAAAAAGTACAAAGATCGTTTGCCCCCGAAGGGGCAAACTCTCGAAAACTATAAAGTAAACCCTAGACTAAGTATTACAAGAGCAAAAGATTGAAAAGATTCTGAAAGATAAAGGTTACATCTGGTTTGCTATCTAGGAGTATTTATAGATGTGAAATTCGTGGGTCTTGGAGGCTAAGCCCATTAGGTAAGTCGGTTAGCAGCTAGGGTTGGGCGAGCTGTCTGCCAGTTGTCTTCCAGCAGCTTCTGTTAACCAAGAGACTTTCCTTATTTAGCAGATTTTGATTTGGACGAATCTTCATGGATTAGGAAGGAAATAATTCCATCCTTATCGGCTACTTGGATAAGGTTGATCTATTACTTGCTCCCCACTCTTCCTCTTTGATCGATCTATTTCTTGCCCCGCACTCTTATCTCATAAATGCTTGACTGCCTCCGTGCCCAAGACGTGCACTTCTTCTTCTCTGCTCTGCCTTGCGCCTTGCCTTCTTTACGTCTCTCCTTGCCCAATGGCCACATCCCACGCGGTACTTGATTTGGTCAGATTGTGAAGCGGAACAGCCTTAGTGTTGAATGTGCGCTTCCTTGCCCAAGTTGCAAGCTCCATTTCCTTGCCAAGGTCCCTTGTATCTGTGCCCAGACCTCTCTCACGGAATATGGTCATATCTTGCCCTTTCCTTCTCTTTTTCATCATTGGTTGCCCTGTTCGTCCCTGCCTTCACCATGTGTCCTCCCAGATACTAAAGACACACAAAAAGACACGAAACGACTCGATCTAGACCTATAACAAGACTCAAAAAGAGCACAAAATTTGGGCTCGTCATACCCACACACTTGAATCATGCTTGCCCTCAAGCATGTAAGTACAACTTTCCCGAAAAGAAAGAAAGAAAAGACTCAAGACAAAAGACAAAAGTCAACATAAAAGAATAATGGGTCATATTGGGCAAGATAAATCTCAACGAAAAATAAGCAAATAATTAGTTCAAACAATTCATGCATTGACCATCAGATAAATTAAGATTGAACAAATGAGCATTAAGGGTTCTCCTCACCAACACTCATCTCTCTTGTGTATAAGTTTAGTGTTTGCGCTCAAGACAAATTCAACTTGGTCATGTAATAGGCTTGCCTGCCCTCTAACATCTCCACTCTTTAGACAAAATTTTAGTACATATCATTAGGTCTTTTAAGGGTTGTAACGTGGCTTAAGGCTTAGGTGGGAATATATGGATCGAGGCTAAGGTCATTTGGACTTGTGATTGGGCGACTCGCTGCCCAGCTCTCTTGAACTTATGATTGGGCGATTGTTTGTCCATCTCTCTTTGAACTTATGATTGGGCGATTGTTTGTCCATCTCTCTTTGAACTTATGATTGGGCGATACGTTGCCCATATCATCAGATTTCCTTGCCTTTTCTTACAGGCCTTAGCATGAAATTCAACCTAGGACCTTTTTTTTTCAGTTTTTTTTTTTTTTTTTGAAATTTTCTAAGTCCTTTATTTTTTCTGACACTTCTTCTCAGCTTGGGCAATTAGGTTGCCTTAAATTCAGTTCTAAGTGTCTTGCCCAAGTTCAGGCTACTACTATCTTCTCGTCCCTCTTATGTGTTGCTCTTAAGTCCTTATGACCGGGTATGGGTATGTGTACAAAAGGCAATTTATTTTGAGTGAAATCAAAGAAAATTTAAGGCTCAAAGGGGCTCATCAAAGGATAATAGTAGGGTAGGCTTTTTAGGCTAAGTGGGCTTAATGAAAGAAAATGCCTAAGTCATCTAAGTACATAAATCAAGCCATTAGAATTTCAAAGCAGAGTGCAGGCAAGTTCTCACATAAACCAAAATTGTCACGCCCCGACTCTCGAGGTGCGACTTACAAATAACAACACAACCTAAACAACTAACGATCAAATCAAATAAGGGGAAACATGCTCGGGGAAATCATCAATAAAACGCAACAGCATTCGAATAAGGCTTTAAAGGCATAGTGAAGCAATAACCGAGCATTTCAAAATCACATCCCAACAAAGATACGATAAGTTTTTCAAGTCAACGAAATTAAAAGTTCAACAAGTATTCAAGACCATCGAGCACATCGCTCGAAATCAAACAAAACAACAAGTATCAGGGTATATCAACAGACATTGTTTCAAAAAGTTGCAGCGGAAACTTGCATCAAAACCCAACACTCGCACGTATGAAGACGTACGAATGCCTGTCCGATATTCTATTCGACTCAATCAAAAACACCACACCACCAAGTGTCCATGCCATCACCATCCAGTCAACTTGCACGTTTAGAAACACACGCAGGGCTGAGTACTTCGTACTCTGTGAACACATGCCAAAACAATTGGATAAAGGTGCTTTTAAAAAGCTTTATCAATTGAACTTGCCTTGCCGAAACATCACAAGTACTTAATAACTTAAAACAGTTTTACTTGTGCATGCTAAAACATTTTCTTTTAAATAGACTGCGCAGTCAAACATAACATATATCAATAGTATGCATCATCTGTCACAAATAATCTCACTGTGTCGAGAAGTAGGCCTCCTTCTCGAACACTGTGACCGGCCTAACCGAAGCAAGGCTCACAGTCACCTTAACATTCAACATACCACACGTGGGTTTCCTGCCTTTCACAGGATAATAACATCTTCACATAAACAGATGATAACACATACCAAAACTCAATAAAAACGACAAGTCAATCGCATTTAAAATCGTATAATAATATTCAATAGCATAATAACTTTCATCGATAGTTTTGGTTCAGAAAAGCCCACCTGACTTCCGAAGATTCTAGCTAGGCGGTTTTAGGGCTATTTGTCCTTGCTTAACGATCCGTCCGGCTCGATCCTTCACAGTTCGACATCGATAAGAAAATAAGATACGCAAAGACGGATAAAAGGCGTTGGACTCGACTGAAGGACTTCTACTTGAGTCGTTTCTCTCTTCATTTTATCTTATCTAAAAGATTTCGCATTCTCGCCTTTAAACTATTAACTCTACTCGATGATTGGTTAATACTACTTAACCAACGTCTTAACACTTCTTGCTTTAATTATGAAACGTCATCTATCTACATTCCATTACTTGAGTTTTCTTTCAAAGACTTAATCAATTCTCGATTTAACAAATCAATAGCTCAGTTATTTTTGCATACAAAACAACTCAATAATTCATCATGTCATCAAATTATATCACTTATTCAAACATTTAATTCAATTGCATAACAATTCCAAATAAATCAAATATTTTGTTTCAATCCTCAATCACATTTCAAGACACATTAATATTTATTCAATTTGTATTTTAGAACTTAATTCAATTATGCATTTCTTTTCATAAAACTTAAACAATATAATTTACCTTTTCTTGGCTTATAAACAACGCTTTTCCAAATTCGTTATCTTACGAAGCATATTATAAATTTTTACTCAATTAATGAAATTTCTCTTTAATTTTTATTAATCACTTATGAAATAGGAATTTCTTTTCCATTTCTAGTTCAATTCTCATTTCTTAACTCGACTATTATCTTTCCAATTATTAACTCGGCAATTCTTCTCGGTTTATTCTCAATCCACACGGTTTGAAATCAACTTTTAATTAATTTCTTTCAAAATTATTACTCGAATTTTATGCTATTATCTTCTTGATTACATTATACGAGTATTTAACTTAACTCGTCTAACATCTTTTTCTTGACTCGATTAAATCTTCTTTTTATTTTTTTATTATTTTCTTCTCTTTTCTTTTTAACACGATTTTCTCGACTCTCGTTTATTTACTTAATAAATTCCTTTTTCTTCTTTGTTCTTATTTAACAATTTCTTTTATTCTTTAATTAATTTTTTTATAAAAACTAGTTTATCTTATTAATTTAATTACAAAATCTCTTTTTGATTTACTTTATTAAAAATTCAAATCTTAAAAGCTTTTAAACTTCATTCTTTTTGTTAAAAAAATTCCTCTTTCCATCTATGATTCAAACTAACTCTTTAACACACATTATAACATTAAAATTATCAAATCTTCTAAATCATCATAGATCATTTTCTTTAAGAATTTAACATGCAATTGGATTTTCTCATACTTAACAACATACAAGATTCAATCAACATATCATATAATAATTTCATGATCAAAACATCACTTAAATCATCAACAAAATCAACAAAATAATTTCTTCTTTTTCACTTAAAACTCACGGCATTTTCATGGATTTTTAGGGCATTTTATTTCTCAATTTTTCATGCATATAATTCCATTCTCAACATGATAAAAATCATAAATCAAGCATCAAAATAACAATAGCTCAAGAATTTCACATTTTCTTATTTTTCCTCCTATTTTTCGGTATTAACAAAATTTTAGGGATTTAATTTCTTTTTCTTCTCTAAATTCACCGATTAAATCCTAATGTTTGATTCTCCTATCGATTTCTTCTCACTTAAATCTCACATTAACAACCTAAGTTTGCTTAAACATAAAATAAATACCATGCATGCATGTTTTCTTTCTTTTAGGGCTTAGAGATATACATATATACAATTAATCAAATGGAATATCATACTTTGAAAATTAAAATTGGATCTCTTCTCCTTGGCTTCTTGGGATCGAATTGAAGGGGGAAATGAGGTTCAAACTTGAGCTTGGATGTAAGGAATAACTCCTCTTGAATCCTCAAAGAAAATATAATACAATTGATTAATCATCCATTTTTAGGGCTTAAGAGCCAAAATGAAGAAAAATGGGGGATGATTATTTGATTTTAATTCAAGAACTTGATGAATTTTTACCTTTTCTTGAAGATATGGATGAAATAGATGAATGATGATGATCTTCACTTCATCTCCATGGATTTTAAGCTTGAAAGCTAAGATTGCATGGAAGAAATTCAAGTGTATGTGTGTGGTGTGTGTGTTTGCCGAGAGAGAGTAGAGAGAGAGAGTTTTTCTTTTCTTTGATGTTAGATAGTAGATGAATGAATGAAGTGAAATTCTTTCTCTTTGAACATAGAGAGAAATCGAAAGAGAGAGAGATAGATACATGTATTTGTGTCCAACAAAGGGAATAAACATGATTGCATTTAGTATTGGAAATTGATATGCTTAAGTGTTGATGTGATTGTATTTGCATGCAATCTTTTGCTAAGATTGTGGTGAGACATAATGATTAAAGTGCATAGAAAATTGGAGAGAGATGGGAGAGAGGTAGTGAGGTGGCGGTGAGAGGGAGAGAGATGACGACACTTGTCTTCGTCGAGTCGTTACGGGTATTAATTACCCGGTCGTAAAGGTTTTCCGGATAAAATGGTTCGTATTATTTCATTTATGCTATAAACGGGTCTAATCTCTCCTCGTCTCATTTCCGACACTAAAACATCTCAATAAAAAGATTAACGGTTCCGATCATCTAGTCTTTTAGATCTTAAAAGAAATTAGTCGGCTTATTAATCCGTTTGTTAATTCTTTAAGATTAAATCCTCGTAACTCTTCTCAAGTTATCTCGGATAAACTCTTATCCTATCTCAATGACCTTAGAAGAAATTCTAGGTTCAAAGGTTTTAATTCAACTCTATTCTAAATTCATCGGGCACAGAAATTTCTCGGCGATCAACGTTACTCTTTTTCAATTAAACAAACTCTTCGGGGTTTTTCTGAAAATCACACTCATACTCATTCTCATATAAACAATTTCAACATATACGTCACATTATCATTTCAAGAAATTGAACAGATGAATTCACACAAAACACACAAAGCATTCCAGACGTTTTACTCATTTCTCTTCATTTAGAAAATAAAATTTTTATTCCTCAAATCTCATCATTTAACTTACTCGGTTAATTCAAAACGCTCTCTAAAGGTTTAGAACTTCGGGGTATTACAAAAATCGAAGATGATAACTCACTCAAGAAAAGAAAAGCTGCACTTGGGCATGTAACAACAAATAAAGCTCAAAACCTCACAGGGCATGCTCATAGTTCATCCGTCATACTTATCTACATATGATCATGCTCAAACTGAAAAATTAACTACTTGCGCAAATAAGAACAAAGAGATCTATCATGCTTATTTAGACCCAATAATCAAATCATGCGACAGATTGACCAAAAAGACACCCCCTTCCACCCACACACTTTGCTTTGGGCAAAGTGGTCGATGAAAGGGCCGACTCAACAACTGAAAAGAAAAGAAAAAGAAACAAACAACAATGGTATTCCTACCCACACACTTTGCTTTGGGCAAAGTGAGTCAATAAGAGGACCGACTCAACTAAGAACTTAAAACTTAAAAACTTAAAACTAAACCTAATAAAAAGAAACTGGGAGGAAACAATTATGAAGGAGGTATAACATGGACCTTGATTTGGCATGTTTATTATCATGGGCAGTTTGGGCAAGCGTTGAAGGTCTCCATACATGCTGCAGTGGCTTCTTCGCCCAGTCTGGTCAAGCTCAAGGGTTTGCAACTCCCTGTTACTCGGGCATGGCAGACGTACGTCCTGCCCACCGCTGATGGTTCTGGAAAAGAAGTTTTGCAAGAATCTCATGCTTTCTAAGGCGGCTAGTTGAAGGGATTGCCTTCCTCATCTTGATTTACTCGTCGAGCAGCTTCATCTTCTCTGACTAATTGGGCAAGGGACATCCTCAGCAACACTTCATTGTGTGTGACAACAGCCTCCTCCAACTCGCTCAAGCTGGCTGACTTGGGTGCCTTCCAACTCAAGGATAACAGACCCCTTTTGCCCAAAGATTTGGGTAGAGAAAGCCTTAGTGGTGGTCATGCCTTCGCTTTTGAATTTCATCATGTCCTTACTTCTGTGCCCAAGCTCCTGCACGTCATGAACAAACCATACCTGTGCGAAAAATACTACCTAGCCTATGGTTTGAACTAAAATAAAAGAAAATAAAAATAAAAAGGGATAGATACCAGGTTGCCTCCTGGCAAGCGCCTTAGTTTACGTCGTGGGCACGACGTGGCCTCCTTCATCTGGTTGTCGATTGGGTACTTGGAATTTGAAAAACTCCGCCTTTTCATCCTCATCAAGCCCATAGTAGACCTTCAGAGTATGTCATCCATCAACTTCCAGTTAGGTCATTGTCTACTTGTCTTGCCCAATCGTTCATGTCCTCCTTGGCCAAGCATTCGTCTTCGAGAGTCGTCACTCACAAATTTTCCTGCATGGTTAGGGCGATACAAACAAAAAGAACTAAACAAGAAAACAAAAGAAAAAACTACTAGAAACACAACTCCCCGGCAATGGCGCCAATTTTGACGCGACCGTCGTTTGAGTCACGTGCAAAATATATTTATAATTTTCCTATGCCCACAGCTAAGAACAATTAGCGTTAAGTATAGGGTCGATCCCACGAGGAGTTGGTGTAACTT
Organism: Schizonepeta tenuifolia; assembly: GCA_029490685.1. Taxonomy (NCBI): domain Eukaryota; kingdom Viridiplantae; phylum Streptophyta; class Magnoliopsida; order Lamiales; family Lamiaceae; genus Schizonepeta; species Schizonepeta tenuifolia. Next base: position 133,675,403 of record CM055955.1, read on the forward strand.
TCTCTTGGTCAGGGTGTCACTCATGGTTTGGGCTCTGCACAGACACATCTTGGCCAAACAGGAAAATAAAAGTTAAACTAAAAGATTAAACAAAATAAAAGATAAAGACAAACCTGCGTTTGGGTGTTGAGTCAATCTACATAAACAAGACGTCTTCATCGTTGCAAGGATATGTGGTGCGTATGTGTGTCAGTGGTTATAGGCTAAAGCTATGCAGGGTCCCCATTGTCACGTCGCCACGTACGCTACATAGCCCGCCTAGCTCCATCCTTATGTTTAGGTCTTGACAGGCATACCCTAGCCAATCTTCTTGCTTGCCCAAAAGTCCCCAGGCATTCCACCTTTATAAGGCGCATGTTGGTCAAACAACATTTGGTTCTAGATGGGCCCACTCCGGCAACGGGTGAGATACGAGGACCTCTCTTCCGGCTTTCTCCAGCATTGACACATCTTTGCAGGTTTAGGCCAAGACTACAAACCGCTCTTGCCGCTCTCGAGGAACGTAAGGCAATTGCGACGTGCACTTGATAACCCTCCTGCGATGTAGGAATCCGTATGTGCCCGAGGCTCGTTGTACTTCTGAGTTACCCGTGACCACCGAAATTCTTTGAAATCATTGCCCAATGCGTCGGGAACACACATATACAACTTTTCCCTTGCCCGAATCAACATCCAGATTTAATGCTCATGCAGCGTCATCTTGCCCAAGCACAGATTCGTATAACTACCTAGGTATAAAGTAAAGAACAAGAAAATAAAGAACGAAATATAAAAAGTACTTGAATTAAAAATAAAGCCGAACGATTCCAACATCGTCGGAAACAAAGTACAATGATCGTTTGCCCCCGAAGGGGCAAACTCTCGAAAACTATAAAGTAAACCCTAGACTAAGTATTACAAGAGCAAAAGATTGAAAAGATTCTGAAAGATAAATGTTACATCTGATTTTCTAACTAGGAGTATTTATAGATGTGAAATTCGTGGGTCTTGGAGGCTAAGCCCATTAGGTAAGTCGGTTAGCAGCTAGGGTTGGGCGAGCTGTCTGCCAGCTGTCTTCCAGCAGCTTCTGTTGACCAAGAGACTTTCCTTATTTAGCAACTTTTGATTTGGACGAATCTTCATGGATAAGGAAGGAAATAATTCCATCCTTATCGGCTACTTGGATAAGGTTGATCTATTACTTGCTCCCCACTCTTCCTCTTTGATCGATCTATTTCTTGCCCCGCACTCTTATCTCATAAATGCTTGACTGCCTCCGTGCCCAAGACGTGCACTTCTTCTTCTCTGCTCTGCCTTGCGCCTTGCCTTTTTTACGTCTCTCCTTGCCCAATGGCCACATCCCACGCGGTACTTGATTTGGTCAGATTGTGAAGCGGAACAGCCTTAGTGTTGAATGTGCGCTTCTTTGCCCAAGCTGCAAGCTCCATTTCCTTGCCCAAGGTGCCTTGTATCTGTGCCCAGACCTCTCTCGTGGAATATGGTCATTTCTTGCCCTTTCCTTCTCTTTTTCATCATTGGTTGCCCTGTTCGTCCCTGCCTTCACCATGTGTCCTCCCAGACACTAAAGACACACAAAAAGACACGAAACGACTCGATCTAGACCTATAACAAGACTCGAAAAGAGCACAAAATTTGGGCTCGTCAGTTCCTGGAGCAGGATACTTAGAGATAGATGCAGAGCTTGCTGCGATGCTAGAGTTACCATCTCCACTTACACCACTTGAGGAGATCTGTGTAGAGTGGACGAGGGTCCGAGGACAGTTCGAGGCGGGACCATCCAGGGCCCATTCTACAGAGGCATACGTGCCTAGTCCACCCCCTGAGCACCTTCTTCCCCTGAAGAAGCGTACAGTAGTGACTAGTTTGGACGACTCAGAGAGGACTATTTCGGACGTGCCTTCGCCACCACCACTTGTACTTTTAGACGGCACCACTTTGAGAGTTGACGAGGCACTTCAGCTCGTCTTTGGTACGGATTCAGAGGAGGATCCAGAGGAGGACCCCAAGGAGTTTCAGGCCGTAGAGAGCAGCAGTGACTCGACCGCAGCTAGTTGAGTAGAGCGTCTTAGACGTGTAGTAGTAGAAGTTTCTTTTTGTCTTGTACATAGCCGGATCAGTAGACTTCTCTTATAGTACTCTATGCGGATATGAAATTTTATGAATCGTTTCCGTTCTAGTACTTCCAGTAGATATGGAGATGCAACCTGTTAGTGCACCCGGTACATAGATAGGCAATTAGCCTAGTTCAGACTAGTTGTAGTCTTAACTTTTTGTATAAGTCCTTGTTAGAGGTAAAATCAGTACTCTTTTTGACGTATATATATTTGACCTGTAAGTGGACTTTGATCTTGTGAAAGTTTCTTCTAAACGCGATTAGAAGAAAAGTTTAGATGAATATTCTGGTTTAACTTGGGAAGTTAAAAGTTTAAAGAGCTAGTATCGAAGTTATTATCTATTTCTTTTCCATGAACTTTTTTAAGTTGGAAAAAGGTTTAGTAAGTAAACGAAAGCTTAAAATCAAAACGCTAATGAGAATTCTTGTTTCCTATAGTTCAAGAATGCCGCCAAGAGTAGTTAACAACAGGAGAGGATCTGGTAGGCCCAGGGGACGTGGTAGACGTCAAGCACAAAATGATAGAGAAGAGGAACAAGAACGACAAGATACCCCTCCACCACCATCACCATCACCACTTCCACCACCACCCCGTCGTGATATTGAGGACTTATTCCTCAAATGAAACTCACCTATGTTTAACGGATCTGGTAACCCAAGCGATGCTGAGCTTTGGGTACGAACCATTGAGAGAATCTTCAAACTCCTCAGATGTACTGATGAGGAGCGTCTGTTATGCGTTGCTTTTCAGCTTTCCGGACTAGCTGACTACTGGTGGGAGGCTAGGTAGAAGGTTATATCTGCGGAGCACTTGGCTTGTTTTACCTGGGAGGAATTTAAGGAGGCATTGTACGATAAGTACGTACCTAAGACCTATAGAGCGCAGAAAGAGGCTGAGTTCTATAATTTAAAACAAGAAAAGATGACAGTGACCGAATACGATGCAAAGTTCTGTGAGTTGTCAAGGTATACACCTGCTCAAGTAGATACCGAGGATAAGATCTCAAAGAAGTTCCGTGGGGGACTTAAGCATGAGTTAGGTATAGCGCTAGCCAGTCATGGAGGACTGAGCTACACCGAGGTACTAGGACGAGCTCTAAAGATGGAGGTAGTAGTGCCTGATGATAAGAAAGTCATAACACCCACACCAGCCCTAACCTAGACTCAGACTCGAGGCTATTACAACAACAATAATAGCAACTATCAAGGAAAAAGAAAATGGGAAGGGGGAAATAACCATGGTTACTATCAGAGCTACAATAATTAAGAAAACCAGAGGAATGGAAATCAGCAAGGCTTTCAGCATCCTAATCAAGATAACAACTATGGTAAGAGGCCATGGCAAGGAAACAGTCAGTCGGGACTGTATTTACAAGGAAATAATCAAGCAGGACCATGGAAAGGAAATAACCAGCAAGGTCAGCCACAAGGGCAGCAAAGGAATAACAAAGGAGGAAATAACCAAGGAAGAGCTACCGTTCCTGCCTGTCCTAAGTGTAATAGGGTACACTATGGGATCTGTCAAGCAAACTCTGGAAGTTGCTTCAACTGTGGGCAGAAGGGGCACATTAAGAAGGATTGCCCAAAACCGTTGCAAGCGGCAGGACAAAATCAGTATGGACAGCCCCAGCCTTTGAGGGCGATTCAGGCACAGCCGCAGCATCAGATGACACAGCAGCAGTTCCAACAGCACGCTCAACAGCAACAGAATGCCAGGGCATGTGCGATCAAACAGAGTGCGCAGAATAAGGGCAAGGGAAACCTAGCAGGTATGGATAAACTTCATAATACCTCTATTAAGATACTGTTTAATACTGGCGCATCACATTCTTTTATTGCTGGTTCATGTGCGGATAACTTAGATATCAGACCTGTACGAGCTGAACACGCTATGAGAGTAACTACACCTTCAGGAGAGATCACTACTTCCACGCATGTTTGCTCTAACCTAGAATTAGAAATTGGAACTCTTAAGGTTAAAGCGAACAACTTGAACGTCATGATAATGTGGGATGTAGACATAATCCTAGGAATGGACTGGTTGTCTGAGAATTATGCCACGATTCTCTGCAACGAGAGAAAAATCTCTTTCCAGCCACCGGGAAAAGAGCCGACAGAATTTCATGGGATTGCGATGGGCAAGAGGATACCGATAATATCCGCCCTACAAGCTAAGAAGTTGATGAAGAAGAAGGGTTGCACAGCTTATCTTGTGTACCTAGTTGGAGAACTAGGAGCCACGAAGATCATTCAAGACGTAAAAGTGGTTAACGAATATGAAGACGTCTTTCCAGAAATATTACCTGGTTTACCACCCGACCGTCACGTAGATTTCACAATCGACTTAGAACCAGGATCGGCCCCCAAATCAAAAGCCCCATATAGAATGGCACCAAAAGAGTTAGAAGAGCTTAAAATCCAACTGCAAGAGTTGTTAGATCTTGGTTTCATTAGACTGAGTGTTTCATCTTGGGGAGCACCTGTTTTGTTCGTCAGAAAGAAGAATGGTTCTATGAGGATATGCATAGACTATCGAGAGCTAAATAAGATCACCCTTAAGAATAAATATCCTTTGCCAAGAATAGAAGACCTCTTTGATCAGCTTAAGGGTGCAGGTGTCTTTTCGAAAATAGACTTAAGATCTGGGTATCATCAATTGAAAATCAAACCCGAGGATATACCTAAGATTGCATTCCGAACTAGATATGGCCATTACGAATTCCTAGTTATGCCATTCGGTTTGACTAATGCTCCTGCAATATTCATGGATCTCATGAATCGAGTTTTTCACCCGTACTTAGACAAATTCATCTTAGTATTCATCGACGACATTCTCATTTACTCCAAGAATGAGAAAGAGCACGAAGAACACTTACGAATAGTTTTAGAAATGCTTAGAACTGAGAAACTTTATGCCAAATTCAGTAAGTGCGAGTTTTAGCTGAAAGAAGTGATGTTTTTTGGACACATAGTATCAGCAGAAGGCATCAAAGTAGATCCTGCCAAGGTAGAGGCAGTATGCGATTGGAAATCGCCAACAAGTCCGAATGAAATTATGAGTTTCTTAGGTTTAGCCGGGTATTATAGAAGATTCATCGAGGGATTTTCTACAATTGCTAGACCTATGACGCAACTACTCCGAAAGGAAAATAAGTATAAATGGACTGACGAATGCGAGAAGAGTTTCCAGACACTCAAGGAAAAGTTAACCACAGCACCCGTGTTAGCTCTGCCAGAAGCGAATAAGGAATACGTGGTTTATACAAATGCTTCAAAGAACGGATTAGGGTGTGTATTGATGCAAGACGAAAAGGTGATAGCTTATGCTTCACGACAACTTCGACCTCATGAAGTTGAGTATCCAACCCACGATTTAGAACTAGCAGCCGTTGTGCATACGTTGAAAATTTGGAGACATCACCTCTATGGTGTTAGGGTTGAGATTTTTACGGATCACAAGAGTTTGAAGTACTTTTTCGAGCAAAAGGAATTAAACATGAGACAAAGAAGATGGCTCGAACTACTAAAGGATTATGATTGTGGTATCAATTACCATCTAGGAAAAGGAAACGTTGTAGCTGACGCGCTGAGTCGCAAGACTCCGACCAAGTTAGGGTGTCTCTTTATCGAAGAAGAAACACTTGTGCAAGAATTTGAGAAAATGGATTTAGAAGTGATGGATACACCTGAAATGATAACAAACCATATAGCAGCACTCGTAACTACACCGGACTTACGAGAAAGGATCATAAGTGCTCAGAGAAAGGACGAGTCGATTGAGAAGCTTCGACTAAGAATAAGAATGGATAAACCAGACGGTTATTCCGAAGCACCAGATAATGCGATTTTATTCGAAGGCAGACTTTGTATCCCTGAAGACGACAAATTGAAGAACGATATCATGGGTGAGGCTCACGATACACCATATACAGCACACCCAGGGAGTACGGAGATGTATCAAGATTTAAGAAAGAATTTCTAGTGGAACGGTTTGAAACGAGATGTTGCCTCGTTTGTAGAAAGATGTTTGGCTTGTCAACAAGTGAAAGCTCTACACCGACGACCATACGGGTTGTTACAGCCATTAAGTATTCCAACATGGAAGTGGGAAGATATAGCCATGGATTTTGTGACAGGTTTGCCCAAAACTAAAAAAGGAAATACTGCCATCTGGGTAGTTATCGATAGGCTCACAAAATCAGCTCACTTTTTGCCAATCCCAATTACCTATGGATCAGAGAAGTTGGCACAGTTGTACGTCCGTGAGATCGTACGTCTGCATGGAATACCGAAGTCAATAACTGTAATACCCCGGATGTTTAATCCGTCTTTAAAATAAAAAGTTAATTAATAATTAAGGCTTTGCACGCCTAAGTTAAGGATTTTCGATTCTAAGACTAACGGCGAAATCCGTTTTAGAAAATAAATTCCAGAAGTCGGACGAACGACTACTGTATTAGGGTTTTCGCGTCCGTTAGAGTTTTCGTCCGAAAACTCAGAATTAAAAACCGTCAGAATTTACATTCACTTTTTCTTCGATACGAATTCACCGGAGAAAGTTAGTTTTTATGATTTTTCCGGGCGAATTTTAGACTGTCTAATTTCGACTTTTTCTCGAATTTTGAAATACGAATTAGGTTTTCCAAGTACGTGATTTATTTCCAATCTAACGGACGAATTAGTTTTCGTCGAATTCGTAACTACCTAAGAAAGTATTTCTCGACTTTTTAATCGTCGTTTAAAGCCGGAAACGAGATATTTCCGTCGATTTTTTTGCAAGCAAACACGCCCTTAACGACTCACCCCCCTTAGTTAGATTTTTTCTTAACATTATGTATGTATAGGAGTGAGTCATCCACCTCCTCTATCCCCACTCCAAAACCGCCACCTTCACTCCATTCTCTCTCTCATTTTTCTTCTCCAAATCCTCCTTTAAAACTCTTCATTCAAGCTCTTCTCAAGAACACAAGATCTTCATCCACCGATTAATTCCATTTCCGAGTTCGTATTCCGCAAGGTAAGAACATCTCCTACGTATTGAACCGAACAAAGTCTTGATTCTATCCATTTCAATTTTTTCGAAACCTAAGAGATTAAGAAGCATGTTCTAGTATGTTTAGAATCGAGTTCTACGGATCGAATCATGAAGAAAATCACTTCCCTTTCATTTAGGTCATTACCGAAATTTCTAGGATTTTAGGGGTTTGATCGTAGTTCGATTTCTTTGATGTTTGATCGATATATTAGTGTTTTACATGTTGTTAATTGACTCCATAAATTAATTTAGATTTTTCTAAAAATAAAAGTTGGAACATAAGAGATGAAGAATGCATGATTTAGTATAGTAAATGTTATGGTATGCTCGTTTGATTAATAGAAATGAGATATACGATGTATGAGGATGATTATATATTTAATTGGGATTTTTCTAAAAATAAAACGAAAAACACAAGAGACGGAAACGTGTCATTAAGTTGAAGCTCATTAATGTTTTGATAATATGATTTGCATATTAGTAATGCTCGTTAGATGATGATCGTTGTTGTAAAATTTGAACGAAAATGGAGAACGTAAGATTTTCGTTAAGAGACGAACAATCGACGATAAGTCGAGAATAGATAATATTTTAGGTTTGTGATTCGACCCTTTGATAATCTTGATAGTTAATGATCGTGACCGTAAAGTTTCAACGAATTCTAAGAAGTTTCGATTTTGAATAAGAGACGAAGAATCGAGTTTAAAAGTTGGTAGAAAAGTCGAATAAGGAAATCTCTTTTAATAATAATAATTGTTATTAATTGTCAAACGATATTGTAATGACTTTTCCATCCAAGAAACGAGACGTTATGAGATTTAGTTAAGAATCGAGAGGTTGTTGAACGAAATAGAAATTGAAGTTTGTTTTGGTATAGTAAATGGTTAGTTGGAAATGACGAGGAAATGCTCGTCGTTTGTTAATCAAAAGTCGTGAATATGAACCCGTTTAAAATATACTGTATGTAGACTGTAATGGGATGAAAATTTCGTGAAAATAAAAGTGGAATAGTATTGATCGAACCTAGGGAATCGTGCGTCGAGTTTTGTCGAGCATTAGGGTTTCGCGCGACTGTTTTGCGACGTTTCACGAAAACTGTCATAACTTTTAGCTCGCTTAACAAAATCGAGATCCGTAAATTGGAGAGTAAACTAGACACCCTTACCTTTCTTTTGGTATAAGATTGATCCCCTTTTTTTGTATGCTCTGTTCTGTACAGACTTACTAACTTGGGCAGTGAGTATCCAAAGCCTAGTTTCCTAAGTTGAATCCTTTTCAACTTCGTTCCTTGTGAACTTTTAAGTCGTTCTAAGTTATCGACACCCTTTTACCTACTGACCTAAGTATAAAGTAATGAGCCGAGTCAGTTGTAGACGAGAATTGATCGAAGTCTCATTTATTAGTTAATCAAAAGGAAGAAGTAAAGTGCAAATGCCTAAAAGACTAAAAACCGTTTCGATTTCCTGTTTCTTTTATCGATTGCGTTCAAGTTGCTTAAAGTCTGTTTATTTATGATAAAAGGAGGAAGTCAACACTGAGGATAGGATGGAAGACCAGAGACGGAAGCTCATTAAATAGTTCTGTAATTAGTCAGGTGGGCTTTTATATATGAAACAAAATAAGCAATGCTCGAAAACCTTTCTTTATCGCTTTGATAATTGTGTTTTCAAAGTGATAATCATGGCATGAACTCTTTGTTTTATGTGAGTTCTCTTGTACCTTATGAGTTAGCCAAAAGGGGTTAACTAAATGATCGGCTTTGAGTTAGTCAAAAGGGACTTTCCAAAGTTAAGTGTACATAGTAGCCGTTGAAGTATGGAACCCTGCTGAGGGGATGACCTGCCGCGGTGATAATAAATGGTCAAGGTTGAACGTAACATTTATGAAAAATGCTTGCGCAAGCTACTTTGTGAAAATGAGAAAGAAAATATTTAGTAGACACGGGCCTTTAATGAAAAACCCCGGTGTGCTACAGAAATAAGATGCCTGATTATCTATACTTATTATATGTTTTCAGCAACGTGCCCACTAAGTGCTTTTGTACTTAGTCCTGCATATGTTTTATAAAATGTGCAGGTTGAGCGACAGGAGCGGCAGTGGTTGATGTTGAGTTATGAAGTCGTGATTAGAATAAGAACTTGTTTTCAGATTTACGTTTTTCCGCTGTCAAACTCAAATCTCTTTTTAAAGTTAATGTATCTTTCGGTTGGGTCTACACCCCATACAATTAACTCAGTTTCTTTGAGAAAACCTTGTCGAGTGATCCTTCGAGATCAACTCTTTCATTATATTAAAGTCTTGTTCATAGTATTCCATTATGTTATTAATGTCTGTTTATTCTTTCATTCTTATTCATCCCCCTTCCCCGCTTCTTTAATCCAACCCCTAGTCGCACCCCAGCTTCTGCCGTCCCTTGGGATTTGGGGCTGTGACAATAACGTCTGATAGAGATGCCAAATTCACTTCGAGATTTTGGATCACTATGCAGAAGGAGTTAGGTACCGAACTTAATTTTAGTACCGCTTTTCACCCTCAGACGGATGGACAATCTGAGAGAACGATTCAGATACTCGTTGATATGTTAAGAACGGTAGTATTGGATAGAAGTGAGAATTGGGAAAAGATCTTGCCATTAGTCGAATTCGCGTACAACAACAGTTATCAAGCAACGATAGGAATGGCGCCTTACGAGGCATTGTATGGAAGGAAATGTAGGTCACCACTTTATTGGGATGAAGTAGGTGAAAGAAAGAACCTAGGACCCGATACAGTCAGTGAAATGATCGAGATCATTCAACAGATTCGAGTTAGAATGAAAGAGGCCCAGAGCCGACAGAAGTCTTACGCCGATAATCGTCGAACCGATCTTAGCTTTGAAGTTGGGGATAAGGTTTTCCTCAAGATTTCTCCATCTAAAGGAATCATTAGATTCGGTGTTAAGGGTAAACTTAGACCAAGGTTTATAGGACCTTATGAGATTTTGGAGAAAATAGGACCTGTTGCTTATAGATTGGCCTTACCGCCAAGTCTAGGAAGTGTCCATAACGTGTTTCACGTATCTCAATTACGAAAATATGTCTTTGACCCTAAGTACGTAATTAACCAGCAAGATGTTGTTCTTGAGTCCGACTTAAGTTATGAAGAAAAACCATTATCGATCTTGGATCGAAAAGAGCAAGAATTAAGAAATAAGTCGATACCTTTGGTTAAAGTGCTATGGAATCACCAGGGGCAAAAAGAAGCCACGTGGGAACTCGAAGAAAAGATGAAAGAGAAATACCCTTACCTATTCGAAGAAGGTATGCAAATTTCGGGACGAAATTTTTTGTTAAAGGAGTAAGATGTAATACCCCAGATATTTCTTCCGTCGCTAAAATAAAAATTTAATTATTAATTAAGGCTTTGCACGCTTAAGTTAAGGATTTTCAATTCTAAGACTAACGGTGAAATCCGTTTCTGAAAATAAATTCCAGAAGTCGGTTGAACGACTACTGTATTAGAATTTTCGCGTCCGATAGAATTTTCGTTCGAAAACTCAAATCGAAAAACAGTCTGACTTTACATTCACTTTTTCTGCGATACGAGTCTACTGGAGAAAGTCAGTTTTTATTATGCTTTCCGAGTAAGTAAACTATTTCCAATCTAATGGTCGAATTAGATTTCGTAAAAAACGTAACCATCTAGGAAATTAATTTCTCGATTTATATACACAGTGTTTGACCCGTAAACGAGATATTTTCGACTAAAAATCCTATCCAAACCGCCACATAACCCCCCCCCCCCCCCCCCCTTGTCATCCTTCTTAATCATTCATCCTACTTTATGAAATAATATCACATAATACCTCATTTCTCTCTTCCTCTCTCCCTTATTGCCGCCATACACACTCTCTCTCTCTCATTTCTCTCTCTTATTCTTCATTTCCACCATTAAAGCTCCTCAAGTTCTTCAAGCATTCAAGTTCGATAACTCAATCATCTTCCGATCAATCTTAATTCCGAATACATATTTGTTAAGGTGAGACCTTCCTCTTCATTTCCATCCAAACAAAATTCATTTCCTTCAATCTTGTAATTTTCGAAAATTTCATGAGGATATAGTATGATGTTCTAAGTTTAATATTTCATGCTTAGGAATGAATTTTCATGGATAGAAATTAAGTGGAAATCATCCTCCTAATTATTGAGTATAATCGAAAATTATGAAAAAAAATTGTAGGTCAAGTTTAAAGTTTGATTTTAGATGATTGGTTTGATGATTATTACTCTAAGGATTAGTAGATGATTGGATGAATTTATAGGGAATTTTCTAAAAATAAAAACCAAGTTATAAGAGAGAAAGAAGTGAGTAGTTGGATGAGAAATTGAAATGTTTTGGATGATGTAATATGATTTATGAGATGTAGTAAGTATGTAGTTCATCATATAATTTAATTAGAATTTTCTAAAAATAAAATAGAAATCGTAAGAGACGAAGAATCGACGATAAGTTAAGATTCGATAATGATATAGGTTTATGGTTTGAATATTTGCTAATCTTCGTAGTTAATGAATGTAATTGGAAAATTTGAACGAATTCTAAGAAAGTCGAGTTTTAATTAAGAGACGAAGAGACGAGTTTAATTGTCGATAGGAAAGTCGAATGAGGAAACTAATTTGATATTAGTGTTTGATGTTGATAAATAAACAAGAATGTAGTTGGTGATATTTCCATTCGAGATATGAAATAAAAGTTAGAAGATTGAAATGGAATTGAAATGAAATTTGGTTTAGTAATTGAATAGTTGAAAAAGACGAGGAAGTGCTCGTCGTTTTGTTAATAAAGAGACGTGAAGGTATTCACGATAAAGGAATGAGTGTCATAACTGTAAAATGATAATAATTTCGTGCGCATAAAGGTTGTATAGCATTGATCTAACCTAGGGAATTGTGCGTCGAGTTTTATCGAGCATTAGGGTTAACTCGGACTGATTTGCGACTGTTTACGGAAACTGTCATAACTTTCTGCTCTCTTAACGAAATCGAGATCCATAAATTGGACAGTAAGCTAGACATCCGTATATTTTTTTTGGTACCAAACTCATCCCCTATTTCGCAGAATTCTGTTCTGTATGAACTCCAGAACTACTGTCTTGTGCAAAAAAGTTCAAAAACCTATTTTCTTAAGATGAATTCTTTTTAACTTAGTTCTTTGAGAACTTCTAAGTCGTTATAAGTTATCGACTTCCGTTATTAACTAAACTAAGCGTCGAGTAAAGGAACCGAGTTAATTATAATCGAGATATGTTCGAGATAATCAAAAGAATTTAGTTAAAGTGCAAAGCCCTAAAAGTCTTAAACCGAATTCGATTTTCTGTTTCTTTTATCGTTCCGACCGTTTACTAAAGTTATTTTATTTGCGATAAAAGGAGGAGGTTGAGGTTAAAGATAGGACGGAAGATCAATGACGGGAGCTTATGTTTTAGTTCTGTATTCACCTAAGCTGGGCTTTTCTATATATGTCAAATCAAATGAGCGATGCTCGAAAATGTTTACTTACGCTTTATAACTGTGTTTTAAAGTGATTATCACGGCATGAAAATACTTTGTTTTATGTGAGTTCTCTTGTGCCTTTCTGAGTTAGCCAAATGGGGTCTAACTAATCGATCGGACCGCTGAGTTAACCGTAAGGGTTTTCCAGGATTTAGTGTACACGGTAGCCGGTGTGTGTGGTACCCTGTTGAGGGGTAGCTAGCCACGGTGAATAGAACGTGCGCAGAAGAAGTTAACTCTTCCCCGGCATTGAAATAGAAGTAGGGCAAGTTTGAACGTAACATCTGTAAAGGCTTGGCCAAGCTATATTGTGAAAAGAGAAAGAAAATATTTAGTAGGCACGGGCATTTGATGAAAAACTCCGATGCGCTATTTATCGAGATGCCTGATTTAATCTATACTTATGATATATTTTCGGCAATTTGCCCACTAAGTATGTTTATACTTAGCCCTGCATATGTTTTATTAATGTGCAGGTTGAGTGACGGGAGCGGCGGAGGTTGAGTAAAAGGTTGTGAATAGAGAAGTACAGTAGTGTTCTAGTTCTACGTTTTCCGCTGCCAAACTCTTTTTGTGTCAATGTATATCTTTTGGTCTAAGTCCCTTACTTTGAACTTAGATTCTTTTGAGAACAACTTGTCAAGCGATCCTTCGAGGTCGACTCTCTTTCTTTTTAATAAAGTCTGTTCATAGATATCAGTTGTTTGTTAATTATTGTGTTTATTTATTTTATTCCCCCTTCTTCCCTGCTTCTTTAATTCAATCCCTAATCGCACCCCGGCTTTGCCATCCTTCGGGATTTGGGGATGTGACATATACGTTCGTGTATTGGTGAGTCACGTACATATCTGCTTCTGGCTGCGTCGCGCACAAATGATAAAATTCAACATCGGTGCTTAATGGGCACTTTATAGTACGTCCTCTCTCATTCTTCGACAGATAATGCAACTCGTACTGTGTGCTGAAGGAGTTTGCACTTAATTGACAATCGATGATGTACCTCAGGCCGCTGAGATTTCTTTCGACATCTACGAATTCATATCTTCCCGAGTACGTACAACCAGACCATGTTCCTCCGTATTTGATAATAAAATAGTGATCCATCTAGACAGAAGTACAAATACATAACAATTAATAAAAATAATACAAAAATATCAAATCTCGCTCGCCAAACACATCAGTTTTCCGCTCGAGCGGGATTAAATTTCTCGAGCGGGATAAGCGAGATATGTTAAAATCGAAATTCTAGAATTTTTTTTAAGTCCTAATATACAAAATCCCTCTCGGCAGACCTAAATTCCGCTCGAGCGGGATTAAAATTCACTAGCGGGAAGTTTAAATTTCAAGCGAGAAATGATAAAATCCACTTGCTATGTAATCTATACGACATTCATATAAATTTCTGAGTTTTGAATATTAAAGAGTCTCATTTTCTAATTTATCACGTACAATCAAAATTAAGTGGACCCTAGAGGAAAATTACAAGGTCGGAAACATACCTCAAATGATGAATTTGAAAGATTGCTGCCCACTTTCGAATGTGATGAATTTGAAAGGATGTTATTTGAAATATTGCTGCCCACTTTCGAATGTGATGAATTTGAAAGGATGTTATTGTGGGTGTGTAAAAGAGGCGTGTGAATAGTAAAATATATAGAGTTGTGAATGCATTTCACGTGAAAATGTATTGTCTCATGTCTGCACAAGCAAGTAAATTCATGTCAGGCACCAATCAGCCATCATTCTGTACATTGACCAACTTTTCTGCAATTTCCCGCTCAAATAGAATAAAATCCCGCTCGCCACGTGTCAAATCCCGTTAGAGCGGGATCATATTTCCCGCTCGAGCGGGATTTGACACGTGTCGAGCGAGATTTTGTTCAGTCCGAGCGATAACTCCATTTAGGTTCGTTTAATGCCTATTCATAATTTTTTGACTGAATTTAGTACCTACTGAATCATGATATGTTTCAGATAAAATAATTAAATTAAATTATTATTGGCTAATGAATGTCAAATAATCGTATAATTATCACTAAATCATTAGAATATCATATACTTTATATCACATCTCTTACACATGTGTAAGAGAGGTGATATAAAGTGCTTGACAAGATGACATATTATATTTGAAATATTTAAAAGGGTGTAAAATTCATTATTTTTTAGACTATGGTGTATTTTTCATTTTTACATTGTCAAATGGTGCATTTTTATTGATTGTCACTCATTAAAAATTGCATTTGTATATATCTTAAATTAAGTCATTTTTATTTTCTTTAATCTATTAAGTTCATTTTCGCTATTTAATTTGTTATTTTTTTTTATTAAAGTAAATGATATATTATGTGTTGAGTAATTGTTTCTAAACCCTAACTTTTGCACCTGGCCGCCGAAGACATCTTTCATAGAGCGTGCGGCGTCAAAAGTAGCCTCATTTAGGGAACTTTTTGATTATTGCTTATTTCTGTTCCCCAATTCTTTCTGGAAGCAGCGAGCCACCATATTCATTCGGTAACATTTAATTTAATATGGCTAGTTTGTATGTATGTATGTGAATTATGTATTGGAGTTGTTTTAATCGCAACATTATGGCATCTGCGATTGCAGTTTACGGTGAATAACTAAGATCTTCATGTTCCCCAATTCTTTCTGGAAGCAGGGAGCCACCATATTCATTCGGTAACATTTAATGAAAAACTAGGATCTTCATATGTTAATGTATGATATAGGTATTTCATTTGTATTAATTCTAAATGATTTTACTGTCTCCCCTGGGTGTGCTGACTTTATTTGTTTTTTGTGTGGTAGGCTAAATGGAATATATGATAAAAAAAATTAGTCCTTTGGATATTAATAATACCTAGTATCTGTTATACGTATTCTTCACTTTCCTTTCATTAGTACATCTTTTTGTGTATTCTCTCAACTGTAATTTTATAAAAATTTATGGGTTCTATTATTTATGGGTTATATTATTTTTGGTTTCTGAGTAAAAAATTATACTATAATTCTCCATACAGGCAATGGGTAACTGCACAGAGCGTGTTAACTTGATAAACAATAGCTGTAAAACTATGATTTTGTAATTATCCTCCATATGATGTCAATTAGGATGATGACAACAGTGTTGTTCCTCCGTTGGACTCAGTTCAATAGACTCTTGGCCCGCACCTAATGACTTGATTACATCAGTTGTGATTTTACATTTCATAATCATAAATTCGTTGCGATTTTGAGGTTGTGCATTTTATGTGTAGTACTGAATCCATTTGTGTTGTCGAATGAAATGGATAATGTACAGTTATTTGACACTATATAGTTGTGCATCATTAATTGAATTTTGGGTACATGTAGGTGTAAGGTAAGAGACGAAATGTGAGTGAGCAGTAAGGAATTGAAAAATGGATGTTATTGTCATTCTTTAATTCGTGTTTATCATTAAATTGTAGTATCAATTTTAGGGTGTCTACTTCCGCACCCATTTCAGGTGTTTTTTGTGGGGTTTTTATTGCTTCTTTTTTGCCCTGTTTTAGGGTGTTTATTAATGTGTTGGTTTTTTGTTCTCATTCTGTGCTGATTGGAATCACTTCATTATATGAATCGTAGAGATTTTCTGGTGAGTTTTATGAAATGCTAGACATAGGAAAAAATGTGGTTTGCTAATTCTTTTTCTTTTTGGAAAATGATAGTTATGAAGCAGTTTGTGCAAATTGATGTTGATGTTAGAAAAAATATAACAAGACCTAAGATCAAACTTGCAACATCTATTCTAGTGGATAGTGGCAGTTGAAGGGCAAATATGTAAGGAATTGAAATTTTTATTAGTTTAGATTAGATTGTTAAAACATGTGAATGAGACCTTCTTACGTTGTGAGAATGCATTGATTCTGTGGTTGTATTGCCTGTTGTCATCGTGGAGGAATTGAATGAAGCTTGAATCAACCTACTTGTTGTTTTCGTGTAGTAGCTATATATGAACTCCATTTGTTTGAATCTTTTACACCTCTTTTATAGCTTGATGGTATATAATCTATGATTTTGTAGCTTACTATAGTTGATCTTTCTTCGATAGGACGTGTTGCCATTTACGGATTCTTAGTTCATCGTGTGGATATGGCGGCGGTTGTCACCACTAATGTTGTTCGAACTTGGACTATTTTTAATATCAGCACACTCGGGAAAACAAGCATGTTATACTCTTACTGCAACGAGTTTCTGCCGACCCTCAGAAGATGATGCCTGCTCGGATAAGGCGGCGGTGGAGTCGCCTACTGTGATTGAGGTAGAATCAATTAGGACATCGTGGCTTAGCCGGCGGTCCTATCGGGAGGGGTCGAATTTAGTGGTGAGACACTAGATTGGGCCATAGACGTCGACTAGAGCTGGTCAAGTATTTTATTGTTTTAGTTTTTTTTTGTATGTCATTGATGATTTTGAACGAATTTTTGTACATCTGTTTGGTGGCATTCAAGTACAAACTGTTGATGGCATTTGTTGATATTTGGTTATATTTGTTTATACGAAATGACATCGTTCTATAAATTCTAGCATCGACGGTGGCCATTCAGGCATGTGATGTAGGATTTGATTTGGGGGAAAATCAGAGGATCGGGAGCAAAATTATCGGAAATGAAAGAGTTTTGATTTGCTGGAAAAAGTAATTATTTGAATTTCAAACAAATGGCAATTACCCTTTTTTTATATATTTGTTGAAACATAAAAAGTCTACAACAATTCTTTATATCATTATGGTTGTTTATTAAACATATAGAAGGTATTAAAAATATTAATTTCAACGCACATATATACAAATTAATGAATTGCCACTACGCTTACCTCTTGCTATTCAGCTATGTGTAACAAAGGTGAACAAGGGAGTTATAAAATTTTGATAAACATGTGATAACTAATTATGTGCAACGTAAGTATTATTCAATATGCTTCCTAAGTTATGGTGTGTATTAACTACAGTTATTAGGTTATTGTTTTTTCTGTTATTATTCAAACATCTCCATCAACCGTCAAATTGCCACCGTCTTCAATAGAGTTGTCTTTCCTTAATCAATAATGGTGCGTTTACTTTGATAGAAGTATTTCCATTGGAAAATGATGGATCTTGCTAATCAGTAAGGGTACGTTTACTTTAATGGAAACATCTCTAAGTAATTATAGCTATATTGAAGATTCGTGCTAATGTAATGCTACTGATAATCTTGCACTATTCTAAGATCGACATGCCATATCGATCTAATGTCGCTTATTTTGGCCATGCTTTTTAGTGACTATGGCAGACTTAATAACACTATCAATTACGCTCAATGCAGATTATTATTCCCCGGCTTGTTTAGTTTTCTAATATATTTTTCATAGCTATTTCGAATAGATTTTGGCCATTACAATATCAAGTTTTTATGTAAAATTTGATTTATTTCTGGCCATACTTGATACTTGTGAGCCCAAAATAACATTTAAATCCAAATTATGAAACGACGCCACGTGGCAGAAAATTATATTAAAAAAAAAGAAACGACGCGACGCTTAAATCTGCGCCCTTTATTTTTAATCGGTATATGCCCGCATTTCTCCATACCGTCGATCAATTGCTGCTGCTGGCCGGATTCATCCCATCTATGATGATCTACGGCCATATCCACAAGGTATCATGCGTCATCTATATGATTTTAGGGATTTCTACCATAATTTTTACGAAGCCCTAACTTCATTTTGGGACTTTTCTGTTGGAATGTGATCGCTTGAACTTTGTTGTTGCTTTTGGGAAGTATACTGTCAATCATGATAAGTTTATAGTAAAATTGTTGTTTCATTTTGGGTTTGTAGTTGTAGTTGCAGTAATTATTTGCTATTTACCTTCAAGCCATTTTGGTGTTAATCTTCTGTTTAGTTTTTGCGAATCCTTATCATCGAATTAACTTTTGGTTAAGTATTTTAAAATGTAGAGATTAAATGGATGTTGCAAAGATAACTTTTATTTGTGCACCGATTCATATGAAATATTTGCATCAATTTTATGCGTTCTTTCATGACTGAAATATTTTGTTCAATTTTTTGCCTAAATTAATAAAGATACTTAGGCCATTACTTTGTTCCCTGCAATGATTAAACCACTCCTTACAATGGATCCGAACGCCCGCCGAACCCATTACCCAAGACTCAAAATCAATTTGGCTAACGATAAACTTGAGATCTGGGATGGGAAAGACGAGGACATCCTGATTGAACAGTTGTATGAGTTGCACCGTCAATTTGACTTGACCAGGCCAGCCCAACTCTACAACGCACTGTTGAAGGTGTGGTACTATATCCGGCACCACAAACATGGCTGTTTCCACTATCGTTTTCTGAACGTGGTCTGTGAGCTCTGGCGGATAAGGGAGTACTTTGTTCGATTTGAAGCTTTCTTACGAAGCCCTGGTATCACATTTGACGCGAATAAGAACGAAGTTCACGTTAGACAAGCTTTTATCGAGGCTACCTCACTGGCGGAAGTAAGTGCAATTTTATTATATAGTAATAGTAGTTCATAGACTATGTTGTAATTATTTGTTTCAATCTCCTCACAAAGCACCAGCAACATGAGGTTTTGGGAGATGGGCGAGACGCACTACAAGGAACTGAAAGATCTATTTGGATGGTGCGACCTCTACTCCGCTGATCTACAAGAGGTTGTGAACTTGGGAGGGAACTCGGGTGATATAAGCTACGTGCCCTTCTAGGAGGAGGACGAGGAGAAGGATGATGAGTAGGCTTAGATATCTGCCCTACCAATGTTTTATGTATTTATGTTATGACAAACAATATTTATGTAATTATGTTGGTCACTTTAAACTGCTAGGAGAGGGTTAGGCTGTATTTTGCATGGTTTATCGCCCCTACAAGTTGAAGTTGGTAGGTTTATTTTGCATGGTTGGGTGATGATATTATCATGTTTGCATGGGAATCACTTATCAAAATAAAGCAATTACGATATTAAGCACATCGAAATACTAAGTGCTCATTTGGTTCAAGTAGAGGAATGGAAAGAGAATAGAATCAAGTAGAGGAGAGGAATGGAAACAATAATCATTACTTTTATTAGGGGTTTGGTTTGGTTCCACAAAATAAATAAATTAGTTGTAAGGGATTCCCTTTCTGGAGAGCAATGAATTTTGTTACCACTCTAGTTAGGAAAGTAACAATATGGGGATTGAATTACCCTCAAGTAAGGGTAATTGATGATTAACACACTATCCAAACCAAACAACAAGTAAGGGATTCAATTAAGTGAATCCATTTCCTTGCCCTAAAAATACCCAACCAAACATGGGCTAAATATGTATGAGTTAAACCAGTATAGTTGAGAATTACTTATGCCATGTATTGTGAAAACGCCTGTACAATCGGGTTTAGTGTTAAGAAAGGAATTCCCAGGCGTATTTCAAAGGCACATTGATTTTAAGGCAAAAAGTCTACCTCTATTCCCGCGAAGGAGGACCAGACGGAAAGTGTCAGGATACGAATCTTAAGTATGGAAAACAAGTGTGGTTCGTACGCTTCGAGTTGAGGAAGAAGGTCCATGGAGTGTATCAGTATTTATAAGTTTATAAGACTGTCGAAATAAAAAAAAGTTTATAAGACTGTCTGTAGTAGCTATCTCCATGGGTGTCTCGAGATACCCTAATTCAGATGTGTTACTTCGTTTTTACGAATTTTTTTTTAATAAATAAGTATGCGAGCATGTTATGAACAAGTATGCCAAGTATGAATTGATTGAAGTACAAGTGTTATACTTTGTGATATTATGTGAAATTATTTGAGTTATAATTTCCTTTTGATTGAGAAGTATGTTGGCATGAGAACCTAAACTATTACTCTAAGACTTTTCCCGATTCCTTGAGAACATAGAACTAATAAGAAGCGTTGGTTCCAAAATTATTCGAGAGGTGATCATGAAACAAGAAGAACCGAACCTATTATAGACGAATGTCACATACGTATAAGTGACATGAACAAAGTCTCTTTGGAGTCAACTTTGTTTTGATAATTAAGAATCGTTAAGTTAAAAGTTAGAAAAATCTCGGAATTTTTTTTTTATTATTATTTATTAAGTATTTGAGTGCAATTTCTTAAAATTGCTAGATGCTTAAGATAAGTTTTCAATAAGTGGTTAAAGATATTGCAAATTGAATAAAGGAATATTCTATTTGTAATTTAAGAATTCCTTAAGATATGTTATTATCCTACCAGTTACTGATCCGTGTTCTCTTAAAAACTTTGTAGGATGGTTTCGAGACGCGTCACGGCTCTGAAGAGCAGACCCTTGAGACAGCGTACCATGGTAGATGTGATCATGGATGAGTATTATGACTACGAGGTAGACCCGAACCACGACATAGGACAGATAGTCATTGACTTCGCTGCACGTTACCACGCAGCTCTACACTTTGTTACAGAGCGTCAGGCTATAGCAGATTTGATCGGACGGCTTCCCGATGAGTGGCGTGGATGGGCACACGATGTCGTCTGGTACTTCCTTATGCTGGTCAGTGACGCCACCGAGCCGACAGGTGACTTTTCAGGATTCGCTCTAGCCGTACACGAGCGTTTTTTTGAGAGTAGGTACATGGTGTCTGTTCCTGTTCACGAGCACCACCCCTACATCCACATCCCAGCTACTCATGTGCCAGAGCCTTTTGTCATGGATCCAGAGTTAGCCGCACTGTTAGAGTTGCCACCGGTTCTTACACCTGTTGAGGAGTTGTTTCCAGGAGCAGGGTACCTAGAGATTGACGCAGAGTTTGCTGCGATGTTAGAGTTACCATCCCCACTTGCACCACCTGAGGAGGTTCCTGCAGAGGCAGCTTTACTTGTTGGGGACGAGGGTTCGATCTCTGACCTACCCCAGTCTTGGACGAGGGTCCGAGGGCAGTTTGAGGCAGGACCATCCAGGGTCCGTTCTGAAGAGACATACATGCCTAGTCCACCCCCCGAGCACCTGCTTCCCCCGAAGAAGCGGACGGTAGTGACCAGCTTTGACGACTTGGTCCCACTCTTAGACAGGACCGTTTCGGAGGTGCCTCCGCCACCACCTCTAGTACTTGTGGACTGCACCACGATTAGGGTTGACGATGCGCTTTAGCTAGTCTTTGGTACAGACTCAGAGGAAGATCCAGAGGAGGATCCGAAGGAGGATCCGAAGGAGGACCCTGAGAAGAAGGACCCCGAGGAGCTTCCGGCCGTAGAGGGCAGCACAGACTCGACTGCAGCCTTTTGAGCAGAGAGTCTTAGACGTATGGTAGTTTTCTCTAGAAAAGTCTTGTACATAGTTCGGATCAGTAGACTTCTTTTGTAGTACTCTAAATTTGGATACGAAATTTTATGAATCGTTTCCGTTCTAGTACTTCCAGTAGGTACAGAAATGCAATCTGTTAGTGCATCCTGTATATAGATAGGCAGTTAGCCTAGCTTAGACTAGTTGTAGTCTAGCTTTTTGGTATAAGTCCTCATTGGAGGCAAAAATCAATACTCTTTTTGACGTGTATATATATATATATATATATATATATATATATATATATATATATATATATATAACCCCGTGAGTGGGCTTTGATCCAGTAAATGTTTGTTCTTACCATGTTTAGTTGATTACCCTTAATTAACTTGCGAAGTTAAAAGTTTCATAGAAATAGTGTGGATAATATTATCCATTTCTATCCATAAACTTGGTTAAAGATTGGAAGAATCTTACTAAGTGGGTGAATTTTTTTTTTAAGCAAAGGTGCTAATAAGAATTCTCGTTGTCTATAGTTTCAAAATGCCGCCAAGAGTAGTAAACAATAGAAGAGGACCTGGTAGGCTTAGGGGACCAGGTAGACGGCAAACACGAGGTGAAAGGGAAGAGGAACAAGAACACCATGAAACCCCTCCACCTTGACCACCACCATCTCCACCACCACCCCGTCGTGATATTGAGGACCTATTTCTCAAACGAAATCCACCCGTGTTTAATGGATCCGGTAACCCAAGCGATGCTGAGCTTTGGGTGCGATCCATTGAGAGAATCTTTAAACTCCTCAGATGTTCTGATGAGGAGCGTCTTTTGTGTGTCGCATTTCAACTCTCCGGACCAGCTGACTACTGGTGGGAGGCTAGACAGAAGGTCATACCAGCGGAGCACTTGGCTCACTTTACTTGGGACAAATTTAAGGAGGCATTGTACGATAAATATGTGCCTAAGACTTACAGAGCACAGAAAGAGGCTGAGTTCTACAATCTTAAGCAAGGAAAGATGACGGTCACAGAATATGATGCAAAGTTCTGCGAGTTATCAAGATATGCGCCTGAGCAGGTAGATACCAAGGAAAAGATCGCAAAGAAGTTCCATGGGGGACTTAAGCACGAGCTAGGTGTAGCACTAGCCAGTCATGGAGGACTGAGCTACACGGAGATATTAGGGCGAGCCCTAGAAATGGAGGCAGTAGTGCCTGACGAAAAGAAAATCATAACACCCGCACCAGCCCCAACCCAAACTCAGAATCGAGGCCATTTCGGCAACAACAATAATAGTAACTGCCAAGGAAAACGGAAATGGGAAGGAGGAAATAATAGTGGCTACTATCAGCACTACAACAATCAGGGGAACCAAAGTGGTAATCAGCGAGGCTATTAGCAGCCTAACCAGAATAATAACTATGGCAAGAAGCCATGGCCAGAGAATAATCAGTTGGGACAGAATATACAAGGGAATAATCAAGCAGGACCGTGGAAAGGAAACAACCATCAGGGTCAGTCACTGGGGCAGCAAAGGAACAACAACCAGGGAGGGAATAACCAAGAAAGGATCACCGTTCCTGCCTGTGCTAAGTTTAATAGGGTACACTACGGTGTCTGTCAAGTGAACTCTGGTGTTTGCTTCAACTGTGGACAGAAGGGGCATTTTAAGAAGGATTGCCAGAAACCGTTGCAAGCAGTAAAGCAGAACCAGTATGGTCAGCCCCAATCTTTGAGGGCAATTCAGGCACAGCCGCAGCAGCAGATGATTCAACAGCAGTATCAACAGCACGCCCAACAGCAACAGAATGCCAGGGCATTCACAATCAAGCAAAATGCGCAGAATAAGGGCAAGGGAAACCTGGCAAGCATGGGTAAACTTCATAATACCCTATAAAGATATTGTTTGATACTGGCGCATCGCATTCTTTTCTTTGCTGGCTCATGTGCGGATAACTTAGATATCAGACCTGTATGAGCTAATCACGCTATGAGAGTAGCTACACCCTCGGGAGAGATCACAACTTCTACGCATGTTTGCTCTAACCTAGAACTAGAAATTGGAACTCTTAAGGTTAAGGCGAACAACTTGAATGTTATGATAATGTGGGATGTAGATATAATCTTAGGAATGGACTGGTTGTCTGAGAATTATGCCACAATTCTCTGCAACGAGAGAAAAATTTCTTTCCAACCCCCGGGAAAAGAGCCGACAGAATTCCATGGGATTTTGATGGCCAAGAGAATACCGATAATATCTGCTCTACAAGCCAAGAAGTTGATGAAGAAGAAGAATTGCAAAGCTTATCTTGTGTACCTAAGTGGAGAACCGGGAGCCGAAAAGATCATACAAGACGTAAAAATTGTTAACGAATACGAAGACGTCTTTCCAAAAGTGTTACCAGGTTTACCACCAGACCGTCACATAGATTTCACAATCGAATTAGAACCAGGATCGACCCCCAAATCGAAAGCCCCATATAGGATGGCTCCGAAGGAGTTAGAAGAGCTTAAAATTCAACTGCAAGAATTGTTAGATCTTGGTTTCATTAGACCTAGTGTTTCACCATGGGGAGCGCCTATTTTGTTCGTTAGGAAAAAAATGGTTCTATGAGAATGTGCATAGACTATCGCGAACTGAATAAGATCACCCTCAAGAATAAATATCCTTTGCCTAGGATAAAAGACCTCTTTGATTAGCTTAAGGGCGCAGGTGTATTTTCAAAAATAGACTTAAGATCCAGATATCACCAATTGAAAATCAAACCCGAAGATATACCTAAGACTGCTTTCCGAACCAGATATGGCCATTACGAATTCCTAGTTATGCCATTTGGTTTGACTAACGCCCCCGCAATATTCATGGATCTCATGAATAGAAGTTTCCACCCGTACTTAGACAAATTCGTCTTGGTTTTCATCGACGACATTCTCATTTACTCCAAAAATGAGAAGGAACACGAGGAACACTTGCGAATAGTGTTAGAAACGCTTAGAGCTAAGAAACTTTATGCCAAATTCAGTAAGTGCGAGTTTTGGCTGAAAGAAGTGATGTTTCTTGGACACATAGTATCAGCAGAAGGCATCAAGGTAGACCCTGCCAAGATAGAGGCAGTGCGCAATTTGAAATCACCAACAAATCCTAACGAAATTAGGAGTTTCTTAGGTTTAACCGGTTATTATAGGAGATTCATTGAGGGATTTTCTACAACTGCTAGACCTATGATGCAACTACTACGGAAGGAAAACAAGTACAAATGGACTGACGAGTGCGAGACGAGTTTTCAGACACTCAAGGAAAAGTTAACCACAACACCAGTGTTAGCTCTTCCAGAAGCAAATAAGGAATACGTGGTTTATACAGATACTTCAAAGAATGGATTAGGGTGTGTTTTGATGCAAGAAGGAAAGGTGATAGCTTATGCTTCACGACAACTTCGACCCCATGAAGTTGGTTATCCAACCCACGATTTAGAACTAGCAGTTGTTGTGCATGCGTTGAAAATTTGGAGACATCACCTCTATGGTGTAAGGGTTGGGATTTTTACGGATCACAAGAGTTTGAAGTACTTTTTCGAGCAAAAGGAATTGAATATGAGGCAAAGAAGATGGCTCAAATTAGTCAAGGATTATGATTGTGGTATCAATTATCATCCAGGAAAAGCAAACGTAGTAGTGGACGCGCTGAGTCGCAAGACTCCAACCAAATTAGGGTGCCTCTTTATCGAGGAAGAAACACTTGTACAAGAATTTGAGATGATGGATTTAGAAGTGCTTGATACATCTAAAACAATAACTAGCCGAATAGCAGCACTAGTAGCTACACCAAACTTACGAGAGAGAATCATAAGTGCTCAGAGAAAGGACGAGACGATCGAGAAGCTACGACTAAGAATAAGAACGGATAAACCGGACGGTTATTCCGAAGCACCAAATAACGCGATCGTATTTGAAGATAGACTTTGTATCCCTAATGACGACGAATTGAAAAACAATATCATGAGTGAGGCTCACGATACGCCATATACAGCACACCCAGGGAGTACGAAGATGTATCAAGATTTAAGAAGAAATTTCTGGTGGAACAGTTTGAAATGAGATGTTGCCTCGTTTGTAGAACGATGTTTAACTTGTCAACAAGTGAAAGCTTTACACCAACGACCACAGGGAATGTTGCAGCCATTAAGTATTCCAACGTGGAAGTGAAAAGATATAGCTATGGATTTTGTGACAAGTTTGCCCAAATCTAGAAGAGGAAATACTGCCATCTGGGTAGTTATTGATAGGCTCACAAAATCAGCTCATTTCTACCAATTCAAATTACCTATGGATCAGAGAAGTTAGTACAGTTGTATGTTCGTGAGATTGTACGTCTGCACGGAATACCAAAGTCAATAACGTCCGATAGAGATGCCAAATTCACTTCAAGATTTTGGATCACTATGCAGAAGGAGCTAGGTACTAGACTTAATTTTAGTACCGCTTTTCACCCCCAAACGGATGGACAATCCGAGAGAACAATTCAAATACTCGTCGATATGTTGAGAACGGTAGTATTGGATCAAAGTGCAATTTGGGAAAATATTTTACCATTGGTCCAATTTGCTTACAACAACAGTTATCAAGCAACGATAGGAATGGCGCCTTACGAGGCACTGTATGGAAGAAAAATGTAGGTCACCACTTTATTGGGATGAAGTGGGTGAAAGGAAAAATCTAAGACCGGATTCAGTCGGTGAAATGATCGAGATCATTCGACAGATTCGAGTCCGAATGAAAGAAGCCCAGAGCCGACAAAAGTCTTACGCCGATGTTCGCCGATCAGATCTTAACTTTGAAATTGGGGATAAGGTTTTCCTCAAGATTTCTCCATCCAAGGAAATCATTAGATTTGGTGTCAAGGGTAAACTCAGACCAAGGTTTATAGGACCTTACGAGATTCTGGAAAAATTAGGACCTGTTGCTTATAGATTGGCCTTACCACCAAGTCTAGGAAGTGTCCATAATATTTTTCACGTATCTCAATTGCAAAAGTACATTTTCGACCCTAAACATGTAATTTACCAGTAAGATGTTGTTCTTGAATCCGACTTAAGTTATGAAGAAAAACCACTATCGATCTTGGATCGAAAAGTACAAGAATTAAGAAATAAGTCGATACCATTAGTAAAAGTGTTGTGGAATCACCACGAGCAGGAAGAAGCCACGTGGGAACTCAAAGAAAAGATGAAAGAGAAATACCTTACCTTTTCGAAGAAGGTATGCAAATTTCAGGACGAAATTTTTGTTAGAGGGGTAGAATGTAATATCCCGGCCTTTTCTCCCATCACTAAAATAAAAATTTAATAATTAATTAAGGCTTTGCACGCCTAAGTTAAGGAATTTCAGTTTTAAGACTAACGGTGAAATCCGTTTCTGAAAATAAATTCCAGAAGTCGTTCAACCGACTACTGTATTAGGGTTTTCGCGTCAGATAAAATTTTCATTCGAAAACTCAGATCGAAAAATTGTCTGACTTTACATTCACTTATTTTGCGATACGAGTCTACTGGTAAAAGTCAGTTTTATTTATTTTTTCTGGGTGAAATTTAGACTGTCATGTCTCAACTTTTCTATGGATTTCGGAAATCGAATCATGCTTTCCGACTAAGTAAATTATTTCCAATCTATTGGTCGAATTAGTTTTCGCCGGAAATGTAACCGTCTAAGAAATTAATTAATCAATTTTAGTATGCAGTATTAGACCCGTAAAACGAGATATTTTTGATTAAAAATCCCCTCTTAACCGCCTCTCTCTCCCCCTTAGTCATCACCTTGATATTTCTTCTACTTTAACACTTTATACCACAAATATCTCTCTCTCTCTCACACCAAACCCCCCCTCCCCTAATTTCCTCTCTTCTCTCTCTTGTTCTTCTATCTTCAATTCATCTTCAAGAAGTTCTTCAAGTTCTTCAAGCTCTCAAGTTCCATAACTTGTTCGATTACTGATTAAAGTCTATTCCGATTACATATTTGGAAAGGTTAGAACTTCCTCTTCATTACTATCCAAACAAAAATCCATTCCTTTATTTTTTTGAAAATTTCGAAATATGTAAGAGGAGTAGAAGATGATGTTCTAAGTTTATTACATGATTATTAATGCTTAGGATTAAGTTTCTATGGTTGAAATCAAGTATAAGTCTTGTTAGAATTTAATTAGAATTTTTGAAAATAATATGTCTCATTTTTCAAAAATTTCTTTAATTAATTGGTGAAGTTTGAGCTTGAATTTAGAGGTATGATCTGTAGATTATGATTTCATGCAATGAATAATGATTACATGAATTGTTTGGGAATTTTCTAAAAATAAAAATAAATTTGTAAGAGAGGAAGAAGTAGGATTTTGATTAAGTAAATCTTATGTTTTTGATGATGTGATTTGATATATAAGATGTAGGAAGCATGAGGTTCAACATATATTTAAGTTAGATTTTTCTAAAAATAAAAATGAAATCGTTGGAGACGAAGAATCGTCGAGAAGTTAAGTATAGAATATGATATGAACCTATGGATTACATATTAGTTAATCTAAGTAGTTAATGATCATAATTTGAAAGTTTGAATGAATTCTAAGAATGTCGAACTTTTTGTAAGAGACGAAGAGTCGAGCATAATCGTCGATAGGAAAATCGAACGAGAAAACTAATCGAATATTAGTGATTGTTGGTATGTTAGGTTAGTTGTTGAATTAATTGAGAATTTATTAACAACTATGAAGAATCGAGTTCATAAACCCATAAAAATGACGTGAATTGGTTAAGTAATAGTTTCGATGATGTTAATGTGTTAAGATGATCATTATTAAGTAAAAAGATGATAGAAACTAATTTGATTTGAATTGAATTAGTAAAACTTCAAGAATCGAAGAAAGTAAGTAGGTTTTGAATTAATGAAATGAGAAAACGAGGGTTTATATGTTCTCGATTGATTGATTTGAGTTAGTTGATGATTAATAAGCATGAATGTAGTTGATGATGATTTCATATAAGTTATGAAATAGAAATTAGAAGTTGGTTTGAATTTGAAATGAAATTTGCTAAGTGTAATTGATTAGTCGAAAAGACAAGAAGTGCTCGTCGTAGTTTAATCGAGGAACGTGAAAGTGATCACGTTAAATGGTTGTGTGTTTTGACTGTTAAGTTGATGGAAATTTCGTGCACTTAAAGGTTGTATAGCATTGATCGAACCTAGGGAATCGTGCGTCGAGTTTTAAAACGATTAGGGTTTTTCGGCCAGTTTTGCGACCCTTCACGGAAACAGCCATAACTCTTAGCTCGTTTAACGAAATCGAGATCCGTAAATTGGAAAGTAAACTAGACATCCGTGCATTTCTTTTGAAATAAGACACATCTCCTGTTTCGAAATACTCTGTTCTGTAGAGGCTCCTAACCTACTGACCTTGTGCAGAAAATTTCTAAAACTCATTTTCTTAAGTTGAATTCTTTTCAACTTAATTCTTTAAGAACTTTTAAGTCGTTAAGAGTTATCGAATTCTGTCTTTAACTAATCTAAATGTCGAGTAAGGAACCAAGTTAGTTCTAAACGAGATGTGTTCGAATCTTGTTTCTTTTAAACCAAAAGAGATTAGTTAAAGTGCAAACGCCTAAAAGACTTAACCGAATTCGATTTGCTTTTTCTTTAATCGTCTCGACCGATTTACTGAAGCATGTTTGTTGCGATAGAAGGAGGAAGTCGCAATTAGTAGAAAGGACAGAAGACCGAAGAAAGAAGTTCGTGTTTGTTCTGTGATCGGTTAAGGTGGGCTTTTCTATATAACAAAATAAAGTGAGCGTTGCTCAAAATGTTTACTTATTGCTTTATAAGTGTGTTTCTATATGATTATCAGTGCATAAAAGAATTTGTTTTTGTGAGTTCTTTTGTGCCATTCTGAGTTGGTTCACCAACTAATCGATCGGACTCTGAGTTAGTGACACCGTTAGGTGCTTTCCAGAGTCAATGTACACGGTAGCCGGTGTGTGTGGTACTCTGTTGAGGGGTAGCCAACCACGGTGAGGAACGTGCGTGGGAGAAGGCGTTGAAACAGAAGTTGGGCAAGTTGAACGTAACAACTGTAAAATGCTTGCAAGCTATGTTTATGAAAAGAAAATGTTTAGTAAGCACGGGCCTTTGAAAGGAAAACCCCGTTGTGTTACTTTGAGAATGCCTGATAAATCTATAAGCTTATGATATGTTTTCGGCACTGTGCCCACTAAGTATGATTATACTTAGCCCTGCATGTATTTATAAATGTGCAGGTTGAGTGACAGAGACGGCGGAAGTTGAGTAGAGGTCATACTTTAGGAATGAAGAATAGTGTAATCAAGTCTACGTTTTTCCGCTGCAAACTACTTCACTTTTGTTGTATAACTTTTTTGGTTTAAGTTTCGTACTTTAAACCTAGGCTACTCTGAAATAAATTCGTCGAGCGATCCTTCGAGATCGACTCTCTTTTGTTAATGAAATCAGTTCATAGATATCATCCTGTTTATTATTATTAGTTAATGCATCTATTCAGTTATTTATTCCCCCTTCTTCGCCGCTTCTTTAATTCAACCCCTAGTCGCACCCCAGCTTTGCCGTCCCTTGGGATTTGGGGTTGTGACAAGTTAACCGAAGAAGATTGAAGTCCATATAAATCTATAAATTAGGTAAAACAAAAATGATTATAAGGTGAGCTTGATTCTCAATGAATTAATATTTTATTGGAACTTAAAATACATTGTATTAAATATTATTTTTTAAATACAGTGGGCCTTAATTTAAATATATAGTACGGATATTTTAAGCAAATCATATTTTGTAAAACAATGCTTTGCTCTGTTTATAATAGTGTATATATATATATATATATGGATATGTCATATGTGTCTATTGTTAGATCAACGTAATCGTAAAAAATACATAGGTTTAATTTTCTCAGACAAAATTTTGTTGCTAGTAAATTAAGATAAAAGAATATGGTTTTCCATCCATGTCTTGATAACTTGATAATGAAAATACTACACTATATTTACCAAAAAAAACTATGAATACAAACAAGATATTTCAAATTTCGATACATGGAATCTTATATGATGATAGATATATTTTGTTTTGAATTAGAAAAAATAACTAGCGGATCGATAAGATCAACAACTATAAGATATTAGGATTTTTTTATTATTTTTTCTTAATTAGGGTTGGGTAGCAAATTTTCCTCTGAGTCGCGCGGTTTTGAATTAACCGTCTTGCTTCATCCATTCCCCCATTCTCCCTATAAAGACAAGTCGATCATTGCAGATTCATTTAAACCAAAGAAATTGTCAAGCATATTACTAAAAGGATGGATACCACTGGATGTTCCCCGGCTTCAACGAGCCTTGGCACCACAAAGAAAAGGACGCCCTCATCGATTCTCTGCACCGTCGCATTGGCCGGTTCTCCTTCACCAATAGAAGGCTCGTCAATAATGAACTGCGTGCAATATCCCAAGAGATTTAGTATGATACCAACATTTATCCGTCGAAGACCGGCACAGATATCACGATGAGGATGGTTCATCTTCTTGCCCGACTTCGTCTCTTTGAAGCATTTATATCGCTTCCCGGGATAACCTATGACTTCGAGACTATGGACGTCACTGCCAGCCGTCCATATGTGTGGGCATGTCCTTCGGTAAGAATTGAAACTTTATCTCATTACTACATACATTATAATATGTATTATGTGTGATGAACTCTGCGGCCCTCTTTAACTTTATCTCTACACTACAATATAACATGTCGACGATATCTTGATGCATGAAGATCCCCTTTTTAACTTCTTCCGACACAATGGTTTGGTCAAGCGTGATGAACTCCGCGCTATCTTCTTTGACCACAGATTGAGCGAAGTCGACTTTGAATGGATTTAAGATGCACAAGTCAATGCGGATCGTGGCACTATACCCTTACTTTGATGGAATTGTAAAATTTATGTGTGTTTGCTGAAAACAATTAAGTATAGGAAAAAACTAATTTAATACTTCGTCTAGTACAATGTCACTGTAAAATTAGGTGTGTTAGAATTGTGTGTTAGATAATTATATCAGACTGAACATTGTGGATGTTGTCTCTAAAAAATTATTGTACTACTATTTATCGTAACTAATAAACTATTTAATGCATCCCTCTTTTTTTTTTATTGCTATTGTTTGGTCCAATTGACCAATCGATAAAGTTTTAGTGAAATATGCATAAGATTCTTTTTAGAAAATAAAACATGTTGAAACTTCAAAGACTTTCATGATTTATCAATGTGTTTTGTTCTATATCCTTGACCAATCCATAAACTTTTAATAAAATATGAATCGGATTTTTTTTACAAATTTAAACATTCTGAAACTTTAAAGACTTACATGATTTAATTATCAATGTCTTTTATTTTTTTGTTTTGATTTATCAAGTGTTAATAAAATTACTTTGTATCGAAATCTTATAGTAATAAATCATGTGTCATTTTATCATTTCTTATGCTTTCTTATTCTCTTTTGGGAATTTGGGATTTCCACAACTTATTATGAATATTTTAACACAATGTGTGTATGATTTTTAATTTTTTTCTTATCTTTAAGTGTATATATATAATCTAGATTAGATTGTCAAAATATTAACATAGAGGTAGCTTTATAATTATTAGTGCGTGTATTCATACTAGTAGTTGACATATTTTGAAGTTTGATAGAAAATTTGAAATTTTGTACACTATTAGAATTCATATTTATCAAAGTTTGTTTTATATCTTATTACACTCTAATATGTTTGTTAATATATAGTAAAAAATGACATTGGTTAACTAAATGTATACAAATATCATTTCAATTATTTTGTTGTGTGTGTGAAATAGTTTGATGCAAAATACAATATAACTTAACTAAATAAAATTTAAAAAATTAAGACTTGCATGTTGGTAACTTTAAGTCATTTCATATTTATGATTGTTAAATTTTTTTACTATTTTATAATAAACTATTATAAAAAAAAGTCATAGGAGCATTTTTCGATAGTAAAAAATTATTTTTATTGTAGCAATCACGTTTACTTTGTTTCTCTAATTTGGTATACAATTTAAAAATTATTATAATTATATTAATTTATTTTTATTTAAATAAAATTGGACCCCTGAATCGATTTCCTAGCTAGACACTGATATTTGATTCCCAACACCAATTTATTGTGATGATTCCCGAAAATTGAAAGAGAATCTTCTTTTTCAGAAGTTTGATTTCGCCGATGGCACTTTTCCAAATTTATTTATTTTGCCATGGTTAGAAAAGTGGAAAGGGGAGAAAGTAAAATAAATAAATGGAAATTTTTGCTGACGCATAATGCGAAGTTAGCGTTGCCCCTAAATGGGCTCACATTTGTGGCCCAGCGTCCTAGGAAAACACTAGCGGATATCAAAAGTCTATATATCTAATGTATATAACCCCCAAGATCCATTATTTCTTCATTGAGTAAAAAAGTACTAGGGTTTTCTTCGGCTCGTGTCAACATCCACATAGCCATAGATAGACACACAGGCGCAGGTTTGAATGTCGACAATGTCAACTGCAACTTCTCGGCGTGCGATTGTTATCAATGTCTGCATACCCTAGGTAAATGGCATTTCAAGTTTTTGATTGAAATAGTTGTGTGCAAATTTTTGTTTTAAATTTGCGTGTTTCTGGGAGTGTCTACAAGCGTTCATATGACAAATTTGTTTGATCTAATGATTTTAGGCTCATAAAAAAGCTAAATGTCATCGGTTTGGGCTAAGGCAAAACACCCAGTTTAAATGCCTATTTACCGCGGTGGCACAGAAGACGGACATGCCGATCGGATACTATACTTTCCTATGGGATGGCAGAAAGATTCAAGAAAATCAGACACCATATGAGGTAATTAACAGGAAATCCCAATTTTTTTTTGGTGTTCAACTGTGTTAATTTTTTTTCCCAATTATGTAGCTTGGGATTAAAGATCAAGATGAGATTGATGCAATGAAACATATGATTGGTGGCAGTAACCGTGCGGAAACATTCATCTGATACATTCCATGGCATGGCTGTAATGTTTATATATGTGAATGTTGTTGTATAACCCAAAATTTGGCACCTATTTTTTGTAATTTTGCATAATTAAATGGATCCCTTAGCACAGTTTGTCATGGAACTGGAAGAATCAATTTAATGTAGTGTAACTGTTATTGAGTTTTTGGACTTATCATATACTGCTATATATGTGGATTGTTTGGTTTGACCGGCTTGTCTCACCGTGACCTTCTCTTGAATTCTCAAAACTTCTGTCGCTCCATCCCCCAGGGGCAGAGAACCCGTCACTGTCTCGGCTGTGCTACCGGAAGCTCTGGGGAAGTCGGAACCCGATTCATTTAGCATATATTTACATTGGCCATGTGTGAGTCAAATGTGTATAAACCACATATGGTCTATTTTTTTGATTTACAATAAATATTTCAAACAAAATTTTAGTTAATTGCCTATAAATAATCGCTTACAAACCTAGTCACCTCCAAGGTTGGAGCTTCAATTGATGTTGGGGTCGCACGAGTTCTTCAATTTTTTGGTTGATATTGAAAATCAACGGAAAATCGTTATTCCATATTATTAATCTTAATTGAACAAATATCATTATTCCATAAAATCAACGGAAAATCATTTTTTCGGTCATTGATTATACAAGCGAAAGCATCCATTCCAACAGATATTAATTGAACCACGTTAGTGCAAAGAAATTATGCACCTTAAATACACGGCTCCCCCAACCCTTCAGTCATTGTCGCTGACACTGCAGCCAACAACCACCGGTCATCGAACTACAAACAACTGCGCCCAGGTGATGCTTCACCCAACCAGGCCGAGTTATCTGGCTCACGTGTGACTGACGCAATTACCCATATCCAGTCGATGCCATACATGCATCCTCCATATCCAAACAGTCTTCTTTTCTTCAGATAGTTGGTCATGCCGTACACGCAGAAATCTCGAAGTTGGTTGCTTTCCTAATTATGTCGCAAAATAATATTAATCTGTATTAATATTTAGTCAACAACTAATATTTAGTAAAGATATTGTTATGAAAATTATGGCCTACTCACCCTTCGTCCTACATGCCGGTAATACCTGTGGTCAGTTGGAATGCCCAGCTCGTCTTCGTCAAACACAACTCTGGGCATCGTCTGAAAGATGGCAAAATTTATCCAACTATCATTTAATTCCTTCAACTTCAGAGCAATCTCGACAATGGATCTGGCTCCCCGTTTCCGGTTACCAGCCTTATGCAAATAAGCAGCATAGCGGTATACAAGCGAGCACACTGCCGTACTTCCACGAGGCTGCTGGTATGTATTTGCAGCCTCGTACAACCAGTCTACCATATTCTCCGCCTCGCTATGTCACCAAACCCAACGTTGATGACCGTAAGCTATGAAGCCTTCTGAGAAAGATGCATCTTTTTTTATCGAACTTTTTGCACAAGTGGGTTGTGCGAGAATTGAGAAATTGAGATAGGGGAAATCAGAAATGTGATTATATTGTCACATCCCCAAATCCCGAGGGACGGCAGAAGCCGGGGTGCGACTGGGGTTGGATTAAAGAAGCGGGGAAGAAAGGGGATGAAAGAATAAACATACATAAGAGACGGCATACTTTCTATGAACAAGACTTCATTAACGAAAGAAAGAGTTGATCTCGAAGGATCACTTGAGCAAGATACTTCAAAAGCTTCTAAGTTATATTACAGAACTTAGACTACAGTGATTATTATACATAACATCAAAAAGAGTTTAGAGTCTAGTAGCGGATTTGTGAACAATATACAAAAATCTTCCTTAACTCTATTCAACTCTAACTCAACTGTCGCCGCTTTCGTCGCTTCAACCTGCACATTTAGAAAATATATGCAGGGCTAAGTACAAAAGTACTTAGTGGACACATTGCCGAAAACATAATCATAAGTATAGATAATCAGGCATTTCATTTTTGTAGTACATCGGAGTTTTTCAACAAATTCCCGTGTCTACTAAACATTTTCTTTCTCATTTTCATAAATTAGCTTGCAAGCATTTTTCATAGATGTTATGTTCAAATCTTGACCAGTCATAATTCACCGTGGCTGGCTACCCCTCAACAGGATACCACATACACCACAGGCTACAAAGTGCACTAACTTTGGAAAGCATAATAGCTAACTCAAAGCCGATCGTTAGTTAACCCCTTTTGATTAACTAATAAGGTACAAGAGAACTCACATAAAACACAAAACAGTTCATACCATAATTATCACTTTGAAAACACGATTATCAAAGCGATAAAGAAAAGGTTTTCGAGCATTGCTCGTTTTGTTTCATATATAAAAGCCCACCTTGATTAAATACAGAACTTAAGACACGTGCTTCCGTCTTCTAGTCTACGTCCTATCCTTGGTGTCGACTTCCTCCTTCATCGTAAAAATCATACTTTAAAGCTCGGTCGCAAACGATAAACGAATACGAAAAGTCGAGTTAAGTTTTTGTTCTTTAGACGTTTTAGGCATTTGCACGCTAAACCAAACTCTTTTAGTTAAAAAGAAAACTAGATACGAACGCATCTCGTTTGACACTCACTCGATTCTGTACTTGACACTTAGGTTGGTAGAAAGAAGGTAGTCGATAACTTGAAACGACTTTAAAGATCGAAAGAGTTCAAGTTGAGAAGAATTCAACTTAAGAAAATAGATTTTGGAAATTCACTGCATAAGATCAGATCAGTAAGTTCGCATGGAACAGGGGATTTTGAAACAGGGGACGAGTCTTATACCACAAGAAAGGTACGGGTGTCTAGTTTACTCTCCAATTTGCGGATCTCAATTCCGATAAACGAGCTAGGAGATATGACAGATTCCGTGAAGGGTCGCCGAAACTGCCGAGTGAAACCCTAATGCTCGATAAAATCGACGCACGATTTTCTAGGTTCGATTAAAGCTTAAACACTTTTATTTTCATGCAAAAACTGACCCAAGGCAGTCACCACGTATCATCATACGTGATAAACTCCTTTTCATTTCTCGTCTATAAGCATGACGATCAAAACCTCGTCGCTCAAATTATACAATTACTAAACCAAATTCAAGTTCTCGTTCAATTTCTAACTTCTCGATTTCGATTATAGCCTATCATTCTATAGCTCGGATGAACATGTCGTCAACTACAAACTTAATCACTTATCATTAACGATCATTAATAATCAATTACTTTCCTTATTCGTCCTTTCTATCGTTACTTAGGATCGTTGTTTCGTTTCTTACCAAAATTCCAACGTCATTAGAATTCAATCAAATTCTACAATCTTATTCATCATCTATCAAGAATTATAATTACATAAATCATAACCCTAAACTATTATCTAATCTTGATTTATCGTCCGTCGTTCGTCTCTTACGATAAATTTTACGTTCTCCGTTTTCGTTCAAATTTTACGACAACGATTATCCTCTAACGAGCATTACTAACATGCAAATCATATTATCAAAACATTAACGAGCTCTAACTTATCGTCACGTCTTCGTCTCTTACATTATTCATTTTTGTTGGGAAATTTATTAAAGTTTTGATTGATTCCAAAACCAACTGACCCCAACCGAGTAGATGTTGTCATAACCTAATGTTAGTAGTTAGGCTCGCTATTTGAGCATTGTTAAGATTTTATCTTTACAGGTCTCCAGCTAAAGACGGCAACAAGGCTTCACTCGGATAGAACATCAGTTGTAAGAAAGACAACTGAGCGTTCATCAGACGAGAGTTAAAAAGGGGGAAGTTGTAAGAGAACATCAGATGGAAGAAAGTCATCTAAGCGTTCGAGCCAACTGATCAGATTCAGAACATCAGAAAGACAACTGAGCGTTCAAGATTCAGAACATCAGATATAAGATCGACAAAATGAAGTTCAAGTCAGCTGAGGGTTCAACTGTCCTTCAGACAAATTGTCAGATGAAGATAACATTCAGATAGAACATTAGCTGAAGACAAATCAGATGAAGATCAAACTTCTCAACCGACCATCCAATGTTGAAAGACTAATGTTGAGATTTGAAATTCAAATAAGGAAGTCACGTGAAGGTTTGACTCTCTGTCATTACCTCATTTGGCCCAACACAAGGCTGTCTCAGATGGAAAGCAGAAGCACACAGTTGCCAAATCCGGAAAGTCTGCAGAGATGACAGACAAGCCATCGCTTTCAAAGAACAGAGATCAACGGCTCCTCCAACGGCTAGTTCATTCTCTCCGCCTATAAATAGAGGCCTTCATTCATTCACCAAGACCATGGAAAGAACGAGACAGACAAGTGCGAGAAGAGATTAACGAACAAGATAAAGAACGAAAAATTGCACTCAAGCAAAACTGCTGTTATCCTCTAAGAACATCACTAGTTTAGAGTTCTAGAGTGTTAGATTCTGTCTTGGTGTTTTTGATCCAACCTTGAGAACATCACTAGTTGAGAGTTCATAGAGTGTTAGATCTTAGCTCATTTCTTGTTCGAGCTATTAGTTGGAAACCCACCCTTTCACACATCCTCTCAAAAGGATTGTTAGGACCCTACTCTTCCTGAAATTGAGTAGATAGGTTGATAAGTACCCGTAAACTTATCTGTAAGGTTGATAAGTACCCGTAAACTTATCTTAACGGTTGCAAAGCCCACGTAAGCTTTGTGGTTTTTGTCCAGAAGAACTTGGACTGAGTTGTATGGACTCACAACTCCCCGTGGACGTAGGAGTTCTCTCTGAACCACGTAAACTTTGTGTGTTTGTATTTATTATTCAGTTATTTATTGCATATTCAACTGACCAACTAACCAGCATACAAAACTGCATCTTTGAATATCAACTGTCTTGGTTATTGACCAACCGTGCATCTGAGCGTGAGTTATATTTATACGAGTTTTTATTTTCCACCACATTCCGCACAGCACTTCACTTCCAGCTGAGTATCTTTACTCAGTTGTGATTCCAACTGAGTCTCCTTACTCAGTTGTGATATTTTCAGGGGGTTTTTAAAATTCATAACTGGTGTATTCCCCCCCCCCATACACCAGAACTCGTATCGGGACCATCAAGTGGTATCAGAGCAGTGGTTCAAAAGACTGCTGACTCTGTTTCACGAGGTGTGAATTCGAGGTGTTTTCTTCAGTGGTCAACTGAACAGATCTTTTTCACGCTAGTGCATATCTGCTTGCATTTGTTGTCTTTTGTTTGTGTGTGCAGATGGATGTTAAAGACAAGATCATGGTCATGTTCTCGGTTGTGAACTATACATCCTGGAGAACTCGGATGAAGAAGATTCTATTGTCAAAGCATCATAGAATGCAACAAGTTCTTACATCTGGACCGATCATCATCATAGAGAAAGTCACTCGCACTCCTACAAATCCCAATGATGGGGATGCAACTGAGGAATTAGTGGAGAAGAAGCCAGAAGACTTCACTCCAGAGGAAGCTAAAGTGAGCCAGCTGGATATCTGGGCTCAGAGCACTATCATGTCCACAGTTGGACAAGACTATCTCCCGCGGATAGAAGAGTGCGACACCGCTAAGGAGATGTGGGATATTTTGGCATCTCTTAGCGAAGGGAGTGACGAAACAAAGGAGAACAAATTCTCCCATGCATGTCAAGACTTTGACAACTTCTGTCTGAGAACTGATGAAACCATTGATCAGTTAGAGCTCCGGTTCATGGACATCATCAGAAGGATCCAGTCCATCCGAAGAGAAAAATATACTTTGAGAGAAATCAACCTCAAAGTATTACAAGCTCTACCAGCTGAGTGGGATACCTTCACCAATATCCATGAGAGCCGAGCTGACCTTGGAGAGATGGGAACAGAAAGGCTGTTCTCAATCCTAAAAAGAAATGAGTACAAGGTGAACCGACGAAGGTCAACTCAGTCCTCGATTCAGACGAGTCGACATGAGGATGTTGGTTCAGCCACAAAGACAGTCGCACTCCGAGCTGACTACTCCAAGCCGCGAACATCAAGGCCAACACGATCTGCGGACACAGCTACGAAGGAGCCAAGCAGAGAAGAGCTGCAACAGAATATAGCCGCCCTGTCAAAGAAGCTAGCTGATATGGATACTCGGTTCGGAAAATACAAACGGTTCTATAAATACAACCGAACTCGAGAGAACTCAAAGCCTGTGACCAACAGTTGCATTGAATGTGGCAAAGAGGGACATTTCAAAGCTGATTGTCCAGACCTCTCAAAGAAAGAAAGAGAAGCGTTGAGGGCCAAGCAAAGTGGAAAGAACAAGGCCTTGGTTGCAGAAGAAGCAGCTGACGACATGGACATCTTCACCGACACTGAAGATGAGGACGAGCTGACTTCCACCAACAATGTTATCGGTCAGGATCAATGCCTCATGGCATTTGGAACCGACCAGGATGACGCTGAGGTACACTCTAGTCCTGCTAATTAAAATTTTTCCAATATTTCTAACATGTAGGAAACAGTAGAGGAAGAGTTGGAACCCTCCTAGG
The DNA here is from genome assembly GCA_029490685.1 of Schizonepeta tenuifolia. Taxonomy (NCBI): domain Eukaryota; kingdom Viridiplantae; phylum Streptophyta; class Magnoliopsida; order Lamiales; family Lamiaceae; genus Schizonepeta; species Schizonepeta tenuifolia. The sequence goes on from CM055955.1 coordinate 133,715,922, forward strand.
GTGACTTTCAAGAACTCAGTGAGGAACTGCATCAGCAATCGGTTGAGTTTAAGAGTCTTCAAGAACAATTTGCCAGACTTGAAGAATCCTTAACCGAAAAGGACAATCTAATTAAAAGTCAAACGTAGAGATTGATAATCTCAAGAGTCAACTGAATGTGGCCAACCGAACTAATGCTCCAACCGATGAGGAGTTGAAGAAGCAGATCCAGGAGCAGCATGATCAGTTGAACAAGCAAGAGGCTCAGATCGACCAGCTGATGAAGAAGTCAGTTGCACAGACCGAGCATATAGCTGTTCTCCTCAAGGAGTTGCAAACTGAGAAGGACAACCTGATAAAGCTATATCAATCATCCAAAATCATCGAGAATCTCATCAGTTATCAAAGACAGATGGATGACGTGTCTGGACTAGGTTACGACGTGGTTAAAGATACTGGAATTCCTCCCGCAACCTTCATCAAGGGGGTGGATGTCACGGTTGCCAAACCTGACACAGTTGAGTCTGCAACTCCGCAAATTAATCCAACCTCCACTTCTCAGCAAGCTCAACCGACCAAGGGAACCTCAACTGAGAAAGAAAAAGGAGCGGTGGATGGAGAACAGAACATTCCATCGGTTGGGACATCAACCGAGGGGGAATGTTCTAAGTCTCATAAGAGGAATCAGAGACTTGGGAGATACAATCAAAATCGAATTCAGAACCGACCTCTGAACTGACCTCAGAGCCAACATCAGAAAGAATGGAACCGACCGCAGAACCGACAAGGATCCAACCATCTGAATCAACAGCGGTTCCATCATCAGTTCAACTAGATGTTCCAACCGAGTCAACCGATGAGGAACAGTTCGAACAGCTGGAGATATTCATGCCACAACATGAATCAACAACAGGGCATGAACAGCTATCGCCAACAGTCAGGAAGATGGAATCAGAATCAGCCACAAAGATTCCAGAATGGCGTCCGACCTTATCGACAAAACCAACAGAATAAGAATCGCCATCAAAATAGGGAGAAAGCCTCTCCTCCTAAAGCTCACAATGGGAGAAATCCATCTCCTCCCAAGAAACAGAACATCACTACTAACAACAAGCCTAAGGATAACCGAGGTGTTGTTATAGTTGATGGAGAAGGAAAAGTGATCTGGAATGATAAATCTATCTGAGTATACAGGGAAAAACGACCCTCAGTTCAAGGGGGAACTGGTTCTAACCCTCCAGGACCCAACTAAAATTGGGGTCTTAAGCGAGTTTCTCTATGCAGGAACAGGAGAAACAACTGAGGAAGAATAAAGCATCACATACCATGTGGGTGATGGATAGTGGATGTTCGAAACACATGACAAATCTGAAGGATTTGCTTGAGAGTTTTGTGGAAAAAGAAGGACCATCGGTTACCTTTGGTGACAACTCAAAAGGTCACACCAGAGGCTACGGTACCCTTGAAACCAATCACGTGTCTATTTCAAATGTTTCATATGTTGATGGATTGAAGCATAACTTGCACTCCATCAGCCAATTCTGTGATAATGGTTTTTCTGTCAAGTTTGATGCACAGGGCTGCAGGGTTAAAAATGTCGGAACAAAGCAGGTCATATTGTTGGGAAATCGATCCCCAACCGGGAATGTCTACTATGCTGATTGGAATAGTAGTCCTCCTGACACCTGTCTGTTATCAAAGAGCAGTTCAGATGTGAGCTGGTTGTGGCACAAAAGGCTCAATCATCTGAATTTCAAGACAATGAACCGACTTGCAAGATAGGAACATGCAAAGGGCATTCCAAACCGAGTGTTTTCAACAACACATATCTGCAGTGCATGTCAGTTGGGAAAGCTCGCTAGATCCTCCTTCCGGTTGAAAACAACTCCTTCAAATGACCGAGTATTACAGCTGATCCATATGGATCTCTTCGGGCCAGTTACACCAAAGAGCATGAATGGTAACGAGTATACGCTTGTTGTTACTGATGATTATTCTAGGTACACGTGGACCATTTTCATGCGTCACAAGAGTGAAACCCGAGATGAGCTACCCAAGCTGATGGATCGGATATCAGACCAACAAGAGATGAAAATTATTTCCATCCAATCAGACCGTGGAACCGAGTTCCAAAATAAAACCATCATCGAGTACTGCGAGAAGCATGGAATTACTCATCAAACATCAGCTGCGCGTACTCCACAACAGAATGGAGTAGCCGAACGAAGGAACCAAACGCTGAAGGATGCGGCTACTTCCATGTTGACAAGCTCAGCTCTGCCAAAGAGATTTTGGGCTGAGGCGATCAACACAACCTGCTACACCTAGAACCGGTCTCTTCTGACCAAGCGGTTGGGAAAGACTCATCTCATGTTAGTTTTGATGAATCTACTTTTAAGTGTAGGGAACAGGCTAAAGGACAACAAGCTGATCCACATGTTCCACCAGTTCTCACCAGATCGCAGATTCTAAGGCAAAAGAATCTAGCTGAACCATTGGTATGGTCAACCGAGGATGATGATCCTTGTTCCTCGGAAGATGAATGCGAGGACCCCGGCTCATCTCAAGGGGGAACTTCAGCTGATGTCACTCCAACTGCATCAGTATCCGAAGCCCAACCGAGCTCAGTTCAAAATATTGTCAATGTTGAGGATCCAGACTCAACCGCTGATCAATCACCAGTTCTGAAGATTCCAGCATCTCCCACAGCTCAGGATTCACCATCAGTTGAAATCCTGGAACAGCCACTGTTGGAAGAAGAAGGAAGACGCAACAAGAGATGGTATGAAGATCATTCCTCTGACAACATCATCGGAGATCCAACCGAAGGTGTGCAATCAAGGAGCAGAGCTGCAAATCCAGATTCAACCGAGGAAGATTCCAACACTTACGCTCAATATGCTGAGGAGTTGGTAGTTCTGGAAGAGTTCAAACAAGCAGGAGATGTTGCCATGATTTCTTGTTTCGTAGCTGATGTGCCAGAACCGAAGAATGTTGTGGAAGCTCTCAACTGTGTTCACTGGACAACAGCTATGCAAGAAGAACTGAATGAATTTTTACGCAACTGTGTATGGGAGTTGGTAGAAAGACCAAATGGTGTCAAAGTCATTAGATTAAAATGGATTTTCAAGAACAAGAGAGACGCCATTGGATTCATCGTGAGGAATAAGGCAAGATTGGTAGCTCAGGGATATTGCCAACAAGAAGGAATCGATTTCGAGGACTCCTTCGCGCCGGTTGCAAGGTTGGAAGCCATCCGAATCTTTCTAGACTATGCCGCATTTCACAAATTCAAGGTCTATCAGATGGATGTGAAGTGTGCCTTCCTCAACGGTGATATCAAGGAAGATGTATATGTTGAACAGCCTCCTGGTTTTGAAACTGGAGATGGAAGAGTGTATAAGTTGAAGAAAGCTATCTATGGCTTAAAGCAAGCACCTAGGGCTTGGTATGACACTCTATGTAGTTTTCTTCTGAACTCGGGGTTCAAACGAGGGTCAGTTGACAAAACACTGTTCACCATAAAAGTTGGAGAAAATATACTTGTGGTGCAAATCTATGTTGACGACATCATATTCGGTTCCAAGTCGGAGGAGCTGTGTGAGAAATTCTCAACTCTCATGAAGGAGAAATTCGAGATGTCGATGATAGGCGAGATGAATTATTTTCTTGGGCTACAGGTGAAGCAGTATCAAAAGGATTTTTTATCAATCAGTCCAAATATACAAAGGAGCTCATCACAAAGTTCGGTTTGTAGTCAAGTAAAACCACAAGGATCCCGATGAATACTAACTGGAAGATTGAACCCGGAACTGAGGGAAAACTCGTGGATACCAGTAAGTATAGAGGGATCATCGGTTCTTTGCTATATCTAACCGCCAGTCGGCCAGACATATCTTACGCGGTTGGAGTGTGTGCTCGGTTCCAAGTTCAACCGAGGAAAGCACACATGTTGGCAGCAAAGAACATCATCAAGTATCTGAAGGGTACAGTTAATGTTGGGTTGTGGTATCCAACCGACGATAATATTCAACTGATCGGATACTCAGATGCAGATCTAGCCGGAGATCGGTTGGACAGGAAGTCCACATCTGGACACTGTCAGTTCATGGGAAGCAAGTTAGTTTCATGGTTCTCCAAGAAACAAGCATGTGTTGCCACTTCTACAACCGAGTCAGAGTATATGGTTGCCGGTAGTTGTTGCATGCAAGTGTTGTGGCTCAAGCAACAACTGAGAGATTATGAAGTTGCAACTGGACAGGTTCCCATTCATTGTGATAGCTCAAGTGCCATTGCTATCTCTTTAAATCCTGTTCACCATTCTCGGACGAAGCATATTGACATCCGACATCATTTTATCCGAGATCATATTGAGAAGAAGGACGTATCCATGGAGAAAATTCCAACTGAGATTCAGAGAGCTGATATCTTCACCAAACCTCTAGCCGAAGCACGGTTCAAGATGTTATGTGATCTACTTGGATTGTTGGATCCATCAGATGAGGAACCAGCTGAGGTAAAGAGATAGATATCCATCTGAGGGGGAAGCTCAGATGAAGGGGGAATCTCAGATGCGGATCGCCAACTGAAGACATCAGACGTCGCTGAACAGACGAACTCGAGTCAGCTGATGGTATGCCGCAACATTGGAACACAGCTGATTCCGACATCAGCTGGGAGGTATCACAGCTGATTTCGACATCAGCTGGCAGGTATCATTTATGGCTGAAGGTGTTATGATCTTAAATGTGAATGTTTAAAATAAATTCAAACATTCATGAGCATGTCAGTTAGACTAAAATAGCCATCATAGCGCATTTAATGTAAAGTGTGGCTGAACATCAATAGCCTACTTTATAGTGCAACCGGGCTGACATGAAAAACAGTTCACCTTCTCACGTGCTGGTTGGAACTCGGATTGTGACGTCAAGTCAAAGCTAGTCAACAGTCACGAAATCTCAGCCGTTGATGGATTCGCGCCATTCAACCCTAGCCGTCGATTTCAACCGAGCCAAAAACCTATAAAAGGCGGAAAATCAGGAAGTGATCTCTTACCTTCTACATTTGTGATTATCTACAGTAACTGTTCATCGTCTTCTCAGATTCTGTCTAACCATTTTCTGCAAGTTTTTCTTTCCTTCTTATATATATCTTCACAGAATCACTAAATGGCACCTAAAGGAAAGAAGATGGCATCCTCCGGACCTTCATTAGTCCCCACATCATACGAGTAATCCTTTGATCTGCTGGTCTTCAAAATACACTTCGAACAGATCCTATCAGAAGATAAACTAGAATCGCTAGTTTTGTCTCCCATCGCCGAACTTCTCAGAGAGAACGGCCTTCTAAATTGGGCGACGCTTTTCCTCTCCAACCTGCTAAGGCGTCAAGTCGGAGAGTTCTACGTAAATCTGCAATTGCCCATCGACAGCAGAGATGGCGTCGTTACAGAGGTTTCTTGTCGGCAACGCAACGTTCCGGCCAGAACGATTCGCCGAGTCTCCGTCTCCATTGCAGTTTCCGACTTTTTACGCCAAATCATTCCACCGAACCAGACCGCCACAGACACCATTGAGAATATAACAGATGTAGAAGCTGATGAGTTTTTGGAGAGTGCTCTCATCACTCCAGAAAAATTGAAGAGTAATATGCAGAGGACAAAGTTGAAGCCCGAACATCGACTTCTATTCGTTGTTGTCTCCAAGGTCACGTTCGGTTACAGTGGTGCCTTCAGAGACATCAGCCGACTGAAGCTCAAGCAACTGATTGCTTTGGAGCACAAACACAAACACAACGTCGACTGGTTCAAGTATTTCGAACACCAGCTGACTCTGGAGAGGCAAAAGATTTCTGAAACCACAACCGAGTCTGGAGAGAAGTTGTTGAGTGTAAAGGGAACTCTCAACTTCGGTTGTAAAATTTTTGCCCTGATCCTGTTCGCCACTAAGGGTCAGAACATGGTCTGGGATGACTGCGAGGAGACCCCGATGAAGAAGCTGATGCTGTTCCCAACAGCAAAGAAGGCTCGGGATGTGGTTAGGAGTGTGTATACTCCCAAGGAGAAGAAGGAAGCTGTAAAGACAGCTGAAGAGAAAGACACAGCTGAGGAGTTGCCCCCAGCTGCCAGCCGCAAAGCAAAATCAACAGTTGTACGCCGACAACGAGCTGAGTCGGAGAAGGAGAAAGCTGAAGAACAAGCTAAGAAGAAGCTGAGAGTTCGCATCAAGAAGACGGTTGCAGTACCAGCTGAGGAGGTTCCAGCTGAGGACGCACCAGCTGAGGATGTGCCAGCTGAGGACGCACCAGCTGAGGATGTGCCAGCTGAGGAGATACCAGCTGAGGCGACACCAGCTGAGGAGGTACCAGCTGAAGAGCCATCTGAGTCGAGCCACTCAGTTGAGGCAGCTGCCTTCGAGATCGTTCCTCGCGCTGCTGGAACGGATGAAATGGAAGGAGTGGAAACCGAACCCGCAGTCGAGCCGACCTTGTCCTCGGATGCTTCTTCCTCCTCTGAGGAAACTGAAGATAATCCAACCTCCCCCACGGCAGGAGCTGATGCCGTACCGCCCAAAGAGACTCTCACTCTCCCAACCGATCAACAGCCAGAAATTCCGAGCTCTTCGCTCGATGCCAGCATTGAGACCATCTCTTCGGATAATGTTGATGAACCTGTTGATACCCCCATCCCCACAGAGTCCGAAATTCCGAGCTCCCAGCTCGATGCCAACGTTGAGACCACCTCTTTGGCTAACATTGATGAAACTTTTGAACCAATTCCATACGAGAATCTATCTCCCTCACCCATCAATGACGAAGCTGATCGTCAGGCTGTCGCACAGGAGCATGAAGGCAAGCTGGCCTACTGCTTCCAGAAGCTGATCGGGATGTTCCCAGAAGCGCGCGACATGCCGGTTTTTGCCACTCTTGGAACTGAGCTGCTGTATTAGTTCAACATAATCTTCAGCCACTGGTATGTCAAGAAAGACACCATCCACATACACAGTTGGGACCAGCTCAAGGCCGATGAGTCACGCATCAGAGACTATTTCAACTACACCAACCTTGAGGTTGCCTACAACAACAAGGTGGCACTGCTGACGCGTTGTCTGGACCTCAGCAAGGCAGAAGGCAGAGATACAAAGGAGACGGCTGAACAAGTCTGCGTTGCCTTCCTTGACAACATGCTTGTCAAGTCGGCTGAGTTCATTAATGACCTAGACGCAGCCGCCGCAGCAGCCAAGAAGGAAGAAGAAGAGCTTCAACTATACCTGGCCAACCGTCAAGCCATGGTTATAGTTGACCAGCCAGCACAATCTGAACACCAAGCTCCAGCTGATCAGCTAGAACCCTCAACTGAAGAAATTTGCGCGCTGATCGCTGAGAGGGTGAACCAGCTAAGGATGGAGATGTTTGCCAACTTCCAGCATAACAAAGAAGATCAGCTGAGGATGTTGGAAGCAGAGGAGGAGAAGAACAAGAAGCTGCTGGAAGAGAATGTTTCACTGAAGATAAAGCTGGATGAATTCTCAACATCCACCAGCCAAGACATCTCTGACCTGAAGACAACCGTCCATGGAATCCGATCCGATCTGAACGTCTTCAAATCCATATCTGATTCCAACCTCGCCAAATCTCAACAGACTCAAGACCAAGAATGGGAGTCTCGGTTCGAGTCAAGATGGGCTGAGTTCGTTGCTTTCCAAACCAAGGTCAATGAAACATTCGTTGGACTGAGGAAAGCCGAGCAAGAGCGCATTGACTCTGAACTGGCGAAGAAGGTTGGAGTAGAATGCGCGGTCGATGAACTCTTCAACCGCATCCAACAAGCTGAACAACAACTCACCTCTCTGGATGGCTCAGTCGCAAGCCTTGTTGCTGATGCCAAAAAAGGGAAAGAGAAGATTGGGGAAGTTGAGATGCAGGGAGAAGTTGAGATGCAGGGGGAAGATGAGACCCAGGCTGAGGAAGAGATTCTAGCTGAAAAATCTCAGCTGAAGAAGACCCAGCTGACAAAGAAGACTCAGAAGAAGAAGTCCACTCCTAAGCCAACCGACGTCGGCGGAGCTGAAATGGCAAAGGACTTGGAGTAGGCGGTGCAGTATGGAGTTTCTTACAACTCCATAGCCGAGATCACAGCCGAGCTTGATGCGGAACTCGATGGTATCACAACCGAAGAGTGTATTGCTGCTGCTAAGGCTATGGATGTTGCGGAAAAGGACTACATGAATCCCGACTGGATAAAGAAATTCGCTGCCAGCCTAGCTAAAAGAGTCAACCAATTCGAGGAGGAGCTTGACAAAGTCACCAAGAACCTAGATAGGAACATTGCCTCCTGCAGTCGTCGCCGAATAGATAAACATCAAGTAAAGGCTGAGGCAAGGCTGAAACAACAAAGGCTACCAGGGAATGTTAAGCTGCAAAGTCGGTTTAGGCACGTGGACAAGTGGATGCCAGCCGAGTGGAACGAGGACTGAGAGTCATTCAAGCAGGAGTTTGTGAATGACTTCTATTATAGGAAGGTATTCTCAACTGACGATCCGAGGAGAGCGTTCAAGGAAGCCTTGACCGAGCTACACACTGGGGACCCGGGCATGTTCAGCCAGTTCAGGCGAGCCATGATAGATACAAAACTAGATATGAACACAGTTCCGGTCCCTCAGAAAGTCACATATCAGCCTCCATTCCTCCAGGACTCAAGAAACCCCAACCGAACGAAGATAGCAGCTGAAGCAAGACAAGTTTGCCGAGAGCACGGGGTTGACATCGCAAAGGAGTCTGATGCGAAAAGAGAAATTTTTGTTAGGATGTTTGGCAAATATGGGCTGAAATTTTAGCCGAGTTAAAGTTTTTGAGCAACTGATGTAATTTTTGATCTTTTGTGCTTACTTTGTAACCATCAGTTGTAATGAAAACTTTCATCAGTTATCCGATTCAACTTGACGTACGATCTCTAGTTGTCCAAGCTCTGAATCGCAAAGTTATTTCAATATCATGTTATAAATGTGCTAACCCTTTGATGTTTTAATCTTATAGACTGTCTAAAACTTCAGCTGAGATTTTAGATAGGTCAGTAGGATTTAGATCAGTTTGATCTGTAAGGATTTTATAAGGGTTTTGGCATCATCAAAAAGGGGGAAATTGTTGGGAAATTTATTAAAGTTTTGATTGATTCCAAAACCAACTGACCCCAACCGAGTAGATGTTGCCATAACCTAATGTTAGTAGTTAGGCTCGTTGTTTGAGTATTGTTAAAATTTTATCTTTACAGGTCTCCAGCTAAAGACGGCAACAAGGCTTCACTCGGATAGAACATCAGTTGTAAGAAAGACAACTGAGCGTTCATCAGACGAGAGTTAAAAAGGGGGAAGTTGTAAGAGAACATCAGATGGAAGAAAGTCATCTGAGCGTTCGAGCCAACTGATCAGATTCAGAACATCAGAAAGACAACTCAGCGTTCAAAATTCAGAACATCAGATATAAGATCAACAAAATGAAGTTCAAGTCAGCTGAGGGTTCAACTGTCCTTCAGACAAATTGTCAGATGAAGATAGTATTCAGATAGAACATCAGCTGAAGACAAATCAGATGAAGATCAAACTTCTCAACCGACCATCCAATGTTGAAAGACTAATGTTGAGATTTGAAATTCAAATAAGGAAGTCATGTGAAGGTTTGACTCTCTGTCATTACCTCATTTGGCCCAACACAAGGCTGTCTCAGATGGAAAGCAGAAGCACACAGTTGCCAAATCCGGAAAGTCTGCAGAAATGAGAGACAAGCCATCGCTTTCAAAGAACAGAGATCAACGGCTCCTCCAATGGCTAGTTGATTCTCTCTGCCTATAAATAGAGGCCTTCATTCATTCACCAAGACCACGGGAAGAACGAGACAGACAAGTGCGAGAAGAGATTAACGAACGAGATAAAGAACGAAAAACTGCACTCAAGCAAAACTGCTGTTATCCTCTAAGAACATCACTAGTTGAGAGTTCTAGAGTGTTAGATTCTGTCTTGGTGTTTTTGATCCAACCTTGAGAACATCACTAGTTGAGAGTTCATAGAGTGTTAGATCTTAGCTCACTTCTTGTTCGAGCTATTAGTTGGAAACCAAATCCTCTCGAAAGGATTGTTAGGACCCTACTCTTCCCGGAATTGAGTAGATAGGTTGATAAGTACCCGTAAACTTATCTGTAAGGTTGATAAGTACCCATAAACTTATCTTAACGGTTGCAAAGCCCGCGTAAGCTTTGTGGTTTTTGTCCAAAAGAACTTGGACTGAGTTATGTGGACTCACAACTCCCCGTGGACGTAGGAGTTCTCTCCGAACCACATAAATCTTTGTGTGTTTGTGTTTATTATTCAGTTATTTATTGCATATTCAACTGACCAACTAACCAGCATACAAAACTGCATCTTTGCATGTCAACTGTCTTGGTTATTGACCGACCGTGCATCTGAGCGTGAGTTATATTTATACGAGTTGTTATTTTCCACCACATTCCGCACAACACTTCACTTCCAGCTGAGTATCTTTACTCAGTTGTGATTCCAACTGAGTCTCCTTACTCAGTTGTGATATTTTCAGGGGTTTGCTTTTAAAATTCATAACTGGTGTATTCCCCCCCCCCATACACCAGAACTCGTATCGGGACCATCAGTTTTATTTTTAGAAAAATCTCAATTAAATATATAATCATCCTCATGCATCGTACATCTCATTTCCATTAAACAATCGAGCATATCATAACATTTACTATCTTAAATCGACCCTTCTTCGTCTCTTAGGTTTCGAATTTTATTTTTAGAAGAATCTAAAATAAATCCTAGAGTCAATTAACATCACGAGGAACACTAATCTATCATTCAATCGACAAAAAAATCGAGCTACGATCAAAGCCTCAATTTCTCCCCCAAAATCGGTAATAACCTAAAACAAGGGGTTCTTGATTTCTTTCTCTAATTCATCCATAGAACTCGATTCTAACATCGTAGAACATGATTTGATCAAAGGACAACATGCTATTTCATTCCTCAAATTTTCGAAAAAAATAAAAATGGAGGAAATGAGATTTGTTCGGTTCAAATGATAAACGAAGTTCTTACCTTTCGTATTATGGATTCGGAAATGAAAATGATCGGTAGGTGGAAGACTTGAATGCTTGAGAAAAACTTGAAGTTGAAGCTCCAATGGAAGAGATGAGAGAAAAATGAGAGAGAGAATGGAGGAGATGGGTGGCGGTATTGAGAGGTATAAGGAGGGAGGTGATGACTCATTATAGTGAGTCATAAAGTTTAAGAAAATATCCTACAAAGTATAGTGACTCGTTAGGACATGTTTGGCGAGGATTTATTTGACGATAATATCTCATTTTCGGCTCTTAAACGTCGATTTAAAAGTCGAGAAATACTTTCCTAGATAGTTACGGATTCGACGAAATCTAATTCGTCCGTTAGATTGAAAACAATTTACGTACTCGGAAAACCTAATTCATTTTTTAAAATCCGAGAAAAATTCGGGACTTCACAGTCCAAAATTCGTCCGGAAAATCATAAAAACTAACTTTCTCCGGTGAACTCGTCTCAAAGAAAAAGTGAATGTAAATTCTGACGGAATTTGATTCTGAGTTTTCGGGCGAAAAACTTACCGGACGCGAAAACCCTAATACAGTAGTCGTTCGTCTGATTTCTGAAAATTATTTTCGGAAACGGATTTCACAGTAAATCTTAGAATTTAATTTCATGATCTTAGGCGTGCAAAGCCATAATTATTATTAACTTTTATTTTTAACGACTGTAGAAAAAGTCGGGGTATTACATCCTACCCCCCTTACGAAAAATTTCGTCCCGAAATTTGCATACCTTCTACAAAAAGATAAGGATATCTCTCCTTCATCTTTTCCTCGAGCTCCCACGTGGCTTCTTCTTGCCCGTGGTGATTCCATAATACTTTTACTATTGGTATCAACTTGGTTCTTAATTATTGAACTTTTCTATCCAAAATCGATATCGGTTTTTCTTCATAACTTAGGTCAGATTCAAGAACGACGTCTTGCTGACTTATAACGTGCTTAGGGTCATAGACATACTTTCTTAATTGGGAAACGTGAAACACGTTATGGACACTTCCTAGACTTGGCGGTAAGGCCAATCTATAAGCAACAGGTCCTATCTTCTCAAGAATTTCGTAAGGTCCTATGAACCTTGGTCTAAGTTTACCCTTAACACCGAATCTAATGATTCCTTTCGATGGTGAAATCTTAATGAAAACCTTACCACCAACTTCGAAACTAAGATTGGTTCGTTGATCATCGGCGTAAGACTTCTGTCGGCTCTGGGCTTCTTTCATCCTATCTCGAATCTGTCGAACGATCTCGATTATTTCATTAATCGAGTCGGGTCCTAAGTTCTTTCTTTCACCCACTTCATCCCAATAAAGTGGTGACTTGCACTTTCTTCCATACAATGCCTCATAAGGCGCCATTCCTATCGTCGCCTGAAAGTTGTTGTTATACGCGAATTCGACCAAGTGTAAGATATCTTCCGAATTTGTGCTTCGATCTAATACAACTGTCCTTAGCATATCAACTAGAATCTGAATCGTCCTCTCGGATTGTTTGTCCGTCTGAGGGTGAAAAGCTGTACTGAAATTAAGTTCGGTGCCCAACTCTTTCTGCATGGTGATCCAAAATCTTGAAGTGAACTTGACATCTCTGTCTGATATTATAGACTTCGGTACTCCGTGCAGACGTACAATCTCACGGACGTACAACTGACCTAACTTCTCTGATCCGTAGGTAGTCTTAATCGATAGAAAGTGAGCTGATTTCGTGAGTCTATCGATAATCACCCAAATGGCAGTATTTCCTCTTCTTGACTTAGGCAATCCTGTCACAAAATGCATAGCTATTCCTTCCCATTTCCATTCTGGGATATCTAATGGCTGCAACAATCCATATGGTCGTCTATGTAAGGCTTTCACATGCTGGCATGCCAAGCATCTTTCTACAAATGAGGCAACGTCTCGTTTCAATCCATTCCACCAGAAATTCTTTCTTAAGTCCTGATACATCTTCGTACTTCCTGGGTGTGCTGTATATGGCGTATCATGAGCCTCACTCATGATATCATTCTTTAATCCGTTGTCACCGTCAGGAATACAAAGTCTGCCTTCAAATAATATCGCATTGTCTGGTGCTTCGGAGTATCCGTCTGGTTTATCTGTTCTTATCTTTAGGCGAAGCTTCTCCATCAACTCGTCCTTTCTCTGAGCACTTATGATTCTTTCTCTTAAGTCCGACGTAGCTTCTAGTGCCGCTATTTGACTTGTGATCGTTGCTGGTGTATCGAGCACTTCTATTTCTATCTTTTCAAATTCTTGTACTAGAGTTTCTTCCTCGACAAATAGACATCCTAACTTGGTTGGAGCCTTGCGACTCAGTGCATCTACTACTACATTTGCCTTTCCTGGGTGGTAGTTGATTCTGCAGTCGTAATTCTTGACCAATTCGAGCCATCTCCTTTGTCGCATATTCAGTTCTTTCTGCTCGAAGAAGTACTTCAGACTCTTTTGATCTGTGAAGATCTCAACCCTTACACCATAAAGATGGTGTCTCCAAATCTTTAATGCATGCACAACGGCTGCGGGTTCTAAATCATGGGTTGCTCAATTTCGTGAGGTCGAAGTTGTCGTGAGGCATAAGCTATCACCTTTCCGTCTTGCATTAGAACATAACCTAACCCGTTCTTCGAAGCATCGGTATACACCACATATTCCTTGTTTGCGTCGGGAAGAGCTAATACTGGTGCTGTGGTTAACTTTTCTTTGAGCGTTTGGAAACTCTTTTCACACTCGTCCGTCCATTTAAACTTATTTTCTTTTCGTAGGAGCTGCGTCATAGGTCTAGCAATCGTGGAGAATCCTTCGATGAATCTTCTGTAATAGCCTGCTAAACCTAAGAAACTTCTGATCTCATTCGGACTTGTTGGTGACTTCCAATCACGCACTGCCTCTACCTTAGCAGGATCTACCTTGATTCCTTCCGCTGAAACTATGTGTCCGAGAAACATTACTTCCTTCAACCAAAATTCGCACTTACTGAACTTGGCATACAGTTTCTCAGTTCTAAGTGTTTCCAACACTATTAGCAGATGTTCTTCGTGTTCTTTCTCATTCTTTGAGTAGATGAGAATATCGTCTATGAAGACTAAGACGAATTTGTCTAAGTATGGGTGGAAAACTCTATTCATGAGGTCCATGAATATAGCAGAGGCGTTGGTCAAACCAAAAGGCATAACTAAGAATTCGTAGTGGCCATATCTGGTTTGAAAAGCATCTTAGGTACGTCCTCGGGTTTAATCTTCAGTTGATGATACCCTAATCTTAAATCAATCTTTGAAAACACTCATGCACCTTTGAGCTGATCGAAAAGATCCTCTATCCTTGGCAAAGGATATTTGTTCTTGAGGGCGATCTTGTTCAGTTCTTGATAATCTATACACATCCTCATTGAACCATCCTTCTTTCTGACAAACAACACTGGTGCTCCCCAAGGTGAGACACTTGGTCTGATGAAACCAAGGTCTAGCAATTCTTGCAATTGAATTTTGAGTTCTTCTAACTCATTCGGTGCCATCCTATATGGGGCTTTAGATTTGGGGGCCGATCCTGGTTCTAGATCAATCGAGAAATCTATGTGACGGTCGGGTGGTAAACCAGGTAAAATTTCTGGAAAGACGTCTTCGTACTCGTTGACAACTTTCACGTCTTGAATGGTCTCCTTGGCTCCTGGTTCTCCAACTAGGTACACAAGATAAGCTGTGCAACCCTTTATCTTTATCAACTTCTTGGCTTGTAAGGTGGATATTACCGGTACTCTCTTGTCCATTGCAATCCCATGAAATTCGCTCGGCTCTCTACCCGGGGGTTGAAAAGAGATTTTTCTCTCGTTGCAGAGAATCGTGGCATAATTCTCTGACAACCAGTCCATCCCTAGGATTATGTCTACGTCCCACATTATCATAACATTCAAATTGTTCGCTTTAACCTTAAGAGTTCCGATTTCTAGTTATAGGTTAGAGCAAACATGCGTGGAAGTAGTGATCTCTCCTGAAGGTGTAGCTACTCTCATAGGATGTTCAGCTCTTACGGGTCTGATGTCTAAGTTATCCGCACAACAATCAGCAATAAAAGAATGCGATGCGCCTGTATCGAACAATATCTTAATAGGGATGTTGTGAAGTTTTCCCATACCTGCAAGGTTTCCTTTTCCCTTTCCCTTATCCTGCCCAGTCTGCCTATTCGCGCATGCCCTTGCATTCTGCTGTTGTTGCGCGTGCTGCTGAAACTGCTGCTGATTCATTTGCTGCTGTGGTTGCGCTTGTATGGCCCTCAGAGGTACTGCTTGCAGTGGTTTAGAGCAATCCTTCTTTATGTGTCCCTTCTGTCCACAGTTAAAATAGTTGGGAGTGCCTGCTTGACAGACATCGGAATGTGTTTTGTTGCACTTGGGGCATACAGGAATGGTAACCCTCCCTGGGTTATTTCCTCCTTGAGTGAAATTCCTCTGCTACCCTTGCGGCTGGTTATTTCCTCTCCATGGTCGAGTTTGTCCGTTTCCCTGTAAATACAACCCCGACTGGTTGTTTCCCTGCCACTGTCTTTTGTTGTTGTTCTGACTAGGCTGCTGGTAGCCTTGCTGGTTTCCCCGTCTCTGATTTCCCTAATTGTTGAAATTTTGATTGTAGCCACCGCTACTTCCTCCTTCCCACTTTCTCTTTCCTTGGAAATTGCTATTATTGCTGTTATAATAGCCTCGGTTTTGGTTTTGGGTTGGAGCTGGTGTGGTTGTTACAGCTTTCTTCTCATCAGGCATGACGGCCTCCATTTCCAAAGCTCGTCCTAAGACATCCGTATAGCTCAGTCCCCCGTGACTGGCTAAAGCGATCCCCAATTCGTGTCTAAGTCCCCCACGGAACTTCTTCGAAATCTTTTCTTCGGTATCGACCTGAGTAGGCACATACCTGAATAGCTCACAGAACTTAGCATCGTATTCTGTCACTGTCATCTTACCCTATTTTAGATTGTAAAACTCAGCCTCCTTCTGAGCTCTATACGTCTTCGGCACGTACTTGTCATACAACGCCTCTTTAAACTCATCCCACGTAAGTCGAGCTAGATGCTCTGCAGGTATCACCTTCTGTCTTGCCTCCCACTAGTAGTCAGCTGGTCCATAGAGCTGGAATGCTATGCACGATAGTCGCTCCTCATCAGTACATCTGAGGAGCTTGAAAATTCTCTTAATTGATCGCACCCATAGCTCAGCATCACTAGGGTTGCCCGTTCTATTAAATACGGGTGGGTTTCGTTTGAGGAAAAGATCCTCAATGTCCCTACGGGGTGGTGGTGGAGATGGTGGTGAAGGGGATGGTGGAGGGGTATCATGGTGTTCTTGTTCTTGTTCTTGCTCTCTTTTATTTTTCGGTTGACGTCTTCCACGTCCTCTGGGCCTACCAGGGCCCCTTCTGTTGTTAACATTTCTCAGCGGCATTTTTCTTTAACTATAGGGAACAGGAATTCTCATTAGTCCTTTCTTTTAAACATTCTTTTACTTACTCACCCTCTTTCTAACTTAATCAAGTTCACGGAGAAGAAAAATCGAACATAACTTCGATACTAGCTCTTTAATCTTTTAACTTTTCAAGTTAAACTAAACTTCTCGTTACACGAGTTCATTTGACATTCTGGTTTACTACATGGTTTATAAGGATCAAAAAGAATATTAATAAGTTAGACTACTACTAGTCTAAACTAGCTGACTGCCTATCTATGAATCGGGTGCACTAACAAGCTGCATCTCCGTATCTACTGGGAGTACTAAAACGGAAACGATTCATAAAATTTCGTATCCACTAGAGTACTACAAAAATTAGTTACTGATCCGACTATGTACAGGACGAAAGAACTACTACTACTACTAACATGCGTCTACGACGCTCTACTCAACAGACTGTAGTCGAGTCCGAACTGCCCCCCCTACGGCCTGTAAACCCTAAGAGTCCTCCTCTGGGTCCTCCTTCGGATCCTCGTCCGGGTCCTCCTCAGGATCCTTGTCCAGGTCCTCCTCCGGATCATCGTCCGGATCCTCCTCCTCTGACTCTGAACCAAAGACGAGCTGGAGTGCCTCGTCCTCCCTCAGAGTAGAGCCGTCAGAAAGTGTAAGTAGAGGTGGTGATGGTACCTCCGGAACTGTCTCCTCTAAGTCTGAAACAAGCAAGTCCTCACTGGTCTCTACTGCATGCTTCTTCAGGGGAAGAAGGTGCTCTGGAACGGAACCCGACTCGTACTCCTCCCTAGAATGGACTCTGGATGGTCCCGCCTATAACTATTCTCTGACTACCTCCCACTTTGCACAAATCTCCTCAAGCGGTGTCGGTGGAGATGGCGGCTCTAACATGGCGGCAAGCTCCGCGTCTATCCCCCAGCTCTAACAGTCCCGCGCCACGTGCTTATTTGCCACTCATTATATGCAAAATCGGCTGCCCTAATGGGCAGGAAACCTTAATCGGGGCCACGTCGTTGGACCACCAAAGCTGCCACGTGGGCCCTATGTGGAAACCCTAATATTGCACATCCCGCAACCGTCACCTCGTCGGCGTTATTTTCTGGCGAATTCTGGTCAACCGGTGTCAGCCATCTTTAACGGCGACCATTGCCATGGCGCGGGCCCGATCCTCCCTACGTGGCGGCGGCGAGCATCCTAAACAAGCCAGTGCACCGCACGAGGGCTAATAGCGAGGTGCAATATGTGATTAATGAGTGAAAGCGGAATCGCCTCCCTTCGCTTGTCCATCTCTGGCGAAACCCTCACTATTACTCTATGATAATGAACTAGATATTTTGGGATTCGCTCGGCCTCAAGAAGCGATCCCTGTGCGCGAAGCAAATCAGCGCGCATGCATCCACGAATAACTTTATATATTTAATTTGGCCTCGTAGTGGGACCCACCGGTGTCAACCCCGGTCACGCATGGGGCCGACTTAATAAGTCGATTTAAGAGCAATTTTGGATCGGACCCCAAAAATTGACGATCCCATCACGTCGGCGGAGACCCCGCTGTCGTCTACCCTCGTTGCGAGACATGACAGGGCTACGCCACGTGCTTATTTACAACTCATGAATTGCGAAATCGGTTGCCCTAACGGAAAGAAAACCCTAATCGGGGCCACGCCATTGGACCACCAAAGCTGCCACGTGGGCCCTAGGTGGAAACCCTAATATCGCACATCCCGCAACCGTCACCTCGCCGGCGTTATTTTCCAGTGAATTTTGGCTAGCCGGTGTCAACCGTCTTTAACGGCGACCATTGCCATGGCGCGGGCCCGATCCTCCCTACGTGGCGGGGGCGAGCACCCTAAACAAGCCAGCGCGCAGCACGAGGGCTAATAGCGAGGTGCAATATACGATTAATGAGTGAAAGCGGAATCGCCTCCCTTCGCTTATCCATCTCTGGTGAAACCCTCTCTCTTACTCTATGATAGTAAACTAGAGGTTTTGGGATTCGCTCGGCCTCAGGAAGCGATCCCTGTGCGCGATGCAAATCGGCGCGCATGCATCCATGAATCACTTTATAATTTTAATTTGGCCTTGTAGTGGGACCCGCTTGTGTCAACCGCCCGGTCACTCGTGGGCCGACCTAATCAGTCGATTTAAGAGCAATTTTGGATCGGACCCCAAAAATTGATAATCCCATCACGTCGGCGGAGACCCCGCTGTCATCTACCCTCATTGCGAGACATGACCGGGCTGCGCTACGTGCTTATTTGCCACTCATTAATTGCGAAATAGGTTGCCATAACGGGGAGAAAACCTTAATCGGTACTCCGCGGTTAGACCACCAAAGCGGCACCAAGGGTCCTAGCTGGAAACTTTATATTTTCGATTTGGCCTCGTAGTGAGACCCGCCGGTGTCAACTGCCCGGTCACGCGTGGGGCCAACCTAATAAGTCGATTGAAGAGCAATTTTGGATCGGACCCTAAAAATTGACGATCCTATCATGTCGGCAGAGACCCCGCTGTCGTCTACCCTCGTTGCGAGACACGACCGGGCTGCGCCACGTGCTTATTTACCACTCATTAATTGCGAAATGGGTTGCCCTAATGGGGAGGAAACCCTAATCGGGGACATGTCGTTGACCACCAAAGCTGCAACGTGGGCCCTAGGTGGAAACCCTAATATCGCACATCCCGCAACCGTCACCTCGTCGGCGTTATTTTCCGGTGAATTCTGGTCAGCTGGTGTCAACCATCTTTAACGGCGACCATTGCCATGGCGCGGGCCCAATCCTTCCTATGTGGCGGCAGTGAGCATCCTAAACAAGCCAGTGCGCAGTACGAGGGGTGATAGCGAGGTGAAATATGCGATTAATGAGTGAAAGCGGAATCGCCTTCCTTCGCTTGTCCATCTCCGGCGAAACCCTCACGCTTACTCTATGATAGTGAACTACAGGTTTTGGGATTCGCTCGGCCTCAAGAAGCGATCCCTGTGCGCGATGCAAATCAGCGCACATGCATCCACGAATCAGTTTATATTTTCAATTTGGCCTCGTAGTGGGACCCACCGGTGTCAACCGCCCGATCACGCATGGGCCGACCTAATAATTCGATTTTAGAGCAATTTTGGATCGGACTCCAAAAGTTGACGATCCCATCACGTCGGCGGAGACCCCGCTGTCCTCTACCCTCGTTGCGAGACTCGACCGGGCTGCGCCGCATGCTTATTTGCCACTCATGAATTGCAAAATCGGTTGCCCTAACGGGGAGGAATCCCTAACCGGGGCTACGCTATTGGACCACGAAAGCTGCCACGTGGGCCCTAAGTGGAAACCCTAATATCGCACATCCCGCAACCGTTACCTCACCGGCGTTATTATCCGGCGAATTCTGGCTGGCCGGTGTCAACCGTCTTTAACGACGACCATTGCCATGGCGTGGGCCCGATCTTCCCTACGTGACGGGGGCGAGCATCGTAAACAAGCCAGCGCGCAGCACGAGGGCTAATAGCGAGGTGGAATATACGATTAATGAGTGAAAGCGGAATCGCCTCCCTTCGCTTGTCCATCTCTGGCGAAACCCTCACTCTTTCTCTATGATTGTAAACTAGAGGTTTTAGGATTCGCTCGGCCTCAAGAAGCGATACCTGTGCGCGATGCAAATCGGCATGCATGCATTCACGAATCACTTTATATTTTTAATTTGGCCTCGTAGTGGGACCCGCCGGTGTCAACCGCCCGGTCACACATGGGGCCGACCTAATAAGTCGATTTAAGAGCAATTTTGGATCAGACCTAAAAAATTGACGATCCCATCACGTCGGCGGAGACCCCGCTGTCGTCCACCCTCGTTGCGAGACACGACCGGGCTGCGCCGCGTGCTTATTTCCCACTCATTAATTGCGATATCAGTTGCCCTAAGGGGAGGAAACCCTAATTGGGGCCACGCCATTGGACCACCAAAGCTGCCACGTGGGCCCTAGGTGGAAACCCTAATATCGCACATCCCGCAACCTTCACCTCGCCTGCGTTATTTTCCGGCGAATTCTGGCTGGCCGGTGTCAACCGTCTTTAACGTCGACCATTGCCATGGCGCGGGCCCAATCCTCCCTACGTGGCGGGGGCGATCATCCTAAACAAGCAAACGCGCAGTTCGAGGGCTAAAAGCGAGGTGCAATATACGATTAATGAGTGAAAGTGGATTCGCCTCCCTTCGCTTGTCCATCTTCGGCGAAACCCTCACTCTTACTCTATGATAGCGAGAGGTTTTAGGATTCGCTCGGCCTCAAGAAACGATTCCTGTGCGCGATGCAAATCGGCGTGCATGCATCCACGAATCACTTTATATTTTCAATTTGGCCTCGTAGTGGGACCGGCCGGTGTCAACCGACCGGTCACGCGTGGGGCCAACATAATAAGTCGATTTAAGAGCGATTTTAGATCGGACCCTAAAAATTGACGATCCTATCACGTCAGTAGAGACCCCGCTGTCGTCTACCCTCGTTGCGAGACACGACCGCGCTGCGCCACTTGCTTATTTGCCACTCATTAATTGCGAAATGGGTTGCCCTAATGGGGAGGAAACCCTAATCGGGGCCACACCGTTGGACCACCAAAGCTGCCACGTGGGCCCTAGGTGGAAACCCTAATATCGCACATCCCGCAACCGTCACCTCGTCGGTGTTATTTTCCGGTGAATTCTGGTCAACTGGTATCAACCATCTTTAACGGCGACCATTGTCATGGCGCGGGCCCGATCCTCCTTACATGGCAGCAGCGAGCATCCTAAACAAGCCAGTGCGCAGTACGAGGGGTGATAGCGAGGTGCAATATGCGATTAATGAGTGAAAGCAGAATCGCCTTCCTTCGCTTGTCAATCTCCGGCGAAACCCTCACGCTTACTCGATGATAGTGAACTAGAGGTTTTGGGATTCGCTCGGCCTCAAGAAGCGATCCCTGTGCGCGATGCAAATCGGCGCACATGCATCCACGAATCATTTTATATTTTCAATTTGGCCTCGTAGTGGGACCCACCGGTGTTAACCGTCCGATCACGCATGGGGCCGACCTAATAAGTCGATTTAAGAGCAATTTTGAATCGGACTCTAAAAGTTGACGATCCCATCACGTCGGCGGAGACCCCGCTGTCATCTACCCTCGTTGCGAGACATGACCGGGCTGCACCGCGTGCTTATTTGCCACTCATGAATTGCAAAATCGGTTGCCCTAACGGGGAGGAAATCCTAATCGGGGCCACGCCATTGGACCACCAAAGCTGCCACGTGGGCCCTAGGTGGAAACCCTAATATCGCACATCCCGCAACCGTAACCTCGCCGGCGTTATTTTCCGACGAATTATGGGTGGCCGGTGTCAACGGTCTTTAACGGCGACCATTGCCATGGCGCGTGTCCGATCCTCCCTACGTGGCGGGGGCGATCATCCTAAACAAGCAAGCGCGCAACACGAGGGCTAATAGCGAGGTGCAATATACGATTAATGAGTGAAAGCGGAATCGCCTCCCTTCGCTTGTCCATATCCGGCGAAACCATCACTCTTACTCTATGATAGCGAGAGGTTTTGGGATTCGCTCGGCCTCAAGAAACAATTCCTGTGCGCGATGCAAATCGGCGTGCATGCATCCACGAATCACTTTATATTTTCAATTTGGCCTCGTAGTGGGACCGGCCGGTGTCAACCGACCGGTCACGCGTGGGGCCAACATAATAAGTCGATTTAAGAGCAATTTTAGATCGGACCCTAAAAATTGACGATCCTATCACATCGGCAGAGACCCCGCTGTCGTCTACCCTCGTTGCGAGACACGACCGCGCTGCGCCACGTGCTTATTTGCCACTCATTAATTGCGAAATGGGTTGCCCTAATGGGGAGGAAACCCTAATCGGGGCCACACCGTTGGACCACCAAAGCTGCCACGTGGGCCCTAGGTGGAAACCCTAATATCGCACATCCTGCAACCGTCACCTCGTCGGCGTTATTTTCCGGTGAATTCTGGTCAACTGGTATCAACCATCTTTAACGGCGACCATTGTCATGGCGCGGGCCCGATCCTCCTTACATGGCAGCAGCGAGCATCCTAAACAAGCCAGTGCGCTGTACGAGGGGTGATAGCGAGGTGCAATATGCGATTAATGAGTGAAAGCGGAATCGCCTTCCTTCGCTTGTCAATCTCCGGCGAAACCCTCACGCTTACTCTATGATAGTGAACTAGAGGTTTTGGGATTCGCTCGGCCTCAAGAAGCGATCCCTGTGCGCGATGCAAATCGGCGCACATGCATCCACGAATCATTTTATATTTTCAATTTGGCCTCGTAGTGGGACCCACCGGTGTCAACCGTCCGATCACGCATGGGGCCGACCTAATAAGTCGATTTAAGAGCAATTTTGAATCGGACTCTAAAAGTTGACGATCCCATCACGTCGGCGGAGACCCCGCTGTCATCTACCCTCGTTGCGAGACATGACCGGGCTGCACCGCGTGCTTATTTGCCACTCATGAATTGCAAAATCGGTTGCCCTAACGGGGAGGAAATCCTAATCGGGGCCACGCCATTGGACCACAAAAGCTGCCACGTGGGCCCTAGGTGGAAACCCTAATATCGCCCATCCCGCAACCGTAACCTCGCCGGCGTTATTTTCTGACGAATTATGGGTGGCCGGTGTCAACCGTCTTTAACGGCGACCATTGCCATGGCGCGTGTCCGATCCTCCCTACGTGGCGGGGGCGATCATCCTAAACAAGCAAGCGCGCAACACGAGGGCTAATAGCGAGGTGCAATATACGATTAATGAGTGAAAGCGGAATCGCCTCCCTTCGCTTGTCCATATCCGGCGAAACCCTCACTCTTACTCTATGATAGCGAGAGGTTTTGGTTTTCGCTCGGCCTCAAGAAACAATTCCTGTGCGCGATGCAAATCGGCGTGCATGCATCCACGAATCACTTTATATTTTCAATTTGGCCTCGTAGTGGGACCGGCCGGTGTCAACCGACCGGTACGCGTGGGGCCAACATAATAAGTCGATTTAAGAGCAATTTTGGATCGGACCCTAAAAATTGACGATCCTATCACGTCGGCAGAGACCCCGCTGTCGTCTACCCTCGTTGCGAGACACGACCGCGCTGCGCCACGTGCTTATTTGCCACTCATTAATTGCAAAATGGGTTGCCCTAATGGGGAGGAAACCCTAATCGGGGCCACACTGTTGGACCACCAAAGCTGCCACGTGGGCCCTAGGTGGAAACACTAATATCGTACATCCCGCAACCGTCACCTCGTCGGCGTTATTTTCCGGTGAATTCTGGTCAGCTGGTATCAACCATCTTTAACGGCGACCATTGCCATGGCGCGGGCCCGATCCTCCTTACATGGCGGCAGTGAGCATCCTAAACAAGCAAGTGCGCAGTACGAGGGGTGATAGCGAGGTGCAATATGCGATTAATGAGTGAAAGCGGAATCGCCTTCCTTCGCTTGTCCATCTCCGGCGAAACCCTCAGCTTACTCCATGATAGTGAACTAGAGGTTTTGGGATTCGCTCGGCCTCAAGAAGCGATCCCTGTGCGCGATGCAAATCGGCGCACATGCATCTACGAATCATTTTATATTTTCAATTTGGCCTTGTAGTGGGACCCACCGGTGTCAACCGTCCGATCACGCATGGGGCCGACCTAATAAGTTGATTTAAGAGCAATTTTGGATCGGACTCCAAAAGTTGACGATCCCATCACATCGGCGGAGACCCCGCTATCATCTACCCTCGTTGCGAGACATGACCGGGCTGCACCGCGTGCTTATTTGCCACTCATGAATTGCAAAATCGGTTGCCCTAACGGGGAGGAAATCCTAATCGGGGCCACGCCATTGGACCACCAAAGCTGCCACGTGGGCCCTAGGTGGAAACCCTAATATCGCACATCCCGCAACCGTCACCTCGCCGGCGTTATTTTCCGGCAATTTCTGGCTGGCCGGTGTCAACCGTCTTTAACGGCGACCATTGCCATGGCGCGTGTCCGATCCTCCCTACGTGGCGGGGGCGATCATCCTAAACAAGCAAGCGCGCAACACGAGGGCTAATAGCGAGGTGCAATATACGATTAATGAGTGAAAGCGGAATCGCCTCCCTTCGCTTATCCATCTCCGGCGAAACCCTCACTCTTACTCTATGATAGCGAACTAGAGGTTTTGGGATTCGCTCAGCCTCAAGAAACGATCCCTATGCGCGATGCAAATCGGCGTGCATGCATCCACGAATCACTTTATATTTTCAATTGGACCACGTAGTGGGACCCGCCGGTGTCAACCGCCCGGTTACGCATGGGGCCGACCTAATAAGTCGATTTAAGAGCAATTTTGGATCGGACCCTAAAAATTGACGATCCCATCACGTCGCGGAGACCCTGCTGTCGTCTACCCTCGTTGCGAGACACGATCGGGCTACGCCGTGTGGTTATTTGCCACTCATGAATTGCGAAATCAGTTGCCCTAACGGGGAGGAAACTCTAATAGAGGCCACGCCATTGGACCACCAAAGCTACCACGTGGGCCCTAGGTGGAAACCCTAATATCGCACATCCCGCAACCGTCATCTTGTCGACGTTATTTTTCGGCGAATTCTGGCTGGCCGGTGTCAACCGTCTTTAACAGCGACCATTGCCTTGGCGCGGGCCCGATCCTCCCTACGTAGCGGGAGAGAGCATTCTAAACAAGCCAGCGCTCCGCACGAGGACTAATAGCGAGGTGCAATATGCGATTAATGAGTGAAAGCGGAATCGCCTCCCTTCGCTTGTCCATCTCCGGCGAAACCCTCACTCTTACTCTATGATAGTGAACTAGTGGTTTTTGGGATTCGCTCGGCCTCAAGAAGCGATCCCTGTGCGCGAGACAAATCGGCGTGCATGCATTCACGAATCACTTTATATTTTCAATTTGGCCTCGTAGTGGGACCCGCCGGTGTCAACTGCCCGGTCACGCATGGGCCGACCTAATAAGTCGATTTAATAGCAATTTTGGATCGGACCCTAAAACTTCACGTCGGCGGAGACCCTGCTGTCATCTACCCTCGTTGCGAGACACGACCGGGCTGCGCCGTGTGCTTATATGCCACTCATGAATTGTTAAATCGGTTGCCCTAACGGGGAGGAAACCCTAATCGGGGCCACGCTATTGGACCACCAAAGCTGCCACGTGGGCCCTAGGTGGAAACCCTAATATCACACATCCCGCAACCGTCACCTCACCGGCATTATTTTCCGACGAATTCTAGCTGGCCAGTGTCAACCGTCTTTAACGGCGACCATTGCCATGGCGCGGGCCCAATCCTCCCTATGTAGAGGGGACGAGCATTCTAAACAAGCCAGCGCGCAGCACGAGGGCTTATAGCGAGGTGCAATATACGATTAATGAGTAAAAGCGGAATCGCCGCCCTTCGCTTGTCCATCTCCGGTGAAACCCTCACTCTTACTCTATGATAGTAAACTAGAGGTTTTGGGATTAGCTCGGCCTCAAGTAGCGATGCCTGTGCGCGATGCAAATCGGCGCGCATGCATCCACGAATCACTTTATATTTTCAATTTGGCCTCGTAGTGGGACCCGCCGGTGTCAACCGCCCGGTCACGCTTGGGGCCGACCCAATAAGTCGATTGAAGAGCAATTTTAGATCGGACCCCAAAAATTGATGATTCCATCACGTCGGCGAAGAACCCGCTGTCGTCTATCCTCGTTGCGAGACACGACCACGCTGCGCCGCGTGCTTATTTTGCAACTCATTAATTGCGAAATAGGTTGCCCTAACGGGGAGGAAACCCTAATCGGGGCCACGCCATTGGATCACCAAAGCTGCCACGTGGGCCCTAGGTGGAAACCCTAATATCGCACATCCCGCAACCGTCACCTCACCGGCGTTATTTTCTGGCGAATTCTTGTTGGCCGGTGTCAACCGTCTTTAACGGCGACCATTGCCATGGTGCGGGCCCGATCCTCCCTACGTGGCGGGGACGAGCATCCTAAACAAGCCAGCATGCAGCACGAGGGCTAATAGCAAAGTGCAATATGCGATTAATGAGTGAAAGGGGAATCGCCTCCCTTCGCTTGTCCATCTCCGGCGAAACCCTCACTCTTACTCTATGATAGTAAACTATAGGTTTTGGGATTCGCTCGGCCTCAAGAAGCGATCCCTGTGCATGATGCAAATTGGCGTGCATGCATCTACGAATCACTTTATATTTTCAATTTGGCCTCGTAGTGGGACCCACCGGTGTCAACCGCCCGGTCACGCGTGGGGCCGACCTAATAAGTTGATTTAAGAGCAATTTTGGATCAGACCTCAAAATTTGATGATCCCACCACGTCGGCGGAGACCCCGCTGTCGTCTACCCTCGTTGCGAGACACGACCGGGCTGCGCCGCATGCTTATTTGCCACTCATTAATTGCAAAATCGGTTGCCCTAATGGGGAGGAAACCCTAATCGGGGCCGCGTCATTGGACCACCAAAGCTGCCACATGGGCCCTAGGTGGAAACCCTAATATCGCACATCCCGCAACTGTCACCTCGTCGGCGTTATTTTTCGGTGAATTCTGGTCGGCCGGTGTCAACCATCTTTAACGGCGACCATTGCCATGGCGTGGGCCCGATCCTCCCTACGTGGCGGCGGCGAGCATCCTAAACATGCCAGCGCACAGCACGAGGGCTAATAGCGAGGTGCAATATGCGATTAATGAGTGAAAGCGGAATCGCCTCCCTTGGCTTATCCATCTCCGGCGAAACCCTCACTCTTTTTCTTCATGATAGTGAACTAGAGGTTTTGGAATTCGCTCGGCCTCAAGAAGCGATCCCTGTGTGCGATGCAAATCGGCGCGCATGCATCTACGAATCACTTTATATTTTCAACTTGGCCTCGTAGTGGGACCCGCCGGTGTCAACCGCCCGGTTACGCGTGGGGCAGACCTAATAAGTTGATTTAAGAGCAATTTTGGATCGGACCTCAAAAATTGACGATCCCATCACGTTGACGGAGACCTCGCTATTGTCTACCCTCATTGTGAGACACGACTGGGCTTCGCCACGTGCTTATTTGCCACTCATTAATTGTGAAATCGGTTGCCCTAATGGGGAGGAAACCTTAATCGGTGCTCCGCGATTAAACCACCAAAGCGGCAATGGGGGCCCTAGTTGGAAACTTTATATTTTCGATTTGGCCTCGTAGTGAGACCCGCCGGTGTCAACCGCCCGATCACGCGTGGGGCTAACCTAATAAGTCGATTTAAGAGCAATTTTGGATCGAACCCCAAAAATTGACGATCCCATCACGCCGGCGGAGACCGCACTGCTGTCTACACTCGTTGCGAAACACGACCGGGCTGCACATGTACTTAGCTCGTCTCATTAATTGCGAAATCTGTTGCCCTAACGGGGAGAAAATCCTATTCGGGGTGCTCCGCGGTTAGACCGCCAAAGCGGCGACGGGGGCCCTAGTTGGAAACTTTATATTTTCAATTTGGCCTCATAGTGGGACCTGCCGGTGTCAACCGCCCGGTCACGCGTGGGGACGACCGAATTTGTCGATTTAAGAGCAATTTTGGATCGGACCCCAAAAATTGACGATCCCATCACGCCGGCGGAGACCCCGCTGTCATCTACCCTCGTTGCGAAACACGACCGGGTTGCGCCACGTACTTAGCTCGACTCATTAATTGCGAAATCAGTTGCCCTAATGGGGAGGAAACCCTAATCGGTTGCGCATGCATCCACGAATCACTTTATAATTGAAATGTGGATATCAATAAGTGAAAATATTGAATTACAATATAATAAGTGAAAATATTATATTACAATTTGTATATGTTCTGGTACTAAGTACTAGCACAATAATAAAAAATCTTTTTACATTATCTAAATTTCAAATACATATCAAATGCATAATTTGATAAATTACACCCTGAACAAGTGATCCCAGTTCCGTTGTGCATCGAGAATCCATCCGAAATCAACTTCAGCAAGCCTGCATGCATTGAAAATGGAACGAAGCTTGTCTTCATAGCGCAGACCCTCTTAGCGGAATACCCTGAATATGAGAGGCTCTTCCAACTTATATACAAATCGAACGTAAATGTTACAGTGTGTTTGCTTTAAAAATAGACACTAAGACAAAAGAGAGGATCAATTTACCGGAGGCAAGGCAATGAAGTATTGTTGGCCGATGGTGACCACATGATTAACCCGATGCGACGTTATTCCAGGAAGACGGATAAACGCCTCAAACATACGGAGGCGAGCCAGAAGTTTTAGAAGTCGCTCAATGATCTCGACTCCAATTTTCTCTTCGCTCATGTGGGAGTCCCTACTAATTTCTCGTGAAATCCCACTCAATTCATTGTTGAAAACAATCCGATTTTGCATGGGCAGACCTCGTAGGAGTCGCTGAAATGCATTCAATAGAGCCACGTCTTCATGAATTTCCCATACAATCTCATGATTAAAGTAAACATCGCTGAAATGCATTCCATATTAGTGTTTGCTGAGTTATCGCTTCCTGTCAGTTACAAGAGATTTATAATAAATAAATAAACAGTTTGTGGTGACAAAATATAAATATTAATAATGTTAATAACCATATTTCGAAACATCGTTAATTTTCACCGAATAGGTTTGAATGAGGGGATGGATCGACGTTGCCGTTGAATGCAACGTTTCATATAGGCTCCACACGTCTATAAATAATACTCATAAACTCTCAAATGCATCATCTTTCTCATCCCAATCGTCTAATATAGTCTCATTCGAAGAAATTCAACGAAGTTTTTCTTCAAATTAAGAACAATGGCTGGTTCGTACTATAGCTCTCAGACGGGGTGGCAACTTAGCCAGGACAAGGCTCTGTTAGATGCACTCTATCGTCGTGTATTTTGATGTGATAGGCCAATAAACGATTGAAGGATTTTCAATAATGAATTGGGCGCCATTTCCGAAGAGATTAAACGGGACTCCGGTGTCGATGAGGATAAAACTGGTGTCGAGATCGTTGAGCGAATCCTCAAGCTCCTTGCTCGGCTCCGTCTTTTTGAAGCATTTATTCGACTTTCGGGAATTCGGTGGCTTGATCACGATTTTGTCTCCATCGAGCGTGAATACTTTTTGGCCTTCTCAATAGTAAGGTGTTTAAATTTTTGAATTTTTACCTTCGGTACAAACTAACATTACGTTTTCTTAAAGATGGAGGAGCCCCCCATCTTCCAGGTTTTCCGCCGCGAGGGACTGCGCCGTGGTGAGATGCTTCGTGCCATTTTCACAGTGTTCGGACTTGGGAAACTTGACTTCAAATGGATAGTCGATGCACAACTCAATTTCAATTGTGGAATTGTCCCTGCCTTCGTAGGATCTAATTAATTTCTCTATTCTGTCCTGTTCATTATATTATTATTAAGTATTATTCTTGTTATTTTAATTGTAACAAAAAAATTACTTGGTGTACTTTAATATTTTAATAGTTAGTAATATCTTTTGTATAATTCGCTTCATTGAGTTATTTAAGTCATTTGCTAACAAAAAGCATTTTCTTAGTAATTAATTAGTGCTTGAGTATTTATAAATCATAGAAATGGAAATGGTTATAAGAAATATGATATTAATTAATACTAATTAATTAAATGATGCATTTCTCCGTTCTAATTTGGACTTAGGGTTTAAATCAGTCACAAATCTTATGGATTTAGGGTTTCCTGCGTGCCGCATGTGTGTAAAAAGCATATACATGCAAGCGACTTCTAAGTGCCTTAATATTTTTGATTAAAAATTATTTACTAAGGTTGAATCGCCGCTACAAAAAGTATTATATGGCCTTCTGCTGATGTCAAAGTTTCTTAGTTACACGATCATATCATGGCCCCACATAAACCTTCATAAAATTGGGACGGCGGATTATTATTTCAGTAATTAATTATGACATCGTATATCAGAATTATTAATGCTATAAATTTTTGTAAATTGACATCTAAATAATTAGTATGGACATGAAAAATAGTCGCGATCTAGTGTCAACATGCAAAAAAATTGAAAAAGTGGTCATCAACGCTTCTTATTTATATGAAGCGATATATGCTATTTTAATATTTAAGAAATAATAAAGTAAACATGTAAAGGGGCCGAACGTATTTTGGCATATTTGAAAATTCGCCGATGGCAAGTCAGAATTAGAGTTTAGGCTTTGGCCCTAGGGTTTAAAATGTCGCAAATAGTGATGGAATTAGGATTTTCCCTGCGTGCCGCATGTGTGTACGTAAAAAGCATATACATGAAATCGACTTCTAAGTTGCTTAATTTTTCCCATTAAATATTGTTTACTAAGGTTGAATCGCCACTACAAAAAAGTATTATATGGTCATCTGCCGATGTCAAAGTTTCTTAGTTACACGATCATATCATGGCCCCACATAAACCTTCATAAAATTGGGACGACGGATTATAATTTCAGTAATTAATTATGACCTCGTATATCAGAATTATTAATTCTATAAATTTTTGTAAATTGACATCTACATAAGTAGGTATGGACATGAAAAATAGTCGCGATCTAGTGTCAACATGCAAAAATTGAAAAAGTGGTTATCAACGCTTCTTATTTATATGAAGCGATATATGTTATTTTAATATTTAAGAAATAATAAAGTAAACATGTAAAGGAGCCAAACGTATTTTGGCATATTTGAAAATTCGCCGATGGCAAGTCGGAATTAGGGTTTAGGCTTTAGCCCTAGGGTTTAAAATGTCACAAATAGTGATGGAATTAGGGTTTTCCCTGCGTGCCGCATGTGTGTACGTAAAAAGCATATACATGAAATCGACTTCTAAGTGGCTTAATTTTTCCCATTAAATATTATTTACTAAGGCTGAATCGCCGCTACAAAAAAGTATTATATGGCCATCTACCGATGTCAAAGTTTTTTAGTTACACAATCATATCATGGCCCCACATAAACTTTCATAAAATTGGGACGACGGATTATAATTTCAGTAATTAATTATGACCTCATATATCAGAATTATTAATGCTATAAATTTTTGTAAATTGACATCTAAATAATTAGGTATGGACATGAAAAATAGTCGCGATCTAGTGTCAACATGCAAAAATTGAAAAAGTGGTCATCAACGCTTCTTATTTATATGAAGCGATATATGCTATTTTAATATTTAAGAAATAATAAAGTAAACATGTAAAGGGGCCGAACGTATTTTGGCATATTTGAAAATTCGCCGATGGCAAGTCGAAATTAGGGTTAAGGTTTGGCCCTAGGGTTTAAAATGTCACAAATATTGATGGAATTAGGGTTTTCCCTGCGTGCCGCATGTGTGTACGTAAAAAGCATATACATGAAATCGACCTCTAAGTGGCTTAATTTTTTCCATTAAATATTGTTTACTAAAGTTGAATCGCCGCTACAAAATAATATTATATGGTCATCTGCTGATGTCAAAGTTTCTTAATTACACGATCATATCATGGCCCTACATAAACCTTCATAAAATTGGGACGGTGGATTATAATTTCAGTAATTAATTGTGACCTCGTATATCAGAATTATTAATTCTATAAAATTTTGTAAATTGACATCTAAATAATTAGGTATGGACATGAAAAATAGTCGCCATCTAGTGTCAACATCGAAAAATTGAAAAAGTGGCCATCAACGCTTCTTATTTATATGAAGCGATATATGCTATTTTAATATTTAAAAAATAATAAAGTAAACATGTAAAGGGGTCGAACGTATTTTGGCATATTTAAAAAACCGCCGATGGCAAGTCGGAATTAGGGTAAAGGCTTTGGCCCTAGGGTTAAAAATTTCACAAATCTAATGGATTTAGGGTTTCTTGTATGTGCTGCATGTGTGTAAAAAGCATATACATGCAATCGACTTCTAAGTGCCTTAATTTTTCCAATTAAATTTTGTTTACTAAGATTGAATCTTCACTACAAAAATTATTATATGGCCATCTGCCGATGTCAAAGTTTCTTAATTAGGGGTTTGGCATATTTAAAAATGGGTCGATGGCAAGTCGGAATTAGGGTTTAGGCTTTGCTATAAAAGTCGATAATCTATGTCAATCAAACGACTTTAGGGTCCTCCCACGAATTACGTTTTGAAATTTAAATAGTGTCTCATTAATTATTAGGGTTCAAAATGTATTCATTATACAGAACTAGTTGACCTAGTTATTTACTTTGTTTCTCCCGATTTGGATGAATATTGATCATTAGGGTTTATATGTTGAATTCCATTCTGTTTATATTTTCAATACATTTCTTGATTAAGGTATGCACCACTCAATTCTAATTAAACCATAAAGAGATAAATCAACGGAAGTCCTCATCCTCATACAACACATAATATGAAGAAAAAAAAAGGAGATTATTGTTCAACTATTACAACACTATCAAAATTTAATGTTCAGTGACCATAAAATCCAATCAACGAATTAAAGAGACAACTTGCATAAAGGGTCGTCTTCACCATAAAATTCCGTAGTCGAACCGGGGCAGGCAGTGTCATTCTCCGACTTTTTGTTATTTTCAGAACATTTCCTCGCTTTCTTGATCGGTGTCCGGGCTGTGGCAATTATTGGTGTTAGGATTTTAAAGATTTAACATACAATAAACAAGTATGAGAGGGGAAAACATACTAGGAATCCATTTGCGAGTCCTCTTCCAGCCTTTCATACACTTTCTCACACTAGCGAAACGTCTATCAGCCACCTTCTTCAGATTTTGGAACATTTTGCCAAGAGGTGTTGTATATATCTTCTTTGACGCATCATTTCCCGACCCCGGCACATTGCAGCTGGTCATGATCTCTGAAAATTCATCTTTCAAACTCTTCAGTCATTGCGCAATTTTCTCACGTGCGGGAGCATGCTTGAAGCCTGTAGACACCATCTCGTATAAATGCCACATTGTGGTATTATTAAATGTCATGTATTCAAGCAGCGAACTTTCAACACCTGAAGAAACCTTGTTCAAGTTGGGCATGTCCTTCTTCGTGCTTTTGGTCCACCTCCGGAGTATAAGATTTTCAGGAATAACTGATACATTCCTGCGATCAAAGACTTTGATAATGTGAGGGCAGATCATTCCCTCAGTTTCCCAAAACCCACAACTGCAACGTGCAAACTGAGTTCCCATGTTGAACACAATAGTTCGGTATGCCTCAGGAAATCTTTTATCCCGTGCAATGTACTCAATATTGCCGTTCCAAACATCAAGTCCAAATTCATCAAGAACATAATTGAAAGATTGCGTCAAACTAAACTCAAATGTTTTATAAACGTTGCGTGTGTAGATAGTGGTTGCATGAGTTAGTAGTTCATTATCTTGAAGGATCTGGCCAGGTCGCCAAATGGCATATGTGTCCTCAGCGCTCTCCTTCAACCGCCATGTATCTTAAACTTCTTTGACCTGACGAACAAATTCAATCATGGAGATATCAGCACGCAAAAGTGTCTTTAGCGCACTATTTATGGCTTCACTCCGAGATGTAGCCAAAAGCCCCACACTAAAAATACCATGGCTTAAAACTGAAGACCATCGGTGGCGAATATTGTGCATTGCCTTGTACCATGAGGGGTTCTCAATTTGGTAATTCGACATCATCTCGCTCCAAGTACTGTCAAAGTCCTCTTCAGTCTCAACTAGGTTCATACATTTGTTCCATAACCTTTTGAAAAAAGCATCACCATTCAATTTAAGAAAATTTGAAGTGCAATTTCTATTAATATGCCACTGACACAAACGATGCTTCGAATTGGGAAAGCACGCGTCTATCGCATTCATCAGTGCTCGACACTGATCGGTGAAGATCATTTTTGGATGCCTACGGTGCATGGATTCCAGGAAAGTTTCAAACAGCCACATAAATGAACTGGTGGTCTAGTCTGACATAAGTGCCATGCCAAACAACACGTTCTGAGTGTGGTGGTTAATGCCGACAAATGGAGTAGCAATCAAGTTGTATTTGTTCGTCTGAAATGTGGTGTCCACTGATAAAACATCTCCAAAGGCATCGTAATCGACGGCGCATCTAGTATCCCTCCAGAAAAGATTCAAAATGCGACCATCGTCTTCCAACTCATACCTCCACCAAAAGAAGGGCTCAGAATTTGACCTTTTAGCCAAATAGTCAACTAGCATCCACGCATCTCCATCCTTAACTCTGGTTTGCTTTTTCTTTTGTTCAATGTAATGATAAGCATCTTTTCGAGTGAAGCCAACATTTTGAACGCCCCCGCTTTCGTTTTCCATGAACTTACATGCATTGCTAACACCAATCTCGACTGATATCAAAGCATCCAAGATAGACTTCTTAGCGTAATTCAAATTACGACTGGATCTCAACAGATAGGTTTGATCGAAACGTACAAGATCGTGATTGTGTTCGGTATCAAATAAAACCACTGTAAAAACTCCTAAATCTTCTCTTTCCACAATCAGCTTTACTTTGCAATCGGTCCGGATAACCAATTTCTTGTAGACAGCCAACCTGTGCTTCGTACTCCTATAATTAGGCACCCCGTTGCAAGAACAATTAAACATCTTCCAACGAATTTCACCGCCCTTACCAAAATAACGCTGCTCACCTTTACGAACGCTAAAACCTCTAATACGTGCATATTCACAATACAACAGATACACCTTTTCTAAATCTGGGAATTCTTTGCCATGTGATACTTTTTCCTCAAGGACTTTGCACATAAGGTTTCTTTCCTCCTTAGAAGGATTAAAATCATCTGCTTCTTCCATTGAGGGATTACCATCACCACAGACCTCGTATTCCTTTTTAATCAACCGCTTTACCAGCTCCTTATTCAAAGTTTCTTGGTCAAATTCCTCATTCTCAACCTTCACTGAAACATTCTCAACATTCACCGGCATATCGGGAGAATCCTCTTTTTTTACATTCTCAATAATCAGGCATCTATTATCCACTAAAGTCTCATCATTATGAACAACCTCGTCTTTTTTTATATTTTCAGAACCCTATTTCTCTTCAATAGATTCAACTGAATCAGGCTCCGTCAAACCCAACGCAACATTCAAAGGATAACCCATATTCAACACCTTCGACAACAGAATCATATACAGCTAAATTACAACAATCATGCATAGCATAATATAAACATGGTTTAAATCAATAAAGCT
The DNA here is from genome assembly GCA_029490685.1 of Schizonepeta tenuifolia. Classification (NCBI taxonomy): domain Eukaryota; kingdom Viridiplantae; phylum Streptophyta; class Magnoliopsida; order Lamiales; family Lamiaceae; genus Schizonepeta; species Schizonepeta tenuifolia. The sequence goes on from CM055955.1 coordinate 133,751,656, forward strand.
ACAATAAATAAAACGAAGAAAATACTCAATTCAAGAGGAAGGGAATCGACAAATGAAACTAAACTAAGCACAAACAAATCAGTCAAACATCAGTAACCCAATTCAAAAAATAAATATAATCAACACTACCAATTCAATCAAATTCATGAAATCAGAATTAATAAATCTGCATAAAAAAAGGCCCCAATTCAAGCCACCCCCAATTCAAGCCACCGCAAATTCATGAAATCAGAAACACATAAATTGTAAAATACATACTGATTTGGGAAGGATTTTTGATTTCTCTTGAAATTAGTTTTAATCTGGATCAATCTGGCCCCCATTCAAAATTCTAGCCACCCAACTTTATGGATTCAAAAACACGAAAATTATAAAATACATACTCATTCGGGAAGGATGTTTGGTAAATTAGTTTAAATCACTATGAATCAAAAAATAAGCCCTAATCCCCAATTCATTATATCTAAAACAGAAAATTATAAATTACATACTCATAAGCCGAATTTCAACCGCTTAGGCCTTCACCCACGAGCTGCTCCTCAGTACCAGAAAATTGCTAATCTTCCAAGAGAAGGACGAGTCGGAAAGAGAAGAAGAAGTCGGGAAGGAGTAGTCGGAAGTGAAGGAGAAGACGGGAGGCAAGAGAGAGGAATGATTTTGATTAACTAGAAAGAAAAATCCTATATACAAAGTAGAACAAAAAATTTCGATCTCGACATAAAACTCAAAAACCATCCGCCGATTCAATAATTACATGCATACTAACACGGAGATTCAAAAAATGTAATCGCCGACGTTAAACTCGTCGGAAATTGAGGTAATCGGCCGGATTTCGGAGAATTGACAATGGAGCCATCACTTCCCAGCCGAAGACATGGATGGCCCACAAAGATTTGCAAATATTTGAATTTTTGCAGCATGGGTTGGGTTAACCATGGTAGTTAACCCAACATCTATTTAAATTTTGATTTATATTTAATATATGGTATGAAAAATTGTCACATCCCCAAATCCCGAGGGATGGCAGAAGCCGGAGTGCGATTGGGGTTGGATTAAAGAAACGGGGAAGAAGGGGGCTAACTGACTAAACATACATAAACGACATCAAACATTCAATGAACAAGACTGGAATATTATACAGAAAGAGTTAATCACGAGTGATTACTCGACAAAAGTACACAAAGGTATCTAAGTTCACGATTACAGACTTATACTATAGTGTTTTGTTCAATATACATATTCTCAAAAGATTCTAGAGTTTTGCAGCGGAAGGGTCATAACTAAAGCTTCCTAACTTCTCAACCCAACTTCAACCACTACCGCTCACGTCGCTTCAACCTGCACATTTAGAAAACAAATGCAGGGCTAAGTACAAAAGTACTTAGTGGGCACGATGCCGAAATCATAATCGTATGTATAGATAAGTATGGCATTTCATAACTCGTAGCACATCGGGGTTTTATTAAAAAGGGCCCGTGTCTACTAAACATTTTCTGACTCTTTTTCTCAAATTAGCTTGCAAGCATTTTTCTGGTATGTTACGTTCAATCTTGACCAATTCTCATTCACCGTGGCTGGTACCCCTCAACAGGACATCACATACACCACAGGTTACAAAGTGCACTAACTCTGGAAAGCACTTAGCAGCTAACTCAGAGTCGATCGTTAGTTAACCTAGTTAGATTAACTCTAAATCTGGAAAACACGAATGTTAACTCAGATAGGTACAAGAGAACTCACATAAAACATAAAACAGTTCATGCCATAATTATCACTTCGAAAACACAGATATCAAAGTGATAAAGAAAGGTTTTCCGAGCATTGCTCGTTTTATTTTATATATAAAAGCCCACCTTGTAATACAGAACTAAAAAGCACTAGCTTCCAATCTTCTGATCTTCCGTCCTTTCTTTACTGCTGGCTTCCTCCTTCATCGTAAAATAATAATACTTAAAAATCGGGTCGCAAAAGATAATCGATCAATTAAAACTCGAAAGAGGTTTTAGTCGTTTCATTTCTTTAGGCAATTGCACGCTTACTAGTTTCATTTTAATTAAACGGGAACGAGACTCGAACAAATCTCGTTTAGAACTCGAAAGTTCTCATACTCGACTCTTAGGTCAGTAGAGAGGGTAGTCGATAGCTCATACGACTTAAAAGATCATGAGGAACTAAGTTGGAAAAGAATCAACTTAGGAAAATTACGTTTTTGCTCTTTAGACAATTTAGACAAATTCTCGCTTAACTAAATTCTTTACTTTAACGGTTACGAGATGAGATCTCGTCTTGTTTAGCACTCAAAGCTCCTTTCTTGACACTGGGGTCAGTAGGAAGATAGTCGGCAAGTTATTACGGCTTAAACGATCGAAAGAAACTAAGTCGCGAACAAAACAACTTAGAAGAATGAAATCTGAAAAATCACTGCGCAAGGCAGTAACTCTGGGGACTACCCAGAACAGGGGATCTGGAAACAGGGGATGAGCCCTGTACCGTTGGAAAGTTTGGGATGGCTAGTTTACGCTCCAATTTATGGATCGTAAATCCGATAAACATGCTTGAAGTTATTACAGTTTCCGGCAAGGGTCGCAAAACTGTCGCGCTAACCCTAGTTGCTCGATGGAAACGACGTATAACTTCTTAGGTTCGTTCTAAGTTCTCGTATTCGATTTCTTATGAAACTTGACCCTCAAGGCAGTCAACACGTACCCCCGTACGTGATGAACTCCTTCTCAAAACTCGTCCAACTATCAAGTACTAAACCAACAAGTTATCAATTTCTCGTTCTAGTTCTCGACTATCACTATAACTCATATTATATTAGCTCGAAAGCTCATGACATCAACTACAAAATCATTCTCAAGCCCATCATAAGCAATATTATCAAGTTAGAAATCTCATTCGACTTCTCGGTTATTAATTACGACTAATTGTTCGTCTCTTACACAATTTTAAAAGTTATCGGATTTCGCTCAAATTTTACGTCATCAAACATCATCTAACGAGATTCATTTTCATGCACAACATCACTTCATATCATCACTATATCTCAACTTAATTTGAGATCTTCGTCTCTTACCAATTCAATAATTATTTTAGAAAATTCTAATTAAATTCATAACATCATCTAATGTCATTAGAAACCATATTCTATCATCATTTCATCAATTAAACCAAGCTATATCAAACCCCTAATTAATACCTAAAAATTGGTATTAACACAAAGATTAAGAGAGTGATTTTCTTCATTAATCAACACCATTTAACTCTTAATCATACTATTATAACATCAATTGATCAAAAGAAGTCCAATTACACATTAAAAAGCAAAACCCCAATTCCAAACCCTAAACCCTAGAACTCGGTTTCAACAAATCAAAGGGCCTTCGATTTCTTTTTGTTTTAATCCCTAATCGAACACTTCCTAAGCATGAATATAACATCAATTGAAGAATTCCAAAAATCCTACAAAAATCCCTAAAATTTCGGTAATGTCATAGAGGTTAGGGTTCTTGATTTTATCCAATTTTTAATCCTAGAATTCACATCCAAACACTTCTAATTTCACTAATCCAAGATCAAAACATCTAGTTCATCAATCCTCAATTTCGATCCAAGAAGAAAATAAAAAGAAATGGATTTGGTATGGATAGAAACATAGAAGAGAGGATTACCTTGAAGTTTAAAGAAGGAAGAAATGAAGTTCGATGGATGGAATGAAGACTTGTGTGATTTCTTCCTTGATGAGAGCTTGATCTTCAATGGAGAAATGAAAGATGGGAGAGAGGGAGAGGGCTGCCGAAAATTATGAGGGAGGGAGGAGATATGACTTAGTTGATATGTTATAAGGTAATTTAATCTAATAGGTGTAAAGTAATAACTAAATATCTAAGTAGTGAGTCATTAGGTTAGAAACTATATAAAAATGAAATATCAACTAATGTGTGTGTGATGATGTCGGCTAGAGGGGGAGGGAAAAAGAAATTACGCACTTTTCCGGCGCGATACGACGTTACGGAAATCGAACGACGAAAAATAAAGCTCGGCACAAAATCGTCACGATCCGATTCGACCAAAAATTCTAACGTATTAAAATTACTCGGAAAAAATATTTATAAAAATTTATTCCGACAAAAACTCGGGACGACACAGTCCAAGTTTCGTCCGGAAAATCATAAAAACGAACTTTCTCGGGCGAGTTCGTATCGCGATTTCGTGAATGTAAAAATCAGACGGTTTTCCATTCTGAGTTCACGAACTAAAAATTTTCCGTACACGCTAACCCTAAATACAGTAGTCGTCTAGCTGACTTCCGTAATTTATTTTCGGAAACGGATTCGACCGTTAGTCTCAGAATTCAAAATCATAAACTTAGGCGTGCAAAGCCATTTTTATTAATAACTTTAAAATTTTGAGATCGTAAGGAATTTCCGGGGCATTACAAAAATAGAAAGACACTTGGCAAAATTTGATCCACAAATGCATTGTGCCCAATTTATATTGGAACGCTCCGATTTTTGACGGGTTACAGTAATTAAATAGAAACAGAACAAACTAAATATATAAGAAATTCAGCTCCACATGTACGGCAATAAGGAAGGGGATGCATATGCATTGAGGGATAAAATCAAACGTCCCGCTCCGAATAAACCAATGCTCAGGTATTAACAACTATTGCTACTCCGAAGTAATTAGTAGTATATTCCTAATAAAATGCTCATCAAATAAATTGTAATGTGATTTAACATTATTTTTCATGTGAATTTCCATTTTTTATGTGAATTCTCATTTTTCTACTTGTGAAACCATCATAATGTGATTTCACATTATTTTTCATGTGAAATCACAAAAATTATAATGTAATTTCACATATTTATTCACGTAATTTCCCGCAGATATATTTGGGATCACGATTTTCAGTTTAAAAAATGAAAATTGAAATAGAAGAAGGAAAAAGGAAAAAGGGGTAAATAAGTATATAATTGCTATTATTTGATAATTTTAAAAAAAATTACTATAATTAATATTTTAAGTCTTAGAATTGCTATTTCTACATTTTACCCTATACATATAGGTTTTCGTAAGTTGGAAGTTAGATTAACATTATTTTTAATATATGTAAGTCTTATGGATATATATGAGAAATGATTTGATAAACTCTATCTTTTAACTCTATCTTTTAGTCGTGTCCTTCCAAAATGAAAATAGAATGATGAATATAATAAAAGCTATAGCGTAATGCCTACCACTAAACCAAAATTAAAAAAAAATATAGAGAGTGAATACGAAAAAAGTCCATTCAGAATTAAAAAAAAAAATTCTCAACGGTTATAATTTTTTCATCCTCAATAAATACCCCTTCAATTCATTCGTCTTTCACACCAAAATTCATTCTACACCTTCAAAATTCAATTCTTCACCTAATAAAATTCACGCTTTTTGTTCCACAAGCTATCAAGGTATGCTAGCGCCACTCCACCAATATATTGAGAGACAAGCTCGGATTCAGGATGCACGTGCCCACGAACGTCTTATTATTGTAGAGATTCAGGATGCACATGCCCACGGACGATCTTATTGAAGAGATTTATGCACGTTTCGGTCGACTCCACTAGTAGTTCTTGTATTTTTTTCTTATTTATTGTAATTTTATTTTCTTAATTATTGTATTTTTATTTTATCTATTAGTGTATGTTTTATGTTTTTAATTCAATAAAATTATCATTTCTTAATTTTTTAATCTAATTATTAAGTTTTTTTAATGTTATTTATTACAAATAAAAATAAAATAACAAAATAAAATCTACTCAATCATTGCCAATGATTATAGATATTAGATATTGGTATTTATATCAATACCCTTTGTGAAATTTTACACTAGTATCTATATCAATACTACTGGTCATTGAAATCACGCTTCCCGACGATAGATACAGTATATATCAATACTATCATTGTGGATGCTCTAAGGTCGGTAAATGTGTCACACCCCGACTCTCGAGGTGCGACAATGCGAACACTAACACTACTCAACCATCTATCAATCAACTCAAACTCGGGAAAAACATGCTCGGGAAATGCAAGGGAATATCAACGAAAAGAGGTAACATTCAAACATGCTTTTAGAGATATGACAAAATAACAATCGAGCATGTATAATTTACATATCAATTCGAATAGGATAAGTATTTCTAGCCAACGAGAACGAGATTCATCAAAACAACAAAAGACATCGAGCACATCGCTCGGAATTAGAACAAGTATCAGAGTATATCATCCAAAAGACTTCAATTCAAAAAGTTGCAGCGGATTATTCGACTCGATCCCAACAATCACATGTATGAAGACATGCAATTGCAAGTCTGACATTCAACTCGACTCAACAAAACACCACACCACCAAGCCGTCCTTGCCACACCATCCTGCTAACCTGCACGTTTAGAAATACATGCAGGGCTGAGTACTTCGTACTCAGTGAACACATGTCAAAAACATTTGAAAATTTTGCTCTTAGAGCTATAACAATTGAACTTGCCTTGCCGAAGCATCACAAGTGTTAATGCAAATTAAAACGATTTTACTTGTGAATGCAAAAACATTTTCATTTGAATAGACTGCGGAGTCAAAACAATTATATACATCAAACAGTATGTATCATCTACCACATCATCCATCCATTCGTGTTGAGAAGTAGGCCTCCTTCTCAAACACTGTGACCGGCCCAACCGAAGCAAGGCTCACAGTCACCATCAACAATTCATATACCACACGTGGGTTTCCTGCCTTTCACAGGATAATAGTATCTTATTCAAGCAGATGATAAAACATACCAAACATCACATAAAATTGGCAAGTCAATTGTATTTAAAACTCACATCATAATAATAATACTTCAAATAATAACGATAGCATTCATCGGAGTTTTGGTTTTAGAAAAGCCAACCTATCTTCCGACGTTTAGTGTCACAGCCCGACTTCCCGAAGGACGGCAAGGCCGGGGTGCGACTAGGGATTGGATTAAAGAAACGGAAAAGAAGAGAATAAATGAATAAAACACATTAACTTAACACTAATTACGATGAACTTAAATAAAAGAGAGTCGATCTTGAAGGATCGCTGGTCAAACTGTATACAGGGAAAACTAGGTTTAAAGTAATAACAATTTAAACCGAAAGGATTTACATAAATAAGGGAACTGACTTTAATTAATGAAAGAAAGAGTTGATCACGAAGGATCACTCAACATAACTGATCTTAGAAGAGACTAAGTTGAATGAAACTTAGTTCTAAAGTTATATACTAACTGAAACTAGTTTACAGAATTGGCAGCGGAAAACATAGAAATGATAACACATATCAAATGTGAAATCGAGGCTCAACTAAACTTCTTTCCTGAGAAAAGACCTTTACTCAACCTCCTCCGCCTTCGTCGCTCAACCTGCACATTTAAAAACAAACATGCAGGGCTAAGTACTAAAGTACTTAGTGGGCACATTGCCGAAAACATTTTATATGTAATGCAACGGTGTTTTTCTTTAAAAGGCCCGTGCTTACCAAATATTAAATCAAATCATGCATCTTTTCATAAATACTCGCATAAATACTTTTACTACTGAACACTTAATTTCTAAATGACACACTGTGGGTTTTTAAACTCACATTCGATCGTCTGGAAAGCACCTGAGGGCTAACTCAGAAATTGTCCCTCTGGATAGCACCTGTGGGCTATCTCAGAATCTGATCGTTTAGTTGGAATTATCTGGATAGCAGCCTGAGGGCTATCTCAGAATCCAATACTCTGGTTAGCACCTGAGGGCTAACGCAGAGAGACATAATAGAATTCACATAACCAAATCATTTAAGCACTGATAGATCATTAATACTCACTTATTAAAACAATACGTAATCACTTTCGAGCAACGCTCGCATATAAATACTTTAATACTCATTTATTAAAGCAAAACGTAAACACCTTCGAGCAACGCTCGCATAATATCACTTCTTGATACGTGATAGACCCCTTTTCATTTCTCGTTTACTAATACGACGATTAAAACTTCGTCATTCAAACTAGTCATTTACTAAGCCAAATCAAGTTCTCATTTCAAAACCTAACTTCTCGATTACAACTACAACTTATATCATTTCTTCTCGGATGCAAATATCGACAACTGCAAAGTTGTTCCTTAATTATTAATAAGCATTATTATCTAATTACCTTCCTTATTCGCCCTTTTTATCAATACTTATGATCGTTACTTCGTTTCTTACCAAAATTCCAATGTTATCGGAATTCGTTCAACTTCTACGATATGGTTCCTCATCTATCGAGATTCACTATTACGCAAATCATAACCTCATATCATCATTTATTCCCGACTTATCGACCATCGTTCGTCTCTTACGTAAAATTCTACATTCTCCGTTTTCATTCAAATTTTACGACAACGACTATCATCTAACGAGCATTACTAATATATAAATCATATTATCAAAAAGTTATCGAGCCTCGACTTATCACCACATCTTCGTCTCTTACATTTCTCGTTTTATTTTTAGAAAATTCTCAAATTAATATATATTCATCCTCATGCATCGTATAACTCATTTCCATTAAACAATCGAGCATATCTTAACATTTACTAACCTAAATCGAGCCTTGTTCGTCTCTTAGGTTTTGGATTTTATTTTTAGAAAAATCTAAAATAATTCATACGATCAATTAACGACATGAGAAACACTAATCTATCATCAATTCGACGAAGAAATCGAACACGAAAGAAAGCCCCAAAATCTGAAAAATTTTCGGTAGTTATAGGGCTTGGGG